>CM046379.1:19475714-19694161 GCA_025413485.1 Ficus microcarpa | reverse complement strand
TGGAAATATCAAGGATCGGAATTTGTTTTAAAATATTGATAAATAATGCTGATTAATATAATGTCGGCGTCGGTAAAATAAGTTATAAAAAAGACCCAACCTCTAACCTTGGTCCTTGGGAAAGTAAAAATAATAATACTAATTGTTGATGCCTGAACGGCTCCGGCAGCAACACCCACGTGGTCGGCTGCTCCGACCACCCTTACTCGGTCACTCTGCTCGCGTCCTCCTGCAAGAAAGAAAGCACCTAAAGTGACGGGGACACGGTGTGGTGTCTGCGTGGGCACTCCGATGCTTAAGTCAGAACAGGGTCTGATGAGTGAAGGAGAGGCAGAGTTTTGGCAAGGAATTCGTGTCCGTACTAAATGGAGGGATGACCCCCAATTTATAGGTGTTCTCCGCGGGCTCGGGTACCCGGGCGACCTGGTCTGGTCGGTTCCCTAGGACTCTCGGCGGGTAAGTAGGGGCATGGCGCCTGAAGGTTGTGGGCCAATTCGATGACGCCACGTGGTATTGGCCCTAGGCCATGGCACTAGGGTGGTTGTTGTAGGTGGCTGCAGGGGTGGCCTCAGCCGGATCAGACGGCGGAAATTAGGAGGTAGTGGGAGTAGATGGCGGAAGGCCGTGATTTGACCCCCGTGGAGTTGGGGGCCGTACTCCACCGCAGGACAACGTACGGTGGTGCGACCACTGCCAGGTGCTCGGGGTTGTCAATAATCCTCCGAGCACATGCTGGGTTGATCCGCACTAGTTTCCGTAGAGTGGTCGGTTGTAGTCGGGTCACACTGGTTGGGAGTGCTCGGAACACACTGGACGTGAGTACTCGAGTCACTGGCTGGGAGTACTCGGCCACCATGACGGGGTGCTCATGTTACCCTGGATGGAGGTGCTCGGGGCACTCGGGACGGACCCTGCGGAGTAGTCCCGATGAGATTGCTTAGTTCTCGGAGTAAGAGCCTGTGGTCGGAGTGGGTTGTCACCTCAACACTAATAAAGTTCGCATCCATTCTAAAAAATAATAGAATGTCTTACCTGGCAATTTTAAAATGTATTATTGAGTTCCAGAAAAGCAAATAAAATAAAACGTATTATTGAATAAAATTGTGAGAAAAGTGGCCAGGGTATGGGACTCAAATCCTCTACTTAATTTTAGTATTCTAAATTATGTTTAATCAATAATATTATGTTACCTCATTTTAAAAAGTTTGAAATACTTTGTAATTGATTTTTTATACCCTAAAATTTAACCTTTTTTTTTTCAATAATGTGTCAAAATATTATTGGTTAGTCACCATTTGAAACATCAAAATTGAACAGGAGATGTCAATTCCTAGGTAGATATATATTACTATTAGGGCATTTGAGCAACTTCAAAGGGCCCCGCATACTTGGGTTAAAACTGATCAAGATGGTGAGCTGAGTGGATCCTCTTCATCTCTTCAGTCGCGTTGAAATCCCAGCCTCCAGTGAGGTTTTTTATTTTTTTTTTCAATTTATTAATTATGAATTATTAGGGTTTAGAATTATATTGTGATAAGTATAAATGAGTAATAAAACTATGAATTTTTGGGTGTTTTATTATTATTATTATTATTATTATTGTTATTGTTATTGTTATTATAAGATGTGTGTTTTTGTACTACCAGTAGAGCAATAAAAACCATTATTTGACCACAATTATACAGTTAAAGTAAAGCTATTGCCTCGGTAGTCCTTTTTCAACTTTTCACCTGATATTGGGGTCTTATTATGGGTGAGACCCAATAAAATTTTAATATTTAAAGAATTTTTTGCTTATTTTTTTTTCCCCCGCTAAACATGAATATTCATCATTTTCAACTTTGTCAATGTTAATTAGTATTCTTCCACAGAATCCATTTTCAACTTTGCCAATGTTAATTTAGTATTCTTCCACACAATCCATCTCTGATCTCTCCCTCCCGACTTTTGAAACAAAATGTTCGAAGCAAAAGTGATTTTTTTTTTCTGGATTTTTGTTTCTGGAAAAGGAAAAGTGATTTACCTATATCATTACATTTACTTTTTTTCAAATAAAATATATTATATATGTTCGGTAGCAAGGACAACATGATCACGTGGATCCCATAATTTGATATATCCAATTATTTGTTAAAAGTGAGAACCTAGTTGTAACACCCCATCAATGTAGGGCTGTTATCATATTACTCTATCAAGTACTTATTTTACTCATTCATGAAAAAGTACTGAATTTTTTTTTTTTAAACTTAAGTTCAAAACCTTATACTTATATATATTCATATAAGTATATACTTAATTAAGAACTATAGTTCAAACCTTTACAACATATCTTGCAAGTCTTACTAAGTATTAGATACTAATAGTCTCA
Organism: Ficus microcarpa; assembly: GCA_025413485.1. Taxonomy (NCBI): domain Eukaryota; kingdom Viridiplantae; phylum Streptophyta; class Magnoliopsida; order Rosales; family Moraceae; genus Ficus; species Ficus microcarpa. The sequence continues at coordinate 19,691,793 of CM046379.1, read as the reverse complement.
AACTGATATCACATAATACAATAAAATTTCAAAACACGTGACGGTGTCCAACCCAAATTTCACAGTTTGTAGCGTCATTTTCACAGTCTTGTTTCATACATTACTAATAGGCTGCTTACCTACAGCATAAACGTAAGTCATAAGTTTCATTTAGCAAGTACAACTTATTATCCGCAAAACAATCTTGATAAATATATGCATGAACCATTTATGCTTTTTTATCAAATCCGTTATATTTCCTTATATTAGCATTTTTTTGGACCATTTACATAACATGAGTGTATGTACCGTGGCGCGCAGTCATGGAGTGATTAGGGTGACCTGTCCAATCCAACTTAAACCACGGACCAAACTCAATTTAGAGCGGGTCGGTACGACACAGGACAACTTGCTTGCCATTATATTTAAAAACTTGTTCTTGCTTTGAAAAGTATTTAAAAAACCATTTCATACTTAGAAAACCATTCCATACTTGAAAAACCATTTCATACTTGAAAAACAGTTTCTTACTTGAAACGCTTAATCTTATTCTTACTATGTAATTCATCATCAATGAGCATGCTTCATGATGTCACAATAAGAAATTATAATCATATGCATCATATATATGAATGCATGAGCTTTGAAAACATGCAAAGTAGTAAGACAATTTACCTATGCTGTAGGCAGAGTTGTACTTACTGGTTATGCTACGTCCTGAGTTTGTTGCTCTAATAGGTTGCAACAGCAGGTTATATTCCTATTTCAAAAAGGACGTAAGACAAGGATCATCATATCTTACCATAAATCATTATATTCAATGCTGGTATCCTAACCAACATTTACCAGTAACCCTAGTTACATGTCCCCCGTATACTACAATGATATCTTATTCGGTTACTAAATGTAACCTTAAGGTACATGACCCAATTACAATCAAATAGTATCTTGTTTGATTAGTTAATGCAACTTGGGGTATAAGGCCCAATTATAATTAAATAGTATCTTATTAGGTTACTATTAGCAACCCTGGGTATAAGCCCAATCATATTTCGACTAATATCCTATTAGGTTGCTAAGGCCAATTACTTTTAAAGTAATACGCTATTAGGTTACTATTGGTAACCATGGGTTTTAAGCCCAACCCAATAGCTTGGGTATCCTATCCGGTTACTAATGGTCATCATTTTGTTATTATGTTTTCAAAATAATTTGGCCCATGTATTTATTTTTCTCTTTTCTTAACAGACTTTGTCTAATTTTTTTCTTTTAAAAGTCTTTTGTAAAACTTTAATCCCTTGAAACCGTATTTTTATAAAACTGTAACTTTTAAACAAAAACTATCAAATTTTGAAAGCAATATTTGAAAATAGTTCCATAGTTTTCAGTTATCAATGCATGTGCAGAAATTGCCTGCTCATGCACTATTTTGAAAATCATGTGCAGGAATTTCCTGTTTCCTGCTCAGTCTTTAAGATTTAGTTTTGTCTTAAAATCTGTTTCGAATTTGAAAATGTTTTCTTCATGAAAGTTGTAGACCTCAATGATTTCTACAACTTTCATTTTTTTTTTTCTCTCAAATCTTAATTCTACCTTTAACCTATTCTTTTTCCTTGTTGAAACTGCCAGACCGTGTATAGGGTCTGGGCATATCAGGTTTGGATTTTCATAAAAACGGAAGCTTTTGTAGCTTATTTTTCAAAATCTGATCATTTTGACCTTAGGGTTTTCAATTTTCTACAACTTCGTAGTTTTATCCTTTTCCAAATTTGGCCTCCAAAGGCTCAAAATTCTATTTCCAAATTGCTGCCCAGTTTAATCCAAAATTGCCAGTTTTCAACTTTGGTTGATTTTTACATAAAATTACGCACACCCTACCTCAAACGGTTGAAACCATGAGCTTACGACAAACATGCAGCGTGTTACGTATGGTTTCCATCATCATGCATTGGTTTCCCATCCTTACAAATCCAAATGGTAACCTTTACCAAATTAGGGTTTTGGGTTAATTTTTTTAACCCTCCATTCATCATACATCATCATCATTATTATCATTCATACAATACCTCTTCTTGAGTATGTGGAGACATATTATAAACAGATAATAGGCATTCACACATATTACATAATTTCTAACAAATAGTATCAAAAACATGCACCAAATTATAAATCAAGACCACTAAACCCTAATCAAGCACATATCAAGCAATCTAGGCTATTGCATGAAAAATAAAAGTGAGCTTATGCTCTTACATACCCAACATAAATAAACTTAAACTTTTGAATTACAACTTAATTTAATTGCTTAAAGGGTTTAGGAGGGTTACCTTTAAACCGTGAGAATGGTTCTAGGTCTTGAATTAAAAATTTCCCACTTACTTTACTTCCTCAAAAATCCGACCCTTACTCTCTCTTTTTTTTTTTTTTTTGGCTTCGGTTCCTAGGGGTTTCACTAAATGATCATAAACTCATCCCACTTCACCTATTTATAGGTGAAAATTAATTTCTTTTTTAGAATTATTTTTATTCCTAAAATTGCATATCTAACCCTAAAAATAAAATATTTACTAAAGGAACCCTTGAGGTGCCTGGTCATAAGGGTGCCATTTTGCTCTTAATAAATGCATACTTATCCATTAAATTTTTAATTCAAAAAAATACTTATTTATCTTGAATGAGGTGTCACCCAGTAAGACCATGTTTGGCATTTTCCTTAATATGCAGTCAATTTTCTTAATAACTCAGATAGTGCTAATACTGTTTTCAACTAATAACAGTACAATTGTACTGGACTACAGTCTAGAATTTATCTGCACTTAACTGGACTGCGTGTAAGTTTTTCTTACGACTTGAAGCCACTTAGTCTTTATTGCCCTAAATATTGTGCTTGATTTTTCTAAAGTAGTCCCGTATCTTATTCTTGCTTTTTCATCTATAATGACGGTTATCACACTATAATTTCCATACTGTTTATTATACTGCAGTCCCATCTTAATCATACCCTAAATCATCCTAGTCAAACTTTGACCGGAATAAAATCATAAATCCTTATTTTGTCTTTTTCATCAAAAGGACTTATGTTTGACTAAGTAACTTATTATTGAGTCCCCTAGCTAATAAAACGAGAACTTAAACACATACTAATAATCAGATCATGTATTCATATCAACATACATGATGCAAACTTGAATTTCCTTTGTAGCTAAGGAAATCGTGAGTCCATAAAAATTTTGGTTATTACACTAGTATTGGTTCATGAGTTTTAATGTTGTATCACGGTTGGGAACCTTTTACGAAAGGATAGTCACTAGGAAGGAAGGGGGGGAGGCATAATGGGGGCATGTGTTCCAACTGAATAGGCTACAAAACCTTATTTGGTTATGTACAATTTCTGAGTTTGGTATTTTAGAAGGTCTATGCCTGCACTTTGGGCTTTTATTAAATTCCAAAAGTAAGAAAGCACAAAAATCAGCAAAAAAGATGGAAGGGTAACCAAGGAATAAAAATGTAGGACAATTCAAATTTTGTCCAAATTTATAAATAAGTTTAAAAATGTTCATTTTTTAAAAAAGAGGTGTCCAAAAATGACTCTTTTGTATTAATATATAGTCAAGCCACTAGGTTTAGTAATATAAATAGATAACACTGTTTTAATATTTAAAATTCAAATTGTTTACCCAATAAAATATCAAGAGCTCTTAATTTATGGGGGACATTTAGTTTGTACACATTTCATTTTTTAAAATTAAAAAAAAAAAACCATATATATATAAATTTTACAATAAGTTAGGGGGGCCAACCCCGCTCCCTCCACCATTGCTTCCATAGAATCCATCTCTCTGTCTCTCTGTCTCTCTCTACATTTGTTTTTTTTTTTCCCCAAAAAAAGTATATTAATATGTTCAGTAGCAAGGCCAACATGATCACCCGGATCCCATTATTTGATCCGTCCAATTGCTTGTTAAAAGCAAAAACCAGTATTGGTTCATGTGTTTTAAAGTTGTATTATAGTTAGGAGCCTTTTACGACAAGATATACCTATGCGGTCACTAAAACGAAGGGAGGAGAGGCATAATTGAGGCATGTGCCCCCACTAAATAGGCTACAAAACCTTGTTTGGTTATACATAATTTTTGAGTTCGGTATTTTACAAGGTTTATGGCCCCACTACAAAGTCTTTCGGCCCCAAACTTTATTATTTTGGGCTTTTCTTAACCGATTGTATTGGAAATATTAGTTACCTTTTGAAAATTTTATATTTTTTTGTTTGTTCACATTGTTTTTCAAACTAGAAAATTGACATTGTTTTCACGTAATATTACTATTTTTTTTAATATGCTTTCTATATTCTTTAATTTAGCTTCGTTACTCTATTTTATTTTTTTCTTCTCTGTTGATTTCTTTCTCTGGACTCTCATTCTTTTACAAGTAATGTTTTACTATTCTACTTCTTTCTTTAATCAAGTGTGCATATTATTCTACTTCTTTCTGTATTCTTTTCCATTGGTTTTCAATTTTTTTCAAATTATTTTATTCTTTGCTTCACTAGTTTTGAAATCTAAATTACAACTTGATCAATGAGTGGAGAACAATTACATTGTTGCATTACTTAATATTTTTCAGTGAAAAATGTTAAAATTTATTGATTTTCACATATTATTAGTTTGGTAATTTTGTCTTTATTTGTGCCCCGACTAATTCCGGTAGTAATATATGTCAGCAGCTGATTAGGAGTTAGTATACAAGGGGATAAAGGCTACTGGGAGGGTTATGTGAAGGAATAGTCTATTGTTGAGTGGCTGAGGGCCTTGGGAGGGTTGGGGGTCCTTGTATTCCCTACATTGTCTTCATATTTTTCGTTGTTGTAGTTTCTTTTGGATTCAATAGAACGTTGAGATTTTCCTAATAGATTAGGTTCAAATCAATTTCAAATTGAAAATATACGAAACTAACAAAAATACGATGAAAATCTAATAGTTTTAATATATAAATATTGGTAGAGTATAACGCATAGCATATACCGAGTATTCTCCTCACAATTATAGACTTGGCCCTCTCTTACTTTAGCAAATAAGGCCAAAGATAATATCAAAGTGGGGAAATTATGATTGCGAATCTAAACTGGTTTTGAAATATTGATAAATAATGCTAATTAATGCCAATGTCGACATCAATAAAAATAAAAAATAAAAAATAAAAAGAGATCCTACCCAACTTTAACCATATCTCTACTTGACCCCTTGACCCCGACCCCTTTAATAGAAAATAAAGTCGACATCCATTTTATAAAAAGATGTATTAGTTTATTAAGGGATTTGGATCCTATTGCGTCACGAGCACAACCCCAAATCTGCGGCAAAATATCTCAACGGCCACACACCTCATTTTATAATCCTTAATTGACTTCTTTTGAAAATTAATGACGTCAAAGATTTGCGAGGATTATTGGGATAATTTTAATGGCAATATGTACAAATTACAAATAATTCAGGCTATGGGTTTTTTTATTTTTTAAAACCTTATTTTATTTTATTTATTTATTTACTTGTTTGTTTTTATGAAAGTAGGCTATGGATTTAAGCTAGGTGCAGCATACAACTTTTTGAAAGGAAAGCAAAAAAAAAAAAAAAAAAAAAAAGCAAGAAAAACGTGGACCAATATATTACAATTATGAAATTCGATAAAATTGATGTCTACATACAAAACCAATCAATGATTAGTGTTTTAAATTGGAATAGTCATTTTCAATTTCGTCATTAATGTTAATTTAATTAGTATTGCTAATTTCAACTTTGTCAATGACCTTATATGATACTGATAATTTTCAGTGGTTCATGTCTTGCATGGCTGGAAAAATAAATAAATAAACGTACGTAGTTATGTCTGAACAAATATTATTTATTATTGTGAACTAGTTTCATCTCATTGCCTTTTTAATTGTGGATTTGATAGATAGTTGGTCCGAAGGTTATAACATTTGCTTATAATTGGGAAATCTTTTTCTTGTTTGATTTATTATTCAGAAATATGAAAATTCTTTATTTTGCGTAAGGCCCAGGTTAACAGAAAACAAGTGAGGTAATTTTATTACGTACAAGTTTCATTAAGATATAACATACAAATACACACTGCAGCAGAATAAATATACATATATCACCCAGCTAAATATGAAATACGAGGGAAAATGACAAAACAATAATAATATTAAAAAGAAGAAGAAGAAAACAACAACGAAAAGGCTAATAATAGCTAGCAGTAATACATATCAACACCGGTGGTGACATTGTGGTGATGATGTTTTATTTGAAACTTTCACTTTTATCCATTCAAAGTTCTATCTACCTGCACGTGAAAGTCTATCTCTTGACATATATAGATCACTATATATGTGTTCATGAACTCTTTGAACCTTGGGTTGATAGTTGTTGAGTGCCTATGACCAGAATCCTCTACTTTCCACTTACAGACTTAATAGACTCCTTTAACGACAAGACACTACTTACCAAATCAAAACAATAGCAAGCACGACAATTGGAACAATCTTTGCTTTATTTTCTTTTAATTTTTTCAAGATCTAGCTAGTTTGTTCGCAAAAGAACTTGGCTCACCAAATTGTCAAAGTTAATGGATGAACTGCCTTGTGTGCCAGTAGCCTCTTCTGCCAATTTCTTCCACTCCATGGCCTTAATCTTCATTTTCTTACCCTTATCTTTCTCCATCAACTCTCTAACAAGATTTTCCACTTGATCTCTCTTTACATCATTATCAATCTCTAAGCCAACATCCCACTCATTACAAACAAACCTACAATTTGTTTGTTGCTCTGCAAAGAAAGGATAGCACAACATCGGCACTCCACATGACAAGCTCTCAATGATTGAATTCCATCCACAATGTGTTAAGAATCCTCCAACTGATGGGTGCTTAAGGACATCCTCTTGTGGACACCAACTTCCAATTAGGCTTCTTTCTTTTGTTTCGGTTAGAAACTCAAGTGACAAACGAGCTGATTCACCTATAATCAAATCAGGCCTAATTACCCAAAAAAATGGATGACCACTATTTGCAAGTCCCCATCCAAATTCAACCATCTGTTGTGGTGTAAACACAGCACGCTACCAAAATTCACATAAATCACAGAATTTGGCTTATGGGAGTTGAGCCACTTCAGGCATTCAGTTTCTTCTTTCCACAGGCTGTATTGAATAGGTTTTAGATGGTTTTTTGGTAAACGATTAAGGAGAAGTTGGAGAGGGCCAATTGCATGCAAATTTGGATGTGTAGATGAGAGAGCATCCAGAAGGTCTCTTTCTAGTGCATCAAAAGATTGAATGACAACAGCCGAAGCTTCAAAAGCTTTTTCAGCTATTTGCATGCAAAAATTGAACAATAGATCGTGGGAGTCTGTAATTCGCCAAAAACTTGGTAGATCTCTCAATCTTACACCTTTCATTTCCGGAACCCAGTCTACAATTATGTCTAGAAAGTCATTTGTTAGACTACTCTCATCTGTAACACCCACAAAAACAAAATAAGGAAAAAAATATTATAGATCTAATATGACAGTTCAATTATAGTTAATAAAAATTTATGCTATTAATGACATACTTTTTTTTTTTTAAAATAGGAATCACAAAGTTCAAATTGAGTCTTTAAATTGGTTTGAAAAAAAACAAAAAAATAAAAATAAGGGGTTGTTTGGTGACAAGAGTTCAAACCCCATTACAATCCAATTCTTGTCTTCTTCTCTCAACTTCACTATTCACACAGTTTTGTAACTCAAACTTTAAAAGTCCATAACTTTGTATAGACTAGTCCAATTGAGATTTTTTTTTAATTACATAGAATATCGAGACGAACAAAACAAGCTCCATATTTTTTTTTCCCGAACACATTTTAAGTTTTTATGCTTTTTAACTCCAGAAATTCAAACGTATCGATTAATGCACAATCAATTCAAATCTAAATTCTACAATCCAAACCTTAATATCAAATACATGCTATGTAACTGATATTTGGAATATACATCACGTGTTATTATAAATTTGAAAACTTTTTTCCACATAATTATAAGTGCACAATCAATATTGAAATGCAAGTATATATTATCTTAGTACTCTATTATATATATATATATATATGTATGTATGTATGTATGTATATTAATCTTCACCTTTCAATGGTATAAGTCTTTTTTCCAGAAGTGGACGATACTGTTTAAATCCCATCAAGCCACACGCTGCAATAGGGAAGAACTTCACCAAAGGAATTCCAAGCTGCTGAGCAGCTGATTCGACTGCAAACGACATGAATCCGTCCGCAACAAGGCAAGTCACGGGAGAAACGACACGACTTCCAGCTTGTTTGCCACTGTTGTTGATTTTCATGAGGAGCTGAAGAAACGGAGCGGAGAAGTTCTTCATAGTAGAGTCACAGAGAGAAGCTGGGTCCTGTGTGGAATTTGGATCCGAAGGCGGAAGGCCATCGGGAATCGTCTCGAAGCAAAAGTGATTATCAGAAAAGCCGGTCGAGAGGAAGTGGTGGTGGTCGGGAGAAGTGCTTCTGATAAGCGATTGTGGTTGAATTCAGTGTTGACAAAGGTTATGGAGAAGCCCTTTTGGTGAAGTAGCTTTGAGAATTTGAGCATTGCCTTTATGTGGCTTTGGGCTGGAAAAGGAATGCATACAGCGTGAGGCTTACGTGAGTCAGAAGCTACAAGTCTTTCAGAATCCATTTCTCAATATCTCTCTCTTTAATTTTGCCTGTTGTTTAGCGTACTTAAAAGGTTCAGAATTTAAAGGCTTATATAGACACATTGAAACAAGAATGTTTAGAATTTTGTTTTTTTGTTTAAGTCAAATTAATGTGTTTGGTAGAGAGGCCAACATCATACATTTCAAAAAAGCAAAAGCAAAACCATAACCAAACTAATTTCTATTTAAATATTTTTCAAGACATAATGTAGGGGCGTGCAAGGTCCCTATTTATCAAAAAAATAAAAATAAAAATCCCTTTCGGTCTCTATTTATCAAAAAAAAAATAAAAATAAAAAGTTTTGCTAGTAAAAATATATTTATAAAACTTGAAGTTTTGGAGATGTTTTTAAGAAAAAGAAACTTGAACATTAATAAATAAAAATAATATGTTATAAATTGAAAATTTTATACTACATAAACAATGCTTAAACGTGTCATATATTGATAACCCAACATGAAATTTTCGCGCCCCCTATAGTCTTAGGCATAATCATTGGCGTGCAAAGCTTTCTTTCTTCTATTTGCATACTAGTCTGTTTTTTGACTAGTTCATTTTGTATCGCCAAAGACAACATATGGTCAAATTCGAAGCTCCAAAACATCTACTTGCTTACGGCTTTCAAGATGCTTTATTTTTCTACCTCTACTGTTTGAAGCTTCAGTAAATCATTTTGCACTAAAGTTGTTTCAACTTTTGATGCTTTTATTTGATTCGACCAAGTATGTATATATTTATACACCCGTAACTTTATATTCGATTTTCAACCAAAAAAAAAAAAAACACTTTCTATTCGACCATTTTGACCATACGGATAGATGAAGAACCAAATTTTAGTTTGGACTCTTCTCATTGTTTAGTCACATGTTAATTTTGATAGAAAACCAATTCAGACTCAATTAACGCTCAAAGATGTATTCGTAAAGCAGTCGGTTGTAGTAGAAATCGAGCGCTCGTATTTACAGGTAGGCAAAAATAAAAACAAATAATATTAGTATAAATAAACGTTAAAAAGGCTAGGAAATAAAATAACAAAAAGAGAAGTTTTTTTTTTTTTTATAGGATTTTTGTGATAAAAAAGATAAATATAGCATTAGTTTGGTTCATCAGTTTAAACTATTAGTTTGAACTGATTTTTTTGTCTTTTTTCTAAAAAGTTTTTTGTCTTTTCTGAAAAAGTTTTTTGTCTTTTCTGAAAAGTCAACAAAAATTACTATTGAAACTTAAAATTTCCAACTTAAACTGGTGAACCAAATGGAGCCATAATATGAAAAAGAGAAGTTTAGGTGGAGAAAAATTCAATAATAAATAAGGCAAAGTGTCGTGAATCCTTCATATGCTTCGTTTTCCAATTTGAATCTAATCTTCAATTTATGACTCAATTGCATATTTCACATCCCAAATGAAGAACCGGAAAATATGGAATTAAAGTCCAATAAAAATATACAAATGTATTTTGGTGGATTAAATCTCTATGTTGAACTAAACGAATTTATCGTTATAAGTTATCCAAAATCTATAAAGTACTGTTTTTAGCAAATTGCAGTAAAACATAACTCATAAATAAATCTTGTCAAAATAGAATGTGACAATATTATATAAATAAAGCATGACTAAATTTATCTAAAAGATTGATACATAATATTTTGAGTGAAAATATAAAAATGAGATGGAGAGATTTAATTTACTAAAACATATAAGCTTACAAACAAAATGAAAATTGAACTCAAATTGGATCACTCGACGTACAAATTCATCACTAGCCTCACCAAAATATCTAGTCTAACTTGCTATTCATATCACGAAATTCTAGAAAGAAAACATGAGATAAATAATGCAAGAGGAAAAGAAAATACAAAAAGAAACACTCCAAAGAGAGAAAAAGACTAATGGTGAAAAAACCGTCCTCCGCTTGCCAAAGGCTCAGCCTTAAATAGGCCTGAGATTCAAGAGCTTCGAGAGAAATTTCGCCCAGACGATCCGCCACCACAGCTGGTGAATCACCTGCATACACGAGGCTGGTAGGCTGGAGATACGGGCTAGAATTCTGGCTTGCTGGAGACAAGGCCCGCAAATAGCGCGGGCTCGCTGGAGCTGAAGGTGACGATCTGAGATCACGCAGGCCGGAGCTAGAGTGAATGGCTCGGATTGGGTTTGGAGGAAAGCTTGGCCCAAATCACGCACGAGGGAGAGGGATGCTGGAGCTTCGCACGCAGGGGACCACAGAGGTGACACGTGGCGGCTGATGATGCACCTGGAGAGAGAACGGAAGGAAGAAAAAGAAATGGAAAATAAACCCAAAATATAAAGATTATTAAATAAGGTAAAATAATATTAAATAGTAAAATATTATGAGTTAAAATCATGGAAATACCTAATAAAAACTTAAATTATTAATTAATAATATGACAAAAGTGCATTTTTACACATTTATCAGGACTTTCTCGAGCTCGTTTGAGAGCGGTTAAAGAATGATTTTGTTTTGTATATAAAATAGAAATGCGAATGTTTTAAAAATTTATTTGAGAAATTTTTTGAAATTGTGTTTGATTGTATTTCTAGGTAAATTCATTTGAACTTAAGAAAAAGTAAAATTGTGTATTTTGGATATGTTTATGGAAATATTTATTGAGTGTATAAGTCTTAGAAAATAAAAAGAAAATGAGAAAACAGTGTTATTCATTTTCTCATTCCTTAACAACAAAAGAAAAAAAGAAAACTTTTTTTTTTGTCCGTTTCTATTTATTACTTTGTGCAGGTTTCTAAAACACTTTTTTTCCCCCTCTGAAACAATGAGAGTTCTTTCCAAAATGTTTCTAAAACAATATCAAATGGGATCTTTGTTTTTTGTTTTCTTTCATTAAGTAATATTTGTTTATTCGGAAAATTTTTTCATGCTTGGTTTTCCACTCATAAATATGAAATATATCTTCTTTATTCTAGTTACGCAAGATCCGGATTCAAATAAAATAAATAAGGTAATTTTATCACATGTCTCACTAAGAAAGAATTAAATAGATAAATATGAGTACCACTAACAATATAACAAACTAGTTTTGAACTCTTCCCACTTGGGTCTCTAATTGTGAAATCTTGACTTGGGAGTCCCAGAACTTTCAAAAGATGTTGCTTTATAAGTTTTTTTCATTAACTCCTTCGTTAACAAAGTTAGGGACCTGAATGCCAAAAAAATTTTGGACAATTGGATTTTTAATCCAAGAAAAAAGGAAGGCCATCTGGAATCATGTCAGAAAGTGAAAAATGATAATTGGAAAAGCCATCAGCAAGGAAGTTGTCGTAGTCAAGAGAAGTACTTTTGAGTTGGTTGAACTCGATGTTGACGAAGGTTACAAAGAAGCAGTTTTGGTGAATCTTCAATAGAATTAATCCATCTCTCTATCTCTCTCTCTCTCTCTATGCCATCAACCAGCAAAGAAGCCTACCAAGTACTACCGTTCATGTGTTTTTACTGGTTGTATTTGTTTCATGGTATTTAGTACTGATACTCCAAAATTTGTTATTTTTTAACAATTATTATCCTCTACATTTCTAATTTTGAAAGTTTGTCACATGAACTTGTAAACTATTGCAATGTATCCTATAAAGTTAATTTCCATTACATGAGTCTTTAAAAACTCACACACGCCTAATGTGATGACAAAAACCCTAAATTCAACCAAAAATTTTCAAACCTAACATAAACCCTAATGAGAATTTTCTAATTTCAAATATTCAATTTAATATAGAATTAACTAAAAGGCATACATTACAATAATTTAACAAGTTTAAAAGGTAAATTGTCAAAATAAAAAATATAAGTTATAAGTTGCTAAAGGATAATAAATTTAGAGATATCAAATGTTAAATACCCTATGTGTCTTAAAATATTAGATTTAGTTAAAATGAACTCAAAATAAATTATATATATATATAAACACGCATATAAATAAAACGAACATAATATGATACAGTTCTAGCAAGTTATAGTAACAGGTTTATATATATATATATATTTATATTTATTTATATATATCCTATTGTATACCATAATTCTTCTTACAATTGCCGATGTTTTCACTTACATTGACGATCAAAGATGTAAGAATTATTATAATATACTAAAAAGGGTGCAAACTTTTACTATTTTTTTTTTACAGTGTTTTGACTTTTTTGTCCTTCATTATCATTTTTTTTTCTTTGTTACGGTGTTATGCTGGTTTTACCCTTTCTTTTTTAGTCAATTGGCAATTTTATCATTAGGCTTTAGTTACTTTTACCACTTGTTACGTTTGGTTGGTTAGTTTAAGTTGAAATATTTTAGTTGTAATAGTAAATTTTTTTTAATTTTCAGAAAAGACAAAAAATTTTTTGGAATAAAGACAAAAACTTTTTGGGAAAAAGATAAAAAAAATTCTGAGTTGAGTTGGATTGAACCAACCAACCAAACAAAGCCATAGTGTTGAGACAACTTTGTTCTTCTAAAATTATTTATAGACGATTGTCCCTTCCTTTATAGTTGCTTTTTTTCCCCCTTTGCTGTAGTGTTATTCCAGTTTTATCATTCTTTTTTTGTGAATTGGCAATTTTACCTTTGGGCTTTAGTTACTTGCACAGCTTGCTACAATATTAAAATAACTTTGTCCTTTTAAAATTATTTATCACGATTTTACTCTTCTTTTTTAATTGTTTTTTTTATAGCTACAATAATTGGATATTATTATCCTTTTAATGTGCATTTTTGATTTTGTCCTTCGAAGATATGTTAAGGTGCAATGTTTGCATGTATATAATCTAACTGAAATTTATTTCTTTTCTTTTCTTTTTTTTTTTGTAAAAAACAGTAAATGAAAAAAAATAATAGAATCAATTTTTGATTTTGTTGTTTTTCTTTAATCTTTTTTTTTCCCTTTTGAGTTCTTTTTTCTTTTGTTTTTTTTTTCTATTTTTTTTTTCTGCTTTTTGAGATTTAAACTATAAAGTTCGTTTTTTATTCATATTTTCTTCGGATTTTTGTTATTGTATAATTTTTTTAAAGATTTTTGTTTGCACATTTTCAATTTTCAAAAAAAAATTATTCTCTTTTTTAAATTTGTGCTTGGTTTTTTTGGCTTTTTCATTTGTTGGGTTTTGTTTTTTAGATGTTATAGTTAATTTTTATATCTTGCATGTATATAATCTAACTGAAATTTATTTCTTTTCTTTTTTTTTTTTGGTAAAAAATAGTTAATAAAAATTAATAATAGAATCTATTTTTGGTTCTTTTGTTTTTCTTTAAACTTTTTTCCCCTTTTGAGTTTTTTTTCCTTTTGTTTTTCTTTTCTGTTTTTGTTTTGAATTATCATAATCATTTTGTTTCTCTATCTCTATCTCTACATCACCAGAGAAAAGTTTTTTTTTTTGTATATTATTATTATTATTATTATTATTATTAATTTACATTTTTATGATTAAGGGAGATCCTGGAAAAAAAAAAATAAAGATAAAAAAGATGGAGCAAAATATGGGTATGCTCTACTTTCTTTTGTTTTTGTTTTTGTTTTTTATTTTTATAAGTTATTTCTAGCTGTTCGCCCCCCCCCCAGATTTATATATTTTGTTTTTCACTTTTTGATTTATGTTAATTTGTTTTCTAGCTTACGGTAATAATAGTTTGGAATGAGGATACAAAGAGAACTATTGAATACCTTTTTTTATTTTTTATTTTTATTTTTGAAAACTTATTGTAATTATATTATTTATTATAATCAACCGTCATTATTAGATGTTATTTAATTTTGTTATTTATTTATCTATTTATTTTTGTCTTCTATGAAACCCGGGTATTAAACTAGTTAATACTAAAGGGTCTAAATTTCCTACGTTATATTACTATTTGTCAATAAACTAATCAGTAAAATTTTAAATTTTTATTACTATTTGTCACATCCCTCTTCTAATGATTCCCCCAAAAATTCCGTACATAAAAATTTTTAACTTTTTCTCTTCTTTCCTTCCTCTTTTGTTTTCTTTTTTTTTTTCCCCCCCTTCCTTCTTCTTCTTTTTAAAGAATGACTTCACGACTTAACATTGAACTGAAAACCAAATGTTACAGTAGTATTAACACACTAAGGTATCTCATGAATCCAAAAGTTAAAAAGTTACTACTCAAATATAAAGCATAACAAGCAAGAAGATAAGCCAAATAATATTGTCGGTCGACGGATCTTTTCATTACTGCTTGTGAGTAATAGAATAACACTATTTCTCAACAAGTCCTTCAATGTCACGAGAAGCCAAAAAGGCTATAAATTACTGCACAAAACTATAAAGGGACACTGACTCTTCAAAAGGACAACAAGGACATTGCAGTCCCATTGAACAGGACGCTACACCAGCTTATAAAACAAGACAAAAACCACCCACCAACCAATTATCAAAACAAGTTCACTTGCACGGAGAAATTTTGTCAATACACTTCCCCACCCTAAAAAGCACGTAAAAAAGGGAAAAAAAAAAAAAAAAAAAGGCGCATAGCTTTGATTTCATCAAAAGTACTAATCTTAATTAATTAAAGTGAAGGTATTTTTTGTACTTTTCTTTTCAATTACTAAATTTATATTTAATTTATCGATTGGAGATAAAATTTTTAAATTAAGATTGATTAAATCTTTAAAAATTTATTATAAATTTTATTATTTTTTAAAATAATAATAATAATTAAAATGAAAAAAATATAATTTAATTAAAATTAAATTTCAAAAGATCAAACAAAATCTAATTCTCTTCCGACAGCTTTCTCGTACATGACATGGCCGATCTCTCTTTTCTTCATTGTCGGCCGTCTCCAAGCCACTATCCCATTTATTGCAATTATATTAATTTGTTTGCAAATCTCTGCATACAATGAATATAGCACAGCATGCACATGGGCATTCTGCACAAGACAGGCTTGAATTGTTAAAGTATCCTCCAACTAATAGGGCACGTGGTTAAGGTCTTCCTCTTGTGGGGCACCAACTTTCAATTATATACATAGGCTTAGGCTTAGGCTTGTGTACGATGATGTTTACAAAACGGTGGTCACATGGATTCAAGACATGTCAGACCCAATTTAAAAACCTGGAAAAAATTTTTTTTTGAGAAGGACGATGAATACAGGTAGGAGGCAGATGAATTCAGTCGCTGTAGTGTTAAAAACCAGTAGACATTATTTTTCGTCCTTAGGGGTATTTTTGCATACTAAAAAAATTTGCGAATTTGTTTTTATAGATTACAAATAAACTCTTGTGTTTTTACCGAGTAAATAAATTTGAAAATTTACGTTTACATTTTTTTTTTTTGCAAATTAAATCTCATCTTTTTATTGAGTTAAAATATTTGCAGATTTATTTTTACAGATTGGCCTTTTTTTTTTTTTGCAGTTGCAAATTAAAATTTTCGTATACCGTGATATGACTGATATGGTAGCATATATTCCATCAATTGTAGATATTTTTTTAAAAAAAGCTTTGTACAAACTAAATTATAGGATTGTTGAGAAATTTAATGAATTTTCCCATCATCGGGTCTCGGCTTATATCCTCCTCACTGAGTTTCATTAGATTTTAGTGATGGAATCGATATTAGTCGAGGGTTGTGTCTATTGTATCACGGGGTTGTTTCATCTTTGGTATTATATTTGTATCCAATTTTAATTTAAATGATAGTTTCCCTTAAAAAAAGATTTAAAAAATATTTGGATTTCAATTTATTTACAAAATTGAATAAATTTTGAAACTACTCATATTGTGTTGACAAGTATACCCCTTGATCTAATTAAATGGGAAAAGAAAATCTGATTACACCCTGATTACGTCGTAATTCTTGCAAAACATATCTAACTGATTAATCATTACATGGTCATGGTCCTTAGCATAATAATTTATAAGCATAACACCAATTATATTAGCAAAATAAATTTAAAAAAAAAAAAAACCGTGCAGAATGTTACCCCTATGAAAATGGACACAAAATCCCATTTAAAGTGGAAATTCTATAAAATAAAAAAATAAATAAAAATAAATAGAGAGAGAGAGAGTAACAACCGCCTAATCTTCCTATATGGAAACAATATTGATCAACAACCACACCTAACCTCCTTAAATATTGGCTGCATTGTGATCGGAACTTCTTTATAAATGAAAATAACCGATGTCTTTTAAGGAATAATTTATCCAAATAAAACAACATTCCAAATGAGAGAGAATTTAATATATAAACTATTAAATACATCAAAATTAAATAATTAAACCCACAAAACAGGAACTAAAATTCTATTTGAAAAATAAGATTTTTTGAATGAACAATGGATATCCGAATGCACCTAGACATCCTGACTAAATTCTCACATAAAAAATAAGATTATTAAACGTAGGCTCTCAACCAAAAAGGAAAAAGGTGAAGTTAAATGAAGTTAATAACAGATATATGAAATAAGAATGTTAGTTTTAAAAAGTGAAAGCGTAAATCTGGAATGAAAAACATATTAAATTCTAAATTTTATTCAAATTTACAAATAAGTTGAATAGTGTCCATTTTTTAAAAATAGTGTTCTAAAATAGTCATTTTATGTAAATACTTCTATTTTTGGTGGCTTCGTTGGATGAAGAAAGTCATAATAATTTCGAGCCAAGAAAAAAAAAACAAAGAAAAAAAAAGTAATAATAATTATTGCACTTCAGCCCATAACGAGATTGTCTTGAAAGTGGTACAAATTCAATATATGTTTTGCATTTTATCATAATCCGTTTTGTATTTTTGAATTCTGGTAGAATTCATTTTTGCATTATGATAGAATCCATTCTAATAGAATCTGTTTTGCACTCTATCAGAATCCATTTTGTCTTTTCGGATTCTGATACAACATAATACTATTTTGGATTCTAATAGAATTCATTTGGCAATCTATCATAATTTGTTTTGTATTATATCCGAATTCATTTTGAATTCCAACAGAGACCGGCCGATGACCCGTGACCTGTCGACGGCCAGCAATTGGCGACTAGTGACCTGCCGATGATTGGAGAATGGCAGGCGAATGAAATTGGACATATATGAAAACTATTCCAATGATTAAGAAAGAGAAGAAATGGAAATTTTTAAATATTTAATTAAATGTTATGAAATGACAAAATTATCAACTTTACTCTTATAAATGTTAAAATTATAAGAAGGTGCCAAATTTATGGCTATTTCCCTAATTTTTTCTAAATTTGACAAGAAACAAGTCTGGATTATTCTCTTATATTTTCATTTGGAAAATCTTTCCATTCCTAATTTCTCATAATAACTCATAAATATGAAATATGCCACCTTTATTCTAGCTATATAAGATCTGGATTTACACGAAGCGAGTAAGTTAATTTTGTAAGTTTTCCTTCAGTTCCCCATCAACAACGTCGCGAACCTAAGTGCCAAAAAATTTTGGGTGATTGAATTTTTTTTATTCAACAAAGAAACGGAGGAGTTGCCCACATTTAGGTTTTAAAGAGCAACCTTTTTGCAATTATGGAGACCGAAAATCAAATATTTAATATTGAATAATCAAATTCCAAGAGCTCATAATTAAGTTTAAGATAATATAGCAAGAACAATTTGATCAACCTTTCATATCAAGATCTAGCTAGTTTTTTGGCAAAAGGACTTGGCTCACCAAATTGTCAAAGTTCATGGATGAACTGCCCTGTGCACCAGTGGCCTCTTCTGCCAATTTCTTCCATTCCATGGCCTTACTCTTCATTTTCTTACCCTTCTCTTTCTCCATCAACTCTCTAACAAGAGTTTCCACTTGATCTCGCTTTACATCATTATCAATCTCTAAGCCAACATCCCACTCATTACAAACAAACCTACAATTTGTTTGTTGATCTGCAAAGAAAGGATAGCACAACATAGGCACTCCACACGACAAGCTCTCAATGATTGAATTCCAACCACAATGTGTCAAGAATCCTCCAATTGATGGGTGGTTAAGGACATCCTCTTGTGGGCACCAACTTGCAATTAGACTTCTCTCTTTAGTTTCAGCCATGAACTCTTGTGACAAACAAGCTGATTCACCTATGATCAAATCAGGCCTAATTACCCAAAAAAATGGATAATTACTATTTGCAAGTCCCCATCCAAACTCAACCACTTGTTGTGGTGTAAACACTGTGATGCTTCCAAAATTCACATAAATCACAGAATTTGGCTTCTGGGTGTTGAGCCAATCTAGGCACTCGGTTTCTTCTTTCCACAAGCTGTATTGAATAGGTTCTAAAGGGTCTTTTGTTAAGCGATTGAGGAGAAGTTGGAGAGGGCCGATTGCATATATATTTGGAAGTGTCGATGAGAGAGCATCCAAAAGGTCTCTTTCTATTGCATCAAAAGTGTGAATGACAATAGCTGAAGCTTCAGAGGCTTTTTCTACAATTTCTATGCAAAAATTAAAGAAAAAGTCATTGGAATTTGTAATTCGCCAAAAGCTTGGTAGATCCCTCAATCTTACACCTTTTGTTTTCTGAATTGGCCACTCAATAAGTGTGTCTAGAAAGTCGTTTGTTAGACTACTTTCATCTGTAAGAAAAAATTCAACATGAGAACATCATTCTTAGTTATTTGAAATAAACTTAATCTTTTAGAATGCAACTATTAGATTGGTTAATTGTTTATAGGAACAATTACCCA
Source organism: Ficus microcarpa (assembly GCA_025413485.1). Taxonomy (NCBI): domain Eukaryota; kingdom Viridiplantae; phylum Streptophyta; class Magnoliopsida; order Rosales; family Moraceae; genus Ficus; species Ficus microcarpa. The sequence goes on along the minus strand of CM046379.1, from coordinate 19,672,374 downwards.
AAAACTTACTTGAGTTTTTTGGAATTATGTTTTACATAATGTTTTTAGGAAGAAAAATTGCTAAGAATACTAACTTTATTTTCAATTTTCGAGCACTAACCTATATAGTATGTGAGTTGTTATTTTTTTTTATAAGTCTTTAAAATTAAAAGACAAGTATATACAAGTAAAATGGTGACAACTCACCTCCATATTAGTTGATATTCAAAAGTTTGATTTTAGTTGATTTCTGTATACTACTCTTTCAAGAATGTCACACTCATCTCCTATGTTTTTATCTTTATGTTTCCTTTTGGAAAATCGTACTAAACTTAAAGTGTGAAAAAAAAAAATCATTATAATAGCATAAGAATACATTATACTTGATCAATTTGGGCAATCTTGTAATTAAATTGTACTAATCGAATACTTAACTATCTTGGTTAGAATTTTTGTTCAAAAACAAACGAAAAAAGACCCCTCTTTTTATGTTTGCGTTTTAATTTATATAGAAATACTAACAAATAGGATTAAGTGGGATGAATTCAAATTCATAAAAAGTGAAAGATTTTAAAGTGTAGAAGTGAAAATGATTCTAAAGTGAAGAACACGTAGGAGAACAATTAAAAATAAAAAATAGAATTAATGACCCGTAAAAAAACCTTCACCTTCTAATGGTAGAATTCCTTTTTCAAGAAGAGGTCTGAACTGTTTGAATCCCATAATGGTACATGCAGCAACAGGGAAGAACATCACCAGTGGAATTCCAAGCTGCTGAGCTGCTGATCCGATGGCAAACGACATAGATATGTCCGCAACAAGGCAGGTCACAGGTGAAAGTGAAGCGACGCCACCTCCAGCTTCTTTTGCCTTGTCGTTTATTTTCGTGAGGAGCTGAAGAAACGGAGCCGCAAAGTTCTTCTTAGTAGAATCACCGAGAGAAAGTACGTCCTGTGTGGAATCCGGGTCGGAAGGTGGAAGGCCATCGGGAATCGTTTCGAAGCGAAAGTGATTATCGGAAAAGCCGGAGGAGAGGAGGTGGTGGTGGTCGGGAGAAGTGCTTCTGAGTAAGCGATTGTGGTTGAACTCGGTATTGACAAAGGTTATGGAAAAGCCTTTTTGGTGAAGTAGCTTTGAGAATTTGAGCATTGCCTTTATGTGGCTTTGGACTGGAAAAGGAATGCACACAGCGTGAGGCTTATGTGAGCCAGACGCTACTACTTCTTCCGCGGAATTCATTTCTCTGTCTCTTAATTTGTGTCTTAATAATTTAGTGTGCTCAAAACATCTATATATATATATATATATATATATTGTGTGTTTGTTTTTCTCTAGAACACATGTATTTTATGTGTTTGATCGATATACACAGCGGAAGACAACATCGCTCAGGCCCCACATTTTTATTCATCAAAATGCGGACAGAAGGACTTGGGTGGCAGAAGAGAAACCTAATACGGTACGTCGGATAAAAATAAAAAATAAAAATCAGATCTAAAGCAAACTAAATCAAGAATTGATTTTAAAAAAAAAAAAAAAAAACTAAACCAAACCATAGTAATTTCTATAAATAAACATAATATATATTTTATGCATTTCTGCAAAATATATATAAATGTTTTTATTAGTTTATTTATTTAAAACAAAAACTTTTGCATGCAACTTTATAGGCTCGATACATCATACATGCATGTATGTGTGTGTGTGTGTGTGTCAACTAACAAAAATTCAAGTAAACTCACAAACTTTCTTTGAACAAAAGATGAGAATGGATAAATAATCTTAGAAAGGAAAAACATCCCAATTAGGTAATTAACACCCCCCATCCTGCATTTGGATATCATCATCATCATTATTATTATTATTATTATTTTGATACTCTGCATTTGGATATTATTAAATTAAAAAGGAAACACGAGAATATCGAAAACAACAAATCCGCAGAAAGGCAAATGAAGCTCAAAGCCAAAAAGCCGAAAAGAAAAGCCCAAGGCAAAAACATAAACCATCCGGGTCAAACTTGAAAATTGAAAGTAGTAACTAATGCTTTTGTCAATTCTCAACTACAATATTTATTTCTCATCTCGTAACTTCAGTTTTTTGTTCGCTACCCCAAAAGAAAAAAAAAATAATTCACATTTTTGTACTTATTTTCAAAGCATCATCTAATCCCCAAAAAAAAAATTTTAAGGAGGAAAAAAAAAGTTTTGCTAGCAAAAATATATTTATAGAACTTGAATTTTGGTTAAGAAAAACAAAATTTCATAAATTGTATACTTTGTCTTACATATATACCTCTAAATAATATATATATTTTTTATGTAAGGCTCTCAAATAGGACCTGGCCGCGTAGATACTTCTTACGTATGTCCCAAGGCTTCCTTAATCATTGCCTTGCAAATCTTTCTTCCTTTCCGGTAGTAGACTGGTATGTTTTTGACTTGTACAACATATATATATATATATATATATATATATATATAATCTAAAAGGACAAAATTTGGCAACATTCGAAGCTCCAAAACATCTACTTGCTCACGGCTCTCAAAAATGCTTTGTTTAGTTTTAAGTGCTTTCATAGACCTCTTCGGGGACGGATGCATGAATGAGAACCAAAATTTAGACTGGGATCTTCTCATTGTTTTGTCACATGTTACTTTTGATAGAAAACATGGCAGGACTCTCTAGAGGTGTAATAATTGTTTATTTGGAAATCTTAATTTTTCGTGCTTGATTTCTCTCATAAATAGGAAATGAATTATCTTTACTCTAGGTAACTCCCCCCAATTAAAAAGAAGCGAATTATAAGATAATTATTTTACAAGTTTCATTAAGATAGAATTAAACAGATAAATTAGTGAAGGACAAGGAAAAATAACAAATAATAATAACCAAGGTTGGAACTCTCAACACACTTAATTGTATAAGTCCTTTCCAAGAAGCGGACGCAACTGTTTCAAAGCCAAAAAGCCACACGCAACGGGCAATAGGGAAGAAGTTCACCAGAGGGATTCCAAGCTGCGGAGCAGCTGATCCGACGGCAAACGACATGAATCCGTCCGCAATAGGGCAAGTCACGGGAGAAACGACACCACCTCCAACCTCTTTTTCATTGTCAATTATTTTCATGAGAAGTTGAAGAAATAGAACCGAAATTTTCTTTCTCTTATCATATCGAGCAAGATAAAGGAAAATCAACTTTCTTTCTCGCACTCACATTTTCTCTGTGTTATATGTTTTCTCTTCCTCATCTTTTCTTTCCCTCTTACTAAACGGATTGATAGGGTTTTTAGGTTAGATTTATGGGGTCTTAGGTTCATAATGTTGAAGGTTTTCTTTTACATTAATAAAATGGTTACCCAGGCTCAATATATTAAAAAAAAAAATTTAAATGCATTCTGTGGCCTCCATAATCGATATGATACTTAGGCATGGTGATCTTAATGGAAGCTATTAAATTAATCTTATACCTCGGTTTTTTTTTTTTTTAATATTTACATGCAGCAGGAAAAGGCATGTTGCATAACAATTATTTGCAAATAACTTTCTTTAAGCCATTAGTTATTTTTTTTTAAATAGAGATCTCTTTTTTTTTTTTTTTACTGATTTTTTATGCAGTTCAAAATCTATTATTAAAAAAAATGTTAAAGTGGAAAGTTGTTAAAGAAAAAAGAAAAAAGCAAGAAAAAAGACGTGAAGGAAACACAAGAATATCGAAAACAACAAATCCGCCGAAAGGCAAAGGGAGCTCAAAGCGAAAAAGCCGAAAAGAAAAGCCCAAGAATCAAACTTGAAAATTGAAAGTAGTAATAATGCTTTTGTCAATTCTAAACTACAATATTTATTTCTCATCTCGTAACTTCAGTTTTTTGTTCACTACCCCAAAAGAAAAAAAAAATTCACATTTTTGTACTTATTTTCAAAGCATCATCTAATCCCGAAAAAAAAAATTTTAAGGAGGGAAAAAAAAAAAGTTTTGCTAGCAAAAATACATTTATAGAACTTGAATTTTGGTTAAGAAAAACAAAATTTCATAAATTGTATACTTTGTCTTACATATATACCTCTAAATAATATATATATTTTTTATGTAAGGCTCTCGAGTAGGTCCTGGCCACGTAGATACTTCTTACGTATGTCCCAAGGCTTCCTTAATCATTGCCTTGCAAATCTTTCTTCCTTTCCGGTAGGAGACTGGTATATACTAAAAGGATGTAAGCCGGCACTATTCATCTGAGCCGGTACTGTTCATGAACAGTGAATTGATTGACTGAGTTTTTTTTTTTTTTTTTGGCTGTGGCTGCTCTTTTTTTTTTTTTCTTTCTTTCTTCTCTCTGCTGTTGCCGTTTTTTTTTTCTTTTTTCTTTTTTCTGAGTTTTTTTTTTCGGCTATGGCTGCTCTTTTTTTTTTTTCTTTTTTCTTTCTTTCTCTCTGCTGTTGCCGTTTTTTTTTTCTTTTTTCTTTTTTTTTCTTTCTTTCTCTCTGCTGCTGCTGTATTTTTTTTTTCTTTCTTTCTCTGCTGTTGTTTGTTTTTTTTTTTTTGGCTGTTGCTGTTGCTGTTGCTGTTTGTTTTTTTGTTTTAATACTTCTGCTACTTTGTTGAGTTTTTTTTTTTTTTTACTTTTGCTGTTTTGTTTTACTGTTCAGTGAATAGAATTTTTTTAAACTTTTATTGCTTTGCTACAGTTGTTTTTTTTTTTTTTAACTTTTGTTGTTTTGCTACAGTAAAATGATGCAATATTTCACTATTTAATAAATAGTGATTTTTTAAAAAATTTTTGTTGCTTTTGCTGTACAGTTTTTTTCTACAGTAATACACAGTAGTACTGATTTTGCCCCTATCCTATGTGCTGATTTTAGCTTATCTACAGTGAAATGACTGTTTTGTTCTAACATATTTTACTGTTTTATCTATCTCTTTAAGTTTGTTCTTCAGAATCCATTTCTCAATATCTCTCTCTTTAAGTTTACCTATGTTGTTTAGCGTACTCAAAAGGTTCAGAATTTGAAGGCTTATATAGACACATTGAAATAAGAATGTTTAGAATTTTCATTTTTTTTTTTTTGTTTAAGTCAAATTAATGTGTTTGGTAGAGAGGGCAACATCATACATTTCAAAAAAGCAAAACTAAAACCAAACTAATTTCTATTTAAATATTTTTCAAGACATAATGTAGGGGTGTACAAGGTCCCTTTCGGTCCCTATTTATCAAAAAAATAAAAATAAAAATCTCTTTCGGTCCCAATTATTGGATTTGGCATACATGATTTTTGACGGTCTTAAAAAAAAAACCAAACCAGCCACATTTTTTTTTTGGGAGAATGAGTGGTACAGTGTAATGGATTTCATGATTTTAAAATAATAGCATGAATGAAAATATTATAATCAAGTATTATAATTAGCTTAAAATAAAAAGATGAAAACTCAAAAATACCCTTGAATGGAAACCCTCAAATCAACCAACCTCCTCTCCTCTCTCTATCTCTACAAACCGTCGCCGGCAATCCACATCATCATCGACCAGAATCCGTCATCGCAGTAGTTGACTACATTTCTTCGTTGTCACTGTCACCGAGCCGTCACCAGAACCTTCGTGATCTCCGAGGAAAGCTTCGCGATCTCTATCGGATCGTCTGTTAAATCGATCTCCTGAGGATCCTCTCCAGCTTCCTCCTTTCAATTTTCCTCTTGGTCTTCTCCGGCGACGGACCCAAATTTACGCAAAAATCCGGCGACCATCCTCATGGCTCTGTCTTTGCGATTTCTCCTCTCACCACCGTCCTTGTGATTTCGCGTAGCCCAACTTCGACGAAGCCCAGAAAACAACGTCGCCCAAATCTCGTACGATGGATTGCTTCTCTGACGACGGTTGATAGCAAACAACACGATTTGGTTTTGAAAATTATGCGAATCAGGAGCATAATGTTGCAATTTTTTGAAATTTTAGGCTTTTTTTTTTAGGGAAAGATTGTGATAGAGCCTCTTCCAGAAACACTACCAGTAGAATCTGTTTTTAAACCGTCAAGATTTAATCGAACGGTTGACATATCAAGGGTGTACTATATTTATCATATACCTTACCTCATATAACCATTTCCATCTAAAATCTTCTTAATCGCCGGCGACTTTTCTGCCGCCTGCGACGGACGCCGGCGACCCAACCCCGACACCGGCGACCCACCCCCGGCCACCCCCACCACCGATCCCAGCTCCGGCTCCCCCTCCCCCGCCGGCAGCCCCTCTCTCTCTTCCCTCTCTCTCTTCCCTTTCTCTCTCTTCCCCTCTCTCTCTTCCCCCGCCGGCGCCCCCCCACCCCAGTCCCCCCTCCCCCGGCCTCCCCCACCCCCCATCCTCCCACCGCCGGCCCCAGCCATGGCCGCCCCCTCTCTCTTCCCTTTCTCTCTCTTCCCTTCTCTCTTCCGCTTTCTCTCTCTTCTCCTCTCTCTCTCTTCCTCTCTCTCTTTTCCCCCGCCGGCGCCCCCACCCCAGTTCCCCCTCCCCCGGCCGGCGCCCCCCTACCCAGTCGCTAGCCACGGCCGCCCCCTCTCTCTCTTCCCTTTCTCTCTCTTCCCTTCTCTCTTCCCCTTTGTCTCTCTTTTCCTTCTCTCTTCCTTTCTCTCTCTTCCCCCGCCGGTGCCCCTCCACCCCAGTCCCCCCTCCCCCGGCCTTCCCCACCCCCCGTCCTCCCACCGCCGGCCCCAGCCACGGCCGCCCCCTCTCTCTTTCTTTTCTCTCTTCTCCTCTCTCTCTTCCCCCGCCGGCGCCCCCCATCCCAGTCCCCCCTCCCCCAACCTCCCCCCCTGCCCCCCCACTGCCGGCCCCAGCCCCGGCCACCCCCTCCCCGTTGGCACCCTCTCTCTCTCTTCCCCTGTCCCCTTTCTCTCTCTTCTTCGTCCTTTTCTTTTTTTCCTCTTACTTTGTTATAATGTGGGTGTGCGCATGGAATCATCACGTGCACTCTCAGATCTGGACCAACAGATTCCATATCAATGGTTTAAAAGAGGACTTTATGGGTAGAGACTCTCAATGGGTCTCTACCATAACCCCCTCCTTTTTTTAATCAAAAAAGATAATTGTTATATAACTGGAATTTAAAATAATTTTTGTAAGAAAAATTGTTAATTAACTATTTTTAGAATTTGGAAAATAAATTAGATACAAATATTTACACAGTAAATCCTAATATTTACCAATAAATAATATTATATTTACCTGATTCGAAAATAGTAAATTCAATATTTAGTTAATAAATATATTTTATTTAATTCAGTAAATCCAAATATTGATGGGTAAATAAATAGATTTATCAAGTAAAATATTCAATATTTTTAGGTAAATAAATGAATTTACTAAGTAAAATAAAATGGACTTACTAAGTAAAACTAGTAAGATAAATAAAAAGCAGTAAATCCAATTATTTATCGATAAATCTTCAGATTATATCGTAAATATCAATATTTCCGAAGTAAAACTCATATTTCCATACAAACAAGTGTAAATTCATTTACTATCTGGTAGAATCAACATAACTGAGTGTGATCTCTCAAGTAAATCCACATATTTACCCTTCAACATTATATTTACTTTGTTATCGAATTTTCAATTTACATGATAAATATGTTAATTCTCTATGTAAATCCAATATTTACTTTGTTCACTTTTCTTTGTTCTTTGCAAGATGCAGGGGGAATAGGAACTAGTATTGACTCTTTGTACGAGTTTCTTCTGAAGGTTAGTAACATGATTTTCATTTTCAAACCTTCTAGGTCATATTATTTGGAGATGATTAGTATTTATTCATATTTGAAGAAGCTTGTGCAGGTGCTATGCACTAACTGTTTAACGATCCTTGGTAAAAGCTTGTATCCTTTTTTTGAACACTGGAAAGTTGCAAATGCATCAATCTGGACCTTGCTTTTTCTTTTTTCTTTTTTTTTTTTTTTTTGTTAATTTGTATTAGTTGCCTTTGTTTCCACATTTTCAGACCTACCCTCGGTAATCTTACTTATGCCAACTTATCCTCTCCAGTGAAAAAGCAAAAAATAAAAAATAAAGCCGACGTCCATCTATAATTGACATAATATTGTATGATGATAACTGGATGGACCATCCAAAAATCGTCTTGATTGATTCAGTTTTAACGGTTCACATAGATTTTCCCACATAACTTACCTTTAATTCTTATCTCTTTACTTATTTTCTAATTCTCAAAGCATCACCCTACTGGGAGAAATTTTGAAAGGGCAAAAAGTTTTGCTAGTAAAAATATATTTATAAAACTTGAAGTTTTGGAAATGTTTTTAAGAAAAAGAAACTTGAACATTAATAAATAAAAATAATATGCTATAAATCGAACATTTTATATCACATAAACAATGCTTAAACGTGTTATATATTAATTGATAAGCCCAACATGAAATTTTCATGTTAAGGCGCCTCCCATAGTCTTAGGCATAATCATTGGCTTGCTAAGCTTTTCTTTCTTCTATTTGCATACTAGTCTGTTTTTTGACTTGTTCATTTTGTATCGCCAAAGACAAGATATGGCCAAATTCGAAGCTCCAAAACATCAACTTGCTTACGGCTTTCAAGATGCTTTATTTTTCTACCTCTAGTGTTTGAAGCTTCAGTAAATCATTTTGCACTAAAGTTGTTTCAACTTTTGATGCTTTTATTTTATTCGACCAAGTATGTATATATTTATACACGCGTAACTTTATATTCGATCTTCAACCTAAAAAAAAAAAAAAAAAAAAAAAAAAAAACCTTTCTATTCGACCATTTTGACCATACGGATAGATGAAGAACCAAATTTTGGTTTGGGCTTTTCTCATTGTTTAGTCACATGTTAATTTTGATAAAAAAAAAAAAAAAAAAAACCAGTTCAGACTTGATTAACGTCTAAAGATACATTCATAAAGCAGTCAGTTGTAGTATAAATCGAACGGTCGTATTTACAGGGAGACAAAAACAAAAACAAATAAAATTAGAAGAAATAAAACGTTAAAAAGTCATGGAAATAAAATAACAAAAAGAGAATATATTTTTTTAGGATTTTTGTGATTAAGAAAATAAATAAAATATGAAAAAGAGAAGTTTAGGTGGAGGAAAATTCAATAATAAATAAGACGAGGTGTCGTAAGTCCTTTATATGTTTCGTTTTTCAATTCGAATTTAATCTTCAATTTTATGACCTAATTGCACGTTTCACATCCCAAACAAACAACCTGAAAATGTGGAATTATAGTCCAACAAAAATATACAAATGTGTTTCGATTGATTAAATCTTTATGTTAAACTAAATGAATATATCGTTACAAGTTATCCAAAATCAACAAAGTACTGTTTTTAATAAATTATAGTAAAAAACAACTCATAAAACAAATATTGTCAAAATAAAATGTGACAATATTACATAAACAAAACATAAGTGAATTTATCTAAAAGATTGATACAAAATATTTTGAGTGAAAATATAAAAATGAGATGGAGATATTTAATTCACTGAAACGTATAGACTTACAAAACAAAATGAAAATTGGACTCACATTGAATTATATGGCGTACAAATTCATCATTCACCTCACTAAAATGTCTAATCTAACTATTTATCTCACGGAATTCTAAAAAGAATGCAAGAAGAAAAGAAAAGACAAAAAGAAAAAGACTAGTGGTGAAAAAAAAGTCCTCCGTGATTTCGAGTGCTTCGAGAGAAATTTCGGCCCAAAAGATCCGCCACTAGAGCAGGTGAATCACTTGTAAACACGAGGTTGGCAGGCCCAAGATACGGGCTAGAAATCTGGCGTGCTATAGACAAGGCCCGTGAATCGCGCGGGCTCAGTGGAGCTAGAGCTGAAGATTTGGGGCTCAGATCACGCAAGCCGGAGCTGGGCCCCAATCACGCACGCGGGAGAGTGGGATGCTGGAGCTTTGCACGCAGGGGACCACCAGGCTGACACGTGGCGGCTGAGTGATGCACCTGGAGAGAGAACGGAGGAAAGAAAAGAAGAAAAAGAAAAAAGAAAGGGAAAATAAACCCAAAATATAAAGATTATTAAATAAAATAAAATAATATTAAGTAGTAAAATACTATGAATTAAAATCATAGAAATACCTAATCAAAACTTAAATTATTAATAAATAATACGACAAAAGTGTATTTTTGTACACTTATCAAGACTCTCTCGAGCTCGTTTGAGAGTAGCTAAAGAATGATTGTATTGTGTCTATAAAATAGAAATTCGAATGCTTTAAAATCTTATTTGAGAAATTTTTTGAAATCTTGTTTGATTGTATTTCTAGGTAAATTCATTTCAATATAAGAAAAAGTAAAATTGTGTATTTTCGATATGTTTATGAAAATATTTTTTTTGATATATAAGCCTTAGAAAATGAAAACGGAAATGAGAAAACAATTTTATTCATTTTCTCATTCATTAACAACAAAAGGAAAAAAGTATACTTTTATTTTTCCATTTCTATTTATGACTTTGTGCGACATAAACAAATGTTACCATTTTCTAAAACAATACTAAAGGGAGTCTTTGTTTTTGGTTTTATTTCATAGAGTAATATTTGTTTATCCGGAAAATCTATTTCATGCTTGGTTTCTCACTCATAAATATGAAATGCATCTTCTTTATTCTAGCTACGCAAGATCCGAATTCAAATGAAGCGAATAAGGTAATTTTATCACAAGTCTCACTAAGAAATAATTAAATAGATAAATATGAGTACAAGGAAAAATATAACAAACTAGTTTTGAGCTATTCCCACTTGGGTCTCTAATTTTGAAATCTTGACTTGGGAGTCCCAGAACTTTCAAAGGATGTTTCTTTATAAGTTTTTCATTAACTCCTTCGTTAACAAAGTTAGGGACCTAAATGCCAAAAATATTTTGGACTATTGGATTTGTTTAATCCAAGAAAAAAGAAAGGCCCTCCGAAATCGTCTCAAAGCGAAAAATGATTACTGGAAAAGCCATTAGCAAGGAAGTTGTGGCCGTAATCAAGAGAAGTACTTCTGAGTAGGTTGAACTCAGTGTTGACAAAGGTTACGGAAAAATAGTTTTGGTGAATCTTCCACATAATTAATCCATCTCTTTGTCTCTCTCTCTCTCTGCCCCATCAACTAGTTAGAGAAGCCTACCAAGTGCTATAGTCCATGTGCTTTTACTGGTTGTATTTGTTTTATTGAGTATTTAGCACTGATACTCCAAAATTTGTTATTTTTTAACAATTATTATCCTCTAAATTTCTAATTTTGAAAGTTTGTCACATGAACTTGTAAACTATTGCAATGTATTCCATAAGGTTAATTTCCTGTTACATGAGTTGTGAAAACTCACGCACGCTTTAAGTGATGACGGAAAACCCTAATTTTAACCAAAAATTTTCAAACTTAATATAAACCCTAATGAGAATTTTCTAATTTCAAGTCTCCAATCTAATATAAAATTAACTAAAAGGCATACAATATAATAATTTAATAAGTTCAGAAGGTAAATTATCAAAATAAAATATGTAAGTTACAAGTTGTTAGAGGATAACAAGTTTGGTGATATCAATGCTAAATACCCTATGTGTCTTAAAACATTAGATTTAGTTAAAATGAATTCAAAACAAATTATATATATATGTACACACACATAAATAAAACAAACATAATATGACATAGTTCTAGTAAGTTATTGTAATAGGCTTTTATATATATATATATATATATCCAACTGTATACTATAATTCTTTTTACAATTGCCGTTGTTTTCACTTACATTGGCAATCAAAGATGTAGGAATTAATACCAAAAGATCTAAATTTCCTACGTTATATTACTATTTGTCAATAAACTCATCAGTAAAATTTTAAATTTTTATTACTATTTGTCATATCCCTCTTCTATAATTCCCCCAATAAATCCGTACATATAAAATTTTAACGTTTTCTCTTCTTTTCTTTTTTTTTTTTTTTTTTTTTTTTTTTTAAAAGAATGACTTCACTGCTTAACATTGAATTGAAAACCAAACATTACAGCAGTGTTAATACACAAAGGTATCTCACGAATCCAAAAATTAAAAAGTTACTACTCAAATATAAAGCATAACGAGCAAGAAGTTAAGCCACATAATATTCTTAGTCGACGGATCTTTTAATTACTTCTTGTGAATAATAGAATAACACTACTTCTCAATAAGTCCTTTAGGGTCATGAAAAGCCAAAAAGGCCATAAATTACAGAGCAAAACTATAAAGAGACAATGACTCTTCAAAAGGACAACAAGGACAATGCCGTTCCATTAAACATGACGCCACACCAGCTTATAAAACAAGACAAAAACCACCCAACAATCGCAACCAATTATCAAAACAAGTTTACTTGCGCGGAGAAATTTTGTCAATACACTCCCCACCCAAAAAAAAAAAAAAAAAAGCACTTAAAAAAAAGGCGCATAGCTTTGATTTCATCAAAAATACTAATCTTAATTAATTAAAATGAAAGTATTTTTTGTACTTTTTTTCTTAAATATTAAATTTATATTCAATTCATCAGTTGCGGTTAAAATTTTTAAGTTAAAATTGATTGATTTTTTAAAAATTAATTATAAATTTTATTAATTTTTTTAAAAAATAATAATTAAAATGAAAAAATATAATTAAGTTAAAATTAAATTTCAAATATCAAACAAAATCTAATTCTCTTCCAACAGCTTTCTCGTACATGACATGACCGATCTCTCTTTACTTCGTAGTCGGCCGTCTCCAAGCCACCTCCCATTTATTGCAATTATATTTTAATTTGTTTGCAATCTCTGCATACAATGAATATAGCACAGCATGTACATGGGCATTCTGCACAAGGCAGGCTTGAATTGTTAAAGTCTGGTCTTCTTGTGGGGCACCAACTTTCAATTATATACATAGGCTTAGGCTTAGGCTTGTGTACGATGATGTCTACAAAACGGTGGTCACATGGACACTAGGCATGTCAGACCCAATTTAAAAACCTTGAAAAAAAAATTGAGAAGGACGATGAATACAGGTATGAGGCAGATGAATTCAGTCGCTTTTTAGTGGAAAAACCAGTAGACATTATTTTTCGTCCTTGGGGTATTCTTACCTACCAAAATTTAAAAAACAAAAATTAAATCATCACATTTTAAAAAATTTAATGATAATTTAGACCAATTACATTTTAAAAAAATCTATTATAATCCATTTTAGAAATAGAATCTTTCCGACGATCAACACCGATGACCAAAGTCAAAGACATCTAGTCATCTTTATTCAAATTATAAAAAAAAATCTATCAAATTCCATTTTAGCTTCTAACAAAATCTTTCTCGTGACCAGTACCCGCGATCGGCTAGCCCCGGTGATAGGAGCCAAATATGTCTGGTCATTTTTATTGAAATGCGAAAAAAAATTGTTTCAAAATCCATATTGTATTCTATCAGCAGAAACTTAATATATTCTAGTAGAGTATGCATTATACTCTACTAAAGCATGGCATGTACTATACTAGAATATTCCAGTGACTAGTGTCAACAACTAGAGCTGGAGATATTCGGCTATCCATGTTAAAAACTTAAAATATTATAGAAGAGTATGCGCTATACTCTAATAGAATATAGGCTACACTCTACTAGAATATTCCGGTGACTGTTGACGGCGGCTAGAGTCAAAGATATCCGGTCATACATATTGAAAATTTAAAATATTTTACTAAAATATGCACTATACTGTACAAGAGTATGGCTTCTACTCTACTAGAGTATCCCGATGACCGACGTTGGCTGCCCGAGCAGGAGACATTTGGCTATCCATGTTGAATACTAAAAATATTCGAGTAGAATATACACTATACTCTTTTAGAGTATAAATTGTACTCTACTAGAGTATTCTGGCGGCCAGTGTTGACCGTCGGAGTCAGAGACATCCAGCCATCCATGTTGAAAACTGAAAACATTCTAGTAGAATATTCAAAATATTCTAACAGAATATGTATTATTCTCTATTAAAATATGTCGACGACCATCTCCAGTGGTCGGAGCCCAAGATATTCGGCCATCAATGTTGAAAATTGAAAAATTTTTAGTAAGATATCCAAAATATTCTAGTAGAGTATGCAATATACTCAAGTTAGAGTCAGGGACATCCGGCTATCCATGTTGATAACTGAAAATATTATAGTAGAATATTTAAATTAATGTATCCGTTAGGTTGACCGTTGACTTTGTAGGTTGACCTTTGACTAAAATCATTTTGTGTCATATTGGTAAAGTGACTAAATTTTGTGTTATATTGGTAAAGTGATATTCAAGTTTGTGTTATTAAGATGCTTTCCCCTTTTATAAACAGTATATAATCCATTTCGAACTATCTTTAGCAATTTTTACATGAAAACTGGATCGACCATCTAAATATTGTATGAATTAATCTGATTTAGCGATTTGCGGTTTTCTACACAAACTAAATTAATTCTTATCTCTTAACTTTTTTTAAAACTTTTTTGCAATTCTCAGAGCCTCACCCAACTCGGAGAAAATTTTTAAAGGAAAAACTTTTTGCTAGTAAAAATATATTAATACAACTTGAAGTAATGGATTTAAAAAAAAAAAAAAAAGAAAAAGAAACTTGAACAAGTAAAAGTAATTTAAATCCAACATTTTATAACCAAATTTTTAAGTTTGGGTCGATCTTCTCATTGTTTAGTCACGTGTTAATTTTGATTGAAAACGGATCACTATCTGGATTTTTTTTTTTTTTTTTTTGCTGGAGTAATATTTGTTTACTTGGAAAATCTATTTCGTGCTTGATTTCTCATTCAAAAATATGAAATATATATTTCTTCTAGTCACGTAAGATCTGAATTCAAATGAGGTGAATAAGATAATTTTATTTTAAGTCTAACCAAGATAATTTATTAAACAGATAAAGATGAGTACAAGGAAAAATAACAACAATAATAAACTAGCTTTGAACTCTTCGTACTTGGGTCTCTAATGTTGAAATCTTGATTTGCGAATCCCCAGAATTTCAAAGGATGTTGCTTTGCAAGCGTTTTCCGTTAACTCCTTGGTTAACAAAGTTGGGGACCTAACTACCAAAAAAGTTTTGGGCAAATGAATTTGTTGATTATACAAAAAAGGGGTTTATCGGAGGACTCAGAGCAACCTTGTTGTAAATATGGAGATCGAAAAATCAAAACTTTAATATCGAATAATCAAGTTCCAAGAGCTCAAAAGTTTATTAAGAGCCTTATAACACAAAAGAACAACAATATATAACAAGTACTACAATTTGATCAACCTTTCATATCAAGATCTAGCTAGTTTTTGGCAAAAGAACTTGGCTTACCAAATTGTCAAATTTCATGGATGAACTGCCTTGTGGGCTAGAGGCCTCTTCTGCCAATTTCTTCCACTCCATGGCCTTGCCCTTCATTTTCTTACCCTTCTCTTTCTCCATCAACTCTCTGACAAGATTTTCCACTTGATCTCTCTTTACATCATTATCAATCTCCAAACCAACATCCCACTCATTACAAACAAACCTACAATTCGTTTGTTGCTCGGCAAAGAAAGGATAGCATAACATAGGCACTCCACATGACAAGCTCTCAATGATCGAATTCCAACCACAATGTGTTAGGAACCCTCCAATTGATGGATGGCTAAGGACATCGTCTTGTGGGCATCAACTTGCAATCAGGCTTCTCTCTTTAATTTCAGCCAAAAACTCGGGTGACAAACAAGCTGATTCGCCTATAACCAAATCAGGCCTCAGTACCAAAAAAAATGGATGACCACTATTTGCAAGGCCCCATCCCAGTTCAACCACTTGCTGCGGTCTCAAAACTGTGATGCTCCCAAAATTCACAAATATCACAGAATTTGGCTTATGATTGTTGAGCCAATTTAAACACTCGGTTTC
Source organism: Ficus microcarpa (assembly GCA_025413485.1). Lineage (NCBI taxonomy): Eukaryota > Viridiplantae > Streptophyta > Magnoliopsida > Rosales > Moraceae > Ficus > Ficus microcarpa. The sequence continues at coordinate 19,656,463 of CM046379.1, read as the reverse complement.
TTCTTTCCACAAGCTATATTGAATAGGCTTTAGAGGATCTTTTGGTAAGCGATTGAGAAGAAGTTGGAGAGGGCCAATTGCATATAAATTTGGCAATGTAGATGAGAGGGCACCCAAAAGGTCTCTTTCTAGTGCATCAAAAGAGTGAATGACAACAGCTGAAGCTTCAGAAGCTTTTTCAGCTATTTTCATACAAAAATTGAACAAGAAATCATTAGAGTCTGTAATTTTCCACAAATTTGGTAGATCTCTCAATCTTACACCTTTCATTTCTAGAACCCAGTCTACAAGTGTGTTTAGAAAGTCATTTTTTAGACTACTCTCATCTGCAATACACATACGAAAAAGAAAAATATTAGATCTATAGTATGAACAAAAAATATATATATATATTGTACTAATAATGAAAATTTGTTTTAAACAGGAATCTTCAAAGTTCAAAATGGGCTTTAAATTGGTTTTAAAAAAATACCCCAAAAAAAATACAAAAAGAAACACTACGTAACTGGTATTTGGAATATACATCAAGTGCATTTTAAATAAGAAAATTTTTTTCGACCTTATAAGAGCACAATCAAGATTGAAAGGGAAGTAAATTACACAAATTAATATATTCACCTTTCAATGGTACAAGTCCTTTTTCAAGAAGTGGACGATACTGTTTAAATCCCATCAAGCCACACGCAGCAAGAGAAAAGAACTTCACCATGGGAATTCCAAGCTGCTGAGCAGCTGATCCGACAGCAAACGGCATAAACCCGTCAGCAACAAGGCAAGTCACGGGAGAAACGACACCACCTCCAGCTTCTTTTGCATTGTCGTTTATTTTAGTGAGGAGCTGAAGAAATGGAGCCGAGAAGTTCTTCATAGTGGAATCACTAAGAGAAGCTAAGTCCTGCGTGGAATTCGGATCCGAAGGCGGAAGGCCATCGGGAATCGTCTCAAAGCGAAAGTGATGATCGGAAAAGATGGCGGAGAGGAGGTGGTGGTGGTCGGGAGAAGTGCTCTTGAGTAAGCGGTTGTGGTTGAATTCGGTGTTGACAAAGGTTATGGAAAAGCCTTTTTGGTGAAGTAGCTTTGCGAATTTGAGCATTGCTTTTACGTGGCTTTGGATTGGAAATGGAATGAACACAGCGTGAGGCTTACTTGAGCCATAAGCCACTACTTCTTCAACAGAAGCCATATTCTCTCTCTTCTCTCTTTCTCTTATTGAGGCTTTGAAAGGAAATATGTTGAGGAAAAAAGTGATCAGTATATATATATATATATATATATATATAAATTATAATGTTTGGTTTTCACTGGATCGCATACATATATAATTTGTGCTTGGTTGCGGAGGATATATTTAGAATCAACCTGGCGCTACATTTTGACAAATATTTAATCCGTCCAGACGTAGATTGAAGGAGCACTGGGTCATCGAAGAAAAATCAACCTAGTGTAGTCCCAAGTGATTGATATCCAGATTAACGGTTCACATAGTTTTTCCCGCATAACTTATGTTTAATTCTTATCTCTTGACTTGTTTTCTAATTCTCAAAGCATCACCCTACTCGGAGAAATTTTGAAAGGGCAAAAAGTTTTGCTAGTAAAATATATTTATAAAACATTAAGTATTGGAAATGTTTTTAAGAAAAAGAAACTTGAACATTAATAAACAAAAATAAAATGTTATAAATCGAAAATTTTATCTTACATAAACAATGCTTAAACGTGTCATATATTATAAGCCCAACATGAAATTTTCGTCTTAAGGCGCCCCCTATAGTCTTAGGCATAATCATTGGCTTGCAAAGCTTTCTTTCTTCTATTTGCATACTAGTCTGTTTTTTGACTTGTTCATTTTGTATCGCCAAAGACAACATATGGTCAAATTCGAAGCTCCAAAACATCTACTTGCTTACGGCTTTCAAGAGCTTTATTTTTCTACCTCTAGTGTTTGAAGCTTCAGTAAATCATTTTTACACTAAAGTTGTTCATTGTTTAGGCACATGTTAATTTTGATAGAAAACCAGTTCAAACTCAATTAACGCTTAAAGATGCATTCGTAAAGTGGTCAGTTATAGTAGAAATCGAGCGCTCGTATTCACAGGGAGGCAAAAACAAAAAGAAAAAATATTAGTACAAATAAACATTAAAAAGGCAAGGAAATAAAATAACAAAAAGAGAATATTTTTTTTTAGGATTTTTGTGATAAAAAAATAAATAAAATATGAAAAAGAGAAGTTTAGGTGGAGAAAAATTCAATAATAAATAAGATGAGGCGTCATGAATCCTTCATATGATTCGTTCTCCAATTTGAATCTAATCTTCAATATATGACTCAATCGCACATTTCACATCCCAAATGAACAACTGAAAAATATGGAATTAAAGTCCAATAAAAATATACAAATGTATTTTGGTGGATTAAATCTCTATGTTGAACTAAACGAATTTATCGTTATAAGTTATCCAAAATCAGTAAAGTATTGTTTTAAGCAAATTGCAGTAAAAGACAATTCATAAAACAAATCTTGTCAAGATAGAATGTGACAATATTATATAAACAAAGCATGACTAAATTTATCTAAAAGATTGATATAGAATATTTTGAGTGAAAATATAAAAATGAGATGGAGAGATTTAATCCACTAAAACATATAGGCTTATAAAATAAAATGAAAATCGAACTCAATTGGATCACTTGACATACAAATTCATCACCAGCCTCATCAAAATATCTAGTCTAACTTGTTATTCATCTCACAAAATTCTAGAAAGAAAACATGAGATAAATAATGCAAGAAGAAAAGAAAATACAAAAAGAAACACCCCAAAGACTAAGAGAAAAAGACTAATGGCGAAAAAACCATCCTCCGCTTGCCAAAGGCTCAGCCTTCAATAGCCCTAAGATTCAAGAGCTTCGAGAGAAGTTTCGCCCAAACGATCCGCCACCATAGTTGGTGAATCACCTGCATAGAGGTTGGTAGGCTGGAGATACGGCCTAGAATTCTGGCTTGCTGGAGACAAGGCCCGTGCATCGCGCAGGCTCGCTGGAGCTAAAGGTGAAGATTTGGGGCTGAGATCACGCGGGCCGGAGTAAGTTATTAATAAATAATATGACAAGTACATTTTTACACATTTATCAGGACTCTCGTGAACTCGTTTGAAAGTAGTTAAAGAATGATTTTGTTTTGTATATAAAATAGAAACGCAAATATTTTAAAATTTTATTTGAGAAATTTTTTGAAATTGTGCAACATTCCTTAACAATGAGGGTTCTTTCCAAAACGTTTCTAAAACATCCTTCTCATTCCTTAACAACAAAAGAAAAAAAACAAAACTTTCTTTTTCTCCGTTTCTATTTATGACTTTGTGCAGCATAAAACAAATTTTAACATTTTCTAAAACACTTTTTTTTTCCCTCCTGAAACAATCAGAGTTCTTTCTAAAACGTTTCTAAAACAATACCAAATGGGGTCTTTGTTTTTGGTTTTTTGTTTTTGTTTTCTTTCATAGAGTAATATTTGTTTATTCGCAAAATTTTTTCATGCTTGGTTTCTCACTCATAAATATGAAATATATCTTCTTTCTTCTAGCTACCCAAGATCCGGAATTAAATAAAGCGAATAAGGTAATTTTATCACAAGTCTCACTAAGAAAGAATTAAATAGATAAATATGAGTACAAGGAAAAATATAACAAACTAGTTTTGAACTCTTCGTTGAGTCTCTAATTTTGAAATCTTGATTTGGGAGTCCTAGAACTTTCAAAGGATATTGCTCTATAAGTTTTTTCCGTTAACTCCTTTGTTAACAAAGTTAGGGACCTGAATGCCAAAAAAATTTTGGACAATTGGATGTTTAATCCAAGAAAAAAGGAAGGCCATCCGGAATCATGTCGAAAGTGAAAAATGATAATTGGAAAGGCCATCGGCGAGGAAGTTGTGGTAGTCAAGAGAAGTGCTTCTGAGTACGTTGAACTCGATGTTGACGAAGGTTACAAAAAAGCAGTTTTGGTGAATCTTCCATAGAATTAATCCATCTCTATCTCTCTCTCTCTGCGCCATCAACCAGGCAAAGAAGCCTACCAAGTACTACCGTTCACGTGTTTTTATTGGTTGTATTTGTTTCATGGGTATTTAATATTGATACTCCAAAATTGTGATTTTTTAATAATTATTATCCTTTACATTTCTAATTTTGAAAGTTTGTCACATGCACTTGTAAACTATTGCAATGTATCCTATAAAGTTAATTTTCCATTACATGAGTCATTAAAAACTCACGCACGCCTCATATGATGATGGAGAACCCCAATTTCAACCAAAAATTTTCAAACCTAGCATAAACCCTAATGAGAAATTTCTAATTTCTAATATTCAATTAAATATAGAATTAACTAAAAGGCATACATTATAATAATTTAATAAGTTTAGAGGGTAAATTGTCAAGACAAAAAATGTAAGTTATAAGTTGCTAAAGGATAACAAATTTCGAGATATCAATGCTAAATACCCTATGTGTCTTAAAATATTAGATTTAGTTAAAATGAATTCAAAATAAATTATATATATATATATATAAACACCCATATAAATAAAACAAACATAATATGATATAGTTCTAGCAAGTTATAGTAAAAGGTTTATATATATATATCCTACTGTATACTATAATTCTTCTTATAATTGCCGATGTTTTCACTTGCATTGGCGATCAAAGATGTAAGAAATATTATAATATACTAAAAGGGTGCAAACTTTTATTGTTTTTTTACAGTGTTTTGACTTTTTTACTCTTCATTATCAATTATTTTTTTCTTTCTTACAATGTTATGCCAGTTTTGTTCTTTCTTTTTTTGTCAATTAGCAATTTTGGGTTTTAATTATTTTTATTGCTTGCTACAGTGTTGAGATAACTTTGCCCTTCTAAAATTATTTATGGATGATTTTTCCTTTCCTTTGTAGTTGATTTTTTTCTTTGCTATGGTGTTATTCTGGTTTTACCCTTTCTTTTTTTTTTTTTTTTTTCCGCTAATTGGCAATTTTGCCCTTGGGCTTTAGTTACTTTTACAGCTTGCTACAGTGTTGGGATAACTTTGTCATTCTAAAATTATTTATGGACAATTTTACCCTTACTTTGTAGTTGCTTTTTCTGATAGCTACAATAATTGGATGTTGTTGCCCTTTTAATGTGTATTTTTGATTTTGTCCTATTAAGATGTGTTAAAGTGTAATGTTTGTATGTATATAATCTAATTGAAATTTATTTCTTTTCTTTTCTTTTTTTGTAAAAAACAGTAGATAAAAAAAAATAATAGAATCTGTTTTTGATTTTATTGTTGTTCTTTAATCCTTTTTTTTTTCCCTTTTGAGTTTTTTTTTCCCTTTTGTTTTTGTTTTTTTCAGTTTTTTTTTTCAGCTTTTTGAGATTTAAACTTTAAAGTTCAGTTTTTAATTCATATTTTCTTCTTGTTTTTGTTATCTTATAATTTTTTTAATGATTTTTGTTTCCACATTTTCGATTTTCAAAAAAAAAATTTATTCTCTTTTTTCGATTTGTGCTTAGTTTTTTTGGCTTTTTCATTTGTTGGGTTTTGTTTTTTAGATGTTATAGTTAATTTTTATGTTTTGCATGTATATAATCTAACTAAAATTTATTTCTTTTCTTTTTTTTTTTTGTAAAAAATAATAAATAAAAAAATGATAGAATCTGTTTTTGGTTTTGTTGTTTATCTTTAATCTTTTTTTTTCCCCTTTTGAGTTTTTTTCCTTTTGTTTTTCTTTTCTATTTTTTTAATTATCGTAATCATTTTATTTCTCTATCTCTATCTCGGCATCACTGGAGAAATTTTTTTTTTTTGTATATTATTAGTATTATTATGATTAGTTTACATTTTTATGATTGAGGAAGATCCTGAAAAAAAAAATGAGGACAAAAAAGATGAAGCAAAATATAGATATGTTCTGCTTTCTTTTGTTTTGTTTTTTTATTTTTATAACTTATTTCTAGCTGTTTTTTTCCCCAGATTTATAATATTTTTTTTTTCGCTTTTTGATTTATGTTAATTTATTTTTCTAACTTACGATAATGATGGTTTGGAATGAGGATACAAAGAGAATTATTGAAGACTTTTGTTTTTATTTTTTTATTTTTTATTTTTTGGGTTTATGTTTTTGAAAATTTATTGTAATTATATTATTTATCGTAATCAATCATCATTATTAAATATTATTTAATTTTCTTATTTGTTTATTTATTTATTTATTTATTTTTCTCTTCTAGGTAACATACGGGCATTGAACTAGTTAATACTAAAGAATCTAAATTTCCTACCATATACTATTATTTGTCAATAAACTAATCAGTAAAATTTTAAATTTTTGTTACTATTTGTCACATCCCTCTTCTAATAATTCCCCAAAAAAATCCGTACATAAAAATTTTTAACTTTTTCTCTTCTTTCTTTCCTCTTTTGTTTTCTTTCTTTCTTTTTTTTTTTTTTTTTTTTTTTTTCCTTTTTTCTTTTTAAAGAATGACATCACTACTTAACATTGAACTGAAAACCGAATATTAAAGTAGTATTAACACGCAAAGGTATCTCGTGAAACCAAAAATTAAAAAGTTATGACTCAAATATAAAGCATATGGAGCAAGAAGACAAGCCACGTAATATTGTCGGTCGACGGATCTTTTAATTACTGCTTGTGAATAATAGAATTACACTATTTCTCAACAAGTCCTTCTGCATCACGAGAAGTCAAAAAGCCCATAAATTACAGTGCAGAGCTATAAAGAGCCAATGACTCTTCAAAAGGACAATAAGGACATCACAGTCTCACGAAACTGGACGCCACACCAGCTCTAAAACAAGACACAAAATCACCCACCAACCGCAACCAATCATCAAAACAAGTTACCTTGCCCGAAGAAATTTTGTCAATACACTTACCCACCCAAAAAAGCACTTAAAAAAAAAAAAAAAAGCACGCACAGCTTTGATTTCATCAGAACTACTAATCTTAATTAATCAAAGTGAAGGTTAGAGCTTTTTAATTATTACATTTGTGTTTAATTTGTGAGATGAAAATTTTAAATTAAAATTGACTGATTTTTTAAAAATTAATTATAAATTTTATTAATTTAAAAATTTATAATTAAGATAAAAAATAATTTAATTAAATTTAAATTTAAATATGGAATAAAATTTAATTCTCTTACAACAGCTTTTTCGTACATGACATGACCGATATCTCTTCACTTCGTAGTCGGCCGTCTCCAAGCAACCTCTCATTTAGTGCAATTATATTAATTTGTTCGCAAACTCTGCATACAATGAATAGAGCACAGCATGTACATGGGCATTCTGCACAAGGCAGGCTTGAATTGTTAGAGTAAGGTCTTCCTCTTGTGGGGACACCAACTTTCAATTATATACATAGGCTTAGGCTTGTGTACGATGATGTTTTACAAAACGGTGGTCACATGGACACTAGACATGTCAGACCCAATTTAAGAAACCAAAACAAAAAAAATTTGAGAAGGACGATGAATACAGGCAGGAGGCAGATGAATTCCGTCGCTTTAGTGGAAAAAACCAGTAGACATTATTTTACGTCCTTACGGGTATTTTTACATACTAAAAAAATTTGCGAATTTATTTTTATAGATTACAAATAAAATCTTGTGTTTTTACTGAGTAAATAAATTTGAAAATTTACGTTTTCATTTTTTTTTTTTGCAAATTAAATCTTATATTTTTATTGAGTTAAAATATTTGTAGATTTATTCTTGCAGCTTGGTCCTTTTTTTTTTTTTTTTTTTGCAGTTGCAAATTAAAATTTTCATATGAATGATTTGGTGACATATATCGATTGTAGATTTTTTTCAAAAAGAATTTTGTACATGTTTGATTATAGGATTGTCGAGAAATTCAATGAATTTTCCCATCATCAGGTCTCGGTTTATATCCTCCTCACTGAATATCATCAAATTTTAGTGATAGAATCGATCTTAGTTGAGGATTGTGTTTATTGTATCATGATTTATTTCAACTTTGGTATTATGTTTGTATCAAATTTTATTTAAATGATAGTTTCCCTTAAAAAAAAGATTTAACAAATATTTGGATATCAATTTATTTACAAATTGAACAAATTTTGAAACTACTCATATTGTGTTGACAAATATACCCCTTGATCTAATTTAAATGGGAAAAGAAAATCTGATTACACCCTGATTACGTCCTAATTCTTTTAAAACATATCTAACTGATTAATCATTACATGTTCATGGTCCTCAGCATAATAATTTATAAGCATAACACCAATTATATTAGCAAAATAAATTTTAAAAAAACTGTACAGAATGATTCCCCTATGAAAATGGACACAAAATCCCATTTAAAGTGGAAATTCTATAAAATAAAAAAATTAAAATAAATAGAGAGAGAGAGAGAGAGAGAGAGAGTAAAAACCGCCTAATCTTCCTATATGGAAACAATGTTGATCAACACCCACACCTAACCTTAAATATAGGCTGCATTGTGATCGGAACTTCTTTATAAATGAAAATAACCGATGTCTTTTAAGGAATAATTTTTCCAAATAAAACAACATTCCAAATGAGAGAGAATTTAGTATTTAAACTATAAAACAGATCAAAATTAAATAATTAAACCCACAAAAATAGGAACTAAAATTCAATTTAAAAAATAAGATTTTTTGAATCAAAAATGGATATCCGAATCAACAGATGCACCTAGACATCCTGACTAGATTTTCAGATAAAAAATAAGACTATTAAACGTAGGCTCTCACCCAAAAAGGAAAAAGGTGAAGTTAAATGAAGTTAATAACATATGCATGAAATAAGAATGTTAGTTTTAAAAAGTGAAAGGGTTAATCTGGAATAAAAAACATATTAGATTCTAAATTTTATTCAAATTTACAAATAAGTTGAATAGTGTCCATTTTTTAAAAATGGTGCTCTAAAATAGTCATTTTATCTAAATACTTCTATTTTTGGTGGCTTCGTTGGATGAAGAAAGTTATAATAATTTCGAGCCAAAAAAAAAAACACAAAAACAAAACAAAGAAATAGAAAGTAATAATAATTATTGCACTTTAGCCCATAACGAGATTGTCTTGAAAGTGGTACAAATTCAATGTATGTTTTGCATTTTATCAGAATCCGTTTTTATTTTATCAGAATCCGTTTTGTACTTTCGAATTCTGATAGAATTCATTTTTGCATTATAATATAATCCATTTTGATAGAATCTATTTTGCACTCTATTATAATTCATTTTGCCATCTCGGATTCTGATACAATCTAATACTGTTTTGGATTCTGATAGAATTCATTTAGCAATCTATCATAATTTGTTTTGTATTCTATCTAAATTCATTTTGCATTCTATCGGTGATCGCTCGGTGACCAGTGACCTGTCGAGGGCCAGCAATTGGCGACTGGTGTCCTGCCGACGATCGGAGACCGGCCAGCAAACGAAATCGGACATATATGAAAACTATTCCAATAATTAAGAAAGAGAAGAAATGGCAAATTTTAATTATTTAATTAAATGTTATAAAATGACAAAATTATCAACTTTACTCTTATAAAGGGCAAAATTATAAGAAGTTGCCAAATTTATGACTATTTCCCTAATTTTTTCTAAATTTGACAAGAAACAAGTCTGGATTATTCTCTTATATTTTCATTGGTACAATCTTTCCGTTCTTAATTTCTCATTAATAACTCATAAATATGAAATATGCCATCTTTATTCTAGCTATATAAGATCTGGATTTACACGAAGCGAGTAAGGTAATTTTGTAAGTTTTTCCTTTAGTTCCCCATCAACAACGTCGCCAACCTAAGTGCCAAAAAATTTTGGGTGATTGAATTTTTTATTCAACAAAGAAACGGAGGAGTTGCTAACATTTAGGTTTTAAAGAGCAAAAAATCAAATATTTAATATTGAATAATCAAATTCCAAGAGCTCATAATTAAGTTTAAGAGATTAAAACACAAAAGAACAATAATATGGCAAGAACAATTTGATCAACCTTTCATATCAAGATCTAGCTAGTTTTTTTGGCAAAAGGACTTGGCTCACCAAATTGTCAAAGTTCATGGATGAACTGCCTTGTGCACCAGTGGCCTCTTCTGCCAATTTCTTCCATTCCATGGCCTTACTCTTCATTTTCTTACCCTTCTCTTTCTCCATCAACTCTCTAACAAGAGTTTCCACTTGACCTCTCTTTACATCATTATCAATCTCTAAGCCAACATCCCACTCATTACAAACAAACCTACAATTTGTTTGTTGATCTGCAAAGAAAGGATAGCACAACATAGGCACTCCACATGACAAGCTCTCAATGATTGAATTCCAACCACAGTGTGTCAAGAATCCTCCAATTGATGGGTGGTTAAGGACATCCTCTTGTGGGCACCAACTTGCAATTAGACTTCTCTCTTCAGTTTCAGCCAAAAACTCAGGTGACAAACAAGCTGATTCGCCTATGACCAAATCAGGCCTAATGACCCAAAAAAATGGATGACTACTATTTGCAAGTCCCCATCCAAATTCGACCACTTGTTGTGGTGTAAACACTGTGATGCTTCCAAAATTCACATAAATCACGGAATTTGGCTTCTGGGTGTTGAGCCACTCTAGGCACTCGGTTTCTTCTTTCCACAGGCTGTATTGAATAGGTTCTAGAGGGTCTTTTGTTAAGCGATTGAGGAGAAGTTGGAGAGGGCCAATTGCATACATATTTGGGAGTGTCGATGAGAGAGCATCCAAAAGGTCTCTTTCTATTGCATCAAAAGTGTGAATGACAACAGCTGAAGCTTCAGAGGCTTTTTCTACAATTTCTATGCAAATATTAAAGAGGAAATCATTGGAATCTGTAATTCGCCAAAAGCTTGGTAGATCCCTCAATCTTACACCTTTTGTTTTTTGAACTGGCCACTCAATAAGTGTGTCCAGAAAGTCGTTTGTTAGACTACTTTCATCTGTAGAAAAAATTCAACATGAGAATATTATCCTTAGTTTCTTGAAGTAAACTTAAATCTTTTAGAACACAACTATTAGCTTGGTTAATTGTTTATAGGAATAAGTACCTAAAAGCTTACTTGAGTTTTATGGAATTATGTTTTACATAATATTTCTAGGAAGAAAAATACCAAGAATACCAACTCCATTATCAATTTTCGAACACCAATCTATGTTGTATGTGAGTTGTTATTTTTTTGATTAAAAAGTTTTTAAAATTAAAAGACTAGTATCTACAAGTAAAAAGGTGATAACTCACCAACATGTGAGTTGATGTTTAAAAGTCAGATTTTAGTTGATTTCCATAGAAGTACTGTTTCAAGAATGTCACACTCATCTCCTATGTTTTTATCTTAATGTTAAAAACCTCCTTTTGGAAAATTGTACTAAACTTAAAGTGTGAAAAAAAAAATCATTATAATAGCATAAGAATACATTATACTTGATCAATTTGGGCAATCTTGTAATTAAATTGTACTAATCGAGTACTTAACTATTTTCGTTAGAATTTTTGTTCGAAAACAAACGAAAAAAGACCCTATTGACTGCAGTTAGTCCCTCTTTTTATGTTTGCTTTTTAATTTATATAGAAATACTAACAAATAGGATTAAGTGGGATGAATTCAAATTCATAAAAACTGAAAGATTTTAAAGTGTAAAAGTGAAAATGATTCTAAAGTTGAAGAATACGTGGGAGAACAATTGAAACAAAAAATAGAAGTAATGACCCGTAAAACAACCTTCACCTTTTAATGGTAGAATTCCTTTTTCTAGAAGAGGTCTGAACTGTTTGAATCCCATAATGCTACACGCAGCAACAGGGAAGAACATCACCAGTGGAATTCCAAGCTGCTGAGCTGCTGATCCGATGGCAAACGACATAGATGCGTCCGCAACAAGGCAGGTCACAGGTGAGAGTGAAACGACACCACCTCCAGCTTCTTTTGCACTGTCGTTTATTTTCGTGAGGAGCTGAAGAAACGGAGCCGCAAAGTTCTTCTTAGTAGAATCACAGAGAGAAAGTATGTCCTGTGTAGAATCCGGGTCGGAAGGTGGAAGGCCATCGGGAATCGTTTCGAAGCTAAAGTGATTATTGGAAAAGCCGGCGGAGAGGAGGTGGTGGTGGTCGGGAGAAGTGCTTCTGAGTAAGCGATTGTGGTTGAACTCGGTGTTGACAAAGGTTATGGAAAAGCCCTTTCGGTGAAGTAGCTTTGAGAATTTGAGCAGTGCCTTTATGTGGCTTTGGACCGGAAAAGGAATACACACAGCGTGAGGCTTACGTGAGCCAAAAGCTGCTATTTCTTCCACAGAAGCCATACTCTCTCTCTCTCTCTCTCTCTCTTATGTTGAGGAAAAATTTGATGAGTACATATAAATAGGGAGAAGCCGCTATTCAGCACCCTCCCTATACGGCATGTTTAACTTTTTTCATGGTATGTTATATCAATTAGGTAATTCTAATGTAACATTTTTTTAATAAGTATTATGAGAAAAGATTCTAAATAGGAAACTACTATATTGCAAGGTTCTTAATAAGAAATTATACGTAAATCAACTAGTTGTTTTAAGTTTTTAAAAAGAAAGTTACGTGTATCAAATAATATATTGTACCGGATACAAGACTTTTTCCCTATAATATTACGTTTGGTTTTCTCTGGATCACATATAATTTGTGCTCGCGGTGCTAGAATATAGCATCAACTAGGCCCCACATTTTATTGAATATTTAAGTCGTCCAGATGTAGATGGAAGGAGTTGCGTCATACAAGAGAAACCTAACCCAAGTGTTCTAAGGGTTGTGTGTCTCGTGTGTTTAGAAATAAACCGAAAATATCAGTTTTTTGGATCTAAAAACTTATCTTATTTTTAAAATGGGATGGAAAAAATCTTCTTTTTCATAAGCAACTATTGCACTACTCATTTTCATTTGAAACTGATTTGGCACAGTAATATTTTTAGATTCAAAATTTTCTCTCATTTACTCTAAATTTTAAAATTTTATAACTTTTTCATTTCATCTCCAATTAAAATGATCATTATATCAACGAGTTCATAATTAATACATAAACAAATCTATATTCATACCTTATTAAAAATTATTCAAATTCTATTAGATCTGTTAAAAAGAGATTTGAAAGTCCCTTAAAAATTTTATAAACCAAGATTTTATATAGAGAATGTTTTAACAAATTTCATGTACACTCTTTATATTGGTATAAATACTATTACCTGCTTTGCCCTACTAACATTTTCTTTCTACATATATAAAATTTAAAACTCAAATAAAACAATAACTAGGAGACACTACCACCTAAATGTATATATTTGGAGGGAAAAAAGATATATATATATATATATATATATAATGAGGGAAACAAGATTAAAAGGACAAATAGTAAAAGCGAAGGAAGTATTAAGAGAACCCAAATATTGGGACTCGCACAGCGGGTACAAGGAGAGTAGTGCGAGTAAGAGCTCTTAGATTTGAAACTTGACGGTGGTGTTTGGTTTTATTTTATGTTTTCTAAACTGTGTTTGTTTAACGAATGCTTTGAAAATGAATTCGAAAACAAGAAAAGGAGAGAATAGATTTTGTGAAGGAAATAAAAACTGATTGGAAGCCATTTTCTCATTTCCTTTGTAATTTTTGAGGCTATATAATTGTTTTTAAAAACAAACCTAAATACGATTTACTTTTTTCTTATACCCAAACCACTCATTTTAAAAACATAATCAAACACAATTTCAGAAATGATATCTGTATCATATACTATTAAGGAATTTTATTTTTATTTTCATACTAATTATAAACTCTTTTTAAAGCATGCAAATGAAAACAATATCTAACACCACCACAAGTTTCTCGTTCTGTCTTGACTGTGATGCAGCAGTCAATTTGATCCTTAATGTCTTTGAAAGGCATTGAAACCAACATTTTTTCATGTGGTCTGCAACAATTTTAATTAATAGGGATACTAGGTAGGCATATAAATTAAATTGGGAGATAGTAACAAATAACATATTTGAAAGGTATTTGTGAAAATTATAGCATATTTTTAAAATGATGATAAACAATAGCATATTTTAATTTTAATTTTTTCTTAATTCCAATTCTACCCTTGTCTCCCTTCACAAACTCCATATCCTTTTTCTCTCACTTCTTTCTCTTTTCCCCCTCCCTCTCATCTGTCTCTCTCTCTTTTTCTCTATCTCATTGATTGTAGGTGGACATCGCACTGGCAACGGAGTGATCATTGCGATCTCAATGTCGAAAATGGTGGCAAACATATCGCTCTCTCTCTCTCTCTCGTTGTTGTTTGATCACGGTATGTTGTGCCAATAAGAGACTGTTACCTCTCTGACAGATCAAGCGATGATATCGGGATCATGGGGCTAGCAATGAGACTACGGAGAGATTGCCGCGATTGATCTCTTCTCTGGTTTTGTTGGTATTTCGTTGTAGGTATGGTTGGATTGGTGACGGTTTCCAACGACGATATTGCATTTTTCCACTCGATGGAGTTGCAATCTCCAGCGATGGGCAATCGTGCTGGTGGTGGTGAAAGTCGCGAAGTCGCTTTCTTTGTTGGCATATTGATCAAGTTTGACGATTGGCAAGTACGGCAATAGCGGCAGTGGTGGCTATTGCTTGGAGAAGTTAGATCTAGGGTTTTGGGTTAGACTTTGGGTAGGGACTATTTTGAAAATTTTTAAAATATAGGGGTAACTAGTTAATTTATTTACTTTACAAAATTAAGAAAAATGTCTAATTTTAGAAATATAGGATTTTCTTGGGAATACCGTATTTTATGTAGATATCCAAAAGATTTGTGTTTGAAAATACCAGATTTACTTGGAAATACAAGATTTACCTAAATATACTACATTTTAAAGAAACATAATTGATTGAAAATATTTTGGAAATACTGGATTTACTTGGAAATACTATTTTTTATGGAAATATCAAAAAATTTGTATTTGGAAATATCAGATTTATTTGAAAATACCGTATTATAATGAAATATAATAACTAAAAATATTTTGAAAATATGAGATTTACATGAAAATAACGTATTTAATGAAATATCAAAAAATTTTAAAAATATCATATCTACTTGAAAATATCATATTTTAACGAAATATAATTAATTAGAAATATTTTGGAAATATCATATTTACTAGGAATACCGTATTTTATGTAAATATTTATATTTGAAAATACCAAATTTATTTGAAAATAACAGATTTATCTGAAAATACCATATTTTAATTGGAAATATTTTGAAAATACTGGATTTACTGGGTACTGTATTTTATTGAAATATCAAAAAGATTTTTATTTGAAAATACCATACTTATTTGAAAATACTGTATTTTAATGAAATATAATAAATTAAAAATATGTTGGAAATATCGGATTTACTTGAAAATACCAAATTTTAATGAAACATCTAAAGGACTTTTATTTGAAAATACTAGATTTACTTGAAAATAATGGATTTTGTTTTTCAGATTAAAATATATACCAGTAAAAAATAGATTTCCTAAGAAATATTTAATTTACACACACACAAAAAAAAAAAAAAAGAGACAATTAAATTTTTTTCCCAATTTGGTAAACATTGTGTTTACCAAATATTATTTGTATTTACCAAATGTTATGTAGATTTATAAAAATTACAAATTAGCCCCAAAAATAAGAAACCTAACCCCCAAATTAAATTTAAAAGAAGAAAACCAAATCAATGTCACCCCAGATCTCACCGGAGACAACCAGAGATCGATGCAGGACCTGTTGTCGTTGTTGGAAGGATGTGACACCATTGCGTGGGAGATCGCATCACCGTGCGTTCCGTAGAGAGACCTACATCGGAATGACATTGCCGTCGGCAGTGAGGGCGCTTACCGAGGTCAGATTTTACTAGGATCCAGGAATTTCTAGCAAAAATCCCAGACATTCCTCTCAGAGATGACAAATCCCAGAGGTTCGCTAGGAGCTCACCGTGATTTCAACGGCGACGTTGACTGGTCGACGTTGTCATCCTAGCTGACGACATTGAGGTCCACGATCGCTATAGTCCTGCTTCCTAGAAGTTGCATGGAAGATGCCGCCGACTCTTCTTGGCGCTAGCATGGAGGTGATGACGGGGTGAGTGAAGGAAGAGGAGGGCAGTTTTGGTATTTTATTATAACTAATTCCAAAACATGTTATAATTTTCACTACTTGAAAATTTCTGCTACAATTTTCCATCTCATATATAAAATATGCTATCTGTTTCTTTCTCCCATGTAAATTTGCCATTCTATTTTTTCGATAACCACATAAATCCAAGCAAATATTATTTCATTAAATAAACCTAGAAATTGGGCCACATATTTATGTGAAGTCAATTTTATGTCACCTTCATTTTTTTTTTTCCTATGAAATAGAGTTATTTAACATGCTTTTAAGCTTATCAATTGATGATATTTCAAGATTATATGTCTTAGTCTTAGTATTTTATATATTATTAATTTATTTGTTTTAGTTAAAGAAAGGGTAAAATGCTAGACACAATTTTGGCCTTTAGCATATTTTTAAGTTTAATTTTGTGTTGGATTACAGCTAGAACCCATGAAGCTAAAAAGAAGAAAGCCCATTGGATTAGAGACAACATGGGAATGGACTGCTGGAGTGCATCAGATTTGCTGCAGCAATGCTATAGCAAAAGTCATAGTAAAGTGCAGCAGTGAAGAATGTAATTAAAAGCTTGTGGACCCACGTTTGCCTTTACAGCTGGCAGTGGATCTTTTGCCCATTTTGTTAAAACAAGCCAGCTGTAAGAGGGCCAAGGATATCAACTTCTTTTGTGTGTGTGTGTGTGTGTGTGTGTGTGTGTGTGTGTTTGTGTGTGTGTGTGTAAGAGGGCCAAGGATATCAACTTCTTTTTTGTGTGTGTGCGTGCGTGCGTGCGTGCGTGCGTGCGTGCGTGCGTGCGTGCGTGTGTGTGTGGGGGTGTGTGTGCGTGCGTGCGTGCGTGCGTGCGTGGTGCGTGTGTGTGTGTGTGTGTGTGTGGGGGTGTGTGTGTGCGTGCGTGCGTGCGCGTGCGCGTGCGCGTGCGCGTGCGTGCGCGTGCGCGTGCGCGTGTGTGTGTGTGAGCGTGTGAGCTTTTCCAAATGACCACTCTCTTTTTTTCTTTGGTAAATGAATGATGTGTGTGTGTGTGTGCGCGCGCGCGTGCGCGTGCGCGTGCGCGTGTGTGTGTGTGTGAGCGTGTGAGCTTTTCCAAATGACCACTCTTTTTTTCTTTGGTAAATGAATGAACACTCTCTTTACTTCATTGTGTGTGTGTGTGTGTGTGTGTGTGTGTGTGTGAGCTTTTCCAAATGACCACTCTCTTTTTTTCTTTGGTAAATGAATGAACACTCTCTTTACTTCATTGTCAATCTCCAAGCCAATTAGCAAGTAAGTAATTTGTTTGCTGCTCTGAAAAGAACGGATAGCACAGCATATAGGTAGTACACACACACACACACACACACACACACACACACATATATATTCATATATACATACAAACACACACAAAGGTTATCCGCTTGTGGGCACCAACTTTCAATTATATATGTTTCTTTCTTTAGTTTCAGCCACAAACTCATGCACCAAAGAAGTTGACATCTATCTGCTTAAAATGAGTAATTGCTATTTTGTAAGTCCCCAACCAAATTCATCAATGAGTTATTTAAATATCTAAATTAAAGACTATGATTTAAAAAATGTCCATTTTTTCTTTTATTTATCCGAATGTCTAAATTGATAATATACTTATAAAGACCACATTTGTGACAACTCGTGTTATCGAGCTGGTTAGAACGTGATTAGTTATTGAATTTTTCATAATTAATCTTAATTATTTCCCAACATCTCAGAGAATTTTTTTTTTTTTTTGACATATGATATATTTTACTTTATGGCGCTTGTAAAAGCATACAACTAAAACTTAATTTCGAAACTCTTAATGTACTTATATAAGTATACTTATCGTTACACGTACATTTACTACGATGCATAATAAGCATATTTGAGCATAATAATGGTAGCAGATATTTAAACATATATTCAATCATTGATATACAATATAACATTTATAACATCGAACGCACTAAAGATTTTGACAATAAGAACAATGCAAATATTTGAAAATATGGATAGTCTTAATCTTTTTTTTTTTTTTTTTTGGAACTTACAACATATCTATTATATTTAAAATTAAAATTTTAACTTTGTGGAATTTATATGTGACAATATCCATTCATCTATAACCTTTACAGCTGTCGCATTTGCTTCACCAGCCCATTATTGTCAGCTAGCGACTTCTACAGCATGAACATCTTGAATGACCTTTCGCTCAGCAAGTGCAAACTCATTTCTCATGATACAAGTAAATATGCACGACGAATTATGATTAGTTCATCGAATTATGCTCATTAAAACTTATTGGGCCTCATGTGTGTCCGTACTGAGTGTGCGCAACCAATGGGAAGTAGTGGGTGCGACCCTTCAACTAACCCCAATGTCATATCTAGATCGTTCAAAATATCTCGTTTTTAGTGGAGGTTGATATGACACTTAATTTTCATTCTGGATTGCCTCTTATTCTTAGTGATCATGAAGATATGACATGTCACAGATGCGTAAAATCAATTCACATAATGAGAGACATAAATAAAGTAGGCATAATAACATCACATATGCATAGTAATTTAATAGATGTATTCTTTTTCATAACAAACATAATTCATGCTGTAATGAGATTTGTACTTACAGCAGATTTACTATTGGTGTTTCCTGCATTATTGACCCCCTTCCATACCTTGCGTTGGTTGTGTGTCCTATCAAAACGATGTCCAACAGTTAACATGGTGCTTTTGGTACTTATGTGAATTATAGAACTTTTTGATGTTGATAACTCTATAATATAGAGTTATTTTACCATTTTTATGCATAAAAAAGGGTTATGTTTTTGAGCATTTTAATTTATTTTAAGTTAATTTAATATAATTTTACTAATTTTAATTTAGATTATTTTATTTTGATTTATGTTACTTTTGGTGTAATTTATTTGTTTTTATTTTGTTTAGTTAATATTAATTTAAATATATTGTTATTAATTTTCCCCTCTAAATAATTAACTTTCTCATTTGTGTAAGGTAATTAGGTGAAAATGGGCAAAATGAGAATTTTGGGCTCAAACTTGGGGGACCGGTCATTAAATTGCCTAAAAAGGAGACAAATTTTCAAATTATTTTTGCCACCGGTCAGATAGTGCCGCGTGTCCCACTACTACAAATGTCGGTTTTGTGCGCACGCTCCCAAAGATTCTTCCATGCACCCTCGCGTGCACCCAGCTGAAATCAGCTACGTGGAGCGCACTAAATCTACGCCTTCTCGCCTATAGCCGCATGTCCAACTGTTTCAGTGGAGGGGCTCTCACCTCAGCTGGAGCCAACGGAAATGAAGAAAAAGGGGGGGGGGGGGGGCGCGCGGCGGCGGTGAACCGGGAAGTAGAAAGAAAAAGAAAAGAAGAGTGGGGTTTTTATTTGGCTGGGGGGGTTTTCTTCGAGATTGGTTTGAGAGGCCGTGGAAAAAAGAAGAAAAAAGAAAGAAAAAAGCCAAGAAAAGCCAAAAAAAAAAAAAAGAGTAATGTGGGATTTTTAGGTTTAGGATTTAATTTTTATTTTTAGTTTTAGGTTTTTACTTTCAATAAATTGCTAAGGAGATGGCATTTGAAGGACAAAGAGGAGGTGGAGGAATTTGGAGGAGACCTTGAAGATGTCTGGAAACAATAATTGGGTTTTCATTCTTTTTTCTTATCTCTTTTATTTTTGTAATTTTTGAATGCTTGAACCCTTGATTTGCTTAATTTTGTGTTTATTGTCATTTATGAGTATTGTGTAGTTTGTTGGTTTTAGGATTTGAAAAGCAAATGAAAACAATACCCTAACACCACCGCTGAGTTTCTCGTTTTGAAACTAAACATTTTTTTGTGTGGTCTGCAACAATTTTATAGACGTAGGGACAGTACGTATGTAGAAAGGTAATTAAATTCGCCATTGTATATTTTTGTCGACAACCACATAAATCTAAGCAAATATTCTTCATTAATTAGACGTAGAAATTGGGCCACAAATTTGAACGAAGTTAATTTTATGTCACCCTAATTTTTTTCTATAACATTGAATGATGGAGATTTTCTAAAACATATTCATCAAGACAAAGTCTGTATTCTTAATCCATTAGAAAAAATCTGTTTTCTTAACTTTATTTCTAATATTAAAATAAAGTTTATGAACACAAAAACATATAACGACAAACTGTAATCGAAATACACACACACACACACACAACAAAAGCCGTCGACATTTTTTAATATACGATTTTTTTTTTTTTTTTTTTTTGAGGCAAAGAACTTTATCTCAAGAAAAACTGTCTCAAGAAATAGTTATAATATCAATGGTCTATCTCTTCATTTCGTCACCCTTCTCTGCCTAAATTAACTCTGTTACAAGCTTTTCCACATGACCACTCTCTACTTCATCGTAATCTCCAAGCCAACTTGCTAGTAAGCAATTTGTTTGATGCTCTGAAAAGAACGGATAGCACAGCATATGGGCAGCGTATATACTCCTTACACACACGCACAAAGTCCATCCTCTTTAGTTTCAGCCACAAGTTCATGCGCCAAACAAGTTCATGATATCCACCTGCCTAAAATGAATTATTGCTATTTTGTAAGTCCCCAACCAAATGCATCAATTTGTTAGCCGTTGTAACGTGACTATATGACACTTCCAAAATTGACAAAAGTCACACAGGAATTTTTCAACATTCTACAAAGCAATTGTCGAATGCACTTGAAAAAAAAAATTTGGTGTAAAAATTTTCCCTTTCGGAAATCCACACTACAAATGGGATGACATTTTTGTGAAAATGGTGTTAATTGTTCTTGAGGAACCGATAAAAGATTACTAAAAGACTTTCATTTAGACACTCGATGTTTATTGACTTTAACAACTCTATCATGCTTTTGAATTAGATCAGTACATAGATTACAATTCAATGGATTCCTTCATTGTGTAATTTTCTTCGAGTCACCCTTCGACCTATATCTATTGAGATAACCCTTTTAAACTTTCATGTATCTTTCAAAAGGGTATATCTACTTCAATTGCACCGGCTTACATGGTTTCACTTTATAAACTAAGGGCACCGTTATATAAAATCATTATATCGATAGTGTTTGCTAACCTTCCTAACATCCTTCATGAATTGCATTGTCTCCATTTGATTACTCTTATTAATTTTTTTTTTTCTTAACACTCCAATTTGTTTTGCGAGCAACAATTGGCATCATCATGGTACAGATATTTCACTTTGGGAAATCCATACTATAGATATTATAATGTTTTTGCGAATTCTTCCTTAAACTTAGATGTCCTTTCATAGATTCTCGAACCTCCGATAGACAGAATCTCCATGCATGCGTTCTTTCTCCCCTCCCCTCAGCCATACATCTCTTTTTTTTCCCCTTTTTTTTTCTTTTGGCCGTTTTTGTTAGGCATTGAGCCCCACCTTAGGTGCTGAGTGGTGTCCTCCCCTCCCTAATACCTAAAAAAAAGTTCCGTCTATGGAGCCTAAAGCTTAACCCATGGCATGGCAGCACCATCCCCGGCTACATTTCTTTTTTATTTTGTTTCCAAATCAACATTTGTTTTTTTGTTTTAAAACATTTCTGGTCTTTCAACGGCATTGGCTCTTGGAAGAGAAATCCGGTTACCCATGGATTGGTTAGTCAATGATCTCCTCTCTCCAAATCAAAGAATTAGTGTACCAATTATGTTTACAATTAAGAATTCTTAGATGTACTAGTACTAGCAAGTGCATCTTTGATGCAGTCATCGATTCGCCCGAGAGGCCACAATTACAGCGATCAAACATATTAATGACGAGGAACGCATTTTTGCTATGCTACTAAGACTTGTACTTGCTCTGGTATTCTGCCCCCGCCTGGCTGAGGAAGAATTACGGGGCGTAAAATAAAAAACTAAATCTCTCTTTATTCTGGCACATAAATGAAGGGATCGAAGAGATTATGGCAGATTATGTTCACCAAGAAATTTTCTCTTGGTCTATTTGAGATTGTTCCTTTTAATCGTAATCAAAGATGTTTTCTTGTCTCTCGTTCTTGAGGACTTAATGAATGAGTACCCGAAGATTTTCCTTTACGCTAAATGTTTTTAGTTAATGACAACGTTATTACTTCTGCATTAGGCAAGTTCTTTGAGTGAAATTCAATAGATTTATCCACCATGTAACTTTCTATAAAGCACCCCGACCTATTTCGGTTCTTGACATGTCCCTTCAAAATTTTCATGTATCTTTAAAAAATGGCACACCCACTTCTATTACACAGGCCTACATAGATTCACTTTATAAAAAACTAAGTGACCATTAGATATATCATTGTGTCCAAAAAAGGGTTAATTTCATTTCTAGCACTCCTGAAATAAATAATATTAAATACAGCACTACTTTTTTTTTCCTTCAGTTCTAGCACTGCCACATCATTTATGTGGGGCCCAATCGTATTTAATGAATGCCAAAAGTCAGATTTGCCCTCACCAGACCAAGAGTCACTCTCCATCGCATGTTCTAAAAAAAATTTCAAACCAGCTTCTACAGTATTTTAAAGAGAGAAACTGAAATCTAGAGTAACGGTCATAACTGTTTTGACCGGGTGGTCTTTATGACTTCTCTCTCTATAGTAACGGTCATGACTATTATGACCGGGTGGTCATAACGGTTATAACCGCTACTCTATATAGTGAACTAGAGTAACGGTCATAACTAATTATGACCGAGTGGTCATAACGGTTATGACCGATACTATTTATAGTGAACTAGAGTAGCGGTCATAACGGTTATGACTGGGTAGTCATAACGATTATGATCGATACTATTAGTTCTACTATTAGTTCTCTAATAGTAGCGGTCATAACAGTTATGACCGTTATGACCGCTACTATTTATAGAACTTAGTAGACGAATGGTCATAACCATTCTACTATTATTAGTTCTACAAATAATAGCGGTCATAACAATTATGACCGGGTGGTCATAACCGTTATGACCGCTACTATTTATAAAACTTAGTAGAAGAACGATCATGACCGTTCTACTATTATTAGTTGTACAAATAGTAGCGGTCATAACGGTTATGACCACCCCGTTATGACCGCTACTATTTATAGAACTTAGTAGAAGAATGGTCATGACCGTTCTATTATTATTATGGTCATAACCGTTATGACCGCTACTATTAGTTCTCTAATAGTAGCGGTCATAACGGTTATGACTGGGTGGTCATAACCGTTATGACCGTTACTATTTATAAAACTTAGTAGAAGAATGGTCATGACCGTTCTACTATTAGTTCGATAAATAGTAACGGTCATAACGGTTATGACCGCTATTCTAGTTCACTATAAATAGTAGCGGTCATAACGGTTATGACCGTTACTCTTATTCACTCTATAGAGTAGCAGTCATAACCGCCGCTACTCTAATTCACTATAAATAATATCGGTCATAACAGTTATAACCACCCGATCATAACCGTTACGACCACCCGGTCATAACCGTTACGACCACCCGGTCATAACCGTTATGACCGACCGCTACTCTAGTTCATTATAAATAGTACCGGTCATAATCGTTATGACCACCCAATCATAACAGTTATGACTGTTACTCTAGTTCACTATATAGAGTAGTGGTCATAACCGTTATGACCACCCGGTCATAACAGTCATGACCGTTACTATAGGGAGAGAAGTCATAACGGTCCCGGTAATAACAGTTATGACCACCCGGTCATAACAGTTATGACCGTTACTCTAGATTTCAGTTTCTCTCTCTAAAATACTGTAGATTTCAGTTTGAAATTTTTTTTAGAACATACGATGGAGAGTGACTCTTGGGCTGGAGAGGGCAAATCTGACTTTTGGCATTCATTAAATACGATTGGGCCCCACATAAATGATGTGGCAATGCTAGAACTGAAGGAAAAAAAAAGTAGTGCTGAATTTAATATTATTTATTTCAGGAGTGCTAGAAATGAAATTAACCCGTCCAAAAAAAGATAGTGGATGTTAACCTTCTAACACCCTTACTTGTTTATCTTTCACAACTTTCATAACCTCCCAATTAACATTCTACAAAATGACATTTTATCGATGTAACTCATGACCTTTGATTTATTTATTTTTTTCCCCACTTTATGATACGTGATCTATATGTAGACCTTTGCAAGCTTGCATGTACACAACAATATTAATGAAATGATAATAATAAAGCTTTTTCATCTATCTCATCTGTGTGCTTGTACGTCCTGTGCTAAGAAAAAGAGTGATTTTTAGGATTACCCATAAAAAAATATATTCTTGAATTACTCCAGTTATAATAGCTTCAAGAGAGGGCAAAAATTGTGAAAACAGCTCAAGTAAATATGGTTATATTTTTTTGGCCTCTTTTAATCCTTATTTGGATTTTTGACACCTTATTTAATTGGAGGTAAAAAAACAGAATCTATTAAGATTGGGGTGATAATCTAGAAATATATTCTTTTTGAATGGCAATCCTAAAAATCATAGTTTTCTTAATTGCGCTCGAGGACCCGCTTAATAAGCATATTAGGCCAAATCACACAAATAGTGTGCTTGAGCTGCGTCAGCCCGCCGATTGCTAGCAGCTCATGCCAAGTTCGCAAACCATATTAGTAGGACACACTCTTCCCATATTCTCCGAGGCTTGGCACGGGCTTGAATCATATCAAGTCTCTTAAGTTTTTTTTTTTTTTTTTTTTCTTCTTCTTCTTTTCTTTTTTAAGGAGCATTGGCATATATTGCCTATTGGTTTCGAAAATCAGTTTTAAAAATTAGCAGATGGTATGGATCAAATCGCATATATAAAAAATTTTTCTCAAAATTTTTTTCCGAAGACAATACTTATATTAATTTAATAAAATAAATTAAGAAGAAAATTTAAAAATTAACCGTTGTCTGATTAGGTCGAAATTCTTGAACTCCTTCAAGAACTTTCTTGAAAACTCCAAATTCTAGGAAAAACACCAACTTTCTTGAGAACTCAAAATCCTTCGGAAACACCAACGATTCTTTTTCAGTATTCTCCAGGTCACGATGAACAGGAAACGAGCTCTGTCATAAAAGGAATTAATATATCTTCCTTTTTCCTAGATATATCGTTTGTACCCCTTTTTTTTAGATATATTGTATGTATCCTCTTTTAATATTACAGAGAAATAACTGACACCTATTTTTTATTTTTTTTAAATAAATAAATAATTAATTAATTAATCATCTTCAAGTGGAGCAACACACACAAGCCCACTACCTCCATATAGTGGGCATGTTTGATAGATATGGGAGAGAGGAAATCTCTCCCACATTATCTAATCAGTTATCTTTTTTTAAAAAATTTTATTTTGAACTATTTCAAAATAAAAGAACTGATCTTTTTTTTCCACTTGTATCGAAATTCAAATTCAAAATTCCACATATACTTTGTGGATATAATGTGAACCACCATGTGGTGCACAAATATGGTGTGGTCCTTATCACACTGTATAATCACTACAAGAATTTTCACCTTCAGCGACCAGACATTCCACGACAAAAAAAAAAAAAATGATCCCTGAAGAGAAGTTTCGGCGACCAAATTTAGGTAGTAGAAAGTTTGAACTTTCAGCGACCAATATTTGGTCACCGTAAGAGACATTTGGAGACCAAATTATTTTTTGGTTGCCAATGGTAGAGTGCAAAAAAAAAAAAAAAAAAAAAAAAAAAAAAAAAAAAAAAAAAAACCCCACGGAAGACAAACGGCGACCAAAAAAAAGTTGGGTGGCGGAAAAGTGTTTTCGGGGACCAAAATTTGGTCCCCGTAAGTCACCTTCCGGGACCAAATTAATTTCATCCCTGAAAATTGGTTCTGAAGAAGACAAACAGCGACTCAAATTTTGGTGGCGGAAAAGGATTTTTGGGGACCAAAATTTGGTTCCTGTAAGTCTCCTTCTGGGACCAAATTAATTTGGTCCCTAAAAATTGGTTCTGAAGAAGACAAATGGCGACCAAAAAAATTTTGGTAGCGGAAAAGTATTTTCGGGGACCAAAATTTGGTCCCCGGAAGTCACTTTCCTGGACCAAATTAATATGGTCCGTGAAAATTGGTTCTGAAGATACCAAACGGCAACAAAAAAAATTTTGGTGATGGAAAAGGATTTCCGGGGATCAAAATTTAGTCCCTGTAAGTCTCCTTTCGGGACCAAATTAATTTGGTCCCTAAAAATTGGTTATGAAGAAGACAAACGGCAACCAAAAACAGTTTGGTGGCGGAAAAGTATTTTCGGGGACCAAAATTTGGTCCCTGTAAGTCACCTTCTAGGATTAAATTAATTTTGTCCCTGAAAATTGATTATGAAGAAGACAAACGGCGACCAAAAAAAATTTTGGCGGCGGAAAAGGATTTTTAGGGACCAAAATTTGGTCCCTGAAAATTGGTTCTGAAAAAGACAAACGGCGACCAAAAAAAGTTTGGTGCTGGAAAAGTATTTTCGAGGACCAAAATTTGGTCCCCTTAAGTCAACTTCCGGAACCAAATTAATTTGCTCCCTGAAAATTCGTTCTAAAGATACCAAACAGCGACCAAAAAAAATTTGATGGCGGAAAAGTATTTTCGGGGATCAAGTCTCTTTCCGGGACCAAATTAATTTGGTCCCCAAAAATTGGTTCTAAAGAAGACAAACAGCGACCAAAAAATTTTGATGGTGGAAAAGGATTTTCGGGGACCAAAATTTGGTCCCTGTAAGTCTTCTTCTTAGACCAAATTAATTTGATCCCTAAAAATTGGTTCTGAAGATACCAAACGGTGACAAAAAAAATTTTGGTGGTAGAAAAGTATTTTTGGGGACCAAAACTTGGTTCCCGTAAGTTTCATTCCGGGACCAAATTAATTTGGTTCCTGAAAATTGGTTCTAAAGAAAACAAATGGCGACCAAAAAAATTTTAGTGGCGGAAAAGTATTTTTGAGGACCAAAATTTGGTCTCCGTAAATTCCCTTCTGGAACCAAATTAATTTGGCCCCTGAAAATAGGTTCTAAGATACCAAACGGCGACCAAAAAAAATTTGGTGGCAGAAAATGATTTTCGGGGACTAAAATTTGATCCTTGTTAGTCTCCTTCCGGGACCAAATTAATTTGGTCCCTGAAAAATTGTTTCTGAATATACCAAACGGCGACCAAAAAATATTTGGTAGCGGAAAAGGATTTTCGGAGACCAAAAATTTGCTTGTATTGCTTTGATTTGTTTCACTACAATAATAATTGGCTTTTATAGCATGAGGTGATAGTGTTTTTAAATTAAAACTATAATGAGCCCTTAAAAAAACGCATTCATTGAGCGGGAACCAAAGTCCACTAGAGGGAAAATCTTCACAAACCCAAAAAATATGAAAAAACAAAAAAACAAAAATTAGTTTTTTAAAAAATAACTGCAAATGCTCCCGCTCCCACATTCCTAGTGGGCCCTATTTTCTTATTTCCACTTTCGTTCTCTCTCTCTCTACCCTTTTTTTGTCGTTTGATTTTTTTTTTTTTTGGGTGCAATCACAAGAACTCAACAGCACCAGCCACAATTTCCATTTTCTGCCCACTACGTTTGAATCGACAATCAAATCCCAGTGAGTTGGTTAGTAAATCTTATTACCAAAGTAATTTTCTTCTTTCAACTTTTCCATTACAATCTAGAAGTATTTGACAACCTCAACCCTAATTTTTATTGCATCGGGTTTCAATCCACAACCGATTCTAAGAAATTTCTTATATATTTGTAATTTTGTTCTCTAAATTTGTTTGTGTTTTTTTTTTTTTTTGGTCATTTTGATTTAGAAATAGGTCGTTGAGGTATTTTTCTTATTTGAATTTTGATCCTTTTTTTCTAATTTAGGGATTAGCCCTCACCCAAGAATAGTAAAAGGGGTATGAGTGCTTGGTAAATTTCTTTTTCCATTGGGTTTCTTATTTCACGCTTCAAATCTTATAATTATTTTTCATCTATTATTATTATTATTATTATTATTATTATTATTCCTCTTCTTGTGATTATTATTGAGTCGAGTTTTTTCTTCATTGAGTCATTTGCAGATTTTAAAACAGGGCAATCTATGAACGCTTTTCGGTTAATTAGCTTTAAAATTTGATCTGTATATCTTCTCTCTCTCTCTCTTTTTTGGGGAGAGATTTTTCTTTTCTCCTTTATTATACCTTTTATATTACTTGATTTTTGAATCACTGTATATATATGGTGAAGAATCTGTAATTTTTAACAGATATTCGTGTACTCGAATTTCAAGTAGTAGGGGATGTGCTCGAATTTCAAGTAGTAGGGGATGTGGGTATTAGGTCAGTTCTATTTAATAGAGCAAATACACTATTTCTTAAGTATCATGATATCTGTTATCCCTTTCTTCTCAAAATTATGAGCAACTATTGTCCAGTTTTGTGAAATGACCAAAAGGTTTGGATTTTCATGACTAAGAATTCAAAAAATGGTCACTCGCAAAATAAAGTTGATCCTACTTAGAGTTTAAAGTGAAATGAGCAAAGTAGTACTGTGGAAAGTGGTAGAATTGATAAAAGCTAAGTCAGTAAGTATAAGATTTTTCATTCAAGATTTATTTTACCTGATCATTTTATTTTGTTATTTTTTGTTGTTGCTCATTTTCAATTAGAGTTATTGTTTGCTTATTGCACTGTTGCATTGTTTCTTCTACTAGTGAAAAAAATTCCATCTAATGGGTAATTGTTTGTCTTTGTTCCACTATTTATTTATTTTTTGGATTCTCATTTAATTGTGTGTTTAATATCAATTTACTAATATTTATCTTTATTTTCATAGATCTGAAAATTTCAGTTCAATATCCAAATGGCGAAGCTGTAAGAAATTCACAGGTCCGAAATTTTCGGATCTGCTTGCACTTTCTATTGCGTGGGTATACATGTTTCCTTTGTATATATCTGTTTTTTGATTGTGGTGAACTAATGTCATTTTCATTTTCAAACTTCTTGTTGCCCTGTTGCTGTTGTTTTGTTCTTTGGTATTTTGTCCTTTCTTACTTTTAAATATGATAAGATAGTTGTTAGTAACTATATAAGAAGAGAATACCATGTGAGGTTAGCCCAGTTTTGAATCAATGTAATTTACTATTGTGTATTTACCTCTTAACATTAACTATGAACTTCTTTTAATAATTTAACAAAGTTTTCAATAATCATTTTTTGTAGGACTATATTGTTGCAGCACTATCTGATGTCCTTTTTTATTCTTTTGTGTTTAGTTGAGGTTGAAAGATGCACCAAGGTAATAAAGTTTACAACCTTTGTTCTATTGATACTGGTTGGAAATTATTATAGCCTTGTGGGTACAATACAACTGCTTAGAAAAACCGTGTTTTTCAATATGTTTTGTAGGAAAATTTACACAACATATACAGTTTGATAGTAATACAAATTATTTTGACTGTGTATTTATGTCCTTTGCCATGTCTTATTTCAGGAATTTTGGAGGCTTTACAAGTTCGGGTACGTGTTAAATTTTGGTCTATCCAAACATTGTTCAAGGGTTGTTTTCAGCAATCTTGTAGTCCTTCTTTAGCCCAGATTGGATTTAAATCTTAGCTGGTTTTACATTTTGAATTTAGACTTCCTTGTTGGAAACCAGTATTTATCATTTGTAATTGGTTTTGTTTCTTGCACTTATGAGTCAATGTATTAGATTCTCGCACTCATGGCTGTTTCTTGCACTTATTTAAATTTCATTTTTGTATTTGCTTATTTATCTAGAGATGTCAAATTATTGTTATTGTATTATATAAATTATACGAGTACTAATATAATTAGATGTAGTGATGAAAAAAGTTTATTTACCTCATCTCTTAAATGACAATGCTTTTTTACAATCAAATGGTCGAAATTTGGTAGCTAAAAAGCTTCGTAAAATACGTTTTTGGGTCTCCGAAAATTTGTAAAATTTGCCGATTTTGAAATTTGCAAAATTCCAAAATACCTACGGAGACTAAATTTTTTGGTTGCGGATACTTTTGGAGACTAAATTTTTTGTTCACCGATACCTATGGAGACCGAATTTTTTTGGTCGTCAATACCTACAGAGACCAAATTTTTATTTGGTCGCTGATGCCTATAGAGACCAAAATTTTTTTGGTCACTGATACCTAGTGCGATTAACTTTCGGGGACCAAATGGCGACCAAAAATTTTTGGTCGTGGATGGTAATGGCGACCAAAAAATTGATCAAAAAATAGACCTTCTAAGATCAATTTTTTGGTCTCCGAAAGTGAAAATTCTTGTAGTGAATCTTTAATTTAAAACTATTTTAAAACTTATTTTAAATAATCATATTATTTAAAATACAAATTAATCCAATTAATTTATTGTGTGAATATTAATATGGAATTCTCAATTTTAAATTAATAAATTAACTCAACATAAAATAATGTTCACATAATTCAATGGAACCGTTGAGAGGAACTATGGACTTTATAATTTTAAGTTTCAATAATTTTGACAATTAATTAACACATTAATTAAAATATCAAAATTATTAATTCCAAATTATTCTACTAAAAATTTGGAATTGCACTCTTAAAATTAAAAAACTAATTATATTCCAAGGATTTGAATGGCCCATTGATATAGTCACTACATATAGATCAATCCTCCATAAACAGTTTATAATTAAAGTTAGGTATTTTCCATTAACCTTTTTAATTATATCTTTCTCCTTAAGTACCATTAATTCTCTAATAAATAATATATTTATGATCTAATCATAAATTGAGCACTCTTATTATTCAAGTCCCAAATCAACACTCATGGGAACCGTCCATCTGATTTCTTTACGAAGGAATGGATTTCATCTTGTATATTAATATTCCTGGATATATATTGTATTATATTTTCAATATATCAAGAATTTGATGCTATTCATTTGCGTCATTACTTGATATGTCAAAAAATATGATACAATAAATAAGAGTCTATTAATTACTCAGAATTAATATCGATTTATATTTGACCATCATTGATTAATTTTGAATGCTCTATATGACCATGAAAATTATTAAAGATTCTAATTAATCATGTTCTAGTCCTATATAATCAAATTATATAAAGCACTTTCATTCCAATAACAATCCGGATAAGATTATTTCATTCAGAATGTAATGAACCGCACTAGTAATTTTAAAGTAAAGATCTCAACTTTAATTTTTAATTACGGACAAATTTAGATTATTTTACTTTAAATATTATCCTCCTGTATATAACACTTATATACAATATTTAAAGTCACATTTAAATAATCTAGGGTTTTCGATATTTATAGACCATCTAAACATGCATGCAAAAATAATATTGAAAAAATTTCTCAAATTAAATCAGTAAAATAATACATTTCACACTACAACAAAAGTGAGATTACACGACGGAAATTAAACGACGGTTTTATAAAACCATCGTGTAATCCGGAGATTACACCACGGTTCTTGAGAACCGTCGTGTAATCCTCCACCGAGGAGGGATTACACGACGGTTTCAAGAACCATCGTGTAATCCAGGTACATTACACGACGGTTTTTCAAGAACCGTCGTGTTCGTGTAATCAAATTACACGACGGTTCTTCAAGAACCGTTGTGTAATCCCTCCTCGGGTGGAAGATTACACGACGATTTCAAGAACTGTCGTGTAATCCCCCGAAAAATTTGAAAATTTTATATTTTCATGTTTTGAAATTCGCGCGAAAACCCAATGCTTTTAAATTTTCATGCTTCGGATTACACGACGGTTCTTGAAACCATCGTGTAATCCTCCCTTTAC
Source organism: Ficus microcarpa (assembly GCA_025413485.1). NCBI lineage: Eukaryota > Viridiplantae > Streptophyta > Magnoliopsida > Rosales > Moraceae > Ficus > Ficus microcarpa. The sequence goes on along the minus strand of CM046379.1, from coordinate 19,624,404 downwards.
ACGACGGTTTTTAAAAACCGTCGTGTAATCCCCCAAAAAATTTGAAAATTTTCAATTTTCATGCTTTGAAATCCATGCGAAAACCCAATGCTTAAATACACTCTAAACTTCATTCTCTTCATTTTTTCCACCGCTCTCACCCTTTCTAGACACCAAAAAGCTTTTTCTTCATTTCTCTCACCACCTCCTTCACCCACCCGCTGCCGCCTTCGAGTTAAATTCCGGTCAAGCCGCCGCCGACTATCTCTCTCTCTCTAGATGTGGCCGTGCACTATACTTGGCAAAAAAGCAAGGTGCATGTTTTCATAACTAAACTTTTTATTGTCTAACAAATATATGAACAACGCACGCTTAATAAATCCAATCTATACAAGTATTTTGAGTTATTTGAATGTCTTTTGTTGTTGTTATTTGGATTGGAATGTAATGTGAATGGATTTGGCACTTTACATCCAATGTTTAACACGGATTGTTTTTCGCCCACTACATGCTCGATGAAATGCCAAAATGATTTTTTTGTTGGATAATGATATGAAAATTGATGCATGTAGAGTGTGTTCGGTTTTTATTTGTTACTCTAAGTTTTTGTGAATGTTGTGGACGGTTTTGGTGCAACTTTTGGTGCATATTGTGGACGGTTCGTGTTAAAAACCATCGTATAATGTGTTCATTACACGACGGTTTTAGCAAAAAACTATAGTGTAATGCCTAATGTCGTTCAAAAAACCCAAAAAAAAAATTTTTTTAGGTGGGATTACATGACATTTTTGACTAAAAACCCTCGTGTAACGAAGCACATTATACGACGGTTTTTTGCGAGAACCGTCGTGTAATGTAGCACATTACACGACGGTTTTGCTAAAAACCGTCGTGTAATCCCAAAAAAATTTTTTTTATTGGTTTTTTGAAAGACAAAAGGGATTACACGACGGTTTTTTACAGAACCGTCGTGTAAAGTCCGCTTTACACCACGGTTCTCGTAGAACCGTCGTGTAAAGTCCGCTTTACACCACGGTTCTCGGTAAAAACGTAGTGTAAAGTCCGCTTTACACCACGATTCTCGTATTTTATATACGTTACACGACGGTTGTTAACTGTCGTGTAATATTAAGATACCACGACGGTTCTTAAAACCGTCGTGGTATCTTCCACAACGGTTACAGAACCGTCGTGTAAACCAAGATTTTTACTAGTGTCATTTGTTTATGAACATACATCCCAACAGCCTAAGGGGAAAAATAAGTGTTATTCTATATATATATATATGGAGAAAGGAGGAAGACCACACTTCATTACTGGTATAAGTCCTCATTTAGAAACATAAATAAACTGAAGAGAAAAATCAACTAGCATCAAGCTACGTATTATAATATATCCTCATTTAACTAGTATAATTCTCAAATTATGAATAAACATTCACAAAACAACAATCAAAACAAAGACGGAGCTAAAGATATATTTTAGTAGAAACGTACATCAAATTTTTATATTTATTACTATTATTTTTTGCAAATAACATCAAAGTATAAAATCTAAAAGGTATATTTTTAGTGAGCTATGTGAGAATTTTAATTTTTAGTGGGGCATAATAATCATAAAACTTTTTGTTGTAAAATTAATTTTAGTAGGGATATATGAGAATTTTTAATTTTTAATTAGAGCTAAATGAGAAATTTTAATTTTTAGTGGGCATAATGGAAAAACCAAAAAATAATTTAGGGTAGAAATTAAAAAAAAAATAACTGGGGCCGGTAACCCACACTCGGCCTTGAACACCTCCGCCACTGAGTCTATGCTAGTAATGAGGTGTGGTCTTCCTCCTTTGCAATGTTACTTTTCGTTCAGAATTGAGTGAGGCCCTAGAATCTAGAGAGAGAGAAAGTAACCCATGATTTTTTTCACATCTTTATCAGTGGACTAAAATGAGACCTCATTTCTTAGATTATTTAAATCGAAATATGATTTTATGTGTACAATGCTTTAGGATTACTAGTTTTTTATTTTTTATTTTTATTTGTGGTTAAATAACTTCAGAATAAGAAGATTTGAACTATGGAATTAGTTGTGAATTAATTACCAAATTATAAATTATTCTCAATAATTTTACTTTTAAAAAATATTTATAACATAGTAACAAATGATAATTACTCTGTTCACATATGACCAAAAAAGGGGGAAAAAAAAAAAGAAATAGAATTTGCGAAAAAAAAAAGACTCCATATCTGTTTTGAGCATTAACATCTATTTTTAGGGACACTTAATTTTTAACCTTTAAATCAAAATAGAGGACATGTGGGTAACGTTGAATTAGTTCAAAAATACAGGAAATAATTCAGAATTCTTCCCAAAGCAAAGCCCCTTGATGAAAAAGTAAAAGAATCGGCAAACTAGCATGAAAACATGCATAAACATAGACCGGCCAATTCCAAGAAGGTGAGGTTTTTCCAATAAAAAGAAATATCACGTTTTCCATACAAAATCGCTGCATATGAGTATATATCATGATCTTGCTTGGAAGATTCAGTCTTAGACATACAAATTTCGTAATCTTGTGTGGTTTCTCAAAATGGGCTGTTTGGTTTGAATCAGATATAAAAATGCCATCCAAACTTAACTCATAAATCAATCTTCTAGCATAAACCAAAAGCATACAAAAGCAACACCTCCACGGACCTGCCAACAAACTCCCCCACATGCAATCACTAGAATTCTAGATCGAGAAATTTTCGGAACTACCAAAGAAAGACCCCATTTTTAGATTCCAATAATAGATTTTAAAATCTCTGCATACAATGAATATAGCACAGCATGCACATGGGCATTCTGCACAAGACAGGCTTGAATTGTTAAAGTAAGGTGTTCCTCTCGTGGGGCACCAACTTTCAATTGTACAGGTAGGAGGCAGATGAATTCAGTCGCTTTAGTGGAAAAAACCAGTAGACATTATTTTTCGTCCTTAGGGGTATTTTTACATATATAACAAAAAAAATTTGCGAATTTATTTTTATAGATTACAAATAAAATCTTGTGTTTTTACCGAGTAAATAAATTTGAAAATTTACGTTTACATTTTTTTTTTTTTTTGCAAATTAAATCTCATCTTTTTATTGAGTTAAAATATTTGCACATTTATTTTTACAGATTGGCCCTTTTTTTTTTTTTTTTTGCAATTGCAAATTAAAATTTTCGTATACCGTGATATGAATGATATGGTAGCATATATTCCATCAATTATAGATATTTTTTTAAAAAAATTCTTTGTACATGCTTAATTATAGGATTGTCGAGAAATTTAATGAATTTTCCCATTATCGGGTCTCGGCTTATATCCTCCTCACTGAGTTTTATTAGATTTTAGTGATGGAATCGATATTAGTCGAGGGTTGTGTCTATTGTATCACAGTGTTGTTTCATCTTTGGTATTATGTTTGTATCCAATTTTAATTTAAATGATAGTTTCCCTTAAAAAAAGATTTAAAAAATATTTGGATTTCAATTTATTTACACAATTGAACAAATTTTGAAACCACTCATATTGCGTTGACAAGTATACCCCTTGATCTAATTTAAATGGGAAAAGAAAATCTGATTACACCCTGATTACGTCGTAATTCTTGTAAAACATATCTAACTGATTAATCATTACATGGTCATGGTCCTTAGCATGATAATTTATAAGCATAACACTAATTATATTAGCAAAATAAATTTTTAAAAAAACCGTACAGAATGTTACCCCTATGAAAATGGACACAAAATCCCATTTAAAATGGAAATTCTATAAAATAAAAAAATAAATAAAAATAAATAAAGAGAGAGAGAGAGAGAGTAACAACCGCCTAATCTTCCTATATGGAAACAATATTGATGAACAACCACACCTAACCTCCTTAAATATTGGCTGCATTGTGATCGGAACTTCTTTATAAATGAAAATAACCGATGTCTTTTAAGGAATAATTATTCCAAATAAAACAACATTCCAAATGAGAGAGAATTTAGTATATAAACTATTAAATAGATTAAAATTAAATAATTAAACCCTCAAAAACACGAACTAAAATTCTATTTAAAAAATAAGATTTTTTGGAATGAACAATGGATATCCGAATCAACAGATGCACCTAGACATCCTGATTAAATTCTCACATAAAAAATAAGATTATTAAACGTAGGCTCTCACCAAAAAAGGAATAAGGTTCCTGATTAAATTCTCACATAAAAAATAAGATTATTAAACGTAGGCTCTCACCAAAAAAGGAATAAGGTGAAGTTAAATGAAGTTAATAACAGATGCATGAAATAAGAATGTTAATTTTAAAAAGTGAAAGCGTAAATCTGGAATGAAAAACATATTAAATTTTAAATTTTATTCAAATTTACAAATAAGTTGAATGGTGTCCATTTTTTAAAAATAGTGTTCTAAAATAGTCATTTTATGTAAATACTTCTATTTTTGGTGGCTTCGTTGGATGAAGAAAGTCATAATAATTTCGAGCCAAGAAAAAAAAAACAAAGAAAAAGAAAGTAATAATAATTATGGCACTTCAGCCCATAACGAGATTGTCTTGAAAGTGGTACAAATTCAATGTATGTTTTGCATTTTATCAGAATCCGTTTTGTATTTTTGAATTCTGGTAGAATTCATTTTTGCATTATGATAGAATCCATTCTAATAGAATCTGTTTTGCACTCTATCAGAATCAATTTTGTCTTCTTGGATTGTGATACAATATAATACTATTTTGGATTCTAATAGAATTCATTTAGCTATCTATCATAATTTGTTTTGTATTCTATCCGAATTCATTTTGCATTCCATCAGAGACCGGCCGATGACCAGTGACCTATCGATGGCCAGCAATTGGTGACTAGTGACCTGCCAGTGATTGGAGAATGGCCGGCGAACGAAATCGGACATATATGAAAACTATTCCAATGATTAAGAAAGAGAAGAAATGGCAAATTTTAAATATTTAATTAAATGTTATGAAATGACAAAATTATTAACTTTACTCTTATAAATGGTAAAATTATAAGAAGGTGCCAAATTTATGGCTATTTCCCCAATTTTTTCTAAATTTGACAAGAAACAAGTATGGATTATTCTCTTATATTTTCATTTGGAAAATCTTTCCGTTCCTAATTTCTCATAATAACTCATAAATATGAAATATGCCATCTTTATTCTAGCTATATAAGATCTGGATTTACACGAAGCGAGTAAGTTAATTTTGTAAGTTTTTCCTTTAGTTCCCCATCAACAACGTCGCGAACCTAAGTGCCAAAAAATTTTGGGTGATTGAATTTTTTTATTCAACAAAGAAACGGAGGAGTTGCCCACATTTAGGTTTTAAAGAGCAACCTTTTTGCAATTACGGAGACCGACAAATCAAATATTTAATATTGAATAATCAAATTCCAAGAGCTCATAATTAAGTTTAAGAGATTAAAACACAAAAGAACAATAATATAGCAAGAACAATTTGATCAACCTTTCATATCAAGATCTAGCTAGTTTTCTGGCAAAAGGACTTGGCTCACCAAATTGTCAAAGTTCATGGATGAACTGCCCTGTGCACCAGTGGCCTCTTCTGCCAATTTCTTCCATTCCATGGCCTTACTCTTCATTTTCTTACCCTTCTCTTTCTCCATCAACTCTCTAACAAGAGTTTCCACTTGACCTCGCTTTACATCATTATCAATCTCTAAGCCAACATCCCACTCATTACAAACAAACCTACAATTTGTTTGTTGATCTGCAAAGAAAGGATAGCACAACATAGGCACTCCACATGACAAGCTCTCAATGATTGAATTCCAACCACAATGTGTCAAGAATCCTCCAATTGATGGGTGGTTAAGGACATCCTCTTGTGGGCACCAACTTGCAATTAGACTTCTCTCTTTAGTTTCGGCCATGAACTCTTGTGACAAACAAGCTGATTCACCTATGATCAAATCAGGCCTAATTACCCAAAAAAATGGATAATTACTATTTGCAAGTCCCCATCCAAACTCAACCACTTGTTGTGGTGTAAACACTGTGATGCTTCCAAAATTCACATAAATCACAGAATTTGGCTTTTGGGTGTTGAGCCAATCTAGGCACTCGGTTTCTTCTTTCCACAAGCTGTATTGAATAGGTTCTAGAGGGTCTTTTGTTAAGCGATTGAGGAGAAGTTGGAGAGGGCCAATTGCATACATATTTGGGAGTGTCGATGAGAGAGCATCCAAAAGGTCTCTTTCTATTGCATCAAAAGTGTGAATGACAATAGCTGAAGCTTCAGAGGCTTTTTCTACAATTTCTATGCAAAAATTAAAGAAAAAGTCATTGGAATTTGTAATTCGCCAATAGCTTGGTAGATCCCTCAATCTTACACCTTTTGTTTTTTGAATTGGCCACTCAATAAGTGTGTCTAGAAAGTCGTTTGTTAGACTACTTTCATCTGTAAGAAAAAATTCAATTCAACATGAGAATATCATTCTTAGTTATTTGAAATAAACTTAATCTTTTAGAATGCAACTATTAGATTGGTTAATTGTATATAGGAACAATTACCCAAAAACTTACTTGAGTTTTTTGGAATTATGTTTTACATAATGTTTTTAGGAAGAAAAATTGCTAAGAATACTAACTTTATTTTCAATTTTCGAGCACTAACCTATATAGTATGTGAGTTGTTATTTTTTTTGACAAGTCTTTAAAATTAAAAGACTAGTATCTACAAGTAAAATGGTGACAACTCACCCCCATATTAGTTAGTTGATACTCAAATGTTTGATTTTAGTTGATCTCTGTAGCACTACTCTTTCAAGAATGTCACACTCATCTCTTATGTTTTTATCTTTATGTTAAAAACCTCCTTTTGGAAAATCATACTAAACTTAAAGTGTGAAAAAAAAAATATTATAATAGCATAAGAATACATTATAAATATTGATCAATTTGGTCAATCTTGTAATTAACTTAAACTAATCGAATACTTAACTATTTTGGTTAGAATTTGAAGAACGCGTAGTCCCTCTTTTTATGTTTGCTTTTTAATTTTTATAGAAATACTAACAAATAGGATTAAGTTGGATGAATTCAAATAAATAAAAAGTGGAAGATTTTAAAGTTTGAAAGTGAAAATGATTCTAAAGTTGAAGAACACGTAGGAGAACAATTAAAAATAAAAAATAGCAGTAATGACCCGTAAAACAACCTTCACCTTTTAATGGTAGAATTCCTCTTTCAAGAAGTGGTCTGAACTGTTGTGATCCCATAATGGTACATGCAGCAACAGTGAAGAACATCACCAGAGGAATTCCAAGCTGCTTAGCTGCTGATCCGGTGGCAAACGACATAAATCCGTCCGCAACAAGGCAGGTCACAGGTGAAAGTGAAACGACACCACCGCCAGCTTTTTTTGCACCGTCGTTTATTTTTGTGAGGAGCTGAAGAAACGGAGCCGCAAAGTTCTTCTTAGTAGAATCACAGAGAGAAAGTAAGTCCTGTGTAGAATCCGGGTCAGAAGGTGGAAGGCCATCGGGAATCGTTTCGAAGCGAAAGTGATTATCGGAAAAGCCCGGGGAGAGGAGGTGGTGGTGGTCGGGAGAAGTGCTTCTGAGTAAGCGATTGTGGTTGAACTCGGTGTTGACAAAGGTTATGGAAAAGCCCTTTCGGTGAAGTAGCTTTGAGAATTTGAGCATTGCTTTTATGTGGCTTTGGACTGGAAAAGGAATGCACACAGCGTGAGGCTTACGTGAGCCAAAAGCTGCTATTTCTTCCACTGAACCCATACTCTCTCTCTCTCTCTCTCTCTCTCTCTCTTTTGTTGAGGAAAAAAGTGATGAGTACATATAAATATAAATAGGGAGGAGCCGCTGTCCAGCACCCTCCCTGTAAGGCATGTTTAAATTTTTTTCATGATACATTATACCAATTAGGTAATTCTAGTGTAACATTTTTTTAATAAGTATTATGAGAAAAGATTTTAAATAGGAAGCTACTATATTTCAAGGTTTTAAATAAAAAGTTACAGTTGTGTTATACAAGAGAAACCTAACCCAAGTGTTTAAGGGCTGTTTGTTTTGCGCGTCTGGCTCATTTTATTTTAGAAATAAACTGAAAGTATTCGCTGTTTAGATCTAAAAACTCATCTTGTTTTACAATGGGATTGAAAAAATCTCCTTTTTCAAAAGCAACTATTGCACTACTCATTTTCATTTCCACCGATTTGGCACAGTACTATTTTTAGATTCAAAATTTTCTCTCATTTGCTCTAAATTTTAAAATTTTATAACTTTTTCATTTCATCTCCGATTAAAATGATCATTATTTCAATGAGTTCATAATTAATACACAAACAAATCTATATTCATACCTTAATAAAAATTATTAAGATTTTATTAGATCAGTTAAAAAGATATTTGAAAGTCCCTTTAAAATTATATAAACCAAGATTTTATATAGAGAATGTTTTAACAAATTTCATATACACTCTTGATTTTGGTATAAATACTGTTTCGTGCTTTGCCCTACTTAAATTTTCTTTCTACATATATAAAATTTAAAACTCAAATAAAACAACAACTAGGAGATGCTACTACCTAAATTTATATATTTGGAGGGAAAAAAGATATATATATATATATATATATATAATGAGGAAAACAAGATAAGTGGACAAATAGTAAAAGCCAAGGAAGTATTAACAGAACCCAAATATTAGGACTAGCTTAGCGGGTACAAGGAGAGTAGTGCGAGTAAGAGCTCATAGATTTGATACATGGTGGTGGTGTTTGGTTTTAAACTGTGTTTGTTTAGCAAATGCTTTGAAAATGAATTTGAAAACGAGAAAAGGAGAGAATAGATTTTGTGAAGGAAATAAAAACTGATTGGAAGCCATTTTCTCATTTCCTTTGTAATTTTTGAGGCTATATAACTTCGTAAGTGTTTTAAAAACAAACCTAAACACGATTTACCTTTTTCTTATACCCAAACCACTCATTTTAAAAGCACAATCAAACACAATTTCAGAAATGATATCAATATCATATATTATCAAGGTGTCTTAATTTTTATTTTCATACTAATTATAAACTATATTTAACGCAAATGAAAACAATATCTAACACCACCACAGATTTCTCGTTCTGTCTTGACTGTGACGCAACAGTCAATTTGATCCATGTGTTTGAAAGGAATTGAAACCGACATTTTTTATGGGGTCTGCAACAATTTTAATTACGTAGGGACAATAGGTAGGTATATAAATTAAATTGGGAAATAGTAACAAATAACACATTGCTTTTATGTCGCTTTGGACTGGAAAAGGAATGCACACAGCGTGAGGCCTACATGAGCCAGAGGCTGCTATTTCTTCCACAGAAGCCATACTCTCTCTCTCTTTCTCTCTCTCTCTCTCTCTCTCTCTCTCTCTCTCTCATGTTGAGGAAAAGTGTAATGTTTTCGTTTTGGGAAATCCATATTATAGATATTATAATGTTTTCGCAAAAAATTGTTCTTGAGGACTTAATAATGAAGGAGTACCCGAACATTTTCCTTTAGGCAACGTTATTACTTCTGCATTGGCAAGTTCTTCAAGTGAAATTCAATAGATTTATCCACCACGTAACTTTCCATGAAGCACCCCCAATTTATTTTGATTCTTGACATATCCCTTCAAAACTTTCATGTATCTTTCAAAAATTATACACCCACTTTTTATTATACAGGCCTACATAGCTTTACTATATAAAAAACTATATGACCATTAAATATATCATAGTGTCTAAAAAAGGATAGTGGATGTTAACCTTCCTAACACCCTTACTAGTTTATCTTTCATAACTTCCATAACCTCCCAACTAACATTCCAGAAAATGACATTCTATCGATGTAACTCATGAACTTTGATTTTTTTCCCCCCCACTTACGTGATCTATATGTAGACCTTCGTAAGCTTGTATGTACACAACAAAATTAATTAAATGATAATAATAAGACTTTTCCATCCATTTCTTTCATGTCTATCTCATTTGTGTGCTTGTGCGACCCACCTTTAACGTCCTGTGCTAAGAAAAAGAGTGATTTGTTTGATTATCCATCAAAAAAAATATATTCTTGAATTATTAGTACTCCAGTTATAATAGCTTCAAGAGAGGGCAAAAATTTCGAAAACAGCTCAAGTAAATATGGTTATATTTTTTGGCCTCTTTCAATGCTTATTTGGATTTTTGACCCCTTGTCTCATTGGAGGTCAGAAAAACAGAATCTATTACGAAGAAAGGAGGAAGACCACACTTCATTACTGGTATAAGTCCTCATTTAGAAACGTAAATAAATTGAAGAGAAAAATCAACTAGCATCAAGCTACGTATTTTAATATATCCTCATTTAACTAGTATAAGTCTCAAATTATTAATAAACATTTACAGAACAACAATCAAAGCAGAGACGGAGCTAAACATATATTTTAATGGAAACGTACATCAAATTTTAATATTTATTACTATTATTTTTGCAAATAACATCAAAGTATAAAATCTAAAAGGTATAATTTTAGTGGTTTATGTGAGAATTTTAATTTTTAGTGGGGCATAATAATCATAAAACTTTTTGGTGTAAAATTAATTTTAGTAGGGATATGTTAGAATTTTTAATTTTTAATGAGAGCTAAATGAGAAATTTTAATTTTTAGTTGGCATAAAATGGAAAAACAAAAAAAAATTTAGGGTAGAAATTAAAAAAAACAATTAACTGGGGGCGGTAATACACACTTGGTCTTGAACACCTCCGCCACTGAGTCTTTGCTAGTAATGAGGTGTGGTCTTCCTCCTTTGCAATGTTACTTTTCGTTTAGAATTGAGTCAGGCCCCAGAATCTAGAGAGAGAGAAAGTAACCAATGATTTTTTTTCTTATCTTTGTCAATGGACTAAAATGAGACCTCATTTCTTGATTATTTAAATCGAAATATGATTTTATGTGTACAATACTTTAGGCTTACTAGTTTTTTATTTTTTTTTTTTATTTGTGGTTAAATAACTTCAGAATAAGAAGATTTGAACTATGGAATTAGTTGTGAATTAATTACCAAATTATAAATTATTCTCAATAATTTTACTTTTAAAAAATTTTTATAACATAGTAACAAATGATAATTACTCTGTTCACATATGACCAAAAAAGGGAAAAAAAAAAAAAAAAAAGAAAAGAAATAGAATTTGCAAAAAAAAAAAAAAGACTCCATATCTGGTTTGAGCATTAACATCTATTTTTAGGGACACTTAATTTTTAACCTTTAAATCAAAGTAGAGGACATGTGGGTAACGTTGAATTAGTTAAAAAATACAGGAAATAATTCAGAATTCTTCCCAAAGCAAAGCCCCTTGATGAAAAAGTAAAAGAATCGGCAAACTAGCATGAAAACATGCATAAACATAGACCGGCCATTTCCAAGAAGGTGAGGTTTTTCCAATAAAAAGAAATATCACGTTTTCCATACAAAATCGCTGCATATGAGTATATATCATGATTTTGCTTGTAAGATTCAGTCTTAGACATACAAATGTCGTAATCTTGTGTGGTTTCTCAAAATGGGTTGTTTGGTTTGAATCAGATGTAAAAATGCCATCCAAACTTAACTCATAAATCTATCTTCTAGCAGAAACCAAAACCATACAAAACAACACCTCCAAGGACCTCCCAACAAACTCCCCCACATGCAATCACTAGAATTCTACATCGAGAAATTTTCGGGACTACCAAAGAAAGACCCCATTTTTAGATTCCAATAATAGATTTTAAAATTCATTTAAGGTTCCTCAACACAAATAGATTTCCTTCTTTGGCCTCGACACAAATAGATTTGACAACATGTGAAATACGAATCACAAATAAATTGTATTATGAATTAAAGAAAGAAAATATTGAACTTATGATATGTCACCAAAATTCTCTTCTAAAGCACTACGATGGCGTTTGGTATCATTTTGAAAACGTTTTTTTTTTTTTCGTCAATACATTTATTTTCGAAAACAATTCCAAAATAATGTTTATTTTACACCAAATTAGAAACAGAAATTAAACAAAATATCATTGTATTAACAAAGTGATTTAAGTGTAACATTTTTCAATTAATATTACGTGGAAAGGTTCTAAATAAAATTATTATATTACAAGATTTTAAACAAAAAGTTACAAATAAATCAACTAGATATTATAAGTAATCAAACAAAAAATTACGAGTATTGAATGATATTTGATATCAGATAAAAAAAAAAAAACCTTTTCCATATAGATATAATGCTGGTGTTCTCTGGATCACATATAATTTGTGTTCCGGGCTTGAAGATAGCATCAACCTGGCCCCATATTTTAATAAAGATTTAATCCGTCCAGATGTGAAGATGGAAGGAGTAGGGTCATGGAAGAGAAACCTACCCCATGTGTCTTAGGGGCTGTTTGTTTTGCTTGTTTGGCCTCTCTTGTTTTAGAAGTAAAATGAAAATTTCTCTTATTTGCTTGAAGTTTAGAAATTTTATAACTTTTTTACTTCATCTCCGACTAAAATAATTATATTTTCAATGTGTTCACATTGTATATAAGAATAAATGTGTATTCATAGTATGTTAAAATATGATAACATTTAATTAGATTTGTTAAAAATAATTTGAAAATCCCTTTAAAATTTTATTATATATAGTGTTTGAACACATTTTCATTTACACACTTAAATCTGGTATAAATATTGATACCTGTTTTGCCATGATGAAGTATTTTGTTTAAAAAAATACATATAATGAGTTTGAGTTGAAAATTTTAAGCTTGAGTTGAAAATTTTTGTTGACTTTTCAGAAAAGATAAAAACTTTTTCAGAAAAAAAATAAAAACTCAGATGAAAAAGTACAGTTTGAGATGTTTTTCCAAACGAAGGCCAAGAACTCATATAAAACAATAACTAGGATACACTATACCTAAAATTATATTTTTGGAGGGAATATATATATGTATATATATTATATACATGCATCAAGGAAAACAAGATAAAGGAACAAATACCAAAACCAAAAGAAGTATTAAGAGAACCCATGATTAGCTGAGCTGGTATAAGGAGAGTGATTTGAGTAAGAGCTCTTTGATTTGAATATGACGGTGGTGCTTAGTGTTGTTTTCAAGTTTTGTAAATAGCGTTTGTTTAGCAAATATTTTGAAAATGAATTCGAGAGCAATAAATGGATAGAATATAGTTTTTGTGAATGAAATGAAAATTGGTTGAAAGTTATTTTCTCCTTTCCTTTTTCATTTTTAGGGCTACATAACTGACCAAATGCTTTTAAAAACAAACCAAAACACAATTTTTTTTTTCCTTATACCCAAATCAATCATTAATCTAAAAACATAATCAAGTATAGTTTCAGAAATGATATTTGTATCATAGTCAAGGTATTCTTAATTTTATTTTTCATACCAATAATAGAATAATTTTTAAAGCAAATGAAAACAATACCCTAACACCACCGCTGAGTTTCTCGTTTTGAAACTAAACGTTTTTTCGTGTGGTCTGCAACATTTTTATAGACGTAGGGACAGGACGTATGTAGGTAGGTAGGTAATTAAATTCGCCATTGTATATTTTTGTCGATAACCACATAAATCTAAGCAAATATTCTTCATTAATTAGACGTAGAAATTGGGCCACAAATTTGAACGAAGTTAATTTTATGTCACCCTAATTTTTTTCTATAACATTGAATGATGGAGATTTTCTAAAACATATTCATCAAGACAAAGTCTATATTCTTAATCCCTTAAAAAAAAATCTTTTTTCTTAACTTTATTTCTAATATTAAAATAAAGTTTATGAACACAAAAACATATAACGACAAATTAACTGTAATTGAAATACACACACACACACAACAAAAGCCGTCGACATTTTTTTATATACGATTTTTTTTTTTTGGCGAACGGTAACTTTTTTTTTTTTTTTTTTTTTCTTTTGAGGTGAAGAACTTTGTCTCAAGAAATAGTTATAATATCAATGGTCTATCTCTTCATTTCGTCACCCTTCTCTGCCTAAATTAACTCTGTTACAAGCTTTTCCACATGACCACTCTCTACTTCATCGTAATCTCCAAGCCAACTTGCTAGTAAGCAATTTGTTTGATGCTCTGAAAAGAACGGATAGCACAGCATATGGGCAGTGTATATACTCCTTACACACACGCACAAAGTCCATCCTCTTTAGTTTCAGCCACAAGTTCATGCGCCAAACAAGTTCATTATATCCACCTGCCTAAAATGAATTATTGCCATTTTGTAAGTCCCCAACCAAATTCATCAATTTGTTAGCCGTTGTTTAATGACTATATGACACTTCCAAAATTGACAAAAGTCACACAAGAATTTTTCAACATTCTACAAAGCAATTGTCGAATGCACTTCAAAAAAAAATGTGGTATACAAATTTTCCCTTTCGGAAATCCACACTACAAATAGGATGACATTTTTGTGAAAATTGTGTTAATTGTTCTTGAGGAACCGATAAAAGATTACTAAGAGACTTTCATTTAGACACTCGATGTTTATTGCCTTTAGCAACTCTATCATGCTTTTGAATTAGATCAGTACATAGAGCATAATTCAATGGATTCCTTCACTGTGTAATTTTCTTCGAGTCACCCTTCGACCTATATCTATTGAGATAACCTTTTTAAACTTTCATGTATCTTTCATAAGGGTATATCCACTTCAATTGCACCGGCTTACATGGTTTCACTTTATAAACTAAGTGCACCGTTATATAAAATCATTATATCGATAGTGTTTGCTAACCTTCCTAACATCCTTTATGAATTGCATTGTCTCCATTTGATTACTCTTATTAAAATTTTATTTTTTCTTAACACTCCAATTTGTTTTGCGGGCAACAATTGGCATCATCATGGTACAGAGATTTCACTTTGGGAAATCCATACAATACATATTATAATGTTTTCGCAAAAAATTGTTCTTGAGGACTTAATGAATGAGTACCCGAAGATTTTCCTTTACGCTAAATGTTTTTAGTTAATGACAACGTTTGCATTAGGCAAGTTCTTTGAGCGAAATTCAATAGATTTATCCACTATGTAACTTTCTATAAAGCACCCCGACCTATTTCGGTTCTTGACATTTCCCTTCAAAATTTTCATGTATCTTTAAAAAATGGCACACCCACTTCTATTATACAAGCCTACATAGATTCACTTTATAAGAAACTAAGTGACCATTAGATATATCTTTGTGTCTAAAAAAAGATACTGGATGTTAACCTTCCTAACTCTACTTGTTTATCTTTCACAACTTTCATAACCTCCCAATTAACATTCTACAAAATGACATTTTATCGATGTAACTCATGACCTTTGATTTTTTTTTTTTTTTTTTTTTCCCACTTTATGATACGTGATCTACATGTAGACCTTTGCAAGCTTGCATGTACACAACAATATTAATGAAATGATAATAATAAGACTTTTTCATCTATTTCATCTGTGTGCTTGTGCGAGCCACCTTTAACGTCCTGTGCTAAGAAAAAGAGTGATTTTTAGGATTACCCATCAAAAAAATATATTCTTGATATATAAGTACTCCAGTTATAATAGCTTCAAGCGAGGGCAAAAATTGTGAAAACAGCTCAAGTAAATATGGTTATATTTTTTGGCCTCTTTTAATCCTTATTTGGATTTTTGACACCTTATTTAATTGGAGGTAAAAAAACAGAATCTATTACGATTCTGTTTGAATGGCAATCCTAAAAATCATAGTTTTCTTAATTGCACTCGAGGACCCACTTAATAAGCATATTAGGCCAAATCACACAAATAGTGTGCTTGAGCTGCGTCAGCCCGCCGATTGCTAGCAGCTCATGCCAAGTTCGCAAACCATATTAGTAGGACACACTCTTCCCATATTCTCCGAGGCTTGGCACGGGGCTTGAATCATATCAAGTCTCTTAAGTTTTTATTTTTATTTTTTATTTTTTTTATTTTTTAAGGAGCATTGGCATATATTGCCTATTGGTTTCAAAAATCAGTTTTTAAAATTAGCAAATGGTATGGATTAAATTGCATATATAAAAAATTTTTCTAAAAATTTTTTTTCGAAGACAATACTTATGTTAATTTAATAAAATAAATTAAAAAGAAAGTTTAAAGATTAATCGTTGTCCGATTAGGTTGAAATTCTTGAACTCCTTCAAGAACCTTCTTGAAAACTCCAAATTCTTTGAAAAACAACAACTTTCTTGAGAACTCAAAATCCTTCAGAAACATCAATGATTCTTTCTCAATGTTCTCCAGGTCACGATGAACAGGAAACGAGCTCTAGTCATAAAAGGAATTAATAAATCTTCCCTTTTTTTAGATATATCGTATGTACCTCTTTTTTTTTTAGATACATTGTATGTATCCTCTTTTAATTTTACAGAAAAATAGCTGACACCCCTTTTTTATTTTTTTTAAATAAATAAATTAATTAATTAATTAATCATCTTCAAGTGGAGCAATACACACAGGCCCACTACCTCCATTTAGTAGACATGTTTGATAGATATGGGAGAGAGGAAATCTCTCTCCTATTATCTAATCAGTTATCTTTTTTAAAAAATTTTATTTTGAACTATTCAAAATAAAACAATTGATCTTTTTTTTCCACTTGTATCGAAATTCAAATTCAAAATTCCACATGCATTTTGTGGATATAATGTGAACCACCATGTGGTGCACAACTATAGTGTGGTCCTTATCACACTGTATAATCACTACAAGAATTTTCACCTTCATCGACCAGACATTTTGCGATCAAAAAAATTTGGTCCCTGAAGAGAAGTTTCGGCGACCAAATTTACGTAGCAGAAAATCTGAACTTTCAGCGACCAAATTTTGGTCACCGTAAGAGACATTTGGAGACCAAATTATTTTTTGGTCGCCAATGCTAGAGCGCAAAAAAAAAAAAAATTTAACCCCGCGGAAGACAAACGGCGACCAAAAAAAAGTTGGGTGGCGGAAAAGTATTTTTGGAGACAAAAATTTGATCTCCGTAAGTCACATTCCGGGACCAAATTAATTTGGTTCTTGAAAATTGGTTTTGAAGAAGACGAACGGAAACCAAAAAAAAATTTGGTGGCGGAAAAGGATTTTCAGGGACCAAATTTTGGTCCCTGTAAGTCTCCTTCCGGGACTAAATTAATTTAGTCCCTGAAAATTGGTTCTGAAGAAGACAAACGGTGACCAAAAAAGGTTTAGTGGCGGAAAAATATTTTCGGGGACCAAAATTTGGTCCCCGTAAGTCACCTTTCGGGACCAAATTAATTTGGTTCCTGAAAATTCGTTCTGAAGATACCAAACGGCGACCAAAAAAAATTTTGGTAGCGGAAAAGGATTTTCGGGGATCAAAATTTGGTCCCTGTAAGTCTCCTTTCGGGACCAAATTAATTCGATCCCTGAAAATTGGTTATGAAAAAGACAAACGGAGACTAAAAAAAGTTTGGTAGCGGAAAAGTATTTTCGGAGATCAAAATTTAGTCCCCGTAAGTCACATTCCGGGACCAAATTAATTTGTCCCTGAAAATTGGTTCTGAAGAAGACAAACGGCGACCAAAAAAAATTTTAGTGGCGGAAAAGGATTTTCGAGGATCAAAATTTGGTTCCTGTAAGTCTCCTTCCAAGACCAAATTAATTTGGTCCTTGAAAATTGGCTTTAAAGAAGACAAACGGCGACCAAAAAAAAGTTTGGTGGCGGAAAAGTATTTTCGGGGACCAAAATTTGATGACTAGACCAAATTAATTTGGTTCTTGAAAATTGGTTCTGAAGATACCAAATGGCGACAAAAAAAAAATGGTGGCGAAAAGTATTTTCGGAGACCAAAATTTGGTCCCCGTAAGTTTCTTTCTGGGATCAAATTTATTTGGTCTCTAAAAATTAGTTCTAAAGAAGACAAACCGCAACCAAAAAATTTTAGTGGCGGAAAAGGATTTTCAGGGACCAAAATATGGTCCTTGTAAGTCTTCTTCCGGGACCAAATTAATTTGGTCCTTGAAAATTGATTCTGAAGATACCAAATGGCGACCAAAAAAATTTTGCTGGTAGAAAAGTATTTTCGGGGACCAAATCCAAAATTTGGTTCCCATAAGCTTCCTTCCGGGACCAAATTAATTTGGTCCCTGAAAATTGATTATGAAGAAGACAAACGGCAACCAAAAAAATTTTGGTGGCAGAAAAGTATTTTCAGGGACCAAAATTTGGTTTCTGTAAGTTCCCTTCCGGGACCAAATTAATTTGGTTTCTGAAAATAGGTTCTGAAGATACCAAATGGCGACCAAAAAAATTTTGGTGGTAGAAAAGGATTTTTGGAGACCAAAATTTGGTCCCTGTAAGTCTCCTTCCGAGACCAAATTAATTTGGTCCCTAAAAATTGTTTCTGAAGATACCAAACGACGACCAAAAAATATTTGGTGGCGGAAAAGAATTTTCGGAGATCAAAATTTACTTATATTGCTTTGATTTGTTTAACTACAACAATAATAGGCTTTTATAACATGAGGTGATAGCGTTTTTAAATTAAAACTATAATCAGTTCTTAACAAAACGCATTCATTGAGCGGGAACCAAAGTTCACTGAAGGGAAAATCTTCACAAACCCAAAAAAATATGAAAAAAACAACAAAACAAAAATCAATTTTTTAAAAAATAACTGCAAATGCTCCAGCTCCCACGTTCCTAGTGGGCCCTGTTTTCTTATTTCCACTTTTGTTCTCTCTCTCTCTGCCCTTTTTTTGTCTTTTGATTTTTTTTTTTTTTTTTTTTTTTTTTTTTTTTTTTGTGCAATCACAAGAACTCAATAGCACCAGCCACAATTTCCATTTTCTGCCTACAGCGTTCAAATCGACAATCAAATCCCGGTGAGTTGGTTAGTCAATCTTATCACCAAAGTAATTTTCTTCTTTCAACTTTTCCATTACAATCTAGAAGTATTTGACAACCTCAACCCTAATTTTTATTGCGTCAGGTTTCAATCCCCAACCGATTCTAAGAAATTTCTTATATATTTGCAATTTTGTTCTTAAATTTTTTTTTTTTTTGTCATTTTGATTTAGAAATGGGTCGTTGAGGTATTTTTCTTATTTGAATTTTGATCCTTTCTTTCTGATTTAGAGATTAGCCCTCTCACAAGAATGGTAAAAGAGGTATGAGTGCTTGGTAAATTTCTTTTTCCATTGGGTTTCTTATTTTAGGCTTCAAATTTTATAATTATTTTTTATCTATTCTTATTATTATTATTATTATTATTATTATTATTATTCCTCTTCTTGTGATTATTATTGAGTCGAGTTTTTCTTCATTGAGTCATTGGCAGATTTTAAAACAGGGTAACCTATGAACGCTTTTCGGTTAATTAGCTTTAAAATTTGATCTCTATATCTTTTCTCTCTCTCTCTTTTTTTTTTTGGAGAGAGATTTTTCTTCTCACCTTCATTATATCTTTTATATTACTTGATTTTTGAATCACTGTATATATATGGTGAAGAATCTGTAATTTTTAACAGATATTCGTGTACTCGAATTTCAAGTAGTAGGGGATGTGGGTATTAGGTCAGTTCTATTTAATAGAGCAAATACACTATTTCTTAAGCATTATGATATCTGTTATCCCTTTCTTCTCAAAATTATGAGCAACTATTGTCCAGTTTTGTGAATTGACCAAAAGGTTTTGGATTTTCATGACTAAGAATACAAAAAATGGTTACTCGCAAACTAAAGTTGATCCTACTGAGAGTTTGAAGTGAAATGAGCAAAGTAGTACTGTGGAAAGTGGTAGAATTGATAAAAGCTAAGTCAGTAAGTATAAGATTTTTCATTCTAGATTTATTTTACCTGATCATTTTATTTTGTTGTTTTTTGTTGTTGCTCATTTTCAATTAGAGTTATTGTTTGCTTATTGTATTGTTGCATTGTTTCTGCTACTAGTGAAGAAAATTCCATATAATGGGTAATTGTTTGTCTTTGTTCCACTATTTATTTATTTTTTGGATTCTCATTTAATTGTGTTTAATATCAATTTACTAATATTTATCTCTATTTTCATAGATCTGAAAGTTTCAGTTCAATGTCCAAATGACGAAGCTGTAAGAAATTCACAGGTCTGAAATTTTCAGGTCTGCTTCCACTTTCTATTGCGTAGGTATGCATGTTTCCTCTGTATATATCTGTTTTTTGATTGTGGTGAACTAATGTCATTTTCATTTTCAAACTTCTTGTTGCCCTGTTGCTGCTGTTTTGGTCTTTGGTATTTTGTCCTTTCTTACTTTTAAATAGGATAAGATAGTTGTTAGTAACTATATAAGAAGAGAATATCATGTGAGGTTAGTCCAGTTTTGAATCATTGTAATTTACTATTGTGTATTTACCTCTTAACATTAACTATGAACTTCTTTTAATAATTTAACTAAGTTTTCAATACTCACTTTTTGTAGGAGTATTTTGTTGCAGCACTATCTGATGTCCTTTTTTATTCTTTTGTGTTTAGTTGAGGTTGAAAGATGCACCAAGGTAATAAAGTTTACAACCTTTGTTCTATTGATACTGGTTGGAAATTATTATAGCCTTGTGGGTACAATACAACTGCTTAAAAAAACCATGTTTTTCAATATGTTTTGTAGGAAAATTTACATAACATATACAGTTTGATAGTAATACAAATTATTTTGACAGTGTATTTATGTCCTTTGCCATGTCTTGTTTCAAGAATTTTGGAGGCTTTGCAAGTTGGGGTACGTGTTAAATTTTTGTCTATCCAAAACATTGTTCAACGGTTGTTTTCAGCAATCTTGTAGTCCTTCTTTAGCCCAGATTGGATTTAAATCTTAGCTGGTTTTACATTTTGAATTTAGATTTCCTTGTTGGAAACCAGTATTTATCATTTGTAATTGGTTTTGTTTCTTGCACTTATGAGTCAATGTATTAGATTCTTGCACTCATGGCTGTTTCTTGCACTTATTTAAATTTCATTTTTGTATTTGCTTATTTATCTAGAGATGTCAAATTATTGTTATTGTATTATATAAATTATACGAGTACTAATATAATTAGATGTAGTGATGAAAAAAGTTTATTTACCTCATCTCTTAAATGACAATGCCTTTTTACAATCAAATGGTCGAAATTTGGTAGCTAAAAAGCTTTGTAAAATACATTTTTGGGACTCCGAAAATTTGCAAAATTTGCCGATTTTGAAATTTGCAGAATTCCAAAATACCTACGAAAACCAAATTTTTTGGTTGCGGATACTTTCAGAGACCAAATTTTTTGGTCGCCGATACCTACGGAGGCCAAATTTTTTTGGTCACCGATATCTTCGGAAACCAAATGTTTATTTGGTCGCCGATACCTATGGAGACCAAATTTTTTTGGTCGCCGATACATTCAACTCGTGCGACCAACTTTCGGGAATCAAATGGCGACCAAAAATTTTTGGTCACTGAAGGAAATGGCGACCAAAAAATAGACCTTCTGGGACCAATTTTTTGGTATTCGAAGGTGAAAATTCTTGTAGTGAATCTTTAATTTAAAACTATTTTAAAACTTATTTTAAATAATCATATTATTTAAAATACAAATTAATCCAATTAATTTGTTGTGTGAATATTAATATGGAAATCTCAATTCTAAATCAATAAATTAACCCAACATAAAATAATGTTCACATGATTCAATGGAGCCGTTGAGAAGAACTATGGACTTTATAATTTTAAGTTCCAATAATTTTGACAATTAATTAACATCTTAATTAAAATATCAAAATTATTAATTCCAAATTATTTCACTAAAAATTTGGAATTGCACTCTTAAAATTAAAAAAACTAATTATATTCCAAGGATTTGAATGGCCCATTGATATAGTCACTATATATAGATCAGTCCTCCATAAATAGTTTATAATTAAAGCTAGGTATTTTCCATTAACCTCTTTAATTATATCTTTCTCCATAAATATCATTGATTCTCTAATAAATAGTATATTTATGATCTAATCATAAATTGAGCACTTTTATTATTCAAGTCCCAAATCAACACTCATGGGAACCGTCCATTTGACTTCTTTACGAAGGAATGGATTTCATCTTGTATATTAATATTCCCAGTTATATATTATATTATATTTCAATATACCAAGAATTTGATACTATTCATTTAGGTCATTACTTGATATGTCAAAAATATGATACAATAAATAAGAGTCTATTAATTACTCAGAATTAAGATCGATTTAGATTTGACCATCATTGATTAATTTTGAATGCTCTATATGACAACGGAAATTATTAGAGATTCTAATTAATCGTGTTCTAGCCCTATATAATCAAATTATATAGAGCGCTTTCATTCTAATAATCTTATTATTAACAATCCGAATAAGATCATTTCATTCAGAATGTAATGAACCGCACTAGTAATTATAAAGTAAAGATCTCAACTTTAATTTTTAATTATGGATAAATTTAGATTATTTTACTTTAAATATTATTCTCTTGTATATAACACTTATATACAATATTTAAAGTCACATTTAAATAATCTAGGGTTTTCGATATTTATAAAGCATCTAAACATGCATGTAAAAATAATATTGAAAAAAATTCTCAAATTAAATCAACAAAATAATACATCTCATTTATTTAAGGACACACATCCCAACAGCCTAAGGGGAAAAATAAGTGTTTTAGAAACATAAATAAATTGAAGAGAAAAATCAACTAGCATCAAGCCACGTACTATAATATATCGTCATTTAACTAGTATAATTCTCAAATTATGAATAAGCATTCACAAAACAACAATCAATACAGAGACGAGCTAAAGATATATTTTAGTGGAAACGTACATCAAATTTTTATATTTATTACTATTATTTTTTGCAAATAACATCAAAGTATAAAATCTAAAAGGTATAATTTTAGTGGGCTATGTGAGAATTTTAATTTTTAGTGGGGCATAATAATCATAATAAAACTTTTTGGTGTAAAATTAATTTTAGTAGGGATATATGAGAATTTTTAATTTTTAATTTTTAATGAGAGCTAAATGAGAAATTTTAATATTTAGTGGGCATAAAATGGAAAAACTAAAAAATAATTTAGGGTAGAAATTAAAAAAAAAAATAACTGGGGCCGGTTACCCACACTCGGTATTGAACAACTCCGCCACTGAGTCTATGCCAGTAATGAGGTGTGGTCAGGCTCTAGAGTCTATATAGAGAGAAAGTAACCCATGATTTTTTTCACATCTTTATCAATGGACTAAAATGAGACCTCATTTCTTAGATTATTTAAATCGAAATACGATTTTATGTGTACAATACTTTAGGATTACTAGTTTTTTATTTTTTTTATTTTTATTTGTGGTTAAATAACTTCAGAATAAGAAGATTTGAACTATGGAATTAGTTGTGAATTAATTACCAAATTATAAATTATTCTCAATAATTTTACTTTTAAAAAATATTTATAATATAGTAACAAATGATAATTACTCTGTTCACATATGACCAAAAAAGGGAAAAAAAAAATAGAATTTGCAAAAAAAAAAAAAAAAAAAAAAAAAAAAGACTCCATATCTGGTTTGAGCATTAACATCTATTTTTAGGGACACTTAATTTTTAACCTTTAAATCAAAGTAGAGGACATGTGGGTAACGTTGAATTAGTTAAAAAATACAGGAAATAATTCAGAATTCTTCCCAAAGCAAAGCCCCTTGATGAAAAAGTAAAAGAATCGGCAAACTAGCATGAAAACATGCATAAACATAGACCGGCCATTTCCAAGAAGGTGAGGTTTTTCCAATAAAAAGAAATATCACGTTTTCCATACAAAATCGCTGCATATGAGTATATATCATGATTTTGCTTGTAAGATTCAGTCTTAGACATACAAATGTCGTAATCTTGTGTGGTTTCTCAAAATGGGTTGTTTGGTTTGAATCAGATGTAAAAATGCCATCCAAACTTAACTCATAAATCTATCTTCTAGCAGAAACCAAAACCATACAAAAGCAACACCTCCACGGACCTCCCAATAAACTCCCCCACATCCAATCACTAGAATTCTAGATCGAGAAATTTTCGGAACTACCAAAGAAAGACCCCATTTTTAGATTCCATTAATAGATTTTAAAATTCATTTATGGTTTCTCAATACAAATAGATTTCCTTATTTGGCCTCGACACAAATAGATTTGACAACATGTGAAATACGAATCACAAATAAATTGTATTATGAATTAAAGAAAAAAATATTGAGCTTATGATATATGTCACCAAAACTCTCTTCTAAATCACTACGATGGCGTTTGGTATCATTTTGAAAACGTTTTTTTTTTTTTTCGTCAATACATTTATTTTCGAAAACAATTCCAAAATAATGTTTATTTTCCACCCAATTAGACACAGGAATTAAACAAAATATCATTTTTATAATTTTATTAAGGAATGAGAAAAATAAAACAATTTTATTTTTTTCCATTTTCGTTTTTATTTTGTGGGACTTATAGGTTAAACAAAGATTTTTCAAAAACCTACCACAACACAAATTAACTTTTTTTTTTTTTAACACTTAAGTCAATCTCTTTCTAAATACAATCAAACACAATTGGAAACACACTGTAGTTAATATAAAACTATTTTCAAAATGTTTCCTAATAAACATGCTTTTTGTTGGGGAAAGAATCTAAATAACATAAATTTAAAGACTATTATATCAATATGACACGAAAAATTAATACTAGACTCATATAACACTAAATGAAACTAAAATTAACTACAATTTTGTGTCATGTTGCTAAAGAATAAAGAATTTATATCATATTGATTAATAAATGAAATCAAAATGATTATTTAAGTAATTCTCTCTTTATGGTTCTCCGAGAAAGCATGAATCAAAGAACTAAAAACAAACCAAAAAATTACGCGTGGCACATGCATGTGAGAGTTTATAATTTAATTTCAGCATCCCCAAGTACGCCAAAAGCACTCCGTGTGAACAGGACTTCTGCAACAGAAAGTGAATCAGCATTCGCAATGCACATGATACGCAAAAATTAGTTTTCTCGTGCCTAAGATTTTGCTCTTTCTCTCTCTTTTTTTTTTTTTTAATTAAAGAAAAATATTGAATTTGTATTTTTATATTCAATGTTACAAGTAACGAGGGTATACATAGATGTTAAGACAGGATATAAAAGATCTCTCTTGATATCAATGCATACTTTAAAATCGTAAGATTATTCTAATTTTTATCTTAAATTTTTTATTCTGTTTAATTTTGAAATAGTTATAACAAACACGCTTTTTTAAATAATTTTTTTTGGTTGGGATTTTTTTAATAATATATTTGTTTAAAACTCAACATATCGATTTTTTTTTTTTTTTTTTTTTTGGATAAACTTAACATATCGAATATGCCGAGTAGGAGATTTTGATCTTCTTTTTCAAAATATGCTGAAATGTTGGTGATCTTTTGATTGTGGTTACATCTCTCTCTCTTTTTTTTTTTTTTTTTTTTCTTATTTTGTCAGTCTTCATATGCACGTGGCTGGATAATTTCTATAATTTCTCCTTTTTTTTTAATTGATATAAGAATTGGAGATAATATAGGATTAGTTGTTCGATAGGTTTCAACATAATTAGCATGTGCTGAATTTCTTTTTTTATCAATTACCATCTGTACATTTATCCTTTACAGATTATGATCTATGTCCATCGGCTTATAATAATAATAATAATAATAATAATAATAATAATAATAATAAAACATGACTCTCATAATATACAAGAATGGTCTATAATGCATGGTAGGTAGTTGTTACACTCATATTTTTGTCAAAATTCTAAGGTTCTTGTTAGGGAAAGGTTTCGAATGATAATGTTTAGGACGATACATTTGAATAAACTCTAAGTTTCTATTCTAAAAAGAATAGTAGACACACAATATATTATCTCAATATTATACGTATGTAATGCATTTGCTAGACTTTAGAAATAATCAACAATTACATTATGTAACAGCACATCCATTTAGCGTAGGCTGAATTTTGTGAATAATAAATTTTTTTGGAGGAATTTTGTGAATAATTTATCAGGATGGTAAATAATAGCAAAATAATTTCCTTATTTAAATTTTAAAAAAAGTGAATAATTAAATAATGAATGGTTCTTTGTTTCTTTTGTTTTTGTTTTTGTTTTTTGTTTTTGTTTTTTTTTTTCCTGGAGGAAAGTGATTAATGGTCGTATTGGTCTATACACCGCTTCGACAGCCAGGTTTCTACAAAACGACAAAGCGTAGAGTACCATATTTTTTTTTTCAAGATAAAATAAAAACTAACCTATTTTTTTTATTTAAGGAAAAAAAAAAGTGCCATATGTTTTTTCCTTTCCCAAAAAAAAAAAAAAGAGAGAGAAAAAAAAAGTGGCATTAGGCATATGTTTCTTTTAGCAATTGGAGACTCCTTTACTCGAGAGATCACATACTCACAAGGCCATTATTGAAACTCGGACGTTACATATCACAAACCCACTTGTTTTTCTTTTCTGTTCTTTTTCTTTTTTTTTTTTTTCCAACAACGTGATGAGGAAACATGAAAAATCCATTGCAGTAATAAAACCGTAAACATCTTGGAAAACCTCCCTTACGTCGTCAATAACGGTCAGAATTTCCAATTTTGGTAACAAAAGAGAGAGAGAAAAAAAATAAAAAATAAAAAATAAAAACGCACACGTGAAGAATTGCGAAGAAACAGTTCAAATTTTGGCATGTGGAAACACGTTTACCACGTGCCCAATAGCGAATCAGTATCGCCATGTTGCCTATTGTCTTGCTAATTACTTTTACGTTTCCCCCTCTTTTAAATTCTTCTCAATTACCCCCTCTGCAGAACCGCTCTATCTGATCTCTTTTCTATGATTTTCTCTCCTTCATATATTTTGATTTTTTTTTTTCTTTTTGTTTCAACATTCCTGTTGAATTTTCTTCGTTTAATTCTTCAGTAAATTAAAGATAGATTTATTATTACTATTATTATTATTATTATTTTTGGAAACTATGAGGAAAAACTGCAACTTGGATCACCTTAGCCTTTTTCCCTTCGATAATTCTTTGGCAGCACCAGTTGATCGCCACCGGATTCCCTTAATGTAAGTTCATCTTCCTCAATATAAATACTACGTTAATTATTTACTAATTATGTCTATTATCGTACTCAAATGTGTTAATGTTGAAAAAGTTTCGGATCAGATGAAAAAATGAATAAGCGAAGGAGTGGAACTTTTTTTTTTTTTTTTAAATATAAATATTTTTAAAGTTTCAGATCCGAGTTGGCTGGAATCTTGATTTGAAGACAGAGCTTAAACTTTTCTGGGTTTTTTTTTTTTTTTTTTTTCCTTCTGGGTGTCATTTTACTTATGAACCTTATTATACTAATTGGTGTCTCTATTATCAGTCTTTAATAATGTTGGATACATAATGCAGGGACGTTACGACATCAAATGCAAACCATCAAGACGATGTTATCATATCTTTCAACGGACGGATTCTGGTTTGCGACATGACTGAACTCCAGGTACGTATATACAGTAATACACACACAGTGTATGTTTAATTGCATGAGTATTTTGTGCGTATATATAAATATATATATATATATATACATATATTTTGAGAATGCGATATTTACAAACTTGACGTTTAGTTATTTTGACGATTCTTATTGGATTAGCATAGTTTTTTTTTTCCCTTAATTTTTCCTCATGAAAGAAGATTTGCAGAGCACTGTTTTATTCTTGAATAACGATATATTTTAATCTTTATTCATGAAAGAAGATTTGCACAGCACTGTTTTATTCTTGAATAACGATATATATTTTCAAAAAATTTCCCTTTATGATAAATATATTCTCGCATAAAAACCCCCCATTGTACCATTTACATACTGAACTATTTGTCCCGGTATAGGATTTGATTGAGAAAAAAAAAGGAATTGAACACGAAGAAAACCAAATATAGAATAAGGAACAAAAATAGGTAATTTTGTTTGTTATATTTGGGCAAATGGAAATCTAGGAATTTTATATGGTAATAAATTAAAAATTCCTACTTTGGGGAATAGTCCACTGTCCAGGGAAAGGGCTTATGCCAGAGTCATCTATAGTCATGACATGATGAACATGGCATTATCTAATACTAAAATTGACTATCTTCTAGTACTAATTTAACTAGTCACTCCGAACTGCCTTGATTTGTTAGGGAAATTTCTAAAAGAAAATTGGAATAGTCATTCTTACTGTGGAAATTGTTTTTTAACCAATTTCCTTTTTCTATGACCTTGCTAGTTTTTGGTTTGGCATTCTTTTGTTATTCTTTTTTCTGTTTCCTTGGGCTGAGTAGGGAAAGGAGAAGTGATCCAGTATCGAAAAAAAAAAAAAAAAAAGAGAGAGATTTTCTACAGTGTTTTTTCTAACAAAAATAAGAAAATTTTAAAATAAGATTTAAAACGGAATTTCAAACGGACTATGAGGATTGAATTTGGCTACTTATTGGCTTTTCATTTCAACTATGCAGGCTAGGGCCATAATATTATTTGCAGCTCGTGGAGAAGGAGAAAGGAAAAATGGTGGAAAGGGATCGGACTGGGAATTATATAGTTGTTTGAAATCTCAAGTATATGGATCTCCAAGTCTGTCCATGAAGAGATCACTCCAAACATTCCTCCAAAAGAGAAAGCAAAGGACCCGAGCAACAGCCCCATATTCCCAATAATCGATATGCTCAAAAATCTATTTTCCCAATAGGGACTCTTCATTTTACAATGCTCGAGTTCTAAGCCTTAACTTTGTTAATTTGGTTCATTTTGGTGTCAAATTTTCATTTGTCAATATTTATAAGCCCTTTGCTCCAGTTGGGCAGAATTGGAGGAGATTAGGACTTAGACTATGCAAATGTCGTATGTTTGTGCTCATATGTTTGATATCTCATTCTATTCTGCAATCCAATGCAAAATAATATTAACGTTAAGTGTTTTTTTTTTAACATTTTTTTCCCCTTCAATTTTAAGCTTTGGAAATTTTTAACTTTTTAATGGTTGTAACTTTGACTATAAATTATGTTAGTATTTTTAAGTGCACGTATTAGATTGGTGCGTAATTGAAAAAAAAAAAAAAAACTGAGGATTTTATTTGGGGGGAAAAAAAGCGTTTGAATGGGAAAACTTGGATGAAAATATCAAGACAAAAACATTTGAATTATTATCCGTATTGATACTAGAATATGAGTAATTTTATTAGTGTCATTTGAGTAGAAAAAAGATTTGAACGTGTGTTTACTTAGATACCTAAAATAATTCTAACAAATATTCAAAAACCTCAATGTGCCGGAAGGATTTTTGATGGGGTATATGGATGGTAGGGTGTACTTTGGTTTTTAATTGTCGGTTTTGATTAGTTTTAGTTTCAAATCAAACTTATCGGTTTTCAAAAACTGAAACTGATAAAGAATTGTGCATGGGAAGCTTCTGTCGATTTTTTGACTGCTTTTGATCGATTCCGTTAATGGGTTTGTCTTGATTTTTTAAAGGGTAACCTGGAAATCATCAAGTAGTATACATGTTGGTAAGTTGGCAGTTTTTTTCCCCCCCCTTCTTGGGGAGGGGTTGGATTTTCTAGGTTACGGTAGTGATTTGGCCTTGGTTATTTTCATTTTTTTTAAATTCATTTTACTACTAATAAACGTATACAATTTAAAAAACAGAAAAGATGAAGTATGCCGGTTGGTTCAATTTTTGATTCCTAAAGTTGAAACCGAAAACCGAGCCGCATGGAGTGCTTGTTTTCAGCCCTAACAATATTTATCAGTTGGCAAATCAATTATTGCTAGTTGGGTGGTATCTAGATGGAAACTAACAATTATCGAACGGTATTATGGTAGTTACCAATCGGTAATCATCTGGATACTGGAGGTCATAGTTAATATCATAGTGGTCATCAGTTGGTAATCAGATCATTGACCGGTCAGTGATATTAGAAAATAAATGAATATAATAAGGGGAGAATCTGTGGTAGAGACCCTTTGAGAGTCTTTACCGGTGCAATCTCTTTTTAAGCCGTTGATATTTAATCGGACGGTTGAAATGTTGTTGGTATACCATATTTATCATATACCTTACCTTATATAACCATTCCCACCCAAAATCTTCTCCGTCGCCCGCGACCTTCCCGTTGCCGGTAACCCACCCACGGCCGCCCCTTCCCCCGCCGCAACCCTCTCTCTCTTCCCCCGCCGGCGCCCCCCACCCCAGGCCCTTTCCCCCGCCTCCCCCACCCCCCCACCACCGGCCCCAGCCCCGGCGCCCCATCCCCCGCCGGCACCCCCCTCTCTCTCGTCCCCCGCCGGCGCCCCCCACCCCAGCCCCCTCCCTTGGCCTCCCTCCACCCCCCCGGCACCCCCCTACGACCACCGACCCCCTCTTTCTCTTCCCCTGTCTCTTTCTTTTCCTCTCTTCTCTCTCTCTTTCGGGCCTGACACCCCCCCATCCCATCCCCACCGACGTGAGAAGAAAGAGAGACGTGAGCAAAGAGAGAGATAAAGGAGACCGGAAGAGAAAGAGGGGAAGAGATAGAGAAAAGGGAGGAAAAGAGAGAAAAAGGGGAAGAAAAGAGGGGTTGGGGGGGTGCTCGAGGGGCGGGGGGTAGGGGAGGCCGGGGGAGGGGGGCCTGGGGTGGGGGGCGTCGGCGGGGGAAGAGAGAGAGGGGAAGAGAGAGAAAGGGAAAAGAGAGAGGGGGTGCCGGCGGGGGGGGGGGCTGGGGTTGGGGGCCAGCGGTGGGGGGCGAGGGGTTGAGGGGACGCCGGGGGGGGGGGGGGAGAAGAGAGAGGGGAAGAGAGGGAGAGGAGAAGAGAGAGAAGAGAGAAGGTTTGCTGGCGGGGGAGGGGGCGGCCGGGGTGGGTCACCGGCGTCGGGTTGGGTCGTCGGCATCCGTCGCCGACAGCGGAAAGGTCGCGACAACGCAGAAGACTTTGGGTGAGAATGGTTATATGAGGTAAGGTGTATGATAAATATGGTATATCAATAACATTTCAACCGTTCGATTAAATATCAACGGCTTAAAAAAGAGCTGTACCGGTAGAGACTCTCAAAGGGTCTCTACTATATATTCTCCTTGTAATAAGATGACATGATATGATATTTTCTCATATAGTATTTATTTATTTATTTATTTATTTATTTTGGCAATCCAAGGTATAAATATGTGGCAATTCTGTAGATTGAAAAGACCCAAGCCCATTCAAATGTGAAATGAAGGCCCAATATGGTGGATAGATGCATGGAAGTCTCGACGAACATAGAGACCAGTCTCTGTCTCTCTCCCCACTGTCGTCGGTCGCGACTCGTGAAGAAGAAGAAGAAAAAGAACAAGAAGAAGAAAGACTGAAAGAGTCAGCAGACAGTGTTTGTTTGGGGTAAAGCTCTATGCCAAGACCGGAGGACGAAGACGACGAACGACGTCGTCAGAGGCAGCTCGAGGAAGCCCTAGAAGTCAAATCCCTTCGTCGTATCATCAGCGCCTATCTCAAGTACTCTCTCTCTCCTCTCTTTCTCTCTCTAGCTTCTTCTTCTTCTGCTTCTTCTTTTTAGAATAGAACAGTGCTAGTTCTGCAAATTCAATTGCCTCTGCAAGATTTCGATTGGATTCTGATTCGGCTCAAATGAATTTCAATTTGCCTAATTCAGGAGCTATGTTTTGGAAATGGCACTAGGAAATATGCCAGGGTGAACAATGAAATGACAAAAAAGTTTTTGTTTTTGAAATTGATAATCTTTTTTTAGTCAAAGAGATGAGGTTACAGTATTGGTTCTGAATCTGTGATGATATTAGTGTTTTTTTTTTTTTTTTTTTTTTTTTTTTTTCTTTCTATTTTTATGTAAAGCTATCCAGATGCTGCGGAAGAGGATGTGAAGAGATATGAAAGATCTTTCAAGAAACTTCCACCTGCCCATAAGGTATCTCTTTGTCTAATCCTCTTGGTTGGTTCTTTGTTTCCAGTATATATATAATATTTCTGAACTCTAGTCCATGTTTAGTAGTGCCGTATCCTAAACATTCCTGAAGTAATCAGATAAAAATTTGAGTCATCATGCTAGTCTTGTATACAATTAATTATTATACAATAACATAATTTTTTTTGCCTTCCACATTTGTGTTGCAATATTGGTGTTTCAACATTTGATTGATTGTCACTACGTGGTTTTGCAGGCTTTGTTATCTCACTATCCTTCGAAGATTCAAAAGCTAAGACGGTAATGATCTATAGCATTTTTGTTGCCCCGTCTTTTTGATTCATATTTTTGCTTGATTTCTTTTATTTTTTATTTATAAAAAGAAGTTCTTGGCAACCTATGACCATTTCCGTGAAAGCAATCCCAAATATCAAAGCGAGTTTTCTTCTTCTGGTTGTTTGCTTAAATCAATTGGCTACTCTTAGGTCAAAAAAAAAAAAAAAAAAAGGAGCATTTGCTCAATCTTTATTCTTTGACAGTAAAGGAGATTGCAGCCAAGTTTAGAGCCATCAAATAGTAATTTGCAAAATGTAATTAATTTGGCTTTAATTCTGCAGGTGTATTTCTGTAAATTCATATTTCATCTTTAGCATGCTTCAGGTTAGTTTCAAATTGCTATTCGACCTCTTCATATCATCCTTCTTTCCTCCTCAAAACATGTGCAGTGCTATGATATTTTGTTACTGAATCAATTATGTGGACAAGTCCTCTAAAACGGTATAATTGGAGAGGAATATCCTGACCCTGTTTCTTTGTCTGCCAATATTTAATTATTTGACAGGCATTTGAACCCCCGCTTGATATGAGCCAGGACATAGATATTTGTGAAAACCCCCATCTTGAAGATGCTCCAAATGATCATGGCTTCTCCGGTGAACGAGGTGCTTGCACTTGTCCTTCTGCATCCACAAGTGCAAGATCATGTTTCTCCAGATCAAATCAGGCCTGTTGTGAGGAAGAGAGCGATTTTTGCAACTCGCTGGGAGTTGTTATTGCCAATAAGGTTCACTCAATATTCATTTCTCCATTTGCTTTTCTGATATGAATGAGAATTAAAGTGTGGTTCTTTCCTTCTATGTCCTTTTCATTTAGAAATTTGACCTCTGTAGATAACCACAGGAGGTGGAAAATGAAGGTCACCGTGATTCCATTTCTGGAAGCAAGAATCTAGGCTTGGAATATGACAAAGAGACTGAAACTTGCTGTGGAAATGATTCCTATCATTCCAATGGGAATGTATGTATTCCGGTTAACTTTTTGTTGCAATACATTATACATGTTAGCCCATCCATTTTTCACATTTCAATCTCTCTTTAATGGTCTATAAAAGAATAAAGCCTCGTAGATTGAATGCGGGTGTATGTATCTTGAGTTAAATTTTTACCAGTAATTTGTTTCTTTAATTTCTTGTCATGGAAGGTCGTAGGTTGCAATGCAAATGCCTCGAGAAAAGCTTGTTGTGTTAGCATGCGTAAAAACTTTTGTTCTTTCATGTTTTGGAACTTTAAGTTTACTCTTTATTTATAACGTAGGAATACAATTATGCACATAACTTTTATGAGTAGAATTTATTGGGTAAAAAACAGCAAAAGTCCATTTATATCTGTGTTTTTGAGTGTGCCTTTTCTCTCTTAAAAATGGAAAAAAGAGGCAAAAGGAAACAAGATATAGCTACATTGTTTACTTCATTTGTGCATTACGCTTATCATGATTTTGGATTTTTCTAAATTTTCTGTAGTTTACCTTTTGTCTTTATTTGTTATAATTAATCTTTTAGTCTTTAACTTAAAAAATACCATGAGTTCACCCGTTAGTTTATTTTTGTTCAGTTGGGCCCCGTTAATTGCATAAGTTATTTTGGAATATTATCTTGCTCTAAAGTCTAAACATTCAGGTGTGCTCATCAAGTCACGAGTGGTTGGACCCGTCTTTTCAGTTAGATGTTCCTTTAGTTGATGTTGACAAGGTATATTTACCCATCTTTGAATAGATTTAGTTAAGCAGTTCTACGGTAATACTATTGATAATGCTTGATGGTAATCAATAAATGGTGCTGAGATATACTCCGATCACTTGAAACTATTGTTAGATTTTTTTTTTTTTTTTTAAAAGAAGAAACAGTAACTTTATTGATTATCAAGAAGTAACAAAAAAAATGAGGACAAGGAGTCCTCCACAGAAAGAGAAAACAAAATGACCAAATGAAACGTGGATTTTGGAATCCAACATGGGTATGGAGTTAATTGTGTGACATACCCACACCTGGCAAATTGCTGAAGCCTGAACGAATGGTGTAAGCAATGCATAGTTATATAACTAATCATTTTCACCAACATTTGTTTCCCTTTTCTCAAATATCTTCCCAAAAGATTTCTATCTGTTATGGGGACTACTTTGGAACTTTTAACCTCTATATACTAAAATTTTCCGCTTCTTTTTCTCATGTTTAATTTATCATTTTTTTTCCTTCTTCAGGTTCGTTGTATTATAAGGAATATAGTCAGAGATTGGGCAGAAGAAGTATAGTAACAATTCCCAGTTGTTTCTAGATTCTGATATATTATCTACAAAATAAAAGGTTTACTTATTTCTTCTATGGTTATATTTAAATCAGGGACAGAAAGAACGTGATCAATGCTACAAGCCTATCCTTGAAGAGCTTGATTCCCTATTCCCTAATCGTCGTGAGGAAAGGTACATCGATTTTTGTTGTCGACTTTATTCCCTTGTGGACTCTCTTGAATAGATTTGATAATTGCTTCTTCATCTTACAGAAAAATTCTTTTATGGCTTCTCTAATAACATATTGTAAATATCTCTTATATTCTGACAGCCCTCCCAACTGTTTAGTTCCTGGCGCTGGGCTTGGCCGGCTGGCTTTAGAGATCTCTCGTCTAGGTATGCATAACATCAGCTTGTCATAAATTCAACCATTCCATATGACTATACTTAGTATCTACACTTTTCACGTGACCGGACAGGTTTTGTAAGCCAGGGAAATGAATTTTCTTACTACATGATGATATGCTCAAGCTTTATTCTTAATCAGTAAGAATCTTCATGCTAACAAGAACTTGATATTTTTTAAACCATGGATGAGGTATCTTCATTTTTTTCCATACTATAAATAATTTAAGGTTTTCTTGGTCCTTTAAGTACCGAGGTTGCAGGAGAGTGGAAACTTCATCCTTGGATCCACAGCAATTGTAACTCACTTTCAGATAGTGAACAACTTCGTTCTATCTCAATACCCGATATCCATCCAGCTAGGTATTCTTATTACTTTAAAAGGTGCAGCAATTGAACGCTCTTTAGCATTGGCCTCCGTCTAGAAAGTTAATGCTCATACTAGAAAGTGAATTTTGTTGTGAAACATTCTTTACATATTTATTATGAGGCTTCTCTTCTTTATTGGGTTGCAATTTATTTTGGCATGGAAAAGTATATTTCTTTTTTGAATAATCATCCATGTTCCTGTGCTGGAAGTAGTGCAGGAATCACCGAAGGCTTTTCCATGTGTGGTGGTGACTTTGTTGAAGTTTACAGTCATCCAAGTCAAGTTGGTATGTTATCTCTAACTTATTTCAGTATCTTTATGTATGGGGGAGTTTGCTATGCGGAAACTGAAGCATGGGAATGGAAATATGCTAGCCATATTTGCTGAAGTTATTAGGAGTAGTTTGGTTTGCAGCAATCGTTGGGAATCATATTATTGGGAAAGTGATAGAAGCTATTGACCATTTCCTTTTGCAATGTAAAGTTGCTATAACTTTACGGCACAAAGTGTTGGAGGACGCACTGTAGGTCACTAAGGGTGGGATAGAAAATTGTAGAAGAATCAATTTTTATTTTTTATTTTACCAAACACAATTTAGAGTCAAAATTGTTGAAAAGATCCAAAATTCTAATTTTTCAACAATTTTGGCCTAAAGTGTGTTTGGTAAAAGAGTGAAAATTGATTCTTCTACAATTTTATCATTATTTTCAACTAAAGGGAGAAGTTGACCAAGGATAGCTTCTCCATTTTGATCTGACCAAGAATCTATTCGGGGGGAATGATTTCTTTTAATACCCAAAATGCCCTAGCAAATTATGGTTCCGTTTGGGGCAACATTTCTAGATGGCAAAACACCATCTGGATTTCAAAATTCCAACTTTATATCAAATTTTCTCTCTTTTCTATTTTCAAAAAACTCTGACTTTATGACACAAATTGGGCTAGAATTGTAGTGATTGCTTTATGACACAAATTGGGCTAGAACTCTATTGTATTGAAATCACAATGAAATTACATTGATATATATACACTTTAGAGGATCTAAACTAGGAAATTGTCTAATCTTAGAAATATTGACTAGAAAACTAATGCCCTAGAATTAGGGATTACAATGACTATAGTAGATTCTCCTAGCTAGTTACAGCTATACACACACGGTTTCCTTATTTGGAGAACTGAATTTTCCCACACTCTCCCTCAAGGTAGTGTGTGGATATCATCCATTCCAAGCTTGTTGATTAGCTTTTGAAAAACAGTCCAGACAAGCCTTTGGTGGGTGAGTACATTTGCAAGTTGATCACCAGTGGAAACGAATGGAGTGCAAATTAGCCCACTATCAAGTTTTTCCTTTATAAAGCGCCTGTCAACTTGAACATGTTTCGTGCGGTCATGTTGCACTAGATTATGTGCAATATTAATAGATGATTTGATTGGATCTTTCCACTTGACTCTCAGATCTTCTAAGACAATCTTCAGCCATAAAAACTTGCAAATCCCAAGTGCCATTGATCTAAACTCGGCTTCTACACTAGATCTTGCCACAACGTTCTGTTTTTTACTCCTCCAAGTCACAAGGTTGCCTCCTAGAAATGTGCAATAACCCGAGGTTGATCTTCTGTCAATTACAGTTGCATAATCTACATCAGTGTAGGCTTCAAGAGTTAACTCCTCCCCTTTCCTGAACAAAATTCCTTTGCCTAGCGTGCCTTTCAAGTACTGTAGGATTCGATACACAGCCCTACGATGCGACTCTTTGGAATTGTGCATGATTTACAATGCTGACTGCATAAGCTATGTCCGGTCTAGCGTGTGACAAGTAGATGAGTCTCCCCACAAGTCTCTGATAGGAGCCTTTATCTATTGTTGTGTCTTCCTGGAGCATCACCAAGCCTGTTATTGAACTCTATAGGCGTCTTTGCTAGTCTACATCCCAATTTACCTGTTTCCATCAACAAGTCTATTATATTCTTTTGTTGTGAAATAAAGATCCCTTCTGAAGAATGTGCTACCTCAATGTTGAGAAAATACTTCAATTTGCCGAGCTCTTTGATTTTGAATTCTTTCACTAAACGCTTATTTTAATTCTCCATTCCTTTCAGGTCGTCACCTGTCACTATATTGTTGTCCACGTAGACTAACAATGCAGTCACTCCCCCTGAAGTCAAGTGCTTTGCAAACAAGGTGTGATTGCCTTGACTCTGTTTGTATCCCCTTATTAAGCATTACCTTAGCAAAGCTTCCAACGAGCCGTCAGACTTGTATTTCACCCTGAATACCCATCTACATCCCACCAGTTTCTTCCCTTTAGGCAATTTCACCAAGTCCCATGTCTTGTTCTTCTCAAGTGCTTCCATTTCGACTTTCATGGCATTTTTCCAATTCTCATTACCTAATGCCTTAGATATGGTTTTGGGAATGGAGATTGTGTTTGGGCTAGTAAGGAAGGCTTTGTGGTTATGGGACAGATTCTTGTATGACATGAATAAGTACAGAGGGTGTTTAGTGCATGCTCTGGTTCCTTTTCTAATAGCAATGGGAATATTAAAATCATTTTGATCAAGAACTTCACTGATACCATTTCTAGTAGAATCAGGTTCAATAATTACCTCACTAAGTCCAAGACCAGGGGTTGATTTGGGTGATTGAACCTGCACAGATCGAGTGATTGATGGACGAGTAGAATCTTGAATTTGCTTTCCCCTTATCATTTATCGTGACTTGGGTGTATGAGGCTTGGTTCCAGATTGTATGTTGGGCTCAGGCTGAATTGGCTCAGCTTGGGTAACAGGAGTACACTATGTGTTTGGCTGGACAACAGATTGAATTGAGTGTTTGGCTCAGGTTGGACTAGCTCGGGTTGGACAATAAGCACTGAGGAGGAATTGGAGGAAGATGACAAGGACAAAAAATCAAGAAGATAAGATCCTTGTCCTTATCTTTTGTGAATGAGACCTCCCTTTGAAGATAAGGCCGCGTGAAGTAATGATCTTCAACAAAAGTGACATCAATTGACATAGAATTTCTTGTGGGTGGGTGATAGCATTTATACCCCTTTTGAGTGGAAGAATAGCCAACAAAGACACATTTGACAGCCCGTGGATCAAGTTTTCCCCTGTTTTGATAATGCACATGGACAAAACCAGACAAAAAGAACACAACCAAATATTTTGGGAACAAGATTATTTGAAGCATTGAAATTAGGAATAAGAATCTGCTTAGGACTTTTAAAATGAAGAACGTTTGTAGGCAATCTGTTTATCATATGAGCAGTAGTTAAAGCAGCTTCCCCCCAATATTGCTCAAGAACATTTTTTTGAAACAATAATGCTCTTGTGATAGTTAAAAGGTGATCGTTCTTTTGTTCAGCCACACCATTTTGTTGGGGTGTGCTAACCTAAGAAGATTCAAGTATTATGCCCCTTTTTCATAAATATGGAGAGAGAAATTGATTAAAATAAACTTTATGTCGGATCGAAATCTTTTAATTTCAACACCAAATTGAGTTTTGACCATGTCGTAAAAGACTGAAAAAACAGAACTCACATTTGATTTATTTTTCATAAGAAAGATCCATGATACACGGTACAATCATCAACAAAAGAAACAAACCACCGAGCCCTAGAAATGTTAGAAACAGTAGACGGTCCCCAAATGTCACTATGAATAAGAGTAAAAGGAACAGATGTTCTATTTTTGCTTATTGGGAAAGAAGCACATTTGTGCTTTGCAAGTTCACAAACATCATGGTGAAACTTTTCAACAGCTAATCCTTTGAACAATAAAGGAAACATAACTTTAAGGACTCTAAATGACGGGTGACCAAGACGGAGGTGTTGAAGCCAAACTTGTCTTTATTGGATTTAAAAGACTCTGACAGCAATGATAATGGTGAGGAATTCACAACACTAACTTGACCACTGGGTTCTTCAAGATAGTAGAGACCATCCCTCTATCTAACATGTCCAATCATCCTCCTTGTGCCCTGTTCTTGAAATACACAACGAAAGGGACAAAACACCACATTGCAATTAGAATCTTTGGTGAGCTTTTGGATTGACAAAAGGTTGGTAAACAATTTTGGTACATGGAGAACATTCCTAAGTGTGAGGGTTTTGCTTATAAAAACGTCTCCTTGACCAGCCACTTTAGTTACCAGATCATTGGCTATTGTTATCTTCCTATTGCTAGA
Source organism: Ficus microcarpa (assembly GCA_025413485.1). Classification (NCBI taxonomy): domain Eukaryota; kingdom Viridiplantae; phylum Streptophyta; class Magnoliopsida; order Rosales; family Moraceae; genus Ficus; species Ficus microcarpa. Next base: position 19,584,812 of record CM046379.1, on the reverse strand, counting down.
ACAAGGCGTATATGAGATAAATTTTTGTGAGGAATAGGTCATGTGATCAATTGCTCCCGAGTCAATGACCCAGGAGTTCGTGGTGGATATATCCCAGGCCTTAAGAGCATGAGAAGAGGAAGATATACCTAAGAATGGCAAAGCGCAATTACCTTTTGTAGATGGTTTCTCCAATGATCCCAGCAGATTCTTCAACTTCTCAATTTCCTCTTTATTGAACTCAAAAGATGACTGTTGAGAATTTCCCTCACCAGCTTCTGCTATATACGCATGTCGTTGTCCATTTGGTTGTCCACCTTTTGCTGTCCAATTGCTATTTGCTGTCTGCAGTTTGCGGTGGAGTTTCCAGCATTTTTCCCTATTGTGGCGGGTCTTTTTGTAGTATTTGCACCATAGGGAATCCTTATAGATTGACCTTGTAAAATCTGCCAACATGTTGTCTCCACTAGATGGCTGCTTTGGGCCAAAATTCCTTACATTTGCAGCTTTTGTGACCAAGGCCGAACTGTCCACTGGATTGCTTTCAATCATAACTCCTCTTCTACATTCCTCGGCACAAACAATTGCAATTGTTTCATTTAATGGTGGTAGATCTTCCTTTCGGAGTATTTGGACTCTTACTGCATCAAATTCAATATTCAGACCTGCAAGGAAATCATAAATTGGTTCTTTTTCGACAAACCTCTTAAGAAGGGCTGCATCCTTGCTGCACTTTTTGCAACAGATTAGAGTACTCCGTGATTGATTGACTCCCTTGCTTGATGGATGAAATCTTGGTCTTTATGTCATAAATTTGTGTTTAGAACAAGTCTGCTTCACGGCCTCCCATGTTTCCCTGGTTTTTTTAAGAAACATACACATGTCATTGATTTCTAGCAACATAGAGTTCCATAACCAGGACATCACCATTGAGTCTTGTTCATCCCAAGCATCAAATTTGGGATCCCCTTTCTTAGGTCTGGTACCCAGTAAGTGACTCAGTTTGCGTCGTCCCTTCAAGAACGTGCGAACTAGTTGAGAGCACTTCAAATAATTCGTCCTGTTCAACCTGTATGCTGCCTGGATGTTCTGCAGTTCCCCCATTGCAATCGGGTTGCTGCTTTTAGTCAAAGTCTCTGAGGTAGCTGTGGTGTTGTTGATGCTGGCTGATTCTGACACGGTTTCTCAGTAAAAGGGTTACGGTCTTGAGGGGTGATGGTGTGGGGTTGGATATTGATAATAATCAGTCTAGCGATATGAACACTCGCAAGACCAGAATTACAATTCCCAGAATTAAGCCTAGCTCTAATACCATGACACAAATTGGGCTAGAATTGTATTGTATTGAAATCATAATGAAATTACATTTATATATACACTTCAGAGGATCTAAACTAGGAACTGTCTAATCCTAGAAATATTGACCAGAAAACTAATTCCCTAGAATCAGGGATTACAATGACTGCGAAATCTCCTAGCTAATTACAGCTATACACACACGGTTTCCTTATTTGGAGAACCGAATTTTCTCACACTTTAAAAGTCCATAACTTTCTCGTTTCAAATTGAAATGTGATGATTTTTCAATTCAAAATGCTCTTAACGATGAGACGAACAAGACAAGATTCATTTTGCATATTTTTTCCGAACATATCTTAAATTTATGCACTATTTTTTATATCACAGAACTTCTCCAAAAGTTCTCTCTAAACACACATTTCCAACTCAACTTTCAAAATACCATCTTCAAATATCCCCTCACAACAGGCCCTATGAAAATGCCCAATCGGTATCCCTAAATCCTAACATCATGCATGCTTCTTTGTCTTCTCTTTTCCTTGTATAGCCACATCAGTTACCCTTGCCTTCACTTTTCTCTATGTGCTTGGCTACTTCACCTCCGTTGCTTTACATCATAACTATAACAACTCTTGCAAAATCTACATGACCAAACAGGCATAAGGGCAACGGACTTTTCTTTCTTTCTTTCTTTGTGTCTTTCTTTTTTGTTTTTTGTTTTCTACTTTTTCAATTATGGTATGATTTCATGGAGCTGTAGAATTTTATTTATTTATTTATTATTATTCGTATTTTTTTCCAAAAGTGGTACGAGTTACCTATAAAGTTTAGTTAAATGAGTGCACTTATCCACGTCCGTTATGCAGATACATATTAAGTCCTATCACATTTTTCTTTCCTGTTCCTTTCACATTGAGAGTAACTACGCACTATACAGGTATTTGGGATGCAGTCGTGACCTGCTTCTTTATCGATACTGCACATAACGTTGTTGAGTACATCGAAATCATTTCAAAAATTCTTAAGGATGGTGGAGTAAGTTTCTTATCTGTTTTGACGAGATATCATTTTTCCTCTTCCTTATCTGCCTTGATTCTTACTTTCGTGGATGATAATTGACAGGTGTGGATAAATTTAGGTCCCCTACTGTATCATTTTGCAGAGATATATGGTCAAGAAGATGTAAGCTTCACTTTCGTGCAGTCGATCTTGTCCCCCTTTTTTTCTGGAGGAAGGAAAAAAAAAATTATTATTATTTTTTTCTAATTTTCTATTGTTGGTAGGAAATGTCCATTGAACTTAGCTTGGAAGACGTGAAGAGGGTTGCTTTGCATTATGGATTTGAGTTTGAGGTAAATCTTGTCGCATATATTTTGTTTGCCTAGGTATCTGCCGACGACTTTGAGTTATCTTTGACTCGTTTCTTGTTGTAGAAGGAAAGGACCGTGGAGACAACCTACACAACAAATCCTAGAGCAATGATGCAAGTAAGCTCATTTTTTTCTCTTTTATTCTCAATTGATCACAGTAGCTTTAGACAGAAAAGGCCAAATTATGATCATTCTATCTTTGAAGTCTGAATAGCACGCCAGTTCTTAAATGTACAATTTAGGATTGCATTTAACAGTTTGCCCGTGGTTTTGGTACTATCATTATCCAAAATTTCGATCAGAAACGACTCTACAGCCGAAGAAAATGTCAAACTAATAACTGAAATGTGGTTGTAAGTAGTCTAGACGAGTGTGTGTGCGTGTGCGTGTGTGTGTGTGTGTGTGTGTCTGGAGTCATGGAGAAGGGCTGATTTAGGGCTGAAGTGAACATATTTTAATATTAACATCGGTTCACTTCCTAATACTTTAAGCCAATTAGCATGCGTAATGGTACTGAGAATTTCTTAAAGAAAATCATCAAAGTGCATGGAGTTTTTGTCACGTCAACTCTCTAAAGCTTTCTTTATCTTCGTTGCAGAACCGATATTTCGCTGCATTTTGGACGGCGAGAAAGAAAAACACAATGGCTAAAGAACAAGCTCCAGAATAAGTTGTTGCTATTTGTCACATGGCTTCAATCAAGTTTTCCTCTCAAGATTATTTGTTATAATAATCACAATAAATGATTTGCTCGTTTAGTAGTTTCATCATATTGTCAGATTCAATGGCTTCTTTTGGGTTTCCAAAATACGAAAAAAGAAAGAAAGAAAAAAAAAAAAAAAGACTTTTGGGGTTTTCCATGCATAGTTTTGTTGATTTACACATGCAATCTCATATAATATATTTGAACTCTCTGTTCCCCAACATTATAAAATGTTCATTCTCTATTTTTTTTAAAATTTTTTTCCAGTAAAAGAAAAATACCATTCATCAGATACGCACAACCACATACATGTTTGTAGATTTTATACTTCGGGCATCTTAGATTTTTTTTTTTTAATTTTAATTTTCATTTTAGTTTTGTTGAAATGAATATCAGTCGGTTATCAGTACTGTATTGGGTCTTGGGACCACGTTTGATAAATGCTCAAAGTTAAAAGCAGATTTAACAAGTTAGAAAAAACCACTCGAATTATAATTACTATAACGAGCCGTAGGGCAAATTACACTTTGATCAAACTAGTACTCCATTTTTTAGCATTGGAAAGATTGGAAGTCATTACTTTACAAAGAGAAACCCATTTGGATTAAAAAAGAATAATGATACAAACATTCTTAAAAAAAAAATTTTAGGGCGGGCATTTGAACCTTAGACGGGCATTTGAACCTTAGACCTCGATGGTGTGAATTTATTATTAGGTTATGAGTATTTTGTTGTAACAATAATGTTTTGTTGGAAATATAAGTTTAATTCTAATTAAACTGTATAGCTTTTAAAAAGTCATTCAATTCCAATTTAAAAATTTGAATTCTAACTAACGATCCAAACGGACATTAAATATACAATAAATTAGACATCTATATGGTTTTTTGTTTTTTAAACGTGGGACCAAGATAAATTTTTACTAGCTAGGCACCAACCATGGGCTAAGGTTTTGTTTTTTTCCTTTCTTTTAACTTTAATCTCGAAAACAACTCATTTTAAACAAGATTTTGAAAGGCAAAAAACATCAATGAAAGTTTATCCAAACCTATATGTGAAACCGAGGCTTTCACACTTGTGTACAAAAACTATTCTTTTTGAAATGTGAATCAAACGGGTCATTAATAATAACAATAATAATTTTAAAAAAAACTTCTTTTGTTATTTGAAAAACCTTTTTCCACGTTTTTTTTAAAAAGGTATATATATATATATATAAAAATTTTTGCGGCTAATGAAAAAGTTAAAGTTGTATTTCAAAAAGAAAATAAATAAATAAATAAAGCTTGGTTAGTAAGCTTAGTTTTTGCTGGACCCTAGCTGGAGTTTATTAGCCTCGTTTACCAAATAAAACTATTGCTTAGTTTTCACTCATGACTCATGAGACTTCAATAAGATCAAAAGCAAATCTCTCTCTCTCTCTCTCTCTCTATATATATATATATATATATATGCAGCTTTATATTTAAATTATGCAAATTTTATTAAAAAAACATTTTTGAAAAAAAAAAAAAGCATTTCGAAGTAAAAATACATAGCAACAGTGATGAACTGAGTAATGAGAGGTTCTCAAAAATATCTTTTATTTTTAATGATTCAAAAATAAAGAATGATTTAAAAGTCATCTTTATTTAGCATTTTTTTTTTCCAATTCAATTTTTATAGATTTTTAACGGAGGACTAATTTGTATAACAACATAAAAATTCAGGGTCGTATAACTATTTTGATAAACATGAATATATGTTTAAAATTAGAAATCAAGGGTGAATATTGATGGCTTAATTCAAGGATTATTTATGAGAAATGACAATTTTTTTAATGATAGGACTGGTTTTGACAGTGATTAGTGAACTTAAAATAATTAAACAAAAAAGTAATAGTGATTTGTAATTATTGCGTGCAAGTTTTTTTCTCATTTTGCAAATTAATTTAATCCGTACTTAGTGGAAGCGGTGGAATTTCGCTGTTCCTAAATTTGAGATATAAACAAACAAAAAATTGATTCTTTCTTTTTTTTTTTTTTTTTATAATAAAATTCCTCGTTTTAAAGTCGCGTCAAAATCTGATAAGTTTCGGGCTGGAATCGGATCCATCTCCCGCCTTCGAATATCCAACTCCTTAAATTCTCTAAAAAGAAAATACAGTTGAGCGTGGTCCAATCATATTCCGCCACGTTACGGTTGCTTCTCTTACAAAATTTCTCCAAAATAATTTATTAAATAAAAGGGCAAAAAAAAAAAAAAAAAGAAAAGAAAAAGGAAAAGGGAATTTTTTCTTTTCTTTCTTTGCCTTTGCATTGTTCCCTGACCGAGCACGTGCCCTAATTGCGAAAGTCGTCTTCTTCAAAGTTCTCTCTCTCTCTCTCTTTCTGTTTGTGTGTAATGACCTAACTTCCAAACACAGCCTTATATTCCTTTCTCTCTCCTCTTCTCTCTCTCTCTCCCCTCTGGAGAGGGATGTGAGTTGTTGTTTGCTGGCGACCTTCGTCGTTCTGATTTCATGTCGTTTCATTTCCACCCCCAATTTGACCCTCTTTCACTACATCCCCAGTGTTTTTTTTTTTTTTTTCCTTGCAAATTTCTGAGCTAAGCGGAAGTCGCGAGCTGAGAGGATTTTCGATTTGGTTTTGAGTTCGAAGCTGGGTTGGTTTTTCTTTTTGGTTTCGTTTGATTTCGGCTGAGCTGAGGATTCTAGGGTTTTAGAGGCTGGGTTTGTAAATATGGAGAGATCTGACGGTAGGGATTTTAGGGATTTCGTTGATAATTCCCCAAGTAAGCTTCTCTCAGATCTCTCTCTCTCTCTCTCTCTCTCTGTGGATTTCTGTGTTTGTTTTTGAGTATTTTTGTTTTAGTTTCAGAAGTTTTAATCTTTAGAGAGAAGTATGAATATTGAATTTGGGGAATTTTGAAGCTTGAGATTCGGTTTGCCTTTTCTCGTCCACCAAAAAGATTGAGGGATCTTTTGGGGTGTGTCGGAATTCTGAAGGATTCTTGTAGTGATATGGTTAATTAACATTAGAGAAAAGTTAAAAAATGTTGATTCGGTGTTTCTTTTGCTAATCAACGACCGCTATACCATTGTACTTTTCTTTATTTTTTTTAAGAAAAAATGTTAGAATTTTGGTTGAAATCACTGATCTTAACTTTTAATTCCTTTTCGCGTGGCGGTTTCAGGATAGTTCTAGTGTTTACTTATTTGCAAAGAACATGTTTGAGTTATGGCAGCTATTGTAATTTGAAAGTGAATGGTATATGGGAATTGCCCTGCAAGTTTATTAGATGAATAGTTGGGGTGTGTAATATTTTCTTAAAATTGTGATTAGTGTATCTGATTGTGCTTCTGTGTACTTCTTGTTGCTTCACTTGCTTATTTCTCTAACCTTTCTTAGATTCAAACTAACGATTATCTTGTTATGATGTAGATAATGCACTCTTTGACGCGTCACGATATGAATTTTTTGGTCAAAATGCTGTGGACGAAGTCGAGCTCGGGGGATTGGAAGAAGAAGCGGATGACAAGACTCTTTTTGGATCTGTTGATACTGAGTACCATTTATTTGAGAGAGAAGAGGTATATAGTTGCTTTCCTAATCTTATAATGGACTATCGAGCCAGTATTTGTTACTTTTGCTACTTGATAAGTTTACACTGCTTGTCAGTGTCCTAATGTATGTTTCACTTTCTGCGTTCGACTACGATTCTGTGATCTTTAACCCGACAAGCTATGAACAAATCTATTAATTCTAGCATCTGAGCATAACAGTTTACCTTAAAATAATCTAAATTGGTGGTAGAATCTTTTCTAAATGTAAAATGTAGTAGCGAGTTTCAATATACAAAGGGATTTTTTATGCATGGACATTTTGTAATATGCTAGAGTTTCTTCAAGGTGACTATCGTGAATGCATTTTTTAACCGGCACCAATTGTTGAATGGGATAAAAGTTATTATCTTTGGTTTTATTTAACTATTTAGTATTTTCACATTAAGTAGTTGGATGGGACTTCACGGCAAGAAGGGAAGACTTGGTTGTATTTTGGGTGATCTAACGTTACCTACCTTGCTTGCTGTAATACATTAGGGAAGCTACTTAAGTTAGTTTCTAGTTCTTAATTAAAATAATGACTAGTTTGTAAATCTTATCATATTAGTCCAATGTCTTCCTGTTTGATCAAATGGTGCTTTATTTAACTGTAGTATCTTTCACCCTGTAGTAAATTTTTGGTCCTGTTATGCCTCTTAAAAAGTTAATTTGTTGCCACTGGTACTTTTCTTTTCCTGATAAAATTCACGTAATGAGGTGGATTATGGTCATGTTAATACTTTTGACATATTGCGTTGATTTTGAAATGCTCATTAGTTAACTGCTTCAGGACAATCTGTAATGTGTTACTCTTTGGTTGCTTTTTTCGTCCATAATTATTGAGTCTCTTATGAGGGCCGAATATGAGTTTTGTGAGCACAACATTCACAGAAAGGTTGAAGCAATATAGCTCATTTTAACAAAGAATACAAGAGAAATAACTCTTATTCTTGATACTATTGGTTGTCACAGAGAACTGAGTTGTTGCTCTCTATTTAGTAACATGTTATATGCTGCATTACCTTGTTTTTTATTGATACTACTCCTGTTTATATTGACTTAATTATTGTTCTTTCACTGTTTGTAGAGTGTAGGTTTGGGATCTTTATCTGATATGGATGATCTTGCAAGTACTTTTGCAAAGGTAAGCTTCCTGGACTTTTATGAGCAAGACATTGATGAATCTTACATTATAAGAGTAGTGCCTTATAATTTTCGCAAGTCTGATTTTACAGGATGTGATGTTGTTATTTCTTAAGTTAATCTGCTCTGATTTCTTCTCTCTCTCTCTAACAAAAACACAGTGTTGCTTTAATCTTTGGCCGTTGTGTTTTTGTATCAATGAAGTACCTTTTTTTTTTTTTTTTTTTTTTTTTTCAAAACACAAATATTTGAGTTTAAAATGCTGCAAATTGTGACTTTGTTGCCTTGTCGCGCAGTTGAACAAAGTTGTAACGGGACCTAGACACCCAGGCGTTATTGGTGATAGAGGTTCTGGATCATTTTCACGTGAAAGTGAGTGGTTTACTTCAACTTCTTGTCATCTTCCTATGGTTATCCAATGTATCATGCTATGTAAAAGTACGATGTATTTTTTCTTTTCTGGTCAAGCCCTAGTGCATATTATGTTTGTCAGGTTCTTAGTTTTTTGCTGTGTTCCTAGGTATGCTTAGTGGGTTATCATTGTGTATGGTCAGTGGCATTAGATTGTATATTAGTTTAAAAAAAAAAAAAGCGTATAATTGATTGTGAGACTTAATTTGTTGATTAGTTTTCTTCTCAGATGTGAAACAACATTCTGCAGGTTGTGATTACTCGTGTTTCTCACGTCTTAAATTTAATACTAACTATAGTAAACTAAACTGATGAAGTAGCTATTGTAGTTGTTATAAAAATGACAAACTGTTTTCTGGAGAAAAATGAAGAATTGCTGATTGAATTTATAGTGAAATTAACTGAAAAGAAGTAAAACTTGTGGAAAAATGGAAAATTTGCATAGGGATTCTGCTGCCTCTGAGAGGGGCGTATATGTTTTAGGCTATGTATGCCAATGAGAAACCAGGGTTAAACTTTTTGATGGGGATGGTGTAACATTTAAATAATTATGAACTTCTTAGTTTTTCACCTTTTCTAAGTTGGGGTTCATGGGGATGGTAAGCTGCCTCCTGTTAGATAGATTTTAATTGAAAAGAATATCCATATTGTCTTAGATTCTTTGAGTCATCTGTTTTGGGCTTTTCTTTCTTTGAATTTATGAACTGTAAACCAAATTGGACAGTGGCTATCTGTGTTCTGTGGATGCATGTACATAGCTATTGATATTTCCTTGGTATAAATCAGGGCTATCGCAGTTTGTATTTCTGTTTTATTTGTTGTTTCTATTTCAATCTTTTTACAGTCAAAGGGTTATAACTGCATTCTAGTTTACTCAGTTATTTTGACAAACAATTTTATATTAAACACAGCAGTACTTTGATCATTGTGTAGAATCAGATAATTAATTGCTAAGCCATGTCTCATTTTATTTTGAGTTCACTTCAGGTTCATCTGCTACTGATTGGATGCAAGATGCAGACTTGTCCAACTGGTTGGATCAACATATGTTTGATATAGAAAGTGCTCAGGAAGGGAAGAGATGGTCGTCACAGCCACAATCTTCTTCTGGTCGTTTTGGAGATTCAAAATCTTCTTTGTACAGAACATCCTCGTACCCCCAGCAACCTGTGCAGCAGCACTTTTCCAGTGAACCAGTTATAGTGCACAAATCAGCCTATACGTCTTTCCCTCCCCCTGGAAGCAGGTCCCAGCAGGGTTCGCCCCACCACGTGAATCAATCTTCTCATTCTAGTGGATCCCAGTTGCCCTTCTCTGCACCAAACCTCTCTCATTTATCTAATGCTAATCTTCATTTGGCTGGGTTGCCTCATGGTATGCATTATGTAGGGAACATGTCTCAGTTCACAAATCCTGGCCCTTCTTTTACTAGCAGGCCTCAAAACCATTGGGTCAGCCATGCTGGTATATTGCACGGAGATCACTCCAGTCTTCTAAACGACATATTGCATCAACAGCTGTCTCATCAAAATGGGCTCTTGTCCCAACAACTGCTGTCGCAACAGCAGAGACTGCATCATTCAGTTCAACCTTCCTTGGCCCATTTTGCTGCACTGCAGTCCCAGCTTTATAATACTCATCCATCTTCCTCTCACAGAGCAATGCTCGGATTGTCTGACATAAGAGAGCAAAGACCGAAACACAGAAGCAAGCAAAATCGTTTTTCTCAAGCGGGTTCGGATACTGGTAGTCAGAAAAGTGATAGTGGAAAGTTGCAGTTCAGATCAAAGCACATGACATCCGAGGAGATAGAGAGCATTCTTAAGATGCAGCATGCTGCCACACATAGCAATGATCCGTATATAGATGATTACTATCACCAGGCAAGTCTTGCCAAAAAAGCCTCTGGATCAAGGTTAAAACACCCTTTCTGCCCATCTCACCTGAGGGAGCTTCCGTCTCGTGGACGCAATAGTACAGACCAGCATTCTCATCTTTCTGTTCTGTCTTCTATACGTAGGCCTCGTCCCCTTCTTGAAGTTGATCCTCCAGCTACTGGTTCTGGTGATGGCAGTTCTGAGCAGGTTTCAGAGAGACCTTTGGAACAAGAACCAATGCTTGCTGCTAGAATAACCGTTGAAGATGGCCTCTGTCTTCTTCTTGATATTGACGATATTGATCGGCTCCTACAACATGGCCAGTCCCAAGATGGAGGCATACAGCTTCGGAGAAGGCGGCAAATGCTGCTAGAAGGGTTGGCAGCATCAATTCAGCTTGTTGACCCTCTTGGAAAAAGCAGCCATGCAGTAGGGCTGTCACCAAAGGATGATCTTGTGTTCCTGCGTTTAGTCTCTCTTCCAAAGGGCCGGAAGCTCCTTGCTAGGTTCCTTAAACTTATTTTCCCTGGTAGTGAGCTTGCCCGAATCGTTTGTATGGCCATATTTCGTCATTTGAGGTTTTTGTTTGGGGGCCTTCCATCCGATCAAGGAGCAGCTGAGACAACTGCTAATCTTGCAAACACGGTCTCTGCATGCGTGAATGGAATGGATCTTCGTGCATTAAGTGCCTGTCTTGTTGCGGTTGTTTGTTCCACAGAGCAGCCACCACTTCGCCCCCTTGGAAGCCCTGCTGGGGATGGATCTACGGTCATTTTGAAGTCTGTTCTGGGAAGGGCAACTGAACTGTTGACAGATCCACTTGCTGCTGGAAACTGTAGCATGCCTAATCGCGCTCTCTGGCAGGCTTCATTTGATGAATTTTTCGGTCTTCTTACCAAGTATTGCCTGAGTAAATATGAAACTATAGTGCAATCGCTATATGCACAAACCCAGCCAAGCACCGAGGTTATTAGTCCAGAGGCAGCTAAGGCAATACACCGTGAAATGCCTGTGGAGCTTCTTCGAGCCAGTCTTCCTCACACGGATGAGCAGCAGCGAAAGCTTTTATCTGATTTCGCACAGCGATCGATGCCCATTTCTGGAATCAACACCCGTGGGAGTAGTGGTGGCCAATTGAACTCCGAATCAGTGAGGGGTTAAAAGGACAGTAAATATGTAATTTTAAGCATGCCAACAAACCGTCAAGGGGAGCACGTCTCTGCTCATCTTCAATTGCTGTCACAATGTTAATCTGCTGAGAGTGGAATGTGTTAGCATTGTGGGCGCCGGGAGCATGCCCTAAATCAGGGTCATTTCGAAACTCCGACCTTTATCTGTTTTAGCTCTCTATATATATATATATATATTATTTTTAATCGTTTTTAAGGAAGGAAAAAAAAAAAAAAAAAAAAAGGAAAGAAAGAAACTGTAATTCTCGTTTCAATGAATTTATAGGGATGCATAAATGTGTAATATGATGGAAAATACCTGATGATGGGGAGTTTGAGACTGGAAGTTGGGTTCTTCTGGGGAGCTTTATTTTGGTGCTCTGTATTGAACTCCAGCCAAAACTGGAAACTGGAAGCATAGGGGATAGTGTATGTACAGGGTAGTTTTACACAACCTTCCAAAAAAAACTCCTCTTGTTCCCGCTCGTCATCGACGTTCGTTATTTGCCTGGGGAGATTTTACAGTGATGTATCTGTTAGAATGAGCTAACCTTTTGTAGCCCCTTTTTCTTGTCTTTCTTCAATCCCCTTTTGATATTCGCTCTGAGATGGTTCAGGTTAACGTCATTTCATGTGCTTACATCCTTCTGTAGTGGGCTGCGGGGACTTTTACCTTCCTTTTTCTTCCACATCTTTTATTGTCCATTTTTTTTTTTATTTGGTATAAAATTCCTCAATCCTTTTTTGCTTTTGGGGATTAATGTTTCAAACTCTGAATGAGAAAGTTGCAACATTCAAAGGAGAAAAAGTGATTCCATATTGATTCTATCGAATCTGTTCTCCCAATCGAAGGTGATAAATGTTACTAAATGCGTGCTCAGGCACAATAAGTATTAGAATGTTGTACTGTACTAGTAACAAAATCTGCTCTGATCACAATGCTGTACTTTTCTTTTGCTTTGCTTATAACAATGAGGATGATGCACTTGGATAATCATGGCGTTGCTCTACATACGTGGTGCATGGTAGACATGTGCCTGACACCGACCATTGTGATCGGATGGTTGGAACCCAAGTCTTGGACTGGACGGGGAGAACGAACCATCTTGTCATCTCAACTGGGTCCTTGTGGTTTATGTTTCACTTCTCTTCCTTTCCTTTCATTTGTTGCCCCCCTTTAATGATGATTCCCTTCTCTTGTGATGGCTTATATTTCATTGCTTTGTTTCTTTCTTTCTTCATCATCTTTTTTTTTGAACTTGGTGTATCTTGAGGTAAGAGTCTGGTGTGGTGTTACTGTTAGGTTATATCTGTAACCATGTCATTGTTTTGTTTTTGGTTTCTCATATTGCTCAAAATATTTATTTTCTTGTGTCATGCTCCATAATTATATTTTAGCTTTTAATAATATGCCAGACAACAAATGTATCCCATGTCATTGTAATACCACATTTATGTGAAGGATTTGTAGGCGGATTGGATTCCAGTCGAAATATGCATGCCTCTCTTGATTGATTTTCAATCGGAGTTTTGTCGTGGGAAAGGTTTTTGTGACCAGCTGAGAAGGTGTTATTAATTTTAGGTATCAAGAAGATTGTCATGTTAATTGATGGTATAAAACTATATTTCTCAAATAACTTACTGTCATGTGAGTTAGTATCAAAAAATTGAGACTAGAATTTGTATATTTAACACTCTTATAAATATAGCTAAAGGATTGTTTATCGTTTTTAAAGATGACTTTTCATTTTTTTCTTGAAAGTATATCCTACATTACATGGTGCTACAGTTTTAAATGATCCAATTAAATTTTATACACATTCATACTTTCTCTTAGTCAGCATTAACAATAATAATAATAATGATAAAATCCCTAATATTTGAGAAAAACACTTGAATGACACAAATTTAAGACTATTACACTAACATAAAACAAAAAATTAACACTAAACCAATATAATACAAAATTGAATTTCATATTGGTTAAGAATGAAGAATTTGTATTATGTTGGTTATTGGATGATAAAAAAGGTGGTTATCTAGGTAATTTTCTCCTAACACTTACAGTTCTTTATCTTTAGAGTTTTGTTCTTATTTTATCTTTTCTCCCCCACTATCTTAACGGGTATTTTTGGATTATTTCAAGGTCAAAAAGTTGTTGATCAAGAAAAGGTATGGAATTGTGCATTAAACGTAACATAATGCTGCAAAAATCTAGCACTTCAAATTGTTGGTATATTTTCTAAATAAAAGCAAAATACATAATAGAAAAAGATAAATAATCCATGATAAAATCATGATTTGTCATTTGAGTATCCAATCTAATGTAAGTCGGTTTAATAGAATTGTCATTTAATCCAATCCAATCCAATTTAGATAAGTTATCCAAAAAAACAAAAAAGGAAGGGATTGGATTGGACATGTCTGTTTGATTGGATGATTGAATCCAATGAACATCCTCCATATGTGCACATGTGTGTATATATACACACATACAGACATTACTTAAGAAAACAATTCTGATATATTTGAAAGGAAAATAAAAATAGACCTATATGTCAACCTCCTATGAAAAGATGAAAGCCGAACTATAAGAAAATTAATTAAGCTCGAGGACGAGGGAAATATAATAAGTAGGTTGTGCCGTCCCAATCTCGAAGATAAAGTCTTCAATAAAGGATTTTATATTTGTTCATTTTTATATTTTAGTAGATTTTATATATGCTTTGACTCACCAACTTGCCCAATTAATAACACAAAAAAAAAAAAAAAAAACCTATGTTTATCTGTCAACGTCAAACGTTCATGATTCAAAAAAAAAAAAAAAAAAAAAAGGTCTGCTGTTCACGTAAATCTAGTCTGTCAGTAAAATTAAAGATGTGGAAAACAATGTCTAATATTAAAAAAAAAATCGTAATTATCGAGCAATGAACGTAGACGTATATGGAGTATGTATAATAATAATAATAATAATAATAATAATAATAATAATAATAATGCTATCAAAATTGTCTGAAAGGAAAAGTAAGCGCTAACGGCTTGAGGTTGGCACGTTATGCTTTATTTGATGTGGAATTATATGAACTTAGACTTCGTGAGGAAAGGATGAGGAATATAAAGGAAAAGATTCATGCAAGATAAAACGATAATTTTTTTTTTTATTTAAATTTTTGAAACTTTTGATATAAACCAGGATGGACTTAGAAACTAGCACAATAATCTGCAGAGTTTCAGAGAATTTGAAACATAATATTGGCTTAGGCTTTCTATTGGTTTGAGATTTCTACATAATATCTAAATTAAGAAAGCACACTTAATATCTCGAGCCAATACAATATATTTAAATTGGAATTTAGATATTATCTAATTATCAAATTACTTGAATCAAAACAATCAAAACAATCAATCCAAACACACATAATTTTTAAAATTCTAATCATTAAAACAAAATTTTATCTTTATCAAATTCTGCACCTGAATTTACCGAAAATAATGAATTCAAAATTACCCATAATAATAATAATAATAATAATAATAATAATAATAATAAATGAATAAACGATAAAAAAAATAAATATAATTAACCATTAATTTCTCGTTGTTAGTAACTAACTTACTTTCTAGGTATGTTTTTTAAAAAGATAAAAAGAAAAAAAAAATGCTGGTCATGCATGGACGTGTTTTACATGGAAATATATAATTTACACATACGCACACACACACACACACACATATGATTTATTTGCTTTCTCATCTCATTATAAAAGCATCCAGGGACATCTAGAGCAGGTCCAGTCTTTTCTCCGTTTTGATGGTTGTTATTTGATTTCTTTCCTTTTTCACTACTTTTCGCATTTTTTTTAGTTGACCTTTTTTTTTTCCCTTTTCATTTCTGGTCCACTGCAAATTGGTTTCTCCTTCCATTTTCAAAGGCAGATATTCCCAACACAACGCAATATTCTTCATATTAATTAGTTTCTGGTAATTCAGGTACTTTCTCATATTCAAAAGCCATTCGCTTTCAGGATTCATTTTGTATCCTTCAATACCTTGTTTTTGTTTTTGTTTTTTTCCTTTCAATTCAGAGGCGAGGAATTGGAAATTAAACACCTATATTTATGTTTGGCCCGACTTATTGTGATATTCTTTCGATGTTAGATAGAAAACGGTCTCTGGTGTCATATCTTTTTTTTTTTTTTTTTTTTTTTTAAATAAATTTTTTAGAAGTTTTCTCATAATTGTCCTTGTTGACTTTTCAGATATCAATACCATCACTGCACGTTTATTACCTATAATTTTGTTTTTGTTCTAGCTTTGGAAAAAAAAAAAAAAAACATGATTGATTTATCAGAAAATCGTAAACTTCTTCTGATATCTGTTTTTTTTTTTTTTTTTTTTTTTTTGGGGCTAATTTTCCTGATCTGTTACCTATATACATATATATCAAACAAACTCCTTACTATGTACCACAAATGAAACACAACTGAATCATATATATATATATATATATATATATGTCAGCTTTGTGAATGCAGGCATGGATTCTGCAGATACAAATAGGAAGAGAAATTTTTCAGCCAGGCTTTTCGCGGCTGCTTTCCTGGTTTCTCTTGGCATTTTCTCACTCAGGCAGTCACCTATCGGTGGCAGCTCCAACTTGGTATGTTTTCTGATTTCTGTGTTATACTAGATGCTTTAGCCATTCTTCATGTTGCTCCTATTTGATTTCAGTTGATTAGTCATGAAAATCCACTTTCACCCTCAGATGTGGTTAATTAAGGATATAGAATAATTAAGCTTTATCCCATTTGGCTCTGCAATTCATGAACTAAGGTCTAAATCGAATTCAACGAACCAACCGCGACATATGTTTAGTTGATCAGTGAAGAAGCCACATTGCTATGAGATTTTGAAACTGTTTTATGGACTGTAAGTTTTTGACAAATTTTAAATGCATGTAGTCTATCAATCACTGAATAAAAAGAAAACTTACGTGTCCCAACTTAGTAATAGAGAATTCTAACTACACCCCACTTTTTGTTGTTAAAGTTGTGCCCTCACTGAAAAAATTTCTTGGCTCCACCACCATCAAAATACATATTTTCGAACCGTAAGATTTTGATTAGATTTTATCATATTGACATACACTTGGACAGCGCCCCTCTCAAATTTCTTATCCATTGTTTGGTTTACATTTTTGACATTTGAGGAGTTGTTTGTTATATGTGAAGTTCTCGATCCCAGAATCAGGGGTAACACATGTGTTGGTGACCGGAGGTGCGGGCTATATAGGTTCTCATGCTGCACTTAGGCTCTTGAAGGATTCATACCGTGTCACCATAGTGGTACATTCCATTTCTTACTCGGACATTCTCAAACCTTTTCCCTACTAACTTTTTTACTTTATTTATTTATTATTATTATTATTTTTGTAATGGTGTGCTAAATGAAAATGCTCACAGGTTTCGAACCAACAAACTTGAGAAATTTATTAAAGTTTTTGTTTACATTTATAATTAATTCAGTGGTCACCTTCGACAGGACAATCTTTCTCGAGGAAATCTGGGTGCTGTCAAAGTTCTTCAAGAGTTGTTTCCAGAGCCAGGAAGGCTTCAGTTTATTTATGCTGACTTGGGAGATCCAAAAGCTGTATCCATTTTTGTCTAATAGACAGGATTTTATTTCACTAATTTTCTTAATTTTTTCCCCCTTGAGAGTGAATTAAAGAAGCAATATTTTTTTTTCCCTTTTTAAGTTGTCCTTGATTGATGTTTTTAGGTCAATAAAATCTTTAGGGAAAATGCATTTGATGCAGTGATGCATTTTGCAGCTGTCGCTTATGTCGGAGAAAGTACAGTTGAGCCTCTCAGGTCTTATTCTTTCTTTTTCTTTTTTGAACTCAAAAACTCTCTTTTGCTCTGTCTAACTAGAAATTCTACAGAATTATTTTGCAGTCACAATTCTCGTTTCTTTATTTTCGTTTGGTTGCCATAATCCATACGCCTACAGCAGTCATCTCGATGCCGAAAGGCGAAAGTTAATGTAGCAATGACTAAAATGCATTTTCTCTACAATGGCAGATATTATCACAACATCACATCGAATACCCTTTTAATTCTAGAGGCAATGGCCACTCACAGAGTAAAGACGTTGATATATTCGAGTACATGTGCAACATACGGAGAGCCAAAAAAGATGCCTATCACAGAAGAAACAGAGCAAGTGAGATAAATATTTTCTGCTGACTTTCTTGAATCTGTTTTCCTACCTTGAAACTGCAATTCACTCTATATAGACACAAAATCTGTTATAACTATGACTTTCTTTGAATAACTTTCATTGTCCAATGTCCACGTACCTTTGCAGGTGCCAATCAATCCATACGGAAAAGCAAAGAAAATGGCTGAAGATATCATATTGGACTTCTCCAAAAGCTCGGACATGGCTATCATGATCTTAAGGTTGGTGGTGTTTGATTTTCCTCCTTTTGTTCTTTCAGTAAAATGTCAATCTGAAGAGAAACTTCCAACTGACAAGTGGATAACTGTGAATGCAGATATTTTAATGTGATTGGATCCGACCCAGAGGGAAGACTAGGAGAAGCTCCTCGTCCTGAGCTACGCGAACAAGGCAGGATATCTGGTGCTTGCTTCGATGCAGCTAGAGGAATTATTCCTGGACTTAAGGTACTTTACCATTTCAGGTGAAGCTAGTCCAAGTCCCGTTCGAAAGATGTCATTTGCTAAGTGAATCTGATGGTTTTAGGTGAAAGGAACGGACTATAACACAGCTGATGGCACTTGCGTGAGGGACTACATCGATGTCACGGATCTGGTTGATGCGCATGTGAAAGCTCTTGCCAATGCAAAACCAAGGAAGGTCGGCATCTATAATGTCGGCACTGGAAAAGGTTAATTGATTATTTGATCACCTTTTCTCTTTTGTATACCTTTTAGCCCGCGTATTTCATCGGTTTATATAGTTGGGATTCTTTTGATTACAGGTAGATCAGTAAAGGAGTTTGTGCTGGCATGCAAGAAGGCAACAGGGAAGGACATAAAGGTCGAATACCTTGACCGCAGGCCGGGGGATTATGCTGAAGTTTACAGCGATCCTTCCAAGATAAGGCAGGAGTTAGGATGGACGGCAAGGTACACAGACCTGCAGGAGAGCCTAGAGATTGCTTGGAGATGGCAAAAGTCACATCTAAATGGTTATGGCCCTCATGCTGCTATGGGTTAATATTGACCACAAATTATTATCGACAAAGCCATTGTGGTTGGTTGGTAGGTAAATCAGTTGTAAAGTTCAAACATTCATCGGGTTTTTAATTGTGAGGCAGGTTCTTCTCAATAATAAGCCTTTGGGAGACAAAGCTGGAAGTCAGAAGGACAAGAGTGGAAAAAAAGAGAAATAACCGTAAATTGGATGAGCAAATTAAAATGTAAATATTTATCTACTCTTGTTCTTTACGAAAACCCCCGGGCAATAATATGAGAAGCTATTTCAAAGGAACACAACCATTCTTGAAGTCTAGCGATTTGCATATTTGTCGATAGGGTCATTCAATCGTACAATTTTGTTGATTTGCAAGGAAAAATATTTTGTTATGAGAATAGCTTCATGGAAAAGTTAAAAGCTTTTTCGATGTTCTGTTCGACCTGAAAAATTGGTACAAGTTGGAAAATTCACGTCCATACTAGTATGAACATGCTTGGGAGAGATAAAGAATGCTCAAGTAGGACTATTTTATATTCGATTAGCAGTTTTGAGAAGGTCCTGAAAGTAATTACAAATGGGAATATTCAAGTTGGTTAGCGTAATCGTAATTAACTGGGGGATTACCCCATGAATTTTATTGAAGCACAAAGAAGCCAAAAATTGTATGTATAGCCGTGAACCATAGATTTGGCTCATGTCTCTCCTTATTCTTGTCCTCTTTTATATTTCTCTAATAATATTATGACATGTGTTTAACAACATTATTTTTCAATTAATTTGATATGATATTGTAATTAAAGAGATATTTTTAATTGACATGTCATGATGTTATTTGAGGGACGTGGTAGGAAATGGAATAAGAGTCGAATTCCTTTTAAGGCAAGCTTGACATGAACTTATCGAGGCCAAACACAAGCTAGAATTATAGACAGATCCAAGATTTTCGCATTGCTCTCTGAGACAAACTTGAACTTAATGTATGGTTAACAAGAAATTGGGCATATGTACATCTCACGCTCAATACTTAAATGAGGACAATTACTAACACGAAAACATCAGAATATGGTAAGGAAAAAATTGGAGTAATTGTGTTCTTTAGTAGAATTACATACTAATGAAAAAAAGCGGACTATTTTTCTTCGCCTTTGTTTTGGAGAAGCTTCCATCTGGCTGGTTCAGGCTGATGCTAAATGTTTAACCTCTAGAAAAACTTGATATAATGTACCGACAGCAAAGCATAATTGCATGAAGAAGCCTCAAGAATTCATTTGTATCTAAAATCTTCGGACGGATAATATATGTCCCTGAATGATGTCGATGGCTACATATTTTACAAGAAGGAGAAGCGGTAACATTTAAGTTTCTTCGTAACTGGTAAAACATTGTACGACTAGAGGATGTCAAGAAGAGAAGCTTTGACATCATACTTACAACTTGTGTTTCTCATTTCTGCAGTCAAAGTCTTTAATATACAGCAAATCTCCACTATTCTAGTCTGTTCTGGATACCCAGAGAGAAAAGAGTGCACCTGATTTTCAACTTCGATCCAACTATAACCTGGTTGCTTCTCTGTTCTTCTCTCTTCCATCAACTTCCTTACTCTTTGAACTTCACTCCATCTGTCTGCCTCGGCGTGAATATTTGACAAGAGCACATAATTTGAAGCTTTATGAGGCTCAAGTTCCAAAAGCTTCTCCGCAGCATACTTGCCTAGTTCTAAATTCTGGTGAACCCTGGCTGCTCCGAGCAATGCACCCCATATCCCAGCAGTTGCCTTGATTCTCATTTCCAACACCATTTCGAAGGCTTCTTCTAACTTTCCTGCTCGGCCAAGCAGGTCAACCATGCAAGCGTAGTGTTCAGCCAATGGTTCAATCTTGTATCTTTCAATCATGTTTTTAAACAATTCCAAACCTCGAGAAACCAGCCCAACATGACTACACGCTGACAACACACCAATAAACGTGACCTGATCTGGGGCTACCCCTTGTATTAGCATTACTTCAAAAAGCTTGATTGCCTCTTTCCCGTTGCCATTTAAAGCATGACCGGCGATTAAAGAGTTCCAAGAAACGACATCAACGTTTTTAATGTCTTGGAATACAAGTTCAGCATTGAAGACCCTTCCGCATTTAGCATACATTGTGATGAGGGCATTGCTCACAAACAGATCATTTATGTAACCACTTTTCACGATTAAATGGTGAAGTTGCTCGCCAATCTGCAAAGCTGCAATATTAGCACACGCACTAAGTCCGCATGCAAAAGTCGACTGATCAGGTCTTTTTCCTTCTCGACCCATCATCATAAAACTCCTCAAGGCATCCAGATATAACCCGTTCTGTGAGAAACCAGCGATCAGAGAATTCCAAGAAACTGTATTCCTCTTCCCCACATCCTTAAATACCTTTAGTGCTTTATCCATCTGCCCTGCTTGAGCATAACCTGTTATCATAGTATTCCACGATACTAAATCCTTATTTGTCATTTGATTGAACAGACACTGGGCTTCACTCATTTTTCCACACTGAGCATAGCCTGCAATCATGGTGTTCCAACAAACAACATCACGGGTCGCCATTTGATTAAATATTTGATTAGCTTCATCCATCCTTTTATTTTGCACGTATCCAGATATCATTGCTGTTTGGGCTGAAATATTTCCGTAGGGCATTTGGTGAAGTAATTGTCTAGCTTCATCAAGTTTGCCAACACGAACATACCCATTTATCATTGTTGTCCATGATGCAGAATCCCTATCTGGCATTTCTGAGAATAGCTGAATGGCCTTGTCAATTTGGCAGTCTTGAACATAAGCAGCAATCATCGCATTCCAAGAAACTAAATTTCTATTTGGCATCTGTTCGAACAGATTCTGTGCTTCTGTAATCCTACCATTTCGGGCAAACCCAGATAACATAGTTACCCACGAGACAACATTTGGCTCCGGAATCTTCTTAAAGAACTTCCAAGCAGAATCCAAATCACCGACCTGAACAAACCCATCAACTATCAAATTCCATGACACCACATTCCTCTCTGCCATCCCCTCAAAAAGCTGCAACCCCAGATGCAATTCTCCATTCTGAGTATACCCTGCTAGCATTGAGTTCCAAGAAACTAAATTCTTGACCGGCATTTCATCAAACAATCTCTTGGCTTCGTCAAACATCCCTTTCTTAGCGTAACCTGCAATCATGGCATTCCAACAAACCGTGTCATGCTTGTCAGGAAGGAGATTGAACAGTTCTCTAGCCTTTTGAAGCTCGCCATTACGTGTGTAGCAAGTTATCATTAAAGTCCACGAGAAAAGGTCTCTCTGAGGCATTTTGACAAATATATCATAGGCTTCACTCACCTTGTCATTATGCAGGTACCCCGAAATCATAGAATTCCAGGAAACCAAATTTCGTTGGGGCATTTCATCAAACAGGAGGCGTGCATCCACGATCCTACCATTCTTGGCGTATGCGGAGATCATGGAATTGTAAGTTACAGTATTCTTTTGGGTCATTTGTGAGAAAACCTTAATGGCTTCATCAATTCGACCAGATTTTCCCAACTGGGTAATCTTCAGATTCCGGTTAAAGACATGGTTCCTCATGTCACCAACTGAGCTCAGCCTCCTCGTTGGTTCAGCTAAGTTACTACTTGGAAAGAATTGGTTCAAACGAGAAAACGTTTAACTCGGGCCGACGCATTGCATGGATGCTGTCAACTCTAAAAACAGCCAATAAGGAAGAGCAAACATTCCTTCTAATCACATGCATTGAACAAAAAGAGACAACGATTACTTGGTATATACATACGCTGATACATTTTCCTCCTTCATATATGTCTTTATATACTGTGTATAAATTATTATTCTCTCTCTTTATTATTATTATTATATTTATTTATTATCATTTTTTGTAAGAAGGACAAACGATTACAGGGAATATTCCAAATGCTATGATGCTACAAATAGTGTATACGTACATTTTTTTTTCTTTTTTGAAATAAAAATTATCTTTTAAGATAAAACGAGATATAAATATTAATAATAAAGATAAAACAATCACGTGATATAAGAGATGTAAGCCTCAACTGAGACCGATTCTATCAGTAAAATATGATAAAATTCAGTGATGAGGACACAAGCGGAGACCTGGTAACGGAAGAATTTCTCGAATTTCTCGACAATCCTAAAATCAAAAATGTGCTAAACTCTTTTTTAAAAAAATCTACAATTAATGGAATATTTCGATCGATTGAGAGACAGTCATTCGCAGCACAGAGACTGTAACGAACTCTGTTAAACCATAATACTAGTAGAACTAATAGACATATACTCTCTGTATCCATACATTTTATTATTGGTTCTTTCTTTCTTTCTTCTTCTTTTTTTTTTTTCACGTCTTTTTATCTTTTTAATCTTTTGGTCAACGTCTTTTTTTTTTTTTTTTAAGTTTTTTTTTTTCCTTTTGATCCTCTTTTTTTTTTTGTTTTTGTTTTCATTTTATTTCTTTTATATTTTTGATCTTTTTGCATGCCTTCCTTTTTTTATTTTCAATTCCTAGTTTTTTTTTTACTTAATTTTTTTTTTTAATTTTGATCTTTTTGTCCATATTGGTCTTTTTTTTAATCATTTTTTTTTGTTCTTTTTCTCATGATAATCCTTTTGTTGGTTTTCCCTTAAGATTTTTTTTTCTTCTAATTCTTAAATGTATTTTATTAAATTATCATTATTTTTTTGTAATTTTTCTTTTTCTTTCTTTAGATAATTTTTTTTCATATATGTCCGACTTCTCAAGACGAACAGGCATATGAATATGATATATATATATATATATATATATATATATAGGATTTGTAGTCGTCTTATTCCATAGCTAAAAAAGAACAAATAAATATACCGGCATTGGATCCGGGATGTTATATTATATATGCTAATTTCTTTTTCTATTCTAATTCTCATCGTCTTTCTCATTGTCGTGTTCTCAAAACATAATTGAAATGATAATGACAGAGACTACAAAGTTGTCTTTTCATTCCTAGAAGTGAATCAAATATAATTAAAAGAATCATGATATATAAATGATAAAATCCAAAATAAATGATACATTTACGTAATTCCCCTCCATTAAAATTATAATATAAATATCATTTACATAGCCAGCTCTCTAACCACTTAAAAATAAACGAGATCATTTCGTCTCTTCTGCCCAAACCTAGGAGAATATTCTTCCAATACGTCCTTATCACGATCTCCTTTATCACTATCTTACACGGTTTTATGAAAAGCTCAAGTGATATATATGCTCTTCTTATATACTTAAATATATATATATATATATATATATATATAAGTTCACGCCATAGGAACAAAAGAGAAGAGAAAAAGAGAGAGCCAAAATCATGAAAAATATCAATTTGACCACACAATATATTTCTTTTGTAATACTACTCTTTATAAGTAACTTGTCACCCAAGCAAGCATTAGTAGAAAAGGCAAAATTAGCTGCAGATTGTCCACGAGAGTGCGGAGGAGTATCCATACAATACCCTTTTGGTATTGGATCAAATTGTTCTCTTGATGATAACTTCTCCATATATTGCAACACCTCCTTCAACCCTCCCAAGCCTTTCCTTGAGTCTATAAACCTAGAGCTCAAAAACATCTCGGTACTACAAAGCACAGTGCAAGTCAACAGTCCGGTATTCTCAAACTGTCAAGACCAAGGTACCACCGGTTCACCACTAGTAGACCTTTCGTTTACCCCCTATTCTTTCTCCGGCAGTGACAACGTATTCACCGCCGTGGGCTGCAACAGCATCGCCTTATTGACGAAAGATGTCGATGAAGAGGAAATCATTGGTGGGTGCATGTCGTACTGCCACGGTGGGGTTTTGAACACTTCCCGGGGATTACACAGCTGCTTTGGCGTTGACTGCTGCCAGACGACGATTCCATGGCCTCAGAAGGTTCTAAATGTGTCGTTCCAAAGCACAGGGGTTGGTGGACAGGATAATCTGTGTCATTATGCTCTCATGGTTAGGAAGACGTGGTTGGCTGAGTCGGATTTGGAACCAAATATCTACTTGATCGATCGGTTAGGGTTGCGATATGTTCCTGCAGTGTTAGATTGGGCTATAAATATTGACGAGGATTATGGTAGTTGCAGTGGTATCTATTTGGGAATAAATAATGACTCAGGAGGCAGTGGAGATAGTATATGTGGTTCTCAGGCTCACTGCTCCAACACGAGTGAAGGTTATGTCTGTGTATGTAACCAAGGGTATGCAGGAAATCCTTACGACACTTGTGTTGGTAAAATTTTTGTCCCCCATTATTTTGCCACTCTCTTAGTTGTATTTTAAATTTCAAACTTTGTGCAGAATGTTTCAAAATTTTCATTTACATATTTTTTTTTACCTTTTATTATTGGACTCTACTATTTATTTATTTATTTCTAGTTTCCATCATTGTAAATTTTGAAATTAAAATTATAAACAAAGATCTGGATACAAATGCTAAGTTTTCATATTTTGGAGGAAGAAACAAATATGTACATCGTAGATTAATGAAGAAACAAAATAAAGATAGACAAATAATGAAAAGGAAAAAAAATGGGAGATTTTCAGTAGTTATCTGTTAATTAGTTATTAACCCCCGGTTAATTTCCGTATATATACTCTAACAAATATATATGTATTTTCAGATAGAGATGAATGTGCAAACGGAAGCCCTTGTGAAGGTGGTATGATATGCGCAAACGCACCGGGTGGATATAATTGCTCTTGCCGCTTTGGGTATACTTTCTACGAAGGTTCATGCAATCCCATTCCCTACGAGTACATTTGGATTCTTGGTAAGCACCAAGTTTCCAACAGCCTAGCTAACACAATTGATAGGGTACTAATTATGAAATTTGAGATTTTTAAGTGATCGAGTTTTTCATGTTAAAAGGTTAACTTATTTAGTGAAGTTTCACATTAGTTTTTAAACAATTTGAGGTTAGGATTCTTTTTGCCTAAAACACCCTATAAAATGATATTAGTTTTGAAGTCACCAATCTTGTATAAATTAAATGGATCAGGTCATTTATTTGAGCCTTTTGGACTCAAGTATTGTAAGGAATTTGAGATATTTAAGAGATTGAACTTTCTTGTTAAAATTTCATTATATTAAGTGATATGACCTTATATATATATATAAAAATATTTGTAAATGTTATTACTATTATATTTAAACAATATGAAACTTAATGAGAGATGAGATATAACGGATATTTGTATTTCTAGTATAATCCTGTTAAGTAGGCACCGATTAAAAATTCATCCGCCTAGTTTCAAGCATTGAAAACTAGTAAGTTAAAATAAACGTATCAAGGTAACAGATTCCGAGAGATTCTGAATTCCCATCTATCATTGTAGGATTCAATTTTTGGCCTTTAATATTACTTACAATTTAAGTACTAGTTGTACAACTACATTGATTGACAGCTTCTTTCCCTCTTTATCTTTTTTAAAAATAAAATAAATATAATAAAAATTGCAGCAATGATAGGCCAAGGTGGCGGATTGATGATTCTTCTGGGTTGCTTATGGGGGCTACACAGGGTATACGAAACGAGGAAGGACAAAAGGCTTAAGAAGAAGTACTTTAGGCTCAATGGGGGTTTACTATTGCAAGAAAGAATTTCTTCAAGTGAAGATACAGTTAAGAAAATCCAACTTTTTACTTCAAAGGAGCTAGAGAAGGCCACAGACGATTACAACAGGAATCGAATAGTCGGCCGAGGGGGCCAAGGCACCGTCTACAAAGGAATGCTAACCGATGGAAGAGTTGTTGCGGTTAAATTGTCCAAGCCATTAGAAGAAAAACAAGTGAAGAATTTCATCAACGAAGTCATCATCTTGTCGACGATCAACCACAGGAATGTGGTGAAGATCTTGGGGTGTTGCTTGGAGAGCAAGCTTCCGATGTTGGTCTACGAGTTCATCCCAAACGGAACCCTTTCTGACTACATTCAGGGCAAGAATGAAGAGATCCCGTTTTCATGGGACGTGCGCTTCCAAATAGCTATAGAAATCGCGGTAACTCTTTGTTACTTGCACTCTCATGCGGAAAAGCCTATTTTCCATCGCGATATCAAGTCTACAAACATACTACTAGACGAGAGGTTCCGAGCAAAAGTAGCTGATTTCGGCATTTCAATGTCAGTCTCCATTGATCAAACTCACATGACCACAATGGTACGGGGAACTTTCGGATACCTAGACCCGGAGTACTTCCATACTAAAAAGTTCACAGAAAAGAGTGATGTCTATAGCTTCGGCGTTGTTCTTGCAGAGCTCTTAACTGGCCTAAAACCGATTTTCCCAAGCAGTAGTGATAGCAATACTACTGAGCAAGATCACAAAAGCTTGGCAGCACATTTTGTGCATTCAATGGAGAAGCAAAGTTTCTTGAAGATGGTCGATGCTCGCATTGCGGAAGTAGCGAGGAAAGGGGAGATAATGGCGGTGGCGAATGTGGCGTGGAGATGCTTGAACTTGGATGGGAAAAAAAGGCCAACAATGAAGGCAGTGGCAATGGAGCTGGAGTGGATTAGAATAAAGAGATCAGAGAGTACTTCCCGTTTGAGCAAACTAGCTACCAAGAGTATGAATGCTGTGATGACACCCAAGTTGTGTAGCCCTTCCATTTTCTGATGCTTTCAACTTGTGTAGCCCTGTTCTTATCAGCTTCATTTGGTTTACCTAGCTAAACTACTTCGAAAGAATTGTTCCAAACGACAAAACATTTAACTACGCAGTGCTGTGCATGGGTGTTGTGAACTCTAAAACAGCCAATAAGAAAGAGTAAACATTCCTTTTAACCACATGCATTGAACAAGAAGAGATGATGAGTACTTGGAATGTACGTGCACATATATAAATTCTTCATATATGTCAATATATATTATGGAACGACTGTGGCGGAGCCCAGCTGAAGAGCTCTACTGGTAGCGGTAGTGATCATTTTTAATAATAGAGAGCAAATTACCTAAATAACAATATTTTTTCATTCATTGACCAATATGACACAAATTTTCCTTCTTGACTAATATGACACAAATTTTAGTTTTATTAATATCTAATTTGTGTTATATTTGTCTAATCAAATTTTTGTGTCATATTAGTATAATAGTTTTTAAATTTATGTCTACAGGTGCATTTCCCTTTTATAAACCGTAGAGTTGAATCCAACATCCAAAGATGTAGAGGAGCACATAACTTTTAGTGCATATTTGTGTACTAAATGAAAGTTTATTAACTACAAAAGCTTTTCTCTAAAATGCCCAAAAAAAGAGTAAAAAGCAGGTTTTGTCTTTTTGAAATCAGAACTTTTTTTTTTTTTCTTTCTTTCTTTCTTCTAAGATAAGATCAAAATTTTGATCCAATGAAAGAAAATACTCATATTTGGTTTTTTGATTTTTGATTTTTTTGTCTTTTGTTTTGAGAATACTCATATTTGGATGCAACTTGAAGGGGAGGAGAGTTAGGAGAATGTTAAATTAGTTTTTTTTTATTGTTGTCGCAAAAAATTCCAGCAAACCCACCATTTTAGGTCAGCAACTGTTGAATCCAATCCAGGGATAAGGGATGGAGGCAAATGCAGATCGATTCGAAGTGATTCAAAGTTAGCCATTGAGGCGCTTAATCTCCGAGCATATCCTCCTCACTGGATGTTGCATATTGGAGTTTTTTCTGATGATTTATCCTTAATTAGTAGCTGAGTTTGATAATTAAAGGTGGGTTAGTCCTGCGGATGAATTAACCAACTGGGTAGGCTTACTAGGTTTGCTGGTGATTTCGGTTTTGGGGATGTAGTCTAATTAATGCCCTATGAATAAACATCAACACAGATATCGATGATCTTATATGCAGAGACAACATGTGGGGGTTGGAAGGGAGGTTGAGCCCCGCAAAGGTCTACGATATGGACAGTTTATATATTAAAGGTATATTGACAATTTCACACATGTAATTTATGTTGCCCTAGTCTTTGTAAATAACGAGTGCCATTATTAGGTTTTATCATTAGAGAGGTTAAAGAAAATGCAAAGAGTACGAGAGTATGAATTTCTCTCGTAAACTTTTTGATCATCATAATGAATTACTATAGAGACTGAAACAGAATACAATATCACATTGAGGTGAATATGTATTAAAAATTTATGTGTTTTGTGATTGTTTATTTTCTATTGTGATTTTGTTACTCTTGGTGATATGGAATTAGGGTCTTAACACCTTTTGTGGTAACTTGATTTCAGACTCTCCGATCAATTAAAAATCTCAATTCAGGTAAAAATAAAAAAAGAAGTCTCTTAAATCGAATTGATCGATCATCTTCCTTTACTATCTCACCCTCGTTATTAGATGGTTCTCAAAGCTTTATATTTCTTTCACACTAAGAATGCCTCGAACGCGGTAAAGGTGAAAAATGAAGATGAAGATGACGATCCAAGTTATTGGAATTTGTTTTTCTTTTTTCTCTTTTTGGGTATTCTTTCCCTGGTGTTTCTGGGTTTTTGTAACAATCATCCATGGCACCATTGTTGCTCAAAAATATATTTTTGCAGGGTTCCAATGGTGGGTTTGGTTTTTTTTGATAGAAATTTTTTTTATTAATGAGGAAAATTATCATTTTTATTAAAAAAATATTGATAAGTGATTAATTGATTGATTGAATGATCATGATAAATTAGTAATTGATCAATGTTAATATATATATTTTTACTGATTGATTATGATTAATCACTATTAATTATGATAAATCACTAATTGACCATAGTCAACTATTGATTAACGGTCATTTTTATAAATAAAAAATTTCTTTTTTTTTTTTGAAATGGAGAAAATGAATTAACTAAGGATACAATACATGTACCAATACCAAACAAATAACCCCATAAATAAAAAAATTTATGTCATTTACTTAAATAAGTGTTTAAAAATTATCTATTTACATAATTTTTTTCAAAAAAAAAAAGTGTGAATTTGAAATAAAATCAAATATTACATGTATGCTAAACTATAATATATAACATTCGATACACCTTATTTCATAATCGTTCACTTAGTCACATATCATTTTAATCGTTAGATGTATTATCACGGATAGTGCTCCCTAACGGAGCTCTACCACAATCGTTCCCTATATATAATTGGTACAAACGATTTTTTTTTATTTTTTATTTTTCATATTTTTGTTAAGAAGAAGAAACAATTACTTGGAATATTCGAAATGCTATTCTGCTACAACTAGTGCGTGCATACGTATATACATAAAGTTTGTGGTCGTCTTTGTCTATAGTTAATAAAGTATTAATAAAAGCTGGCTTTGCATTCGGGATATTATATTATATTATATATGCTTTCTTTTCCTTTTCTAATTCTCATAATTTTTTGTCTTTTCTCATTCTCTTATTTTAATTGAAATGATATTGACATGTTGTTATCGATTTACGAGACACGGAGTGAGTTATTTATTGGTAAGCATACATGCAATTTCGGATCATATCATATTTAAATTAAAAACCATAATAAGATTGAAATGATTCACAAATATTATTATTAAGATTTTTGTCCGCAACTTACAAGTAGAATTTCTTACTAGTTTCGTTTATTTATTTATTTTTTTATTGAATAGAGACAGCATCAAGAGAATATTTTAAAACGATAGAGATCAAAAGAAAATAGCAAAGAGGAAATGCATCGGTTTGACCGAGACTATAAAATTAGGATGTTTACACCTAGAAGTGAATCAAAGAAAGGATAAAAGGGAAATTTATATAAATATACTTTATATGATCTATTTCGGATTTCATTAATCGTATATATACCGAAGTATTTCAAATGTGTATTAACTTTTTATATTAATCAGAAAAAATGATTTGGTGATGTGCTCATGCATCCATCTAGCTTTCATTTACAAATCTAATAAAATCATATGAAAGTGGAACGATATTAGAACGGACATATTTTCCCATCGGACTCAAATAAATATTATTCAATAATTATAAATCATAGATTTAAACTATAATATTGAGATTGGAGGAGAGACCTAAAAAAACAATCATGACTGCTATGTCATAACCATTGATGATCAAGTGTGTATTAACTTGACGAAAAATTAAATTATATTAAACCCCAAAACAACTTTTTTGGTAGGAAAAACAAAAAAAAGGAGGATCTCATGGCATTGGCCGGGTTTTGTTTTTGTTTTTATTGTTTTTTTTTTTTTCCGTGTTATTCAAGTTTCAACATTAACCGGTTAGGGGTGTTGATTTGATATATATATATGTATATAAGGAATATATCATAATATGAAATTGACAAAATGCAAATTGAAGAAATATTTGATTTACTCTCTAATAAATAAATCTAAAATACATGATACATTTATGTAATTTCCCTCCACAATTAAGATTGTAATACAAATGTCATTTTCCATCTAACCGCTTGAAAATAAACGAGATCATTTTGTCTGTTTTGCACAAACCTAGGAGAATATCCTACCTATAGGTCCGTATCATGATCTTCTTTTTGACTATCTTACACGGTTTTATGAAAAGCTCAAGTGAAGTCTTTACTCTTCAGTACATGCTCTTCTTCTACCATATGTATAATTGTCTTTCTTGAGCATCTTAATTCCATTAGTAACAAAAGAGGAAGAGAAAAAGAGAGAACCAAAATCATGAAAAATACCAATTTGACTGTACAACATCTTTCTTTTGTGCTACTACTCTTAATAAGTAACTTGTCACCCGAGCAAGCACAAGTAGAAAACCAAAAATCAGCTGCAGATTGTCCCCAAGAGTGTGGAGGAGTATCCATTCAATACCCTTTTGGTATTGGATCAAATTGTTCTCTTAATCATAATTTCTTCATATATTGCAACACCTCCTTCAACCCTCCGAAGCCTTTCCTTAAGTCTATCTTTTTAGAGCTCAAAAACATCTCGGTAATATCAAGCACAGTGCAAGTAAACAGTCCAGTATTCTCAAACTGTCAAGACCAAGAAACCACCGGTTCACCATTGGTAGACCTTTCGTTTACCCCCTTTTCGTTCTCCGGCAGTGACAACATATTCACCGCCGTTGGCTGTAACAACCTTGCCTTATTGAAGAAAGATGTCGACGGAGAGGGAATCATTGGTGGGTGCATGTCGTACTGTGACGGCAAGGTCTTGAACGCTTCCCGGGGATTACGCAGCTGCTTTGGCGTCGACTGCTGCCAGACGACGACTCCATGGCCCCTTAAGGCTCTAAACGTGTCGTTCCAAAGCATGAACGGAACGGATGAGCAGTGTCATTATGCTCTCATGGTTGGGAAGGAGTGGTTGGCCGAGTCGGATTTGGAACCAAATATCTCCTCGATCGATCGGTTAGGGTTGCGATATGTTCCTGCAGTGCTGGATTGGGCTATAAATAATGGTGAGGATTATGGTATGTGCAGTGGTAGCTATGCCGGAATAAATAAAAATTGGTCGACAGCAGGCAGTGGAGATAGTATATGTGGTTCTCAGGCTCACTGCTCCAACAGGAGTGAAGCTGGTTATGTCTGTGTATGTAACCAAGGGTATGCAGGAAATCCTTATGACACATGTTTAGGTAAGTTCTTCATTTATCATCTTTCCAACTTATGAAAACCGTCGTTGACAAACCGTGCTGTGTTTTTGGACGGACTGAGACTACGGTTTCTAAAAAATCGTCTTTTATTCACAATTTTGTAGCAGTACTGATATCAATTGATGACAATATAATTTGCTATATTATTTCAAATTTAGTAATTAAAAGAAAAAAAATAGATACAGTGATAGACTAATAGTTAAGTTTTATATTTGGAGGAAGAAACAAATATTTATTTAGATTTATGAAGAGATTTAGTTATACCCTACGGTTAATTTATAAATATATATATACTGCAAAAAAAATTTTTTTTTCTTTTCAGCAGCTGTTTTTTTTTTTTTTTTTTTTTTTTTTTTTGGATTAAAAGAGATGCTATTTCACCAATCGTAAATGTGTTTGCATTTATATTCAGATATTGATGAATGTGCAAACGGAAATCCTTGTGGAGGTGGTATGATATGTACGAACACACCAGGTGAATATAATTGCACTTGCCGCTTTGGGTATGCTTACGATGGATTTTCATGCAATCCCATACCCTACGAGTACATTTGGATTCTTGGTAAGCACCCATTTTCTAACTAGCTAGCTCTCACAATACAATTAGATGGGGGTACTAAATATATAATGATCATGACCAATAATTAAGTGCGCATGATATATTGTACGTTTATATAATATACTATACTAGATACAAAATGTAATTTCATATAGTTTCGAAAACTAGTATGAGTTGACAAACAATATTATCGAAAGTATTTGCTATAAGCCATTTTTAAAAGCTAGTTTAAAGGAAGAAATATTGTCAAATCAATATATAGGTTACACAACAGTCTAACAATATTGATGATGCGAAACAACTAGATAATTGAATACCGAGGTGCGGTCCAAATCCATAATATGTGAAAATTTTGACTCTAATATATTAAATGGACTTGATAGAACTCATCTCAAAAACAAATTTAAGGCAAGATGGCGTTCACTCTATATATAAACAACAAAGTAACTTAGTAATTTAATGATGTGGACAAATTCACAATCTAACAAATATGTTTAAGCAAATAATATTAAAATTTTCACATTTGATACTACTAACAACTACTATTAGTAGAACTATGTAGATTCACAGTTTCTTTCCCTTTTTTCTTTTCTTTACTTATTTATTTATTTGAATTTTTCTTTCGTTGGCAGCAATGTTAGGCCAAGGTGGCGGATTGATGATTCTTCTGGGTTGTTTATGGGGGCTACACAGAGTATACAAAACAAGGAAGGACAAAAGGCTTAAGAAGAAGTATTTTAGGCTCAATGGGGGTTTATTATTGCAAGAAAAAATGTCTTCAAGTGAAGATACAGTTAAGAAAATCGAACTCTTCACTTCAAAGGAGCTAGAGAAGGCCACAGACGATTACAACAGGAATCGAATAGTCGGCCGAGGACGCCAAGGCACTGTCTACAAAGGAATGTTAACCGATGAAAGAGTCATCGCAGTTAAATTGTCCAAGCCATTAGAAGAAAACCAAGTGAAGAATTTCATCAAGGAGGTCATCATCTTGTCGAAGATCAACCACAGGAATGTGGTGAAGATCTTGGGGTGTTGCTTGGAGAGCAAGCTTCCAATGTTGGTCTACGAGTTCATCCCGAATGGAACCCTTTTCGACTACATTCAGGGCAAGAATGAAGAAATCCCGTTTTCATGGGACGTGCGCTTCCAAATAGCTATAGAAATTGCGGTAACTCTTTGTTACTTGCACTTTCATGCGGAAACGTCTATTTTCCATCGTGACATCAAGTCTAAAAACATACTACTAGACGAGAGGTTCCGAGCAAAAGTAGCTGATTTCGGCATTTCAATGTCAGTCTCCATTGATCAAACTCACAAGTCCACAACGGTTCGGGGAACTTTCGGGTACCTAGACCCGGAGTACTTCCATACTAAGAAGTTTACAGAAAAGACTGATGTCTATAGCTTTGGCGTGGTTCTTCTAAGCTCTTAACGGGCCTAGAACCGGTTTTCCTAGGCAGTAGTGATAGTAGTAGTGGCGAGCAAGATTACATAAACTTGGCAGCACATTTTGTGCATTCAATGGAGCAGCAAAGTTTCTTGAAGATGGTCGATGCTCGCATTGCGGAAACAGCGAGGAAAGGGGAGATAATGGCGGTGGCGAATGTGGCGAGGAGATGCTTGAACTTGGATGGGAAGAAAAGGCCAACAATGAAGGCAGTGGCAATGGAGCTGGAGTGGATTAGAACAAAGAGATCAGAGAGTCCTTCCCGTTTGAGCAAACTAGCTACCAAGAGTATGAATGCTGTAATGACACCCAAATTGTGTAGCCCTTTCATTTTTTGATGCTTCAACTTGGTCAAAATCTAATTCCTCAGCCAACAGCTTGATTAGGTCTGTTATATATATATATATATATGTATGTATATGTGTGTATTTATGTCTGTGTACTCAACACTTCGACTGATCTTTATGAGGTTAAACCTTTTCTAATAGTATTGGATAGCAGTTGCAACAAAAGAAATGATAGGTGTTATATACCCTTGTGAATAAAAACAAAACAACACAAAGGTAACTCATTTCCACAACATGAGCTAAGATGCATGCATATGCTAGCATTCTCGATCGCAAATAAATTTTAGGAGTTATAGTCTCCATACCGTTTATCAAATTAAAAAAAAAAAAAAAAAAATCCAACATTTCGTATGTTGAGTATGATGCTACATAAACTTGCTGCTCTTTGTCCGTTCAAATATTTCATCGTCAAACATCTCCTAGCACACTTCGCTCTATTTAGCAAACTGAGAAGACAAATTTTGTGTCACTACTTACTAAGATTTTTGTAGTAGATTTCTCACTTCACAGTCAGTGACGGAGCCTCATTGTTTTTAGTAGGGACGCGAGCCATCACTTGACTTTTAAAATTTTAGTAAAAGAAATTGTTGTGTTCCAATTTTACAAGAAATTTTAATTGTGACCCTAGTCAATTATTGAAATATGTTATTCTACCTCCCCTTTTACAAGAAATTAAATTTCAATTGTACCTCATTCAATAATTAAAATACAAAAATGTGTCTTCATTCAAATATATGTAATCTGTATTTTTCTTTCATAGTGTTCTATTGAAAAAAAGAAAAAAAAAAATACTCCGTCACTGTTCACACTCACAGCTCTTACATATAAGATCATTTATTAAAAATTATGACCAAACGAAAAACCTACATGGCCGAGACAATATTGCAGGATTATCAAGTCGGATATAGTGAAACCTGTAAAAATCTTCGCATAGGATTCATTTCTCTTTGTTTTTCCCCCCTTTACAGTCTCGAATAGAAAGATATTTTAGCAATTTTTAGCGGAGTAGAAATCAGCAGGTAACTTTTCTGTCCGACTAACAAGACAAACAATTTCCTTCCTACATGTATAAAAATGTATATACATATACTATCAAAATTAAACTGTGCCCTATTACAATGTCTAGCCAAAACTATCAATTATTAACTCATGATATGGAAAGCCGAAACAAGTCTTATAAATCTTTCATTATCGTTTATCTTTCTTTAATCAAATACAAGGGAAGATAAATTAAGCTGCTATTATAAATTTTTAATATGAAAAGTTTATAGAATAGTCGCAGAATATGCTTGGCCGTCATCTTCTTGAAATTCTTTTTTGTCCCTAATTATCCATGACTCATCCTAGGAAACACATCACAATTCCATTACCATACGAAATCCTTTATATATTAAAAAGACAAAAGAAAAAGGAAAAAAAAAAAAGGAAGGAATTCTTTGGTTTTATCGCGGACTAATAAACTTGTACGCGTTATCCAGCTTGCTACAAGGGCATGAATGAAAATAATTATTGAAAACATTCTTGTCCATTTTCTCGTTTGACCATTTGAGCAACATTGTAAGAAACAATGTCAATTTGATCAAGATTAATTCAGGAGTAATAACACAAAAGAGGGAGAGAGAGAGGGAAAAAAAAAAAAAAAAACTATGATTTTTAAACCAGCCCTTGCTTGTGTACTAACAATAGTGTAAGTACTACACAAGGATCAACACAACAATTACAAGAAAATCCATCTTCTAATAGTACTACTTGTCTGGACAAATGTGGAGAGATTTCCATTCCATACCCTTTTGGCATCGGAAGCGGATCCAACTGCTCGTTAAACAATTGGTACACAATCGTCTGCAAAACCTCCTCTGACCACCCTCCAAAGCCCTTCTTACGTACTCCTAATCTGGAGGTTCTCGATATTTCTTTGGACAACCAAACCATCACAGTAAAGAGTCCCGTATTATCGAGTTGTCAAGATAAAACCGCACCTCTACTCCTAACGAGAAGCCCTTTCTCGTTTTCGAGCAGCATCAACAGATTCGTGTCCCTTGGCTGCGACAACAGTGCTGAGTTCAGGGATGAGAACCGGAAGGAGATTGGTGGGTGTATGTCGTATTGTCACGCGAGCTATGATCATGATAACCAAGAAACGAGTACTACTACTACGACTACTACTACTACTACAAGTGGATCATGCCTCGGCCGAGGTTGTTGCCAAACAAGAATTCCAAGCTGGCTTAAGGCTCTTGACGTGTCATTCAAGAAAACAAGTTCTGGCAAACGCAAGAAGCCTGACGATAAATGTAGCTATGCTTTCATAGTTGACGAGAATTATCCGTTCAATTCCAGTTTGGAATTTTTACCGAATGAGATACTCCTACAAATTGAAGAACCGAAATTTGTTCACGCGGTGCTTGACTGGAGTTTGTCTAACAATGGAACATGCGTCAAGGCCTCAGTTTGTGGCACTAATGCTCACTGCTCGATGAACTCGAACGAAAGTTACATATGTTTGTGTGACAAAGGTTATGGAGGAAATCCTTATGATAAATGTACAGGTAATCATGTTGGTTTTTTTTTTGCCCCCCTTTTCTGGAAGGCGTAAAGGTATCCAAACTTAGGACCTTAAGGTTAGAGATTAAATGATAGAAAAATTACTTATCAAAATGGTGGATTGGTACCTCCAGGTTAGATAAAGTGTTCCAGGAACCGATTTCTTGTTATCTACATAAGTAAGGACAAATCCATCATTTAGATAAAACATAGGACACCGGAGCGTAATTTTCCCTAATATGATTATGGTTAATTTGTTTGAGGGACTTAGTTAATTTAAAGTAAGAACTAAGGAGGTAAATGAAAATTTTTATTACAATTGTATTTTTATAAAAAAAAAATTTAGAGGGACTAATTAAGAAAAGAAGGGGACAAAATAACAAATTTCTTAGCTAGTTTCATTCCTGGTTATGAGACGATTGTACACGAATCTTTAATCCAATGATAATATCTGTATTATACCTTTATTTGTCACTAAAAGTGGCCTTGACCAATATATTTTTTTAGTTAATCTAGGTAAAGTTTTGGTTGGTTTCATGAGTTTCAGATATCAATGAATGCGCAAGTGCAAATGGCAATCCTTGTGGGAGACATAGTATGTGTAAAAACACAGAAGGCGGATATAATTGCTCTTGCTCCTCAGGCCATAGTTACAGAGGAAATTCATGTAAGCTCAAAATAAAGTACATTGGGATTCTAGGTAAGCATGAAAAAAGCTTGGTAGATTTTCATTAGATTAGGTTTTGGAACGCAAGATCTGATGGATTTTGATACAGTCTGATGATAAATATTTACAAATAGCGGTGTTAATCTCAACTTTTTGATTCGTGCAGTATTGGTGATCACCGCAGGGAGTGGTTTGATTCTTCTTATTGGTTGTTCATGGTGCCTACGCAGACAATGCAAAACAAGGAAGGAGCAAAAGCTGAAGAAGAAGTATTTTAAGCACAATGGAGGTTTGTTATTGCAAGAACAATTGTCTTCAAGTAAGGACACCATTGAGAATACCAAGTTGTTTACTTCAAAGGAGCTGGAGAAGGCCACGGACAACTACAACAACAGTCAAATTCTCGGTCAAGGAGGACAAGGCACTGTTTACAAGGGAATTTTGACAGACGAAGGATTGTGGCGGTTAAAAAGTCCAAAGTGTTAGGCGCAAGCAAAGTCAAGCAGTTCGTTAATGAGGTTGTCATTTTGTCTAAGATCAACCACAGGAATGTGGTGAAGATTTTGGGCTGTTGTTTGGAGACCGAACATCCTCAGTTGGTTTACGAGTTCATTCCAAATGGAACTCTTTTCCAGTATATCCATAATGAGAATGAGGAGTTCCCTTTTTCATGGGACATGCGCTTACAAATTGCCACAGAAGTAGCTGAAGCTCTTTCTTACTTGCACTCGGCAGCTTCTGTGCCCATTTATCATCGCGATATCAAGTCTACGAACATACTCTTAGATGACAGGTTTAGAGCAAAAGTAGCCGACTTCGGGGTTTCAAAGTCTATTCTTATCGACCATTCTCACATAACCACGAGGGTACAGGGAACTTTTGGATATCTAGACCCTGAATACTTCCATACTAATCAGTTCACAGAAAAGAGTGACGTGTATAGCTTCGGTGTGGTTCTTGTGGAGCTTCTAACTAGCCTGGAACCGATTCTTTCAACAAGTCAAGACGAGATTGGATTAGCTGCACATTTTGTTATGTCAGTGGAGCAGCATCGATTAATCAACATCATTGATGCCCGCATTATCGGGGTAGCCAGGAAAAGAGAGATAGTGGCTCTGGCAAATCTTGCAAGAAGATGCTTGAACTTGAATGGGAAGAAGAGGCCTACAATGAAGGCGGTGGCAGTAGAATTGGAGGGGATTCGAATGAGCAGATAGGCTTAGCGGTCGAACAAAGTTGCTTGGATGAGAAATGCAGTGAGAACTGACTTCTTTAACCCGTATTTGATGCTTCAACTTCGTTAAAATCAGCAGCCTTGGACATTACCATGATCAATCATATCGGATCATGCATCACTTAAAGATTGGATAAAACTTCTCCGGGTTCTAACAATTATTATTTTGAAGGCATTACTTGTTTCCATAGAAATAGGAGTCCTTATACGGCAAGCTTGTTCTCCCACCCTTTTCTCTCTCTCTCTCTCTCTCTATATATATATAACAGTTTACTCGGTAATGGGTAACGAAATCAAATCAAAGACCTCTCTGGGAAAGAAAACTTTTGGTATGATGAACCAGTGATGAATCCGTTTCAAATGATTTATAACGTTAAATGCCATTTAATTCTTGTTCATGCGTAGCCTGATTTTTATGATCGATGACGACTCAAATTATAAGAAATAACATGGAAATAAGGCTCAGATCAAAAAGAAACTATGCTTTTCCAAGTAAATGAAACTTGTCTCATTTGCAAAAATTTGCTGTCAGATTGTATTGAGAACATATAAATAATGACCAAAATTTCGGGAGGCGAAATGTAAACTAATAGTTCCCCTTGGTGATACAGTTTATATCGAAGTGTAAAATACTATCCTTGGATTATCTGGACACGGGCTAACCATGACTTAAGAGGATGACAGAGACCCTTTACCGAAAATAGGCTCAACTCTACCTTCTCTACAGCACAGCGACATCATATCGCCCACAATCTCTATCAGTGCCAGTCCACATCTTCTAGTAGGAGAGGCACATGCTCAACTCTAAGGTGAAAATGTCAGCTTAGATGTAACGCCCCGACCACCCACGTAGGGCCGACCACACGAATGGGACCGTTACCTTATTTACTTGACTTAAAACTCGGTCTTAAATAATTAAGTCTGTTCAAAATTCTGAGTAAATTTTTTTTTTTTTAAAAACATACTCACATAAAACGTAAAGCCTTAACATAAACTTAAACTTGTTCTCATACATAAACTTAACTTATTCATATGTACTCATCCGAGTACTGAGCTTTCACCTCTTCGGAAAGCTACCATGCACAAACATATACCGTGGACCAAACCCGACCTAATGCGATTGGTACAACACGAGGCAACTTGCTTGCCATACATATTAGATTTTGTCATACATATATAAAACATAATGTAAACACCTTTTTCATTTCAAACAGATTTTATAAAACCCGTGGCGGTGTCCGTCCCACATTTCACAGTTCACAGCGCCATCTTTCCACAGTCTTGTATCAAGTATTGCTGGTAGGTAGCTTACTTACAGCATGACCGTAAGTAATGAGCTAATTCCCAGTAAGTACAATATTCAATCCGCATGCATATGGAAGTGCAAAAATGCATGAACCGGTTATGATTTCTTATGAATCAATTATGATTTCATAGTTAATTTAAACTTAATTCTGTTTCCTTATATATTATGTATGCACGTACTGTGGTACATAACCATGGAGTGGTTGAAGGTAGCCATTCCATATCAACTCCAACCATGAAACAAATTGTTTAACATGGAGTAGTTGAGGCAGTCAGTCCAATCCAACTCAAACCATAGAATATACCGTTTAAACCCGCCCTTAAGGCAAGTTAGTACGACATAACATCATTACTTGTCTTATCTCACGTCTTAGAACTTGTTCTTACCATGCGTTTTAATATCGGTGAACAGGCTTCGTGATGTCACGATATCAACCATATAAAACATATCACTCATAGCATAAAACATCGCATCATAACATATTTTGTCATAACAAACCCTATCATACCATAACATGCCATATCATATCATACCATATCATAACATACCACATCATATCGTATCATACCATAACATACCACATCATACCATATCATACCATAACATACCACATCGTATCATAATATACAAAGCACATCATGCAACCAAACATGTTGTTCATGCTGTAGGCGGAGTTGTACTTA
Source organism: Ficus microcarpa (assembly GCA_025413485.1). Taxonomy (NCBI): domain Eukaryota; kingdom Viridiplantae; phylum Streptophyta; class Magnoliopsida; order Rosales; family Moraceae; genus Ficus; species Ficus microcarpa. The sequence continues at coordinate 19,543,606 of CM046379.1, read as the reverse complement.
CCTTCCGTCCTACACTCTTGATTTATTGTCCCATCATGGCACGACAACAATTCCTACTCCTGTTTCCAAACAAGGTGTAAGATAAGAATCACTTCCATTCTATCTTACCATAAATCATAATTATTAAATGTCGGTAATTAACCAACATTCTTGCATGGTTTTAGTTGTATGTCCCCCCTAAACCATAAACCATATTTGGTTATACTAAGTAACTTGTCACATTAGGTTACAATAAGTAACCCTATTGAACGTCGATCATTACTTAGTAGGTTACATTGGGTAACCTTATGTGCTAAGCCCTCTTACAAACAAATAAGGTTAGGTTACCTCCTAACCTTGGGCTCATATTTTTGACTCCCTGGGTTCATAATCCAATGGGTTATATTGGGTAACCCATTAGGTGATTAACTTAATTCAACTAGGTTAACCAAAGTCAACCTCTAAAGTCAAACCTCTAAGGGTCAAACTTTGGGCCTTGGGTTTGACCCAGTAACTCGGGTATCCTTCCCGGTTACCATGCGTAATCGCTTTGCTTATCAAACTTTTAGCTTGAAAATTCTATTTTTCCTTAACTTGGAAAATTTGGGGAAATTAATCCCAAAACTCTTTACTTAACTCATAAAAATCTATATTCTTAAAATGGGGCTTAATAAAATCACTTGAGACTGAAAACTGTCGTTGGAACAGTCTCCATAGTCAAAATAGTGAGAATTGGAAAAATATAGTTTTTCTGAAACAATTTTTAGAAAATCCTGTGCAGGAATTTTCTGTTCATTGCACAGTCTTTGCAAAATAGTGTCAGTTTAAAAATCCAATCCGAATTTAAAAAACTTGTCTTCATGAAAGTTATAGCTCTCAAAAAATCCTAAAACTTTTGTGTTTTACGAAAAGTTTAATTCGGACTCTAACTAGCTCGTTTTGCTGTTTGAACTCACCTGGCCGTGTATAACTACTGGGCACGGTTCAGGCTTGGGTTTTGGTAAAAACGAAGGCCTTTGGAGTCTTATTTTGGAAATCCGCCCACGTTGTCCCCTAGGAAAACTCGTTTTGAACAACTTTAATGTTTTAAATTTTACCCAATTCGGCCTCTAAAGGCCTCAAATTCCACTTACCAGAAAACTGGGCAGTTCCAAGTCCGAACTGACAGTTTTCCTTATTAGTTCCATTTTACGTCCTATTGCGCGAAATCTAACTCAACCGAACACGCGGAAGCCTAAATAGCATACATGCAGCGTATTCTAACGTCCCACATGAATGAACATGTAACTCTAACGTGTCCATGCAAACCAAAACAGATCTGCCCTAGCCTAGGGTTTGCATGATCTAGGTTTGCATCACAATCCAAACATTCATCTTATGCCATTCTTGACTAGCACTAGCAACCTAGCATCATTGCCACAACCGGCTTGCACAAAATAGGGCACATACCAACCATCTAATCATGCAAATCCTAGCATGCAAGCAAGCATAAACGTATAGCAAGCAAAGCATAAACAAACCACCCCTAGAATCCTAATCAAGCACCACACCTAGTCTAGGGCAATTGAAATAAACTTGAGCTTATGCTCTTACAAACTTTAGCTTGGAAATACACATAAATTTCCAAATGAAATTATAATGGAAAGGTTAGGGTTGTGGGAGATTTTACCTTGGCTAACCCTAGAAATGGGTTACGGTTTGTAAATCCGAATTTCTCCCTCCTTTAGTCCTTCCTTTCATTCGATTTCCACCCTCCAAATGGGTACCAAAATTTTTCACCTCACTTGGTGATTGTTCAAGCTAGGCTGAACACTCTCTACACTAATCCATCTCAATTTTTCTTTTCCCTTTTTCTTGCTCACCCATGGCCGAACTCTCACACTCACCTAGGGGCACCAAAATCCTTTTGGTTTCTTGGTTGGTGATTTCTCCTCACTCTTGGCCACTCTATAATTTTTCCCACTGAAATTTTCTCTTCTTTTCCTCCTTCCCCACACTCGGCCACAAGCCAAAATGGGTCTCCAATTTTTTTTTTTCAAATTCTCTCTTGGTTTCTTGCTTGAAAAACCGAACACTACCCTAAGCTAATCTCCCTTGGATTTTCAAATTTTTCTTGCTTCTATCTTGGTTTCTCTTGCTCAGATTTTAGAGAGAAAATTTGGCAAGAGTTTGGCTGATTTTTCTCATTTTTTCAGCCCAAAATCCGCCCCCTACACATGGGTATTTATAAGCATGGGGAACTTTTCAAAAATTCTAAAACAACCCCATGAAAGTTAAAATTTACATACTTGGCATGCAAGGTGGCCGGCCATTCCCTTGTAGAGCAAGGTTAAGATGACCTCATCATGGTGACATCATCTAGGTGACATCACTATGCTTACATCACCAAATTTTTAAAATTTACACTTTTGCCCCAAAAGCTAAAATTCTTACAATTTTGCCCCCTTGGTAGCCAGTCACTTACTTGGAGATCAAACCAAGCTTATCTCATCTTGATGACATCATCTTGATGACATCACTATGCTTACATCATCAATTTTCTAAAATTTACACCTTAACCCCTAAAGATAAAATTTTGGCATTCTTGCGCCTGAGGCGGCCGGCCATGACATCTCTTCTAGAGCCTTCTTTGCTTTCTTTCCAAGCTTAAATAATTCAATTATGATGTCATAAATTAAGGATAGGATGATGTCATCCATATTAAGCCATGTTTGGCTTTTCCTTAATATACAGTCCATTTTTAAGATACACAGATATTTTTATTACTGTGTTTACTTATAGTGCAGTATTGTTGCACTAATTGCAGTCCAAAATTTATCTATCGTAAAAACGGACTGTAAAAATTTTTTCCTTATTTTTTCGAAGTCTTTTTACCATTGACCCTAACTTGGTGTGTTTGATTTTTCTAGGGTGGTCTCATAGCTTAATCTTGTTATTTTATCTATAATGACAGTTTTTCGCAGTATATTTTCTATACTGCTTATCGTATCACAGTACCGTCATGCCTTTGACCTCTATGGTCAACCTTTGACTTTTTAGTCAAACTTTGACTTTTTCGGTCAAATTTTGACCAACATAAAATCATGAATTTTTGTGATGCCTTTATCACAAAAAGCCTTATATATGGCTAAGTAACTATTTATTGAGGCTCATAATTAATTAAATGAGAACTCAAACATTTACTGATATTTAACCCAATTTATGAGTTTTATATCGTCATACATATTTTAATATTAAATTTTCCTTGTTTCAAAGGAAATCATGAATCATAGAAATTTCGGGTATTACATCAGATAGATCATAACTCATCATCAGCCTTGATCTCCGTGTCAACATTCTCATTGTCCGACACATTCGATTCTGCCGCTGATTCGTTACTTTGAGATTGTTGACTCTCTTCAGAAGTTGTCTGAAGATTTTGCTTTTTCCTTACTGCTCTCGGTTTTATCCATTTCGTTCTTGGCAGGCTTCTGAATTTTAGGCTTTGCCTTTGGAATTCTATTAACGCTTGCAATCTATGCAAAAGACCAACCGCATATGAACCAGAATGCTACAAACACTAAAGCTCATATACCTACCGCGTAAAAGGAATTTCAATATACCTTGTCTTGCAGATTAAACACCTTCAAATAAACATCTTCAGATGTGAATGCCGGCGTGCTAGATGCAGGAGTCCTTCAAGAAGAAAGAAAAAAGTAAGCTTTCTGTCTCACACCATGTCATGACTTACAAGATTTGAAACGAACAAATATACGAGTTCAGTTCACCGAACTAACATCTGGTCCCGTAGAATAGAACCGGCTGCAATAATGCTTATTTACATTTATTACAAACAACTAGATTATCTTTAGGAAATCTTGCTTGTGTACTAACGATAGTGTTAAGTACTCTACAAGGATCAACACAACATTTACAAGAAAATTCATCTTCTAATGGTACTACTTGTTTGCACAAATGTGGAGAGACTTCCATTCCACACCCTTTTGCCATTGGAACCGGATCCAACTGCTCATTAGACAATCGCTACAGGATCATCTGCAAAACCTCCTCTGACCACCCTCCAAAGCCCTTCTTAAACACTTCTAATCTGGGGGTTCTCGATTTTTTTTGGACAACCATATCATCACAGTAAAGAGTCCCATATTATCGAATTGTCATGATAAAACCACACCTCTACTTCTAACAAGAAGCCCTTTCTCATTTTTGAGTAGCGTCAACAGATTCGTGTCCCTTGGCTGCGACAACACTGCTGAGTTCAGGGATAAGAACTGGAATGAGATTGGTGGGTGTATGTCGTAATGTCACACGAGCTATGATCATGATAACCGAGAAACGACTACTACTACTACTACAAGTGGATCATGCCTTGGCCGTGGTTGTTGCCAAACAAGAATTCCAAGCTGGCTTAAGGTTCTTAACATGTCATTCAAGAAAACAAGTTTTGGCAATCACAAGAAGCCTGACGATAAATGTAGCTATGCTTTCATAGTTGACAAGACATATCCGTTCAATTCTGGTTTGGAATTCTTACCAAATGACATACTCCTACAAATTGAAGAACCGAAATTTGTTCACGCGGTGCTTGACTGGAGTTTGTCTAACAATGGAACATGCGTCAAGGTTTCAATTTGTGGCCCTAATGCTCACTACTCAATGAATTCGAACGAAAGTTACATATGTTTTGTGACTAAGGTTGCGAAAGAAATCCTTATGATGAATGTACAGCTAATCATGTTGTTCTCGCCCCCTCCACACCCCTCCCCTTTCCGTAGAAGGCGTAGAGGTATCCAAACTTAGGACCTTAAGGTTAGAGATTAAACGATAGAAATATTACGTCCAAGGACCTCGTGTCTTATCGAAATGGTGGATTGGTACCTCCAGGTTAAATAAAGTGTTTGAGGCACCGATTTCTTGTTAACTATGAAAGAGCAGGTAGATCTAAAATAGCTGTAGGAGAGATTTTTTGCCTTGTGTTGGTACCTATTACGTATCGTGTTATCGTGTAATCTCGCAAGTGTACAAGTCGTGCACAAGTAATAAAGTGAGTGTGTGAGAATCATCTCACGAAGATTGGTTCCTTATCCCAAATTAAGCTAAATACCACAGCCACAGCAATCCCAACTTATCTAGACAATCATGAAATGGAAAACAAACTAAATTAAGCAGCTAATTTAAACTAAGAATCAAGCAAACAAATGCAAATGGAGAGATGGATTGAAGGAACTCGATGATATGATAAGCTAGGGGTTGTTGATTTCACTTGACTAGACTATGCTTATCCAATTCAAGGCTTATAAATCGAATTCATTCAAATCATTAATTGTAGGCTCCAATTTTAATTTCACTCCCTCTCCCGAGTGCCATGTAAAAAATATGCGAAATCAATCAAATTAATATCCCTATTAACTCAATCAATTAAGCACTCATTACGCAAAACTTACTCTATTGATTACCTAAGTCATACTAGCTTCCCGTGTAAGACCCGAAATTTTGAAGACTTGTAATCTCCTTGTTCATAAGGAATTAAAGTCTAATTTATGTATCAATGATGTGTTATATGAAAAATTATGAATAATAATGAAAAATTCATAATTTTATCTAAACGATGTTCGAGTCCTCATTTAATGATTTTGAGACTCAATTAATGTTTTACGAGCCAAGAACGAAGTTTTTAAAGGAAAAAGAACGAAAAAGGATGAAATTTTACGAAAGTCAAAGGTTTGACCAAAAAGTCAACTTTGACCGAAAAAGTCAAAGAGTTGACCGAAAAGTCAAAGGGTCGACTAAGAAGTCAAAGTTTGACCGGGACGGGTCACAACGTTGACTACACAAGTATGATGAAGGAATACGGAAAGAATCTCCGAAAACGAAGTTTTAAAAGTCATAAACCCACCCTAGATAGATCAAGCACACCGAAATCGTTTTAAGGGCAAAAAGGTCTCCGAAAAATTGGAGAAAGAGAGTTTCGGTCTAAATTTACATGGAATAAATTTTAGACCAAAATATAAAATAAGAATGCTCATCACAATATTGAAAATAACGGTAGAACGCGAAAGGAGCTGTGTAAGACCGAAATGGCCAAACGAGGCCTTAGAAGAGTTAGTGGAAGATGGTATTTTTGTAACCACCATTCCCTAACCAAAAAATTGGAATGCAATGGCAGCCCTAACTCCCCCTTTAAATTCGGCCAACTAGCAAGGAAAAGAAAGGAAACTAGTTTGGTTTTGGTGACTAAATGTCTAACCAAAGTTCAACCAAACAAGGACACTTGCACATGGCTTCCACTCCCCCACTTTTTCAGCTGCCAACCACCCCACTAGCAGCCCCTTTTCTCTCCCAAAAATCCGGATTCAACACCCCTCAAAATCCCCTAGATTTTGGCTAAAAGCTTGGACAAGAAAGACAAGACTTAAAGCCTTGATTCAAGGCAAGCAAACCCACCTTTTTCTCTTCTCAATGCAGCCAAACCACTACTCTTTCTTCAGAAATTTTGAAGCCAAAACCGTGGGAGAGAGAGAGGAAGAGAATAGGAGAGTTTGAGAGCTAGAAAAATTCTGAAGAACCCATTTGGAGTGCACGGATTTGAGAGAGAAAAGTGAGCAGAAAATTTTGGTGAATCCACCAAGAGGAAGCCGACCAAGAGCAAGAGAGAAAGAGGAAAAAGAGGTGAGTAACTCTTGAAAATTTTTGGAGGTTTTCAACCTTGTTCATGCACGGTTTTGAGACAAGAAAAAGCTAACAAAAAGATCTCTTGGATCTCATTTTTTGTGTCAAACCCGTGAGCCAAGCAAGGAGGAGATTGAGAGAAAATTTTTGGTGATTCTTCAAGGAGGTAGCCGAACCAAGCAAGAGGAGAAAAGGTGAGGAAAAATTTGATTTTTCTTTTTGTGATCTTGGATTTTCCTCTTGTAAATGGTCGGTTTTGGGGGCAGCCAAAGAGCTAACAAAAAATAAAATTTTGGATGCATTCTTCATGAAGAAAACCGTGGGCTAGAACAAGTCAAGGAACCAAGGAAGATTTTGGGATTTCAAAACCCTAACTTGGGTTGAGGTAAAATCTCTTAAACCCCCTTGAATCTAAGCTTTATTTAAGTGTTTTTAAGGTTGATTCAAGAGATTTGTAAGGACATAAGTCCATTTGATTTCCTGCCCTCATTTATGGTGTGTATGTGCTTGATAAGGTTAGGTTGGTTGGCTGACTTTGATGCTTGATTTCTTTAAAAATTTGTGCATGAAAATGATGGATTTTTCATGCTAGAAGATAGGTTGTATGTCCCATAAGATTAGGCCAAAAATCTGCTAGGGCAGTCCACTTATGATGTGCTAGCTTAAGACGTAAACCGAACACAACCCTCAACACTGCCAGTTCGGGTTCGAACCTGAGCAGTTTCGGGAAAATGAAAATATCATGCCCTTAGAGGCCGAATGAGGTAAAAGTTAAAACACGAAAGTTGTTCGGAACAACTTTTCCTAGAGGACAACGAGGACAGAATCTCGAAATAAGGCTCCGAAGGCCTTCGTTTTACTCGAAACCCGTGGCTGAACCCTGGGACGTTCTCCACACAGTTTTCCAGAACTAACCCGTTTTCAAATAAAAACTGGTACTGATCTAGGCCGAACTAGATTTTGTGTAAAACATGAAAGTTCTATCATTTTTTGTTAGCTACAACTTTCGTGAAGAAAAGTTTTGCAGATTCCGAGCCGATTTTTAAACTGGGCGCGTTTTGTGAGAGACGCGCAGAGAGTCCGAAAACTAGCAAATGAATCTCACGAAAATCTTTTCTAGAAAAATCATGAAGTGTTCCAAAATGGTCTTTTTAGCATCGGAAACCATTCCAAAGGTGGTTTCCGACCCCAAATGATTTTATAAAAGATTTGTTTCGAAAACCATAAATTTTAAAGGGCTCGGGTTTGAAATTCACATTTTCCATAAAGAAAAGAAAAAAAAGGGTTTCAACCAAACATTTGCAAGTTGAAGGAAATAATAAAATTAAGCTAATGAATTTTCTAACTAAAAGGAGTTAGAATTTTTATAAGAAGAATGAAGGATTTTTGGGAAGTAAATTGCACAAGATTTTCCAAAAATAATGAAGAGGAATTTTATGGTAAAATTGGTGAACAAGCCGATTACGAACGGTAACCGGATATTAGATCCGAGTTACATACCCAAGGATAACCAAGGGTTGACAAGAGGTTGATCCAAGGTTAATTAAGGTTAACCTTAAGGGTTACCCAACATAACCCTAAGGGATACCCACATGAATATTGGGCTAAGATTAAATGGGTTAAAGGATATAACCCAATAACAAGGATATATGAGCAAAGCCCAATAAGAGAACAAGACCCTAACAAAAAAAAAGGGTTACCCAATGTAACCTCATAAGGATTATCCAAGTTCAATAAAGAATAGGGATAAATATGGCCTAGATGGATAACATGTATAGGGGACATACAACCAAAAGTAAATATGAGTGTTGGTAGGTCACCAACACCTTACGAAAGGATCCTGATCCTATATTTTTGGTATATCAGGAAAGTAAATTGCCGTTGCCGACGAGTTACAGAACGCGATTCTAAGGAACACGGCACTAGAGTTAAGTACAAACCTCACCTGCAGTATGAAAACTAGTAAATTACGTTCAAGTATGTAGATTTCAAATGTACTGCAATATGTCGTGTGCTATATCTGTGAAATGCCATGTTTTATGAAAAGTGCTATTTTTGCGAAATGCCATATTTATAAAAGGTGCCATTTTCGTAAAATGCTATGTTGATAAAAAGTGCTATTTTTGCAAAAGATGATAATAGTGCTATATTTGCAAAATGCCATGTTTATAAAAGGTGCTACTTTCGTAAAATGCTATGTTGATAAAAAGTGCTATTTTTGTAAAAGATTACAATAATGCTATATTTGCAAAATGTCATGCTTATAAAAATGTCGTGTTTGCAATTGCCATGAATGAGAAGAATGCCATGTCATGTTATAATGAGATACAAAGTATGCTATCATGTAGTGACATCATATGGTATGTTCACTAAAGATAAATAACATGGTAAGAAGTCACAAGTAAAGTGTCGTACCAACCTCCTTATGGTGGAGGATTTTTATATACAAGTTATGGGTTCACCTTCTCGATTCTGTAAGAGGGTGTAATCACCTATGTTCCCTGGTGCAGTTAGGGGCTTGCAACCCCATCTAACTGTACTGGGAGGCGCGCTATAATTTAAGGGTACGTACACTAAGGGGCCCATAAGAAAGATAAGAAAGTTAATGAAATGCATAAATGGAACATAACTGGTTCACGCATATGCATATGATGATGAATGTTTTTATGATGTTTAAATGTTTTGTGAGATTATGTTTGTGCTTACTGGGCGAAAGCTCATTCAGTTATATTTCATACTGTAGGTAAGAAACCCGCAGCTTAATGCTGGGCATTGTTGGAGCGGTGTGGCGGCAGACGAAGGCGGTATGGATACCACTGCGCATAGTTTCCGCAAATCTTTTGATGTAAAGAAGTTTTTATATATAAGCATGTATGATAAAGACAAATTATGCTTTATGGTATTTTGGAACTACATACATTAAGTAATCATTTACTTGAGTAGTAATGAAGTATTACTAAAGACAAATGTTTTATAAGTAAGTTTCAAAAGAAAAAAAAAAAGATAAGAGTTTTAAGAAAGTAAAAAAATATATATATATATACCCAAATTTTCAAGTAAGTAATGTAAGGTAAGGAGTGACGGCCCTACGTAGTAAGGGGGCGTCACATCCCGAACTTAACATCACTATGGGTTGTGTTTCCCAAGTCTCAACAAATGAAATAAACTTTCTTAAGCCCAATTTCGCACATCTAATAACTCTAATTTAACGAAAAATCAAATTAGGAAAAAGCATGGAGAAAAAAAAAAAAGATTCAAAATGGGATTCAATCAACAAGCATTAAAATCATCAAACTATAATCATCATCAAGCTACATTACACCTCGAAGCTTAAAAGTTTATCTAAACATCAAAGTTCTCAAATCCATAACCAAATTCGAAGCAAACATCAAATCCATGTTCAAGCAAAAATTCAAAGATTAAATACAAGTTTAAGAGCTAAAAAGAGAGAGGAAAGTAGAAGAAAGAAGAATTAGTTGAAGGACAAACTCCCAAATCATCAATCTCTTTGAATCTCTAAGAAAAGCCCTAAAAAACCTTGAAGTTTTCTCTCTTGTTTGTCTACAATTTTGGGTTCCCTTTTATACCCCTCAAAATCAGCTCATTTTTGCCTTCACTTTAGGGATCCACATGTGCAGACACTACAGCAGATGAAAAGTGGAATGCAGCTAGCATATGGCGGCAAGGTTTCTCAGAGGTGGGCTATATAATGGATAAAAAGGGGGTTTTAGCGCGCCTGAACAAGGCAGGGGTGGGCTACATCAGATGTTTGGCTCGCTGCAGCCGTTTTCTTGCACCTTTGATTCCTCTTTTTGGTGTCTTTTTTATCCTCTTTTTGCTCCTTTTTGCAATTTTTCCTACGAAAACAACATAAACAATACAAAACACTAATAAAATGCTAAAAAACCAACAAAGTACCTAAAATAAAGATTGATAAAATCCCTATATCAGTATCGATTTATCTTCTTTTAAGATATTTTTTAGCTTTATAATTAGTTGCCAAGAATATAAAGGAAATGTGAATTGTGAATGGGGTTTATTCGTCATTGTAATTTGGTTAGCAAACTACATCTAGCTTGGTAATAGAACAAACGAAAGCTTAATTTCTTGTCTTTGCATCCTAATTGAGAGTATTTGTGTCAATGCATATGATTCTTTTTTTGTTGGGTTCTGACAATATATGCATAATATCATCGTCTCTGGCAAATCCTTGTGCACACACCCAAAACATTAAGCAAAACATTAAGCAAGAAGTTCTCCAAGCTTATGCTTATAACTTAATTATTGGATTACTTGGTTAAACAGTTAATTCATATTGCAAAATAGAAATCAATTTTAGTGCTATCAACATCTACCGCTTGCTATGGGTATATTTTAGTTTGACTATTATTTCAGTAATGTAAATATGGCATACGAACAGGTACACACACATTATATAGAGCAGGAGCTATGTCTCCAAATCTTCAGCTTAAGCATATGTCAGCATTTACACTTGAGATGTTGGCACATGCTATTATCTACCAGTTACCTTTGGCTATAGATTAATGTTAATTTTGTCAACTAATATGATCTTCTTTGCAAAACTGTTAATGATTCCTTTTTCTTTCAAGTAATACTAGTGATAAAATCCTAGCAAGAAATGTTATATTACTCATACAGATTTTCTCAAATTCTTATGGATGATGATTGGACCGAAACTGATGGGCATGCTTCTGATTCAGAAACTTCCAACGATAGTTTAACTTGGGTGAAAGAATTGGAAATGGAAAAATCAGACTAAATGCGCTTATGTATACAAGTTAGTGATGATTAAATTTTAGCTATTTTAAACAATGTTTCTGTGAAATACTTTACAAATAGAGCGTGCATAAAATTTGTATATTAGTTTGGTTCACAATAATGTTATTACCGGTAGTATTTACATCAAATAATATATTTTGTTTTACTCAAGTTTATTTATTTTTAATTATTTCAATGAAAAGCTGTCACAAAATTAGCAACTAAATATTTAGCCCCAAAGGTTCTAACAAGTTTAGAATGAAACGAGTTTTTGCAACCATGATTTTTGGTTGAAAAAAAAAAAAGAATAAATAAATAAAACAAAACAAAATAAATAAATAAATAATTTTTTGGGTGACCAAATTTTGGTCACAAAATATTCTATTACCATAAGTCATGTTCCTTGGCACAACTTAAATAGTGTCTAAATTAAGGTCTTTTTGCAACCATAAGTTGGTAACTAAAATGTTAATTTTTTTGCGACCAAATAATTTGGTCGTCCAACACTTTGTTGCGACCAATTATTTGGTATTAAAACTTGTCATTTTCAGTCACGAAAGAATCATTTGGTTGCCTTTGCTAACAGAATCATGAATATATGGTAACCAAATAGTCGACTTTTGATGACTAAAGTTTTGGTTGTAGAAAAATACATTTTTTGACAACCAAAATTCAGTTGCAAGAAAACTTTCTGCAACCAAGCTGTTGCGACCACCCAGCGATCAAAATTTTGGTCACAAAAAAACTTTTTGCGACCAAAATAAACAAATTGCTACTAATTTTTTGATTGCAAAAAACCTTTTTTCCTGTACTATATTCTAAATTAGAATTTCTAACTCAATTCTCCGTTTGCTCTCTCTCTCTAATGAATTAGTTATCATTTTATTGGTACGTGTGATCCGTTCATTCTCATTTGTAGTCTCCACTTCAAAAGAAACGTAATTAACATGGTTGATTTTTAGTAATTAACATGATGCATAGCAAAAAGTTTTTTTTTTTTTTTTTTTGAATGAAGAGAAAAGATAATTGACATACGGAAAAATCAAGCATTCCAATCTAAAACCTTAAGCTCCCACAGGAAGTCTTTAACTCAATTTATTGAAATAAAAGAAATTTTCCAAAAGTCTAAAGCAGAGGAAAATAAAAAACAATACAATCCACAAGAAAAGGGTTATTTACATAGATGTTCAAATCGGAGGTATTGATTTGAAATATGTCTATTTTTCTATTTATTTGCATAAACGTCTAAAAGAGTAATTTTAAAGATAATTTTACCCTTCATAAAGAATGGAGAAGTAACAAATAAAAATTACAAAAAAGGAAACAAAAAAAAAAAAAAAAAGGAATCTAAGATGTTTACCAAGGCTAAAGTTGATTTAATGAAATTGCAAAAAGAATTGATGGAAAAAAAATTTTTTGAAATTTTTTTTTGATTTATTGTAAAGAAGGTGTAAATATTCATAATGAATTAAAAAAGAGAATATTTTCTCAAAATTAGATTTCAAATTAATGAGAAAAAGCTAAATAAAGAAAAAGAAAAATCTCAAAAAAATAATTTCGTATAATGAATCTATCTTTATCATAAAGATATGTTCAATTTCAATTCAACTAATTTACATAAATAATAGTATTTTTTTAATAAAGAATTTGATTCCATTTATTGTGTTATTCTTTAATTTATTTGGTTAAGACATAAATGATAACTCTTTGATTTATAGTGGACTATATAAACAAATAGGTTTTTTCATAAAGAATTCATTGGTTTTTTTTTATATGAGAAGTATGAATATTCATTAATCTTTATTATTAATATTTTGTGTTGTGTTTAATATTTAGTATGAACCATCATCTTTATATTAAGTATTTTATATTTATTATAATTACTTTGATGTTTATAATTAATTTTCATTTATTAAAGATAATTTACATTCATCAACAAAAAATACTAATTATTAAAATCAAAAAACAAAAAATAAAATAAAATAAAATAAAATAATATGTATAAAAATAAAATGATTTCAATTATAGTAAAAGAACAAAAAAAAGGTAGTACATATATTTATTTATAAAAAAAATAGACATATATAAAATATTATTAAAAAATAGACATATTTTAAAAGGAAAGTCTAAAAATGAACCTTTTGTATAATTTTGAATCCCATCCAACAAAAGAAAATAGCACGATTAGCATAGACCCAACGCTAAAAAAGAAGTTGGATACAACTTGATGTTGGGTATTGGCCCATCATGTTGAGTATTCATTTGGGACAATATCAACTACTATGTATTAATATTACTCTTATATATATATATATATATATATATATTCTCAAATCGATGACTAAAATACTCCGCCTTCTAGAAATAATAATAACAATAATAATAATAAACAAACAAAATATTACAAGAGTTTATCGATTCGTCACACTATAAGTTGAAGCTACTCATAAATGTAGGGTTTTGAGAGTCAGTCGTGGTCCTTCATTTATGACTTATGACGTGTTCCCACCGGCACATGGGATCAACCAATAATTATTTATTAAAACACAAATCTATGTTAAAGCGTTAAATTCCATCTTTACCATTGCACTACTCAAGGATAAAGGATTTTGTGGGAAAATGAAGAGGAACTATATTTATATATAGATGGAAAATAATATTTTTTTTATTTACATATATATATATATATAATGAAAATACAAATTAAGATGTAAATTAACAAATAGACTCTTCTCCTTTATTTTCTTTAGAGAATTAGACCACTCTATTTATGTAAAGGACAAAAGATCCAAATAATTGTTGTAACATCAAATTTAAATGAATAATTTGGTCATGTACTTTTTTTTTTTTTGGGAAGAAATAAAGGATCAGAAGAGCAACTGGCGTTGCGGTTGCGGCCTACTAGAATAATATCTCACTTATATGTTGGTACCATCCAATTATAGTCATATTTCCGAGGTCTCCACTTAAAATTAATTAAAAAGAAAATTTAAAAACCAATCAAGCTAAAGGAAAAAATAATAATTACCAAATTAAAAAGGTTTCCAACCCAAGATCAATATTCTTGAAAAAAAAAAAAAAAAAAAAAAAAACGCACCGTGAACAAGCTGTCACTGCATGTGATTGGATTGAATTCTAACTAGTAATTAACATGTTATCATTTATTTTAGTTATGTACTATTACAACAATGGAGTTAAATGATAGGATTTTCTATCTTTGCCCTACTATATAATTATAGAAATTGTTATTTTAAAATCGTCTGATTTATTATTGGTGTAGTTATATGTTGCAAATATAACCGTGAAATATTTGTCTTTCAACCAATTAGAGTTACTATATTTGGATCTTGTCATCTGTAACAGAGGCAATTGAGAACTAGTAATGGTTCAAGACAGTCTGACAATTCTTTGTGACAGTCAAAGTGTCTTGAACTTGTGCGTGAATCAAGTATATCACGGAAGGACCGAGGAAAATCTGACCATCTTTAGCAGGAGGGAAAAAATAAAAAATAAAAATCTAGATCATATATGTAGGGTCCTTCTGGAGTTTTGGTGCAACAGCCACGTGTTGAGCCAAGAATGAAGCATGACTAATATTTATACCTTGTTTCGAAAAGTTCAAACTCAAAATTTGAGTATTAGTTTTTATCTTTTTCTGAAAAAGTTTTTTATCTTTTCTGAAAAGTCGATAAAAATTACTATTAAAATTTAAAATTTAAAATTTTTAACTCAAACTCATTCACCAAACGGATCTTTAGCTGTAAATGTCAGGTTGTTATCTGTGCATGTAACCGACTATTGAGGGTTATTTTTAGAAATTGGCTTCATATGCTAGGGAGTCCAACGTCATTAGCTATTTATTTTCTATTTAAAAAAAAAAAAAAAAAAAAAAGCAAACTCTTTCCCTTGAATTGGTTCAGTACAATATGACATCGTACTGCAATTAAATAACCCCGGTAACTCTGAATTGTAAATATAGTAATAGAGTTTGAGATTTGATTTTTGAATGGGCAAACTATGTAAATGTAGAAATGATTCAGATTGGTAGGGATTTTAGTGTCTTTACCTATTTGTTTGTGTATTTTATCAAAACTAATTATATAGATTTGACGTGAGACCATTAACAACTCAATTATTTACAAGTAGGTTTGAGTTGTAAATGTACATGACAATATACTTTCATGTGTTTTCAATTTTTAGGATTTTTTTAATTGCAGTACTATGCTTTCCCATCTAGCATTCGTACGTTAAAACAAAACACCTTGTATTATTTCCACAAGACAGATGAAGATGTGAATTGTTGAGAAATAGTACAAGTAGTACAAATGGAAATTTCTAGCGGCGCCTTTTTTTTTTTTTTTAATACCAAGCTTGCATTATTTGTAAATGCGCATTTAGAACAACAAAGTATACCGAGAACAGCTTCAAAATAATGAGAGAATTAGCGGCATTAGTTGGGACAATAATTGTAATCCAATGATAACAAAAGATATAAGATAATTAAGAAGGTTTAAGTTATACATAATTAGTAGTAACATCGAGTGCAGAAGAAATAGTTAAGTCAGAGTTAAGTCGATGAAACATCTGCTGAATCTTTCATCCTAAAGACCACTCATGTTAAATTGGTATTCAAACTAGGCATCAGGATGAAGTTATAATTAGACATGTTGAGCAATTCGGTATCATACAAATGTTTAAAATCAAAGGGCTTATAAAATTACCACGTCAATTAAAGTGAAAGATTACTTCTACTAATAAAAAAACGACAACTCATTGTCCCATAAATTTGTATAGAAAAATTGATATTATAAATAATGTTTCTAATACTATTCTTTAATAAAAATTCTAATATCAATTCTAACATTATTATTTAGAAAAACATTGATAGTGTTTTTAAATTTTCCATGTTCACAATAATTCAACACTTTGATAGAAAAACACTTAAAAAAAAGATAGAAAAAAAATAATAAATGTTTGCTCTGAGATCGGATGTTCTTAACAAAGCACATTATTCTGTCGTACACTCAAATCCTCAAACCAACAGCTCCTTGCACAGCAAACATTTAGGCACATCAATTTCCATTTGGAACAAAAAGGGGCCTCATATGAACATGTATAGACATGGAGGCTGTATCAAACCATCTTCAGGAACTATAAAAAACAAGCTGATATATCTATGCCCAGTACAACACCCCGCGCCAGCCTCCCCAAACAAAAAAAAAAAAAAAAGAGGGAAAAAAAAGAAGCCCTTAAATCTTCTATTCTTCCCGTCCTCCTCTGTTTGGCAAAAAGACGGCACTAATCAACTAGGCATACAAATAGATTGTGCGTCATATGATAATAGCAAATACTTATAAAGGAGACTCAGAGCAACCCACTAAGTTAAGTTCAGACTTATAGTTTCATTGAATATAGTTTGACACTTTGATCTATCATAATCATAAAGAGGGAGCCTCACCTTATTAACAATAGCACGCCCTAAGCCAAATGGAAACGCTGCTGCGTCAACAACTCCTGCATAAGCTCTAAGATCATTTTTCACCCTAAAAGATGAAATTCAACAATCACTTACCAGAACCTCAAAAAAGGATAAAGACGGTAGAAAGCTTGCAAAAAGGGGGTCAAACAAAAATATAAATGCATTGTTATTAATAAAAACAAAAAAATAAATAAATTAAATTAATAAACTTTTCAAGTGCCGTACCTTGATTTCCAAAATATTCTTGTCAAGGGTGAAACGAAATATAACAACGCTTCACACATTATTTCTAATAAATTTAAGTTACAGAGTGTTTAAGACAAGCAAATATTCTATTAAAGGCAATGATAAGGACTTTGTTTATGAAGAAGTTCAACAGTAGACAAGAAGTTATGAAGAGATCTTTCCAAGAAAAGTACTGACCATGCAGCAATAAGCAAGCCTGCTAATTGCCTAGAACCAACAGGATCAAACGTTGATCCTTCATCCAATGTTTTGCCTATCATCTCCAACCACCACTGCCCAACAGAACTTCCCTCAAGGCCTACCTTACAGTTGAAAGAAAACAAGGAAGCTGATAATTGAGAAAAACAACTGTTCAAGAGCTAAAGAGACAAAATGGAAATAAACGAGCCATATCCTGACACAATGTCATATTTCGATTCCTTCTATTCACAAGAAGAGTCATTTCGAGTTCATAAGAGACATTCTACTCTTATTTTTATTGCCTAACAAAATTCTTATAGGGTTCCCAGTCTTCAATAATCAAATTCTTCACAGTACTACTACATGTTAACGAGCATGGTTAAGAGAGCTTCATGTTGCCATTTAACTAGGAAAAATTGCCTGTTATAAATTCATGAAAGTTTTGGCAGAACATACTGTCTCTTTAGCTGCAGACATAGCGAGAAAACCAGCACCCATTTCAACTTCTTGCAGCCCAACAACAACAATGCTGACATCAGAGGTGATGGAACCTAGCCAGGAAATGAGCGAGTCATGAGACGCTCTTACTTGTCGAACATTCCATGTACCAGTCAATATTTTCAAATTCTCTATCCTTGTATACAGAAACTCTTCGCCAGCCAACTCTGAACGCACTATACTATCAAGGGGTCCAGGCGATGTGACATTCCATCCACGTATACCACCATGGTTTGCCAAGGTGAATACATAACCTGCTCCAGCAGTCATTTTTATCACAGGACTGCTGTGAGCTATCCATCCTCCGAGCAGATTACCCTCGAGGTCAAGTACCTGGATGGTACCACTTAGATAACCCACCCATATTCGCATACCAAAAGTACAAAGGCATTGAACACTGGAAGGATGATAATGGAAATCTTGTAAACAATTGCCGTTCCCATCCCACTGCACAAGCAAGCCACTTGTACATCCAGTCCAAACCATACCATCAATAGTCATTACCAGTGCTTCAGTTCTTCGATTATCATCTCCAAAGGCACCCTTTGCTGCAACCCGACGAACAGCATTGGCCACTCCCATTATAGTGTTGCGTGACCACCGGAAGAATCCGAAGGAATTTTGTGTTTTCTCTTTCTTCAACCTAGAAAGGATTTCCACAGAGATGTCCTGTACAGACGATATGTCCACTTGATCCTCCAGCTGACCATCTGTATTGAAAACTTTCAGTAACTCTCTCATACGAGAATCCCTGCAACATAACAACTAGTATAATAAATTATATCTATTGCCTAGGATATGCCTACAATTACAAAAATGCAAAACTTATAATTTCATGTGAAGAATTAACGTCCTCTTAACACACAGGTGAACACATAAGGCACAAAGTACATATTCATCCAAAAATTATCAGGAACTTTTAATTTTCCTTCTTTTTCTTTTTTCTATTGGTTGGTATAAAAAATCAGACAAAAATATTTAATTCCATCCTCATCTATATAGTTAAGAAAGGAAAGTCAACACTCCTTGCCTTTGGCTGAGATACAAATTGCAAGCTGATGACAAACCAAAGGCAATACGTAAAAGATTGAATTGACAATAACACTAATTATCACATATAAGTTCAAATAAAAAGGACTTCACATTTGTATCCAGGGAATATTTGATTTTACTCAAAAAATGTACAACATAAAAATAATGGAAGTAACAAAAAATAATATTGAGAATGTAGGCATACCATAAGGCAAACGATAAATAGCCAGCACTCCAAACTTTTGCTCTAGTACCATCTGATAATAGGTACTTGACATCTGAATTTAATGTGTATATCCATTTACAGCAATTTGGCTCCTTGGGTCAATGAACGATCTCTCTACTAATATTGCAGCCATGGGCCTTTCTTCAGTGGTTAAAGAAAGAGATCTTTCAATGACTTCCAAAGGCCATATTTTAATCACACCGGCCTCTGAACCAGACCACAGGTCTCCTGAATAAGAAAAGAAAAACAGAAAGCGTCAAGAAACATGCTTCAGAAAATTATTGAACATGCATCTTTACATGAATAAGAAGGCACCAAGAACAACATTTTTTCACTTTCCTTCATTTAATTTTCTTGGGTCAAACGCATTTGGCTTCAAATGTGCTAGTCTCTACTAGTAAATGAAAATTCTAGCTCCTTACATGTAATGTTCATAGTTGAGAAACACCCAGGACCCTTTTTTTATTTTTATTTTTTTAAGATCTTCCTACATCTATATATAAATGTTGGTTTATCAAGAATATGCAAGAAAAGGACTTCGAATTGTTGATTTAGTGCCAGAGATGGCTTAGAACTGATAATTCATTATCTAATGGATTTGTCCGTTCTAATACTCCATCTGAGAGTTATCAGCATTTATCAAAGCTACTCCTATCTAACAGAACGCTTTTGGATCAAATGACAAAGACATTGTTGAGAAAAAAGACGGCTTTTCTCAAATGAAATGGTTGTTGCTATCTGTTACAATAGCGAATCATTGGCTTAACTAAATAACTACATAAAAATGTCTCTCTTTGTCTCAGGTCGACAGATCTTCTCAATTGAAAGATCCCTTATTATGGATAATACATTTTCCAGTTGACCGACTGGTTCTAATTGTTTTGTTCTGAAGCAAAGAAATCAACTGGGCGGTTTGGTGTGGGTTCCCTCCTCCGATCAGTACAACTGTGAAAGGATCAAAATTGGAGTCCCACGGAGGATTTTGAATCCCTCGTCTTATTCATTCCTAATCGTTCAACATCCCCCTCCTAACAAACAAGGCCTAAGTAAATTCTTTTCTATTCAATGATAAATCCTCCAAATTCCAATTCCATTTAAAACTCTTAGCAACAAAAACAACATATCTAAAAACATAATAATAATCAGAACCATCAAGGGACAGAGAAAATTTCATAAAATTCTTTCTTCTATTTCTCTTGTATTTCACAATTTAATTCCTTCGATTCTTATAGCAAAATGTAAACAAGCAAACAAACTGACCATAATCTGTGATAAAGAGGGAAAGGACAGGGGATCTATGAGCCTTCCACGACAAGCCTTCCTTGAAACCATCGCCATTTTCATCCATTCTCCAACACCTGATTCTCCCATCCCTATGCCCACTCCACACCACCCTCGCCCCCTCATTCGCCGCCAGACACAGCGCCGCCGCCGTCCCTACCGACTCCTTGAACAGCACCGCGTCCTCATGGTCGTCGTCTTCCCAGGCGGCGGCGTAGAGATCGCTCAGCTCGCACCGGCGATCAAGCGGAGGAAGCGGCCGATCTGAGCCTCTCGCAGCGGGTGAGGCCAAACCTCCAGGCTGACCGGCCGGTGAGGGTGCACGGCTGCGCGGACAGGAAGGCGGAAGACGCCGGAGCCGCCGCCTCGGCCGATGAACTCCGGGAGAGGGTTCGGTGGAGGAACGGCGTCGTTAGGGAGGGAATTGGAAGGCGGAGAATGGTGAGGGGTGAGGGAGAGCTTGCTGTCGAGGAATTGGAGCATGTAGTCGAGGGCTTGGAGGCGGACTCCATGGAATTAGAACCGACGCCGTTCTTGAGGAGTTCTTGGTCGTCTTCTTCGTCATCGGAGGAGTCGAGGAAGCAGTGGTCGGAACTGGAACGGAGATTTGTGGTGGCAGCGGAGCCGATGCCAGTGCCGGTGGCGGAGGTAAAGAGTCCAAAAACGTCGTCGCTTGGGTCAGGTGGATCCATGAGAAAGAGAGAGGAGAAAAGTGAATAGGGCGAGAAAATCTAGGCATAAAAGGAAATTCCTACAGTTTAGTTCTGTTTGTGTGTGTGCATGACTAATGTGCTGGAATTTTACATTGAAAATAAATAATGGAACGAAGATAATTAATTTAACAATCACAAATGAATAACGTATGAATAATGTTTTTTTTTTTCATTAATATGTGCATTTCACATGTAATTTTCTGTTGAGAATTTCATAAAAAGAGAAAAGTTGAGAAAGTTCTTAAACTTCAGAAATTGATGTTATAAATTAAAGTTCGAGAAATATTTTGTGATAAAATTTAAAATTGAGATATAAATAAGAAAAAATAGGTAGACTTTTGATTTTAAATATATGTATATATATATATATGATCACATAAATGAGGATCTATTAACCAAACCCTTCTAAGACACATTTGTGACTAACTTTTACTCTTTGGAAACGTGGAGGGAGTGGAAGTCACAATGATATATAATTTTTTTTTTTTTTTAGAACACTTTTGACCTCTGTTTTACTAAAATTTGATTCAGGAAAATTCTAAAATACAAGGAGTTAGAGAGCCAAATTATACATTTTATGTATCTCAATCCGAATGACCAAATTTCTACTAATAGTTTTTTTTTTTTTTTAGGAAAAAATAAGTAAATAGCAGTTTTATATAAATAATAAAAGAAATAGCAGGTTTAAAAAATATTTAGAATAAATAGTATTTAACAACAAATTTATCAAATAAATTATTGTTGTTTATTTAATAAATTATCTATTTACCTAGTAAATTTATTATTTATTATAAATATTTTAACACCATATTATTTACTTAATTATTTTCATAAAAATATTGTTTACTATGTATTTCCTTTTCTTTCTTTTTTTTCATAACAAAAACTATTAGTAGAATTTTGATGTGTTTTTTTTTTTTCTTTCTTTTCTATTTTTTCTAAAGTAAGTAGACATTTAAAAAAAAATTTTAGTAGAATACACATAAAAGAAATATCTCATCAATGCACTATTTATTAGATCGTCGAATCTCTTTCGAACGTCTATTCCAAAGGGTGTTCGCTGTCGGAGTTGTTGCCTTAAGTTATAGTGTGTTGCAAAGAGTTTCCTCTCCTAGCCATTTGTTGTGAGTGAAGAATGATGAGGGAAATGATGCTATTATGATGGTGGTTGGGATGATTTCACGTTTAATGTGCTCCTCCATCAATGGCGTCACCTGAGGCAGAAAGGGTCTCCTCTCTTGACCATGAATAAAGGTGGAAGAAGGGCTACTAGAAGTGATGTGAATGTTGAAGGATTTCTGATGGCTTTTTTTAATGGTCTTTTTATTAAATTATGAAAATGTGACAAAATGAGGAAAAAAGTGAATTCCCTGTATAACTGTGATATCCTAGAAATTCATAAACTTGATTTCATAAATCTTTATCATGAATTTCATTTATTAATATACTTCTAATGAATTATTTTGATGAATATCAAATTTTAAGATCATAAATGATTTTATATGTATCATCAATATGATGTCGATGATCTAACAATATTGAACGTCTCTATTTAAATGAGAAATTATAGATACATAGAAAATGAATCGAACGAAATATAAATTTATACGAAAAATTTATTATGTCATATTAAAAAAATAAATGTTAATTTTTAGAAATGAACCATTAGTAGGTCAATTTGATCACCTTAGTATTTATTTTAGTCATATTAATATTTAATGTTAAGAGTATGATTGGAAAATTAATGTGTCACATAAATAGGAGATGAATGATTAAGATTGATTAGGAGTAAATCCAAAAATGGAGGATTGATCAATAATTTGGATTAGATTGGAAATCAATGGTGTAGATTTCATGTAAAATGATCATAGGGAAATCAATAGCCAAGTTTTGGATACTAAGGGACCAATCAGAGGTTAGGTCAAGGATTGGTGTGGTGGATGATTAAATGGGTGGGATCAAAGATGATAACCCTTGAACAATAGATGGAAAATTGGAAAAAACAAAAACAAAAATAAAAAATGGAGAGTAAAAGGGAGAATCGGATATTGCTAGTCAAAAAGCAAAAACATGTTTGAATTAAGGTGAAAATAGTGTGTTGTGCATTTATGCAAACACAAATAAGAATTGGTATAGTTAATTTAGACAAAAATGACCAGAAACAAGTACTTGCAAATGACCAAGAGGTACAAGTTAAATGGGACCATTTGTCTTCATTTTGTATAACAAAATTACCTTATCAAAAACCCTTCAAAGTGGCACCATTTCAAGCTGGAAATCCAAAAATATTTTCCACTTTTAGCCCTCAAAAGACAGCCCTATTTAAGACACATATTGGTTGAAAATAAACCCTATCCCATTTCATTCTCACATAAATTAAGCTCAAAAACTTAGCTTCTCTAGCCACCACCAAGCTCAAAAACCACCAACACTATTCTCCATCTCCAACACCCCTCTAGCACCCTCCCCCCTTCATTTTCAAGCTCCAAGCAACCCATTACTAAGTTTGAAGTGGTGTGAAGCAAAGTTAGAGGATGTATTACTAGAGGTAACCTAGTGGTTCATTTTGTGTTTTGATCATTTTTAGATAACTAAAGCATGTTATTTAGTTAGAATTTTAATGTTAGACTCTTTATTACCTAGAAAATGGTTTTGAGAAGAAATTTAGAGGTTTGAGGTCTGACAAGATCCACAGAGAATTCGGTAAGATCCATGAACTTTGTTAGAGCTTGTGGTTGTTGTGATAATTTGCCATGCGTTAGAAATTTTGGTATGAAAAATAAATATATGATAAGATTCTACAGATGATAAGATTCATTTTAGGCTATGGAATCACTTAGTTTGCTTATGCATATCTAAAGTTATATGCATTTGAAGTTGTGGCACAAAAAAAAAAAAAAAAAAACCCTTGGGTATAGTCTAGTCACGGGTTTTATGAAATCCAAACACTTAATCTCAAAATTTTGGATTATAAGTCATAGATATAAACACTAGATTCTTTAAGCGTTCCAACAAGGTATCTTACGTCTCAAACGGATAAATATACAATTTTTGGTGAATTTTAAAATTTAAAACCATGAACTAAGTGATTTTACTAGAACCATGTACCAACTATTGGTTTTGAATGTTTTGAGTTAGTAAATTATAATTTTTTATAAAATTATATTTGTTGTATAAACAAGACGTTATAAGCTTTTCAATGACATATCTTTTGCCTTATGTGGACTTGTGAGTAAATTGCTATGATTTTATTAAATTAAACCACAAATTTGGACATATGGTATATACGTGAGACCAATAGTAAAAAAATCTTATCATACAGCATGTTAAACTCCAAAACTTAAAAAAAATAACTTTATTATTGTAAAATAGACATCTTAAGCTTTGACATGAACCAGCATATGTTTAAAACAAATAAGTAAATAATTTTTAATAAATCACAAAATATTATATTAAAATTTGGTAAACTGAGGTTTTACTATGAAACACTAAGGAAAACGTCCATACTAAGATTCGAAACCCTTAAGAATTTGGAAAGCAAATTATAAGGACAGAAATTAGACACTTCAAACTTTCCAACATACCATCAAATATCTAAAACGGAATTATACATAAATTTAAATAAATCTTACAAATTTAGATCTCTTACTGAGAAAATGATTAAACATTAAAAATATAATCTAAAGGTAAGTCATAACATATGAACATAAAGATTAATAAATGAATTGGTATTAAGTGTATTATCAAATATATGTGAAAAATCCTAACTTTAAAAAGTTGAATCACAAGTTTTTGATGGACCAAAATAGAGTAAACTAGAGGATTATTAAACACACACCAATAGACTACTTTAGCTCAACTTAATGATCTTTGCTAATGAGATTGGGCCTTACAAACCCAACACTAAATGAAAGACAACCCATTTAGAGATAAATACTTAAGTAACTCCTTATTACTAAGATAACGAAGATTAATTAATTAATTAAGAAATAGATTAATAAACTAATAAATATATGACAAAATATATTTATGTTAAGAAGATTAATTGGTAATTAATTAATTAATTAATTAATTAATTTAATTAATTGATTATTAATTAATTATGAGAGCAAATAAATAGTTATTAGTTATGTAAGTAAGAGTATTACGTTGAGTAACTACATAACTACTTATGTTGTGTAAGTAATTAATTATGAGAGTTGATAAATAATTATTAGTTGTGTGAGTAAGAATATTATATTGGTATTATATTGAGTAATTATATAATTAAAATGCATGATTTATTATAGATTAATTAATCATTAATTATTGATAAAATTATTAATATAATTATGGATGGTTAATGTGATGCGCTAGAAATTCATAAACTTAATTCATGAACTATTATTGTGGATTTCCTTCATTAATATACTTCTAATGAATTATTTTAATGAATATCAAATTTCAAAATCATGAATGATTACATATGTATCATCGGTGTAATGATGTTGATGATATAACAATATCAAGTTTCTCTATTTAAATGAGAAATTTTAAATACATAAAAGATGAGTTGAACGACATATAAATTTATACGAAAAATTTATTATGTCGTATTAGGGTGATAGTGATAATTTTGAGAAGAATCTCGATTTTTATTAGTATGTCAATTTAATGATCTTAGTATTTATTTTAATAATACCAATACTTAAGCTTTGAGAGCATGATTGGGAAATTAATATGTCACGTAGATAGAAGATGAATGAATAGTATTTATTCTTAGAGAATCCAAAGGTAAAATATTGATCAAGAATTGTGCTTAAATTTGAAATCAATAGTATAAATTTGATACTAAAGAATTCTAGGCAAATCAATGGCCAAACTTTGGATGATAAGTGACCAATGAGAACTTAGGATAAGGATTGGTATGATGGAAGATTCAATGGATGAGAATAAAGATGACAACTTTGGATCAAGGGTGGAAATTAAAAGAAAGAAAAACAAAAAACAAATTGAGAAGGCCAAAGAGGGATTTGATTTTTGAGTCACAAAGCAAGGGGAAATGTGAACAAATGAGAAAAGAAAAAAGTGGTGCATGCATTGAATCACATGTAAGATATGACATAATTTATTTTAGCAAGTTGACCCAAGGAAGAGACAAGTGAAAGTGACCCATTGTCTCCACCTTGTTGAACCAAATCTTTACCCCAAAACCCTCCCTTGAAGTGGCGGTAATGAAGGAGCAAGTTAGCCAAAAATTTTCTAATTTTAACCTTCAAAATAAAGCTTTCTTAAGGTAAAAGTTGGCTGAGAATAAACCCTAATACCCTATTTTATTCTCACACAAGTTAAACTCAAAAACCCTAACTTCTCTAGCCACCACTGTAATATTCGATTTTTCAATGTTCATATTTTCCTTCAAAGAAATTATTTTCACATTATTGAAATATTCATGAAAGAGCTCGATTTAGAGCTTTTGTAAGATTTTGTGAGTTTTAATGGGTCGAGAAGACTCAAAATTGATTTTTAAGCTCAAAAACGGACCTTTCAAGTCGAAAAGGCCGAAAAAGTACATGATTTTACAAAAGTCAACTTTGACAGAAAAAGTCAAAGTTTGACTAAGAAAAGTCAAAGGTTGACTTTACAATATGTTGAAAAGCAGTATGGAAAGTATACTGCGAAAGATATTTTTGTGAGCTAGATAGCAAGAATAGGCCTTAAAATATCCCCAGAAAATCAAGCACACCAAGTTTAGATTAAAGGCAAAAAGGGCTTAGAAAAATAAGAAAAAAATTATACGGTCCAATTTTGCACAGATAACTTTCTGTACTATGGTACAGTATAAAAATACTGTGTATTAGTGAAACACAGTATTAGAAATATCTGTGAGGCACAAAAAATGGATTTTTTTGGAAGAAATAAGCCAAACAAGGACCTTGGGTGGATGATGTCACCTAATTTTTTATTAATGACATCATAAACCACATAATTAAGCTTGGAAAATTTTTAGAAGGCTCTAGACCCCCCTTGGCCGGCCACCTCATTGCCTCCTCAAGGAAATATCAAAATTTTTGGGGTTATTTCACAATTACCTAAAGTTCTCCAACCTCTATAAATACCCATGCTCCCTATTCATTTTATTCAAGAAATTTGGGGAAACTCTTGCAAAATTTTCCCTTGAAAAATCCGGAAATTGGAGAAGAGAAGGAAGAGAGGAAAACTAAAATTTTTTTGGGGCTTTTGCTTGGAAGGGGTTCGGTTTTACTCTAGTGAAACCAAGAAAAAGTTTGAAAAAAAATTTGGGTCACTTTTAGGGTGTGTGGTCGAGTGAGAGAGGAAGGAGAAGGAGGAGAGAAAAAGAAAAATTTTCTTGGGGCTTTTGCTTAGGGTGTCCGGATTTGAGCTAGAGAAAGCCAAGGAAAAATTTTGGTACCCATTTTGGAGGGCAAGCCGTGGCCAAGGGTGAGCTAGGTGCGAGAAAGTGATTTTGTGGCCAAAACCCTAACTTTAGTCAAGGTAAATTCTAGAGCCCTAACTCCTTTAATTGAGTTCAAATTTGAAGTTTATTGATGATTCAATTTGGTTGTAAGGACATAAGTCCACTTACAATTTTCTTGCCCTAAGTTTGGTGTATGTGCTTGATTTGTAGATCTAGGGTATATGGCTTGATTTCTTGCTTATTTTTGTGCTTGATTGTTGATTGATTTCATGCTAGATGCTTAGGGTTGTGTGTCCCCTGTTTGGTCCGAAAATCTACCCTAGGCAGTGCTTGGTGGTTGCTAGCTTAGGGAGAAAAGTTTGGTGCTTGATTGGAATGTATGCAAAAGTTAGAACCAATGCAAACCTAGGTTTATGGCTTTTGGATTTGGTTTGCATGGATCCTTTTGAACGGTTTATGGGTTCATATGGGACGTTAAAAACACTGTGTGTTTGGCATGTAGGCCCCCGAAGTGGTCGGTCGAGATAGATTCGCGAGATAGGACGTAAATCGGACGTAAACCCCAAAACTGCCAGTTCAGATCTAAGACTGGCCAGTTTCGGGAAAGTGAAAATTTAAGGCCTTTAGAGGCCGAGCTGGGTAAAACTCAAAACACGAAAGTTGCTCAGAATGATTTTTCCTAGGGTGCAACGTGGACAAAATTCCAAAATGAGGTTCCAATGGCCTCCATTTTTATGAAAACCCGTGGCTGGTCTGCCCAGACCCAATTTTAAGGATCAGCCAGTTTCAAACAAAAACTAGCACAAATGAAAGTAGAATTAGATTTTTCGCAAAACATAAAAGTTTTAGCATTTTTTGGGAGCTACAACTTTCGTGAAGATAAGTTTTTCAAATTTCAAATGGATCTTTAAACTAACATTATTTTATGAAGGGTGTGCAGGGAACCGAAAATTCCTGCACATGAGTTTTTACAAAAGTTTTCGAAAAAATGTATTTTGTTTTAAAACTGTTGTTTTTTATTATGAAAAACGTTCCAAATGCAGTTTTCGACCCTAAACGACTTTTATGAAGATTTGTTTCAAAGATCGGAATTTTTGTAAAAAGTTTAAAGGATTTTAAAGCTAAATTATTCAAAAGAGCAAAATAATAAGAAAAAAGGGAGTTTTTAAGGTAAAATTGGTAATCAAACCGATTACGGGCCGTAACCGGGAATAGTACCCGAGTTACCGGGCTTAGCCCCAAAGCCCAAGGTTAACCCCAGAAAGGGTTGACCCTAGTTGACCGAGGGTTGACCATTAGTTAACCAAATGTTAGCTTTAGTTGACCCAATATTTAACTAAGCGGAACCTTAAGGGTTATCCAACGTAACCCTAAAAATTACTAAGAATCTAGAAATAGGCTAAGAAGAGAGGGTTAATGAAATTAACCCAATAAATTATGACCTAAGAATAAAGCCCAAGATATTAAGAAAACCAAGCAGTATGTTAAGGGCCTAATCCAAGAGGTTATCCAACGTAGCCTCTTAAGAAATAATCGAAGCTCAATTTTTCTTAATCAGTAAGAAGGCTAATTAGGACCAAGTAAGATAACAGGTGTCGGGGACATACAACTAGGATTTTGTAGACATGTTGGTTAGGGTACCAATATTTCACAACAAGAATTAGAATCTTACCTATGTCCTCACTCAAGCAGGAGAAGGCCTGCAGCCGTGCTCTGTGGAAAGGACCGCGCCAATGAGGACATAATGAAAGAGGTAAGTACAACTCCACCTACGGCATAGGCTTTAGTTGATACTTACCAAAGTATGTTAGATGTATGCTAGGACTATATGCTATGTGCTGCTTGTGATATGCTATCGCCATGCTACATGTGTTTAGTATGCCATGCTATATGTTGAGAGATGATATTGCTATGATGTGTGAAGATTTAAAAGCATGTTAAGCATGATATGATGCTAGTATGGATTAGGATTATGTGACATCACGATGTATGTTCATTAATTCCTATAAGACTAATAAGCTCAAGAATGAGATAAAGAAAAGAAAGAAAGAAGGCAAGCAAGCTTGCTAGTGTCGTACCACCCGTCCGAGGTCGGGTTGGACTACGGTTTGAGTTAGACATGGACTGGCCGCCCCAACCACTCCGTAGTTACGCATTGGGTACGAACACTAAAGTAAGGGCCCAAAAGAAAGAAAGATAAGAAAGATAAACGAGTTAAGTATGAAAGTAAAATACGAGCATAACTGGACCATGGCATTGTTAGGTTATGCCATGATGAATGATGCTATGAGTTAAAATGTGATGTTATGTATGTTAAGTTAGATTGAGCACGTTTTAATTCGTGTATAAAAAAAAAAAAAATTTCCGCTGTGTTTTGGTCAAGTATATAAGTACGTATATATGTAAGGTAACGTCTTGTGCTAGGCGGGTCGTTATAATCACCAAGCTCAAAACAAAAATAAGAACCACCAACACTATTCTCCATCTCCAATACCCCTCAAGCACCCTCCTTCCTCCATTTTCAAGCTTTAAGAAACCCCGTCACCAAGATTGAAAAGGTGAGAAACGAAGTTAGAGGACATTGTACTAAAGGTAACCTAGTGGTGTTCTTCATGTTTTGATCATTTTTGGAGAACTAAAGTATGATGTTTAGTTATAATCTTAATTTTAGACTTATTCTTACATAGGAAAAAGTTTTGAGAAGAATTTGGGAGTCTCGAGATCTTAAAGGATCCCCGGAACATTTCGGTAAGATCTATGAACTTTGTTAAAGTTTACAGTTGTTGTGGTGATATAGCATACATTAGAGAGTTTAGTATAAAATATAAATTATACATTAAGATTTTACAGAGGATGAGCTTCATTTTAGGCTTTGAAATCACTTGATTTGCTTTTATATGTCTAAAATTATATGTATTTGAAATTGTTACACAAAACTAGAGAAAAAATGGATCTCTGGAGTATAGACTAGCTACGGGTTTATTGTACTTCGAACCCTTTAGGCTCAAAATTTTGGATTACAAGTTAGAGAACTACAAACTAGATTCTTTAAACTTTCCAACAAGGGATCATATGCCTTGAACGGATATATGTGCAATTTTTGGTGAATTTTACAAATTTGGACTACAAACTGAAAATCCTTACTGGAACCCTATACTAGTCACGGTTTTATAGATTTTGAGTTAGTAAAACATAACTTTTTATAAAACTATTTTTATCATACAAAATAGATATTATAAGCTTTCAAATGACGTATCTTTTGTCTTATTTGAACTTATAAGTAAATTGTTATGATTTTTCTAATCTTGCCTATGAATCTAAATTTGTGGTTCAAATGTGAAACTAATAGTAACAAAATCTAAGTTAATAGTATGAAACACTCAAGTACTAAAGAAAATAACTTTACCACTGTAAAATAGACATCTTAACTTCAAAATGAGATATCATGTGTTTAAAATGGATATGGACATAAATTTTAATAAATCCCTTAAGATTGTATTGTAATCTGGAAATCCGAGATTTTATCATAAGACACTTACGAAAACATCTACATTAATGTTTAAAATGCTTGAAATCTTCGAAAACAAATTATAAAGACAGAAACTAGATATTTCAAGCTTTCCAAAAAGTCATCAAGTGTCTAAAACAAAATTATACTCGAATCTAAATAAATCTTACAAATTAAAATCCTACACCGATAAAATGATTAAACATTAAAATGTAACATAAGGGTAAGTCATAACATATGAATATATTTTGTTATGAAATGAGTTGATTTCAAGTATATGATTAAATAATGTGAAAAACCCTAACCTTACAAAGTTGAATCACAAGTTTTATTGGGCTAAGATAAAGTACACTAGAGGGTTACTGAGAATATACCAAGAGATTACCTTAGCCCAACTAAATGAATATAACTAAGGGGATTAGACTAGCCCAATAATAGAAGAAAAGTATACCCTTAGGTGACTTCTTGTTACCTTGATTGATTAATTAATTAATTACTTAATTAAGTAATTAAATAATAAATACATAACCAAATGTAAGTAATAAAATAAATAAATAAATAAATAATTAATTAATTATAAGAATTAGTAGATGATAATCAAGATTATTATGTTGAATAATTACATAATTATAATACATGATTAATTGGAGATTAATTAATCATTAATTATTAATCATTGATATAATCATCAAAATAACTATTGATGATTAATTAGAGATTAATCAAACATTAATTATTAGAGATTAATATTAGAATTAATAATTAATAATTAGTATAGAGAAAGAATATTTAAGTAACATAATTAAATTATTAACAATATAATTATTAATGAGTCAATTAAAATTATATAATTCAATTATAATTACTCAATCATATAAAGTAATAATTAACTATTACCTAAGTTATTAGTTAATTAATTAATTAATTAATTAATTAATCAATTAAATTTTAATAAAAAATTAAATTAAATTAAATAATTAATAATTAGTATAAACTTATTTTAACACTTAATAATTAATAAGAATTAATTGTTAAGGTTAATTATGATATAAGTAAATTATATTCACTATAGTTTATAAAATAAATGAATAAAGTAATATAACTATAATTCTATCTAATGATGAGATATTATTAAATCAGGATAATTTCTCAAATCTGTATGTAGGAGATACAACTCCGGAAGCTTAAGCACAAAAGACAAGTAAGTACAAACCTCACATACAGTATGGAACAAAATGTTTTTTTTTTTTTGTTGATGCTCTACGTTTGTTATGACTTGACTTGATGATGTGATGAGTATATGACTTATACGTATCACTTTGATTAAGTATTTGATGTTCATAATTTCTCTTGCATTGACATGATCGGCATGCCTCACAGATATTTATGTCATAGTGATAGATGTATAGTGACATGTAAATCTACATATTGTCACAATTAATGAGGATAAGGCAAATAAAAAATAGGATTAAGTGTCGTACCAACCTCCAATTAGTGAGAGGATATGATAAAAATGAAAGTTATAAGATATGACCTTGGAGGTTGTTGGAGGATCGCTCCCCTAACTCCCAATTGATTGCGTGCATATGGGTACGACATAAGGACTTTTAAGTAGACAAAACCTATATATAATGAAACATAAATGAACACACATGATCACGTGCATTTTGGACATTCTTGATGTTACGTGTGATGATATGATTTTATGTAATGATATGATTTTATGAAAATGTTTTTTGAGATATTGTTTGTACTTACTCAGTGAAAGCTCATACGTGTGTGTTCGTGTTGTAGGTGACGTAGGTCAACAGCCCGCTACTTAGATATTTCATGGACTGGTGAAATTGTGCGGAGATGATGAAGGAAGGGAGTGGGATACTACCACGAATTTAATTTCTACATTTAGACTTCATAAATTATTTTGTAACTGCTATATTTAGAACTATGTTCCAATGTTTTAATACTACTAAATTAGTATGAGTACTTTACGAGAAAAAGACTTTAGACTCTTTCGTTTTAATCAACATGAAGTTTTAGTTTTGTAATTATTATCTAAATATAAATTTGAATAGGATAATTATTTGCTAGAGGTTTTCAATTTTCTTAGTTAAAAATTTAAAATCTAATTGTAGTAGAATATAAAAAAAAACTAAAAAATTAAATAAAAAAAATAAATAAGTGTTAGAACTAAATTAAATAAGAATAAATAAGTTAGTCAACGGTCCGAAAAGTCAGGTCGTTATAGTTAATTAGAGATTAATTAAATATTTAATTATTAGTATAATCTAATTATTTATTATTAATATAAGAAATGAATAATTGATAATTATTATATGAGAAATAATATTTAAGTAACATAATTAATTATTAATGATATAATTATTTATTAGTCAATTAAAGTTATGTATTTTTATTTATAATTATTCAGTATTAACTATTAATTAATTAATTAATTAAATTAAGTTAAAATAATGAAATAATAATTAATAGAAATTTGTTTAACACTTAATAAATTAACATGAATTAATTATTAAGGTTAATTATAATATAAGTAAATTAAGCTCATTTTAATTTATAATATATATATATATAACTATGATTCGCTATAATATTTAGGTATTGTTAAATCAGGAAAATTCACCAAACTTAGGTAGTAGGAGGTATTACTTCGGAGGTTTAACTTAAGTAGTAGGAGGTATTACTTCAGAGGTTTAAGTATATAAGACAGGGTAAGTACAAATCTTACTTAATGTTCTATGTTTTCAATTATTTACCTTGATGATATGATGAATGGATTCATTTGACGTATTAGTTTGATTAAGCATTTAACATGTATAATTTCTCTTATACTAATATGATCAATATGCCTCATAAATATTTATGTCATAATGATAGATATATAATAACATATAAATATATACGTTGTCATAATTAATAAGAATGAGACTAACGAGAATTAGGATTAAGTGTCGTATGAATCTTTAATTAGTGAGACGATATAATAAGAATGAAAGTTATGAGCTATGACCTTATAGGCTGTTAGAGGGGAGTTGGGGAGGTTGTTGCAGGGTTACTCCCCTAACTCCCCATTGATTGTGCGAATATGGGTACGATATTGGGGTACTTAAGTACACAAGACATATATATAATAAAGTATAATTGAACATATATAGATCACATGTATTTTGAACATTCATATTATGACGTGTGATGATATGATTTATGAAAATATTTTATGAGATATAGTTTATACTTGTTGAGCGAAAGCACATATGTGTGTGTTCGTGTTGTAGGTAACGCAGGTAAGCAGCTTGCCACTTAGATATTTTCAGGATTGACGAAGCAATGCGGAGGCGATGAAGGAAGGGAGTGAGATACCATTACAAATTTAATTTTCACATTTAGATTTCTTAAATTATTTTGTATCGATTATATTTATAACTATGTTTTCATTTTTTTAGTATTACTAAACTAGTAAGAGTACTTTATCAGAAAAAGATTTTAGAGTTTTTTTTTTTTTTTTTTAACTCACATGACGTTATAGTTTTTTAACTAGTATCTAAATATGAATTTGAATATGATATTTATTATCTAGAGATTTTCAATTCTTTCAGTTAAAAGTTTTAATATACTTAACTCTTAAAGTATGAGTATGATTTTTTTTTAATTTCTATATTTTTGGATCTTAACATAATTAATATTAAAATCAAATAAATTAAGAATAAGTCAGTTAGTTGACGGTCTAAAAATCAGGTCTTTTATCGTAACCCTCTCTCTCTCTCTGTGAAAATGTGACAAAACGAGGACAAAAGTGAATTCCCTATTCCTCTCTCTCTCTCTCTGAAAATGTGGCAAAACGAGGACAAAAGTGAATTCCCTGTCCAGCTCTCTCTCTCTAAAAATGTGACAAAATGAGGAAAAAAGTGAGTAATGAGGAAAAAAGTCAAAAAAAAAAAAAAAAAAAAAAAGAATGCTAAATACACTTTTTACGATGGTCTCCCATACATTCACTGCTTTAATTTAACTACGCTGCTTTAATTCACTTGTTTTCCCTTTTGAAAAAGCTGCCTAACTGATTGTAAACAACAGCCATTATTTTGATCCAAATAACAAGTTTGTCATTGTCTAATACAGGGCTATTGGTTATATTATAACGGTTTAAAAATGAGTTCTATTAATAAAATATATAAACGAGACTCTACCACATATTTATCATTTATTTGATACCTGGAGCAAGGACCAATATATAAACTCGCATTTACTTTTTATTAATTTATGAAAATGTGACAAAATGAGGGGAAAAAAAAAAGTGAACTCTTATACAGCTCAGTCTTCCCTTTCTACATACACTCTAAGGGACCGTTTGGGGAATAATTGGAGATGGATCCTAGTCTGTTTGGTTGGCAGGTTTTAACTTAAATTTTCCAATCCAGTTTTTATCTTTTTCTGAAAAGTCAACGAAATTTTAATTAGTTTTTTAAAAGTTAACTAACTCCAACCAAAAAATTCCAATTCCAACCTGTGTTCCAAATATACTTTGGAAATGAGTTTTGAAATTGTATGTTTGGTAAAAAAAAAAAAAAAAAAAACTGTTTGCAGTGAAAAAATGTAAAATCTTAAAATGTGTTAAAAAAAAAAAATTACATTGATCTTGTTCCATTCTTTTTGAAGTTTTATGGGAAAAAAAAAAATCATTTTGACTCGAAATAACAAATTTATAGATTTTTAAATTTTAAGATTTTAAAAAATATTTAAAAATATGAATAATAAAAAATAGTGTTGAGTTAAAAAAGAGAAAAAAAAAAAAAAAAAAGAAAAGGAGGAATGCTATTTATACTTGCTACAACAGTTTCTTATACATTCATTGCTTGCGTTAATTTACTGCCATGTGTCTACTTCTTTTCCCTTTTAAAAAAAGTTGAAAATAGCAACCATTATTTTAATTGAAATAACTAGTTTGCCATTGCTAATATGAAGTGGAAGGTGAGACCCACAATAGTTTTTTCTCTCCCCTTCACGTCCCCATCCCATCGTGATTAATCTCTTCATCACCTTAAATAAATTAAAAAAAAAAAAAAAAAAGAAACTTACAATAAGTTAATAGTAATGGGAAAACAAGAAACAAGCATAACGGAAGCATTTCATATGAAAACAATAATGACACCTAATAGCAAAGAGCAACTCATTTTAATAGCTGGTTGCAATCTTGAAGGCAAAAAGCCTAGACCTTCACCTCCAAGAATACCACCTTTCATGCATCATTAAAACCTTTCTAGATAAAAACCAAAGGGAAAAACCTCTGAAAAGAAAGAAAAAAAAAAAAGCAATGTTAATTAAAGTAATGTTTCTTAATCTCTTGACAGAACCTTGAATGAACCAAATATCCTTTCTATTTATTGACAGAACATGAGAGTATAGAGCATCATTGAATCCGTCTCTTTTGGCAAACACTTTCCAATTAAATCAATCTGCCTTCTATTGTTCAAAATCTGAAACCAAACAGAAAACACAATATTATTAAAAACAATTGTTGAAGAGCAAAAAAGAAAATAAATAAATAAATAATTAAAAAAAAATGAAAGAAAGAGATTTAAATAAAATAAAAACTGTAGCACTCTGCATTCTCTTAAAATTCAATGCTGAGTTACAACATTACACATCCAATTTCACAAATATTTAATGCATTTCTTCTCAAAATAAATATATAAAAGACAATGGGTTTTTTAAACAGAATCAAGCTTAGCAATATGACTATCCAATTCCACAAAGAATATAAAGACAATACTAAGAATATTGGTAAGGGATGTTCTTACCATGATGTGCATATATTTTGGTAAAAGGACAAGTACATGACTTGTGAAATGGTGATCACTTTCTGGCTTATTCGAAGAAAAAGAAGATGTTGTATTTTGTCTTCATTATTCTGAATCTTCTAATCGTGACCAGCCATATCTTCTTCATAATTTTGGTCCTGAAATTACAGATAAAACACATAGACACAAGTCGTTTGAATCTCTCTGTTTGTGTTCTCTAACTTTTTTTAATATTTGATTATTTTCTAGGGAAGCTGTTTAATTAAAGGTTGCATGCATAAATTAAACTAGTAAACTCAAATTCTGAAGTGTTGAGCAAACAGAGTGTCCCACTTAACCGTGAATACAAATAATTGTAAATAAAAGTTTTCATGAAGGTGAGACGATGCATACCGAAGTTTCTGAGAACAATCATTGTATTTCTATATACGTGAGTCGTCCCAAATCTTTCTTATGCTCCTATTGAGATCACCCTCCCATAGCTCTACGATTGATTCGGCTCTTCCAGAGTTTTAATAATAAACGCAGAGGATAGTACCGAGGCAGATGGTCTAGTTTTGCAATTATTAATCTGTTCAAGTTCGGGGTGTTTATAATTCCACGAGAGAAGCTACTCATCTCAGGGCATTCTCTCACCATTATTTTCTTCAAATTTGGAAATCGTAACTCTCTATTTCCACTATGAAAGCATTTGAGACTGGGCAAACAATGAAGAGCCAAGATTGTTAATTGGCTGAAAACAATCGCGCTTTCTGCAGCTATTTCATCCTCCATATGATCATTCACATGAATTACTTGTGTCATCTGATTGCATTCACTAATAAAAACTCTTGTGAGTCGTGCCAGACTTTTAGCCGTTGAGGAATTAAATAAATTTATCAGCCCATGACATTCCCACACTACAAGATCGGTTAAGTTGGTGAACACAACCTGTGTAAAGATTATCAAATTTATCAGTACAAAGGAGATAATTAATCAAGCAAAAAAAAAAAAAAATATATATATATATATATATACAAAATTCATTACAAATACAAAATATTCTAGTGACAAAACTTTCTTGAAACTCTTTTAGCCAATTAAATATCTTTCACACTTGTGTTTTCTCTCTATACTATTCAACTTTGGACCAAATCCTGATGAAGAGAAAACCAGAAGAAGCAAAATAGAATTGAATTACTTTCAATTAATACTAAATGGTAAAGCAAGGTTACCTTTTCATTGAACAGAGGTTGTTGGGCCACCAAATCTCTTTCTTCATCGACTGTTTGCAGCGATGGTACTGTTGCTTCATGAGAATTAGGAATAAATGTCCCCAATTCAAAACATCCCTGTATATGGAGTTTTAATAAGGAGGGGCATTCAATGCAATCTCCTTCACAAAACCTTTTGAGTTTTGAAGATAATTAAGCCCAAGAAATTTAAGTTCGGGGAATGAGATCTTCTTCGACTCTCTTTTTTAAATTTAAATTTGGTTGCATCAATTTTTGTCTTACTCTTGGGTCATCAATTTTTTTTGTCTTGCACCAATTTAAACAGTACAAAAGGCATGAGATTAAAAAATTGTATAGCAATCGTGGCTGCAGACATGTATAGCTTAGCGGACATGAATCCTTAAACTCGGTTTTGGTTTTTTCCCTGAGCTTTAAAGGAGTGAAAAATGCAGAATTGAACACTATTCTGTACTTTTTCCTTAAGTTGGGTTCCATGTAGTCTAATATTCTAATGGTTTATCAATCCAAATTAAATAGTTAATCTTTAGGATTATTTTGACAACTGATCTTAAATTATACAGTCAGTTTCATGTTAGTCCATAACTTTTAATTTCATAGGTCACACTATCTTAAACTTTCTAAGAAATACAATATGAGAAAACAATTAAATTTCTTAAACTGCTTTGAATGGAACAGTTAATTAAATAACAGAGCATGTACACATAGTTCAAGAAATTCTCACAAGATAAATAAGCAAGATCCTTACTTGTTTAGTTACTCTAATTAATTAATTGGTTATATGAAGGAAATTTGAGTGTTAATCTAATTACATTTTATTCCTTTGTTTTCTTGAGGAATAAAGTATCTGATGTTTATTTTTCCTAATTTTAGTATTTGGTAATCCTATAAGATGATTGAAACAGTACAAAAAGGCAAGAGATTAATAAATTATTGCAAATCCAAAAGCAGTGAATCCTTAAGATACTAAACTAGGTTTTAGTTTTTTCCCGAGCTTTAGAGGACTGTAAAATGCAGAGTAGAACAATATCCTTAAGATAATATACTTTTTCTTAAGTTGCGTTCCTAGTAGACCGATATTCTAATGGTCTATTAAAAAAAAAAAAAAAAGTCTAATGGTTTATCAATATAAAATGGTTAATCTTTAAGGTGTTATTTGGCGCGCGCACACACACACATATATATATAGGTTAGGATGCAAAACTTTGAACCTTTTTAGGTGTTTAGGAGAGAAAAAAATGGTTGTGCTTTGCATTTCAAAAAGGGATATCTTATTTGAGAATCCACTTTGGATTGTACAGAGGCGTAAGTATTAGAACGTCCCCTAATGTATTTCTATATACTCTAGTATAGGTCTGATTTCTAACGACATTTCTACTGGACCAATATTCTATTGGTTTATTGTCAATTGATTTTTTTTTTTTTTTTCCCAATTTTGACTTAGATATGTTTGTCAGTTGACTATGTTTTAATTATTTCTTTAGTCCGTGATCAACTGATTATGTTTTAATCTATGTACAATCTTACAAGCAATCTATCGCATTAGATCGAACTTGCTGTTAGATAATAGAAAAGTTAGAGAATGAAAGCCAAATAAGAATTAAAAAGAGAAAAAAAAAAAAAAGGAAAAGAAAAATGTATTACTGTAAAAAAATTACCTTTGAATTGAACAGAATTTCTTGAGCCATTCTTCTCTCCTCTACTTCTTCAACAGTTGTACTTGTTGAAGGTGTGGACTTGGCAATGAATGTCCTTAATTTAGGACAATCACAAATGGATAGATCTAATAGTGATGGAAATTCAATAGTAAAATGATCATCTGCTTGACAAAACCTTTTGTGATTTGGAAGATATTCAAGCTCAAGAGATTCAAGTTTGGGGAATGAGATCTTCTTTGACTCTCTTTCTTCGGCATCTTCGGCTTCTTCTGTGACTATTAATACCTCTTCTATGAGATGACACCAGTTTATGCTTAGCTTCTTAAGTTGTTGAAGGCTTTCAAACGTAGCTAAAGCCCAAACAGAAAAAAAACTATCGCACCTACAAACAGTCAACTCTTGTAGTTTGATAAACACAACCTGCAAAAGATGACTTTAATTTTGTGAATCATTTAATTGAAACACAATACTATCATTAGTTCTGATCTAAATTAACAAATCATTTCAATATAAATTCGTACAAATTCAAAGAGAAAGCGAATTAAACAAAAGAAAAATTGTTCAAAATTTGGTGAATGAAATATTTTTATTTTTATTATTTGAATATACATTTATAAAAAAAGCTTTAGGTAGTAAAAACCAATTAATTTGTATTTCTGGAAAGATTAAATGCAGAATTTTAATTATGAATTTTATTTTTCATTTCTATATGTTGATCGGTCAACATGGTAGTACTCTAATCTCTAAGTTTTCCAACGAATTAAAATAAATGATTTCTTTTAAATTGATTGTATTATTCAATAAAGAACAGTGAATAATAATATTCAATAAAATGTACATGCATAAGTAGTAAGTAGTGTTAATAATTCGGGCATGCGTTTGGGTTCTTATTAATCATCTTATAGGATTACCAAATACTAAAGTTAGGAAAAATAAACATCAGATACTTAATTTATTCCTCAAGAAAACAAAGGAAAAAAAAAAGTACAAAAAGGCAAGAGATTAATAAATTATTGCAAATCCAAAAATAGTGAATCCTTAAGATACTAAACTAGGTTTTAGTTTTTTCCCGAGCTTTAGAGGACTGTAAAATGCAGAGTAGAACAATCTCCTTAAGATAATATACTTTTTCTTAAGTTGCGTTCCTAATAGACCGATATTCTAATGGTCTATTTAAAAAAAAAAAAAAAAATCTAATGGTTTATCAATCTAAAATGGTTAATCTTTAAGGTGTTATTTGGCGCGCAAACACACACACACACATATATATATATATAGGTTAGGATGCAAAACTTTGAACCTTTTTAGGTGTTTAGGAGAGAAAAAAATGGTTGTGCTTTGCATTTCAAAAAGGGATATCTTATTTGAGAATCCACTTTGGATTGTACAGAGGCGTAAGTATTAGAACGTCCCCTAATGTATTTCTATATACTCTAGTATAGGTCTGATTTCTAACGACATTTCTACTGGACCAATATTCTATTGGTTTATTGTCAATTGATTTTTTTTTTTTTCCCAATTTTGACTTAGATATGTTTGTCAGTTGACTATGTTTTAATTATTTCTTTAGTCCGTGATCAACTGATTATGTTTTAATCTATGTACAATCTTACAAGCAATCTATCGCATTAGATCGAACTTGCTGTTAGATAATAGAAAAGTTAGAGAATGAAAGCCAAATAAGAATTAAAAAGAGAGAAAAAACAAAAAGAAAAATGTATTACTGTAAAAAAAATTACCTTTGAATTGAACAGAATTTCTTGAGCCATTCTTCTCTCTTCTACGTCTTCCACAGTAGTACTTGTTGAAGGCGTGGACTTGGCAATGAATGTCCTTAATTTAGGACAATCACAAATGGATAGTTTTAATAGTGATGGAAATTCAATAATAAAATGATCATCTGCTTGACAAAACCTTCTGAGATTTGGAAGATCTCCAAGCTCAAGAGATTCAAGTTTGGGGAATGAGATCTTCTTTGACTCTCTTTCTTCGGCATCTCTGGCTTTTTCTGTGACTACTAATACTTCTTCTGTGAGATCACACATGCCTATGCTTAGCTTCTTAAGCTGTTGAAGGCTTTCAAACGTAGCTAAAGCCCAAACAGAGAACAAACTATTGCAATTATAAATAGTCAACTCTTGTAGATTGATAAACACAACCTGCAAAGATGATTTTAATTTTGTGAATGATTTAATTGAAACACATTACTATCATTGGTTCTGATCTAACAAATCATTTCAATGTAAATTCGTACAAATTCAAAGAGAAAGCGAATTAAACAAAAGAAAAATTGTTCAAAATTTGGTGAATGAAATATTTTTATTTTTATTTTTTTTATTTGAATATACATTTATGGAAAAAGCTTTAGGTAGTAAAAACCAATTAATTTGTATTTCTCGAAAGATTAAATGCAGAATTTTAATTATGATTTTTTTTTTCATTTCTATATGTTGATCGGTCAACATGGTAGTACTTTAATCTCTAAGTTTTCCAACGAATTAAAATAAATGAATTCTTTTAAATTGATTGTATAATTCAATAAAGAACAGTGAATAACGATGTTCAATAAAATATAAATGCATAAGTAGTAAGTAGTGTTAATAATTCGGGCATGCGTTTGGGTTCTTATTGCGAAATATAACGAGGACAAATGAAGAAATTAGAATAGGAAATATAAATGAAATTAATAATAAATTAACGATAAAAAGAGCAACAGGGGTTACCTTGGTGTTGAAGAGAGGACGAGGCCGTTCAATTTCTTTATCAATATTTGATCTTGTAGGTATAGACGCTATGCTTTCGAGGTTTTCCAGTCCTACAAGCTGCAGACACTCCAAGTTCTGAAAATTGCTTGCATCTAATTCATTGATAAGATGTCTAACACCTGGGATATTGTTCAAGCCCAACTCATCAGACTTTTTCATATACCTTTGAAAGCCATCCTCATATAACAATCGACTTGTATCCTTGAGCTCGTTGACCCACAACACTCTTGTTCTTGATTCGTAGGGAGAATCATAAAACGTTCCAATTAGTATGCGATACCTTTCCAAATTCAGATGATTAAACATGTCTTCTGGTACAACACTATCATCTGTTATCTCTAAATGCAAAACTCTTAGCTTTGGGAGATCTTTTATTTTACCTCTCATTTCCCACTCGACGCGAACGACAGCCTCCATATACAACTCTTCTAGCTTTACCAAACTCGAGATGACATTTGGTTCAATCACCTCGAGCCTTGCACAACCATTCAGATTTAAAACTTGTAGATGGCTCAAGTTTCCTATTTCTTTCGGCAACACCACCAGACCATCAGAATCTGAAAGATCAAGAATCACTAAATTCTTCAGCTCTCCAATTATAGCTATGTCGACGACTTCTTCATTCCAAATTCTCAAATGTAATGCCTTGAGATTTTGAAGTGAAAGAAATGATGAAGCTAGCTGTTTTCCACCTATAAAATCCAAACGCAATGCTTTCAGCTCTTTGGTTTCTTCAAAGAACTTGTCAGGAATTTCTAGGCCACCGTGGTTCCTCAACATTAGTAACTTAAGCGTTGGAATTGCCAGCCTTTCAGGAAGTTGATCATTTATACCACCACCACCTGCAGGGATTGAAATTGCGTACAAGTCTTTGAAATTGTCCCTGTTCATACAATCTTCCAACCCAACACTCTCTCTGAGGCAATACATGGGATTCTTCTCTAATTCAGAGGCAATTGATATGGCAACATCACGGATAATATCATGCACCTTAACTGTTCTCGGATAATCATCATCTGACAGCAAACAATAAGCTTTGAGGTTATTTACCAATGATTCCACCTTGTCACTTGCCTCTTTTAACGTATAAACATATCGAAACAGGTCCAAAACCATAACGTAACGCGTCAGTTCCTGAAGAGACACATTTTCATCTTCTTTATGTGCACCACAAATTAGCAATAGTGACTTTGCTTCATTTTCTAGCGCATCGAAACTTGTCTTGAAACACGCGTTTATCTTTCCGTAAATTTTACTTTTTGTGGGCGATCGCTTCAGTTCACGCAAGGCATTTCTCCAAAAAGACAAGCTCTTATTGATCTTTAATGCACTTGCAATTGTCACAATGGCAAGAGGTAATCCTCCACATTCTCCAATCACTTCAGTTGCTAAAGATTCGAACTCAGGTTTTACATCACCCACTATTTTGTTAAACAAATTCGTTGCTTCTTCATTGATTAAACTCTTGATCTGGAAAGTAGTCTTCTCATCAGCACCCATGTTCTTGCATAATTCTTGGGATCTAGAGGTCACTATTATCTTGCATTCCTTGTTATCATCATTAAAACGGATTCCAACTTTAAACAGGTCAAGCTCCTCCCAAACATCATCTAGAACTATAAGAATCTTCTTTTCCTGTTTTAATCTTTCTCCGAGTCGCTCTGCTCTGGTGGATACAACTTCTTTCTCGAACTTTAGACCTAACTGATCCGCGATCTCTTGTTGAATCGTCTCAATGTTAGGATTTTGTGATACGACAGCCATTATTTGCTTGCTAAATAGATTTCCTTCCTTAGCTAGACGTGCGACTTCTTTAACGAGCATGGTTTTACCAACGCCACCGATGCCACTCAATCCAATTATTCTAACCTCAGGATTTCGCAAGGCCTCCATCATTCTGCTCAGAGTTGCCTTTCTCGTCTCAAACTTCTCAAAGTCTTTTTGTTCGAAAGAAATTTGTACAGCAGAACGGAAGGAAATATCGTTGCCAAAATTGTTCGCCATTTCGATCACACGTGCAATTTGCTCAGCCATCTCCTTTGCTTTCTTGCTTAACCGCCGCCGCAATGCCAAGTTTGGGAGGGGCCAGCGACATGAACACCTCGCTCTTGTGTGGTCTGGATTAGGTTCTAGGAAACATTTTGCCCTCTCTGATTTAGCTGTCGCATCCTTTCGCCAATCTTGAACGTGTCCCACAATGGCATCTCCCTCAGTTTCGGCTCGTTCGGTGCGGCTCTGAATCTTGTTTATGATA
Organism: Ficus microcarpa; assembly: GCA_025413485.1. Lineage (NCBI taxonomy): Eukaryota > Viridiplantae > Streptophyta > Magnoliopsida > Rosales > Moraceae > Ficus > Ficus microcarpa. The sequence continues at coordinate 19,498,879 of CM046379.1, read as the reverse complement.
CCATCTAGCTCTTGAATCTGGTTTTTGAGATTTTCTATGTTGTCCTTGTAGGAAAGCAGATACTGGAGTTGATGGCCCGCTTGTCGAATCGCATAGTCATAAATAGTTCCAAAAACTGTACAACCAATTGTAGCAAGGTACTCCATCACTAATGTTAATATTTCGTTTTTGCTCGTTGTTTGCTCTCTGAAAATGGTGAAAAATAGAAGACTGTTTAATAATGTATATCTTTCAACTTTTCTAGAGTGTTCTATTGTAAAAGTTTTGTGACAATATCTAGTGAGTTGAAAAGAGTTCTAGGAATATATAATAACTAGATATATAAAAGAAAAATACCAAGGACACCGATTCTAATTCTAATTTTTGAGTACCACTTTATATGACATGTAAATTATCAATTTTTTATTCATATGATTGCCACATCAATTAAGAGCATCTACCATTAAAAAGTTGATAACTTACACTGTATCACAAGAGTATCAATAAAAAGAATCTCAAGTACAGTTTGCTTTGTGGCTAGCATTGGCATACATTTTTTCTTTTCCCCACGAATCATGGGTGTCAATTACTAAAGAAGCATAGGGTACATTGCAGGAAGAGTTCCAAGGAACAAAGAAGTTAAAACTGCAGACTCATAGAAGAGATTTCGAGAATATTAAAATTGTGAGACCTTGAAAGATCATTATTCAAGAATAAAAGAGACTGTTAACTAAATGAGAGCCTATGGTGAACTTAATTTATGACAAAGTAAACTATTGAAGAGATATTAATTTCTTGTATAGACAAATATGATGCAACAATTTCTAATATCCAAGAATTTATTAGGAACCATGCTGTCAACGGGATTAATGGGCTCTGCTTATCAAAATAATAATGGGCTCCTCAAAAACACGTGACTGAATAGGCGGATCATGAAAACTTCATAGAAAATGTCTTTCAATGTCAAATGAATTCGCGGTCGCATAAATAAAAATAAAGTGGTAGAAAATCACAAATAAATCTTGAAAACAAGAATACTCATGAAAAACAAACATAAAATAAAGGCAAGTATTCTTAGGGACATTCCCTATTGTGGACGAATTTTACATCTTGAAAGGGTGAGAAAGAACTCTTACTACGTATCTTTATTCTACTGAAACACCTCCAACCACGTAGTATAAATAAGGGCTTTGGTCGCTCCTGATCATTTGTGGTTGAGACTGCAAGACTACTTAAGTGCATGTAAGCGAGTAATTGATTATTATTTCCTACAAATACTTGATTATTACAACACTCTTCTGGTTGGAAGGCGAGCACCAATATTTAAGAAGTAATAGACACGTGTCCACACACAATACTGTTCGTGGACAAGAGATCTAGAATAGCAAAGAAGACTCGTTGATACTCTTACTTGATGATTTTTTAAAGAATAATTTTTTAAAGAAAAGCTTTGTCACAAGTACTAATCTAGATTCTCCAAATGTACGTATATCATGTAAAAAATTTTATTGTTCATGACAATATGAATTAGCATATATCTTATGACTTAATAAATTTTTTTAGATTCCTATGCGTCATTCAATTTAGCTGTTTATTCTATCATTCTACTATTGAAGTTTGATTAAAAAAAAAAAAAAGTTAATTGAAGAAAGCTCTAGGTAATAAATAATCGCCCCATATGCTTTTATCATTTATTACAAACAATATGCCAATTCAAAGCTTTAAAATTTAAGAGCACCAGTGCACCAGATTTGGAAAAAGAAGCAGTACTACAGTTTTTTTTTTTTTTTTTTAAAAGAAAATTACTCAATTAACCATATATTTTTTTTCATCCATTGACCAACATGACCTAAATTCTCCCATCTTGAACAACATGACATAAACTTTAGTTTAATTTTATGTCATATTGATTTAATGTTTTTCTTTTTTTTTTTTTTTTGGTCATCTTGATACAATGGTCTTCAAATTTGATTCATCCTTTTTTTCCCCTCCTATCTATCTTCATTTTACGCTGCCGTAAAAGCTATAAAAGTTTTGGGTCCTACTTTGAGAAACAAATTTGGTATAATCTAAAGAAAATTAAATGTTGAATGTTGTACACTTTTTCTAAAGAAAATAAAATGTTGAAAACGAGGTAAGAATTTTTTGGCGGTAAGAAAACGCTAGAAAATTTTAGTCGTAAATAAATTTAAAAAATTTGGTAAGAAAATGGTTATGAGAAGCGTGCACTGGTTTTCAAAAAGGGTGAAAATAAATTAACAAATAAGAAAACAATAGATGAAGGAAATTGAAAAAAAAAAAAAGGATTATTTCCTTTTATTACTTTTATTTTTTATTTTATTCAGAAAGTATATCCTACATTTTTAAAGTTTTAAGTTTTTATATCATTAGATTACGTTTAATACATAAATTCATACCATTTCTCGAGAAACACTTAATTTTGACCAAAAAATTCCCACAATATCCTTAATTAAGTGTTATTTCCATTTTTTGTACCTTGTAGTTTGCTTTTATTTAGAAAGTATATCAAGTATTTTTGTACCATTCTATATGTTTAATTGACAAGTATATACATTTTCTAGGATCAACACTTTATTTTAACCATAAAATATCTAAAATACCCTTAAAAAGAAAAATTAATGACGAAACTTCTAATTTTCTCAATAAAAGATTTGGACTTCTCAACTCGACCTCCATCACGATCCAGTCCCTTCCCATTCTGCCATCAATCACCCCTTTTCTACCCTGCCTAAGCCTACCCTGCCACTAAGCGTCCTTTTTTCTTCGCCTAACAAGAGCTGTATGGACGTCTGGGAAGAGTGAGCGAGGAGGGGCAGAATGGGGACGATGATGGATTAGCATATATATTTCCTCATTTGTGTAGGTAAAATGGTGAAATTGTTAAAAATGGTAATCTGAAGCTTTAATGGGGGTAAAAAGTCATCATAAAGTCTTTAAAAAGAAAACAAAACAAAACAAAAAACCTAAAAGGAATTCAGACTTATGAATAGTGCTTAGGTGACTTTAGGTTTGTAAGGCAGTGGGATGAGATTGTTTATGTCATTCTCGTAAAATTTTGAATTTGCCATTAAGAATGTATAATTTATGAATTCTATTTTTATTTTGTGTGCTTGATATATTTTCTTGGTTTGGTATGTTAAACATTCTCAAATATTATTAAGACACAAGTAGGGAAGGGCCATGAGACAGTATAGGTGCTGGTGATAGGTTGATGTAGGGCTGCGTAAACATTAAGGTGAGATAAGTAATTAGGGTTTCTACCAAAAAAAAAAAAAAAAGTGAATATGATTTTATTTTTTTTTTCTCTTCAAATTAGAATTTGTTTAATTGTTATGTATTTTTCATTTTAAGGGTGTTTTGAGTATTTTTACGTTAAAATTAGGTTTGATTGAGAAAAAAAAATTTTAATATCTAATATAATTAATGATATAAAAATGTAGAACTTCAAAATGCAGTATACTTTTTGAATAAAAAAATACTTGATATAAAAATGTAAATAACACCAAATTTTAGTTTTAATATTTCTTGATATTTCGTGGATTTTTGGATCAAAATTAATGTTAACAAAGAAATAGTATAAATTTGTATATTAAACGTATTCTAATTGTATAAAAATATAAACTTTTAAACGAAATACTTTATGAATAAAAGCAAAATACAATATATAAAAAAATAAATAATCCACAGAGAAATAAAAGTAACAGTAAATATCAATACGTAATAGCTCATGCATATAAGCAAGCAAGTACTTGATTAGGCCACATGCCATAAAATTTAGTGTGGATTCAATTTTGTCACAACTTTAAAACGCTCTAATGATAATGTAATAAATTAAACTAAATTTTGTTTTATCTATTTCTCTTTCTTTCTCTACTTCCCTCTCTCTCCCCTACAAGTAACAAGCGCCCCCCTTCCTTCCTCCCTCCCTCGAATGACCACCTTTCTCGGCGCTTGATCCTTTGTCGCCTGCTTTGATCCTCCGCTGCTATCGGCGGCTTTGGTCCTCTGCCACTAGCTCTGATCCTCCCATGCAAGATCCATTCACCGCTTCCTGCTCCGATCCTCCCACAAGAGCTCCATTCTCCACCGCCTGCTCTACTTCCTCTACTGTAGCGACTCATGCTTTCTTTTGGTATGATATTGTCCGTTTTAGACCTCGTGCCCTCTCGGTTTTGCTCTTGGGCTCACCCCAAAAGGCCTCATATCTTTTTACTTATCAACCATCACATATATTTATCCTCAAGCAATATGGGACTGTACAGTTTACTCTTTTCCTTATCGGAACTAATGACTGTCACATCCATGCAAGATGTATGCCGCGCTACAATCGATCTATTAGATGCCGTAATCGATACCTCCATTATGTTTGCCAAACTTGCAGTGCCACCATTGTTGTCAGATATTCGAATCTCCTCTGCAGGCAGCCACCCTCTGATATCGCCCTCGAAGATCTGAATCTCTTCCGCATATGACCACTGATAACTCTATAACATTGAGTTATTTTAACAATCTAAAGCTTATATTTTTGTTATAATCCTTGTATTTTATCTTAATTTTCCTCCAAAATTATTATGTTGTCTCAAATGTGCAAGTTAATTATGTTAAAAGGGTTTAAAATAGCAATTTGGAGCTTAAATGGAGTCAAAATGTCAATAGAATGCTTGGAGGAATTCGGATTCAGCTTCCATCACTCCTGGACACCCACCATGCGAGACCTTGCCCATTTCTGGCTATCCGATTAGCGAGAAGGAGGCCCAGGATTGCGAGTTTACAAAACTCACCCCAAAAGGCGCATTGCTACACTTTAATTAGAGGGACCGGCAACTGTCGGATTCCATGTGTACATCCTCATAAATACTCATGTGAGCTTGCTTTCTCAACCATTAGCGCCGCGCCATGTGCCCACTCTCTCCAGCTCGCTAGTCGTCTGCTGTCACCTATTCTCATGGGCCCTTAAGGTTGCTTTGCATCAGCTTTTGCTAAAGCAAAGAGAAAAGAAAAAACAAAAAACAAAAAACAAAAAAAAGGGGGAAAATTGTAGGAGACGGCAGCTGGAGCTTATAAATAGAAGCCTAAGGCTTCATGCCATGCGTCTTCGGCAGCGAGAGAAGCCAAAAACTAAGGAAGAAAACATAATTTAAGTTTTAGGTTTAGTTTTCTACAAAATTAAGGAGAGATTATCTTGAACCATTAAGAAAAGAGGAAGAAGAAAATTTAGGAAAAGGCTTTGGAGACCGGTGACACATTCAAACTAAGTTTTCTTACTTTATTTTCTTATCTTTTTATTTTTATAATATAAGAATGATTGGACTGTTATTTTGTAGATTTCTATTTTTATTTATGAAGTAATTTTCTTTTATATTAATACGATCTATCCATATTATGATTATTTGAGTTTTTCTGTTTTTAATTAATTGATGTTTATTGTAGCTCTATATTGAGTATTTTATTCGTGCTTAATGTTTATGAATTTCTGACCAACTTTTATATGATTTGGTATTTGATTTGATATTGAGAAGTGAGTCATTGTTTAATCTATCATGAGATTGTTGTAAGCTAAAGACAATTATGAAACTTGTGCAGCATCATGAATTTTTAGTTCTTAATGAATTATAATAAGTTATTTGAGACTGAAAGGTGAGAAGGATTATTATAATAAATTGTTAATGCTTGAAAAAGATTAATGAATATATTAGAGAGATTCACTGGCAACATGGGGAATAGACTTTAGTTAATTGGATAAGAGGATTTGAATATGATTAATTCGGTGAAATCAGAAAACCTAGATTTTTAGTATTTTGAGTCTTTTGTCTTTTTACTTATTTTATTATTTTAATTTAAAAATCTCTTTTCTATCATTCAAATAAAGTTAGAGTTAATATTATTTCGGTAATTAGTAACGACAGTTCTCATGGAAACGATACTTTATCATTTTATTATTTGTTTACGATATTGTGCAGTTCCAATTTTCCGCAACAACCACCCTCAAATCAACCCTCGCGCCTCTGCAGTCCCTATTTGCTCGTGTGACATCCTTAGACCTATTCTGCGCCCGTGATCTTTCCCCTTTTCTCCTCTATTGTCCTTCACCCGTCGACACACGATCGTGGCCGAGGAGATCCACTTGATGCCATCGTGGATGTGATGCCCTAGAAATTCATAAGCTTAATTAATGAATTATTATTATGGATTTTATTCATTAATATGCTTTTAGTGAATTATTTTGATGAATATCAAATTTCAAGATCATGACCGATAATATATGTATCATCGGTGTGAGGATGCCGATGATTTAATAATGTTGAGTTTCTTTATTTAAATGAGAAATTTTATATACATAAAATGTGTGATGAACGACATAAAAATTTATACGAAAAAAAAAATAAGTTATGTCGTATTAGAGGTATAGCGATAATTTTTCGGAAGGACCCCGATTTTTATTAGTAGATCGATTTAATGATCTTAGTATTTATTTTGATTATATTAATAGTCAAGCTTTGAGAGCATGTTTGGGAATTAATGTGTCACATGGATAGAAATGAATTATTAGTATTTACTCTTAAGAAATCCAAAGGTGGGAGATTAATCAAGAATTGTGCTTGATTTGAAATCAATGGTGTAGATTTGATGCTAGAGAATCCTAGGCAGATCAATGGCCAAACCTTGGATGAAAAGTGACCAATGAGAACTTAGATTAAGGATTGGTGTGATGGAAGATCCAATGGGTGAGAATAAGGATGATAACTTTGGATCAAGGGTGGATATTGAAAGAAAGAAAAAAAAAAAAAAAAAAGAAGGAAGCAATGGGGGGGGGGGGGTCGGTTTTGTTGGTTCAAGAAACAAGGAAAAAAAATGTGAACAAAAGAGAAATGAGGAAAGTGGTGCATGCATGCAACCACAAGTAAGAAATGGCATGGTCTCTTTGGGCAATTTGACCTAGAGGAGAAGCAAGTGATAGTGACCTTTCATCTCAACTTTTTGAACCAAATTTCACCTAATTTTGCTCCCAAAACAGCCGGCCATTGAAGGGCTAATTCAGCCAATATTTTTCAAATTTCATCTCCCAAAAGACAACTCTCTCAAGGCCAAAGTTGGCTAAGCACAAACCCCTAACACCCCATTTTCTTTCTCACACAAACCAAGCTCTAAACAAAACCAAGAACCACCAACACTACTCTCCATCTCCAACACTCCTCAAGCACCTCCTCCATCCATTTTCAAGGTCTAAGGAACCCCAACACCAAGATCGAAGAAGTGCAAGACGGAGTTAGAGGACGTTTTACTAGAGGTAACCTAGTGGTGCTATTCGGGTTTTAGTTATTTTTGGAGAAAAAAAAATATGATGTTTAGTTATGATCTTAATATTAGATTTTTCTTACCTAGGAAAAAGTTTTGAGAAGAACTCGGGAGGTTCGAGATCTTGAAGGATCCCCGGAGCATTTCGGTAAGATTTGTGAACTTTGTTGAAGGTCGTGATTGTTGTGGTGATATAGCATGCATTAGAAGCTTTGGTATGAAAAATAAATTATATATTAAGATTCTACAGAGGATAAGCTTCATTTTAGGCTTTGGAATCACTTGATTTGCTTTTATATGTATAAAGTTATGTGCATTTGAAGTTGTGACAAAAAAACTAGGGAAGAAATGAACCTCCGAGCCACTGACCAGCCACGGGTTTTTTATACTCCGAACCATTTAGACCCAAAATTTTGGTTTACAAGTTAGATAACTAAAAACTAGATTCTTTAATCTTTCCAACAAGGTATCATACACCTTTAATGGATAAATTTACAATTTTTGGTGAATTTTACAAATTTGGTCTACGAACCGAAAAACCTTGCTGGAACCCGGTACTAGCTACGGGTTTTGTTGATTTTGACTTAGCAAACCATGACGTTTTATAAAACTGTTTTTACCATACAAAATAGACATTATAAGCTTTCCAATGACATATCTTTTGTCTTATTTGGACTTGTAGGTAAATTGTTATGGATTTTCAAATCTTACTCATGAATCTGGACTGGTGGTGCAAACGTGGGACCAACAGTGACAAAACCTAAGTTTATGGTATGAAATGCTTAAGTACTAAAAGAAATAACGTTACCACTATAAAGTAGACATCTTAAGCTTCAAAATGAGATATCATGTGTTTAAAACGGTTATGTATATGAATTTTAATAAATCCTTAAAGTTTGTATTGAAATCTGGAAATCTGAGATTTTACCATAAGACACTTAAGAAAACATCCACATTATCATTTGAAATGCTTGAAATCTGAGGAAACAAATTATAGAGACAGAAACTAGATGTTTCAAGCTTTCCAACAAGTTATCAAGTGTCCAAAACGGAATTATACTCAAATTTAAATAAATCTTACAAGTTAAAGCCCTACACCAATAAAATGATTAAACATTAAAATGTGATATATGGGTAAGCATAACATACGAATAAATTTAGTTATGAAATGAGTTGATTTTAAGTGTATGATCTAATGATTTGAAAAACCTTAAGTTTTTAAAGTTGAATAATAAGTTTTAATGGGCTAAGATAAAGTATACTAGAAGGTTACTGGGCCTATTCCATGAGATTACCTTGGCCCAACTAAATGAACATAACTAAGGGAATTGGACTAGCCCAATAGTAAAATAGAGGTATACCCTTAGGTGACTTCATATCACGTCGATTGATTAATTAATAAATAAATAAATAAATTAATTAATTCATAACCAAATGTAATTTAATAAAGGAATTAATTAATTTATTTATTATTAATTAATTAATTAATTACAAGAGTTAATATATGATAATCAGGATTATTATGTTAAATAATTACATAATTATAATACCTGATTAATTATAAATTAATTAATCATTAATCATTAATCATTGATTTAATCATCAAAATAATTAGGGATGATTAACTAGAAATTAATCAAACATTAATTATCAGATTAATCAAATTATTAATTATTAATATTAGAATTATTAATTATTAATTATTATATGAGAAAGAATATTTAAGTAACAATTATTAATAATTTAATTATTATCAAGTCAACTAAAATTATATGATTTAATTTTAATAACTCAATTAATTAATGTAATAATTAAATATTATTTAATTAATTATTTAATCAATTTAATTAATTAATTAAATTAATTAATTAATTAAATTAATTAATTAATAATAATTAGTAGAAATTTATTTTAGTGTTTAATAATTAATAAGAATTAATTATTAAGGTTAATTATGATATAAGTAAATTAAGTTCACTCTAGTTTATAAAATAAATGAATAATTGAATAAAGTAATATAACCATGATTTTATCTAATAATGAGTTATTGTTAAATCAGGACAATTTCTCAAATCCGCATAGTAGGAGATACAACTCCCGAAGTTAAGCACATAAGACAAGTAAGTACAAACCTCACCTACAGCATGAAACAAAATGTTTTCTTTGATGATGCTCTACGTTTGTTATGACTTGACTTGATGATGTGATGAGTCTATAAATTATACGTATTGCTTTGATTAAGTATTTGATGTGCATAAATTCTCTTGCACTGATATAATTGACATGCCTCACAGATATGTATGCCGTAATGATAAATGCATAGTGACATGTAAATCTACACATTGTCACAAATAATAAGAATGAGGCTAATGAAAGATAGGATTAAGTGTCGTACCAACCTCCAATTAGTGAGAGGATATGATAAGAACGAAATTATAAGATATGACCTTGGAAGTTGTTAGAGGGTCGCTCTCCTAACTCCCCATTGGTTGCGCGCATATGGGTACGACATAGGGGCCCTTAAGTAGACAAGATATGTATATAATGAAGCATAATTAAACACACATGATTCCATGCATTTTGAACATTCTTGATAATTACATGTGATGATATGATTTATGAAAATGTTTTGTGAGATATTGTTTGTACTTGCTGAGTGAAAGCTCATACATGTGTGTTCGTGCTGTAGGTAACGCAGGTAAGCAGCCTATTACTTAAATGTTCTTATGGACAGGCGAAGCTATGCGGAGGCGGTGAAGGAAGGGAGTGGGATACCACCACGAAATTAATTTCCGCATTTAGACTTCGTAATTTATTTTGTGACGACCATAATTATAGTTATGTCCCAATGTCTTGATATTACTAAATTAGTATGAGTACTCCATGAGAAAAAGACCTTTGACTCTTTTGCTTTAATCAACATAAAGTTATAGCTTTTTAAATATTATTTAAACATGAATTTAAATAAGATAATTATTTACTAGTGGTTTTTAATTTCCACATATAAAAATATTAATAATTCTAATTTTTATAGTATGAATATGATTTAAAAAAAAAATTTAGTATTTTTTTTTAGAACCGAATTTAAATAAGTGTTAAGACTTAAGTAAGTTTGTTAACGGTCCGAAAAATCGGGTCGTTACAGTGGAGGAGAATGGATCTCCTCAAATCTCCTCATCAGAGATCAGAGATATATCCATTCGATGCCATCGTGGAGGAGAATGTAATTTTTCTTATCAAAGATCGGGCCTCCTTCAATATCCACCATCATGCCACCACGAGTAATAATCACCGATTTGATCTGTTGACCTCTCCTCCCCGATTTGATCTTTGTTGATTTGGTTGATTGTGCATATTTTTTGGGTTGTTATTTTGTGGAATTTTGTGAAAATTTTTTTTTTTTTTTTAATTTTCAGGTAACAGACCACAGAATCCGACGGAGTTAATACTTTTTGGTCAGAAACTAGATGGTTACCATTCAGTAACTAGGTGGTTACCAAATGATAACTAGCCGCCTAATTGTTAACTTTACAGTTTCCAACTTACTAATTAGTAATAAAGTGATTACCAATTGGTAACCAGTAGATATCGTTGATGGATACTAACCTATATGATGATGTTTGCTAGCTGATAACTTAAAATGGTATAATTTGTACTTTAAAATAAATAAATAAATAAATAAATAAATAAAATATAACATGATGTCATATTATGATATTTTTTTTATTATTTATTTTCTTTTTGTGTGACAAAAATCAATCCTAGACTCGAACTTATGGCATTTCTCTGAAGTGCCCGAAGTCATTTCATTAGAATCCCGCACTATATAACCTCTTCCTTCTTCGGCATAAACATAGAACACATAAAAGAAATTCTTCCCAATATGTCACCTATTTAATCGATTATATTTTCATAAAGAGGAAATTTAAAATTTGGTATAATTATTTATTTAAATTTCATGTTATCAAGGAATTTACATCTGATTTTATACATTAAATTTATAATATCTTTAATTATTTTGTAATATCAGGAACAGTCAAATATAAAAAGTTGAGGAATTAATTTAATGAAATTAAAAAATCAAGAATCAAAGTGACAAGATGTACATAAGTTATAATAAAAAAAACTAAACAAACAAATTTTACTAAAAAGAAGTAAAGTGAGTAACTTACAGATGGAGGAATTGAAAAGCAACTTGATGAAGAGCAGATAGTTCTTGTCCTTGTATGTTTTGCTCTCTTTTGGAAACGAAGGATGGAAACTAGAGGGAAGGATGGAAACGAAGGAAACCTTGTCATAATTATAACAATAATACATTTTAAAGCAAAAAAAAAAAAAAAAAAAGAGAAACGCAAAAATCATAGTGAGAGGATTTCAGTTTTTTTTTGTTTTTTTTGTTTTTTTTTGTTCTTTATGTTTTTGTTTTTGTTTTTGTTTTTGTTTTTTTTTGTTTTTTTGTTTTTTTTTGTTTCCTTTTATTGTTGTGTAGGAAGAAAAATTTAAGGCAACACGGCATCAATATATCAAGAAAAACCAATAAGACGATCGAATGAAGGAAATGTAAAGAGCGTACCTTGATGAATAAAGGCTTCACACCACCCTTTTGCGTCTGAATTTCTTTTTTTGTTCTTTTTTTTTTTTTGGTTTTTTTGTTTTGTTTTGTTTTGTATTGTTTTTCTGTGTGTTTAATAGTTCAACTTGAGGTTTAAAAAAAAAAAAATGTAAAACTGCAAGTATAGAAGGTTCAATATACGAAGTACAGCCAGAGACAAGAAATCAAAGGGAGAAAGGACCTTTTTTTTCCCCCTCTCTCTGTTTTGCAAATTTTCGAAGTAATGTGAAATTTAAAGAATTGCAAGAGACTCAAAATAAAAACCACAAAGGATTTTTTGTTTTTTTGTTTTTTTGTTTTTTGTTTTGTTTTGTTTTTTTGTTTTTGTTTTTTTTGTTTTTTGTTTTTTGTTTTTTGTTTTTTTTTTTTGCAGCAGCTGTTTTAACAAAATTTTGAATTTAAGTCAACTGCAAGATGAAAAATTTCAGCAAAAACTACAAGCAGACTCAAAAATCAAAATGACAGGATTTTTTTTTGTTTTTTCTGCAAGTTTGAAAAAAAAAAAACTGAAATAATAAAATAAAATGTAAAACTAGAAGAAGAAAAAGTTCACCAAACAAACTAGAAGAAACTCAAAAAATTAAAATGACAGGATTTTTTTTTTTTTTTTTTTTTGTGCAAGAAGAAAATTTTAAGCAAAAACTGCAAGGAGACTCAAAAATCAAATCGAACAAGAATGGAAATGAACGCAGTGTGATGTTGGGTTTGTAGAAATGGAGACGATGATGATCACAAATTAACGAAAAAAGTGCGAAGACAAAACCAAAAACTGTTTACCCGTTGAACATTCAAATTTAAAAACCAAAAGAAAAAGGGAAAAGTTTAAAATAAATTAAAAAGTAAAAAGAAAAGAACATGAGCCTATTCGAAGAAAAGAATATTATGTATTGTCTCCCATATCGTGAATGCAAAGATAAGAATATGAGTCTTTGGAAGCAAAGAATGAGTCTTTACATGCTTTAACCACTTTTAATGTCTCAAATTGATCCCATATGGTTGTTGATACTTGTTCTTGCACAAATCCTTTCTGGGTGATTCCAAGTATTTTCCCAAAAAAAAGAAAAAAATTTTGGATTATTGACTTGGTTTTCGTGACTTCAGTTTTTAATTTCCAACTGGATAAGTCATAGGTCAACACAATATTTCTTATCAAAATTATCCCTACCTATCAAAAAGATAATCTTGGAGATTCCCATTAGTAATTTATTAAATATTGTCAGAATCAATATTAATAATTGACGGTCTTTGGTTGTTGGAGAGTATTTTACTATATTAGTTTTAATTATGTACATTGTTATTTTTTATTTTCAATACAAAATGGTGGGTCGTCTCGAGTTCCGATCACTAAAAACTATTTAGATTGATTACTTTTGATAATGTGTAAGAATGTTTTTCATTTTCAAAAAAGAATGCCAACCATCTCCAATTTTGTTTGTCGGTGAGTAATCTGGTAGATTAGATTTGATAACCTACAGAATATTATTTTTTTCAACAAAGAAAGACTGACCATCTTCAATTTCATTTATCAAAGACTAATTTAGTAGGTTATCAATGATAATGTCGTTACCCAAACCCGTGGACCTTTCCATTATTATTATTATTATTATTATTTTGCTACAGTGGGGAATAGGTTACTTGTTATTCTAAAGGGTTGTTATCATCAATTACAATTTGACAGAATTAGTATTAAATTGAAAGTTTGGACAACACGATGATGTGTTGTAACTTTAATGCATAAATTTGTAACAAATTGTATCAATAATGTAACTTTCTTGGTTCAATATGAGAATTCATCATTGAGATCAGCTTAGAAAGTGCAACACTACAGTAGTAACATCGAGGCAGGGATCAATTTTTATTTTATTTTATTTTATTATTATTATTATTTTTTTTTTTTTGCAGGAACATGGATTACAGACTTACTTTTTCACTGTTTTTCTCATGTCTTGGCAGAGTCTATGTCCGAGTGGATCCATAAAATGTTCCAGTTCTTTGTGTGGATTTATCAAAACTAACATCCAATGTGACCTATTCTAACCAAGATGAAAACACAACGTTTTTATAACTTGAATAATTAATATAAATAATTAATCACAACAATCAAATCATAATTTATCTCTCATCCTAAGTTGTTAATAATAATTGTCCAATGGACAATTAAATTGCACGCTTGTTGTAGTGATTGATCTTCGTGAAGGTACCGCCTAAGTTTGTTTTTGTTTTAATTTGTTTTGGTTTTGGGTTTTTTTGTTTTTCTTTTTTAATATGCACTAGTTAAAATGCAAAGGCAAAGTGTGTCACGTGAAGAGTTTAGAAATCATGCGAAATAGATAAAATAAAGTAAAATAAAACAAAACAAAAACTACAAAAATTATTTTTAATTAATTTTTATTTTTAAAAATGTCACTTGATAGGTTTAGAACCCACTACGTGTCGGGATGGGAGGCAAGGAAGAAATGCTGTATCCTTTTAAATAAGGTAATCGATATATAGACGAATGAACCCAGTTATTTTCAAAATGACAAAAGCCTCACCTTCCGTCATTAACTGGAAAATAGAAAAAAAAATAATAATAATAAAATAGAAAAGAAGTCAACTTCTTACGACATGGTCTGTCATTGTCGTTTATAGCTTTTAAAAGATCTAATTTAACCGGCTCAACCAATTATTCTGGTTTCCAATTAATCGAATTAAATGCCCTTCAAGCTTGCTTAGACCATGAAGATCAAAACTTACGGTGCAGATTAAACTATTGATTAGTTTGCCTTGCAGAGGAAAACCTTCCAAATTCCAGTTTCCAATAATAAAAAAAAAAATTCCTTACTTGAGTGAAGTTACATCCCTTACTTGAGCTCAACCACTCCGCATCTCTATTCAATTTCTTGGGTCAAGTATTAGTATTATTATTATTATTATTATTATTATTATTATTTTGTTTAAATTTTGGTACCGGCACAAAATCCTAGTAAAAAGCAACAAACTTGAAAAAATTAATGAAAAAAATCAATAGGTTCGTGATTGGCATTAAGAGCTATATCTGCTATCGTAATGAAGAAACAAAATTTCAAAATCAAAGTAGAAAAATGCAAAAACATGGAGAGAATCGAAAATATATGTACATATATTACTTGAAGGAAGATGATGTAGAAAACCAAGAACCAATTTTAGAATAAGAGAAAAATCGGAATTTTTATTCCAATTAATAAATCAAATTAATATATTAAAAGATGTTTATATAGGCTAATTAGAAAATATGAAAAGACTTATCTACCCTGAACTGTTGAAAAAAAAAACTTAATAATAATAATAAACAAATAATAAATAAATATAAAATTATATAATCTAACATCCACCTCAAACTCACAATTTTATTGCCAATAGCATTGAGAGTTTGCCAAATAAAAAACGGAAACGCGAAGCGGAAATCATCTTAATAAACATGTTGGCAATATGTACGAAAGAAGAAACGAAAGAGAATGTGATGGTGCCAAGTTGATAGTGATGTCAAGTGACATGACAATCAATCTCAATATATTTGGTCTGCTCATGGAACACATAATTGCTGGTAATCTGAATAGCACTTTTACTATCATATTATAAGGGAGTAGGTCGATGAAGAAAAACACCTATATCTATAAGTAACCGACGTAACCAAATAATCTCACAAATAGTAGAAGCCATAGCGTGATATTCTGCTCCGGTGGAAGATCAAGAAACAACATCTTGCTTTTTACTCTTCCAAAAAATAAAAGAGTCACTCGAAAAGATACAGAAACTAGTGGTGGACTTGCGACTTGTTGGATTACTAGCCCAATCAGCACCAATGTAAGCACGTAGCTCTAATGACGAAGTAGATGGAAGTAAAAGACTCTTAAACTGAGTGCCCCGAAAATACCTCAAAATGCAAAGAACAGCAGCCCAATAAACTGTGGTAGGTGTAGTGACAAACTGGCTAAATATATGAACCGCATGTGCAATATCTGGTCGAGTAATATTGAGATAAACCAAGTTGCCGACAATAGTGCGGTATAAACTAGGAACCAGCAAAGGATGACCATCAGAAGGAGAGTACCAAGCATTAGTTTGAAGAGGTCAACAATCTTATTATTAGTAATGTAACGACCCGCCTAGCACAGGCCGTTACACTTTACTTACATACTTACTTATCTTAGTTAACTTACTTATTTACTTGACGAAATGCAGCGGAAATTTTTTTTTTTTTTTTTATACTAGCTTATTTACGTCTAAATGAAATAAGCGTATCGTGATTAAATTATTTGCCATACAAAAATGCGTATTAAACGAAACGCGTAACGACATCGTATTCCCACAATTTCACAGTATGCCCTGCCTCGCACGTCCATCTTGCATCACCCATTGCTGTCAGATGACTCACCTACAGCATAGACGACAAACTATGAGCTAACGCTCAGTAAGCACAACTATCTAAGCCGCGACAATTATAAAACATGACCTCGCATCATGTACATAGCATATCTTAATTTCGTAGCTTATAATTATATTACACACTTTCGTAACATAACATATTTTTACTAACTACTAACATCTCATAACCTTTCATACATAGCATAGCGTATTCTTTCTACATAGCATAACATACCTTTCATACATAGCATAGTGTATTCTTTCTACATAGCATATTGTAACACATCATGTCACATTAACCACATAATAGCATAATGTATGCATGATCCGGTTATGCTCGTATTATGCTTTTCTTAACTCTTTCTATCTTACTTTCTTGGCTTATCTTACTTATGGGCCCCTTACTTACGTGTACGTACCCGGCGCGCAACTATGGAGTGGTTGGGGCGGCCAGCCCAGTCCAACTCAAACCATAGTCCAACCCGACCTCGGACGGGTGGTACGACACAGGCAAGCTTGCTTGCCATCTTACTTTCTTATTCTTTAATCTTATCTTACTTTTAGTGAACATGCATCGTGATGTCACTTTTATGTAAAATATATCATACATTGCATCTTACCTTTCTTGCTCGGCTTGCACATCCTTTACATACATAGCATAGTATTATGTCAAATTGCACATAATAACTTAATATGGCATTGAGTCTAACATACCACAAACATACAATAAGCACATCATGGCAACCATCAATCATATATTCCTAGCATGCATCTAACATACTTGGGCAAGTATCAACTAAAGCCTAAGCTGTAGGCGGAGTTGTACTTACCTCTCTTGCTATATCCTCGCGGTCGTCGTCCTAACTTGGAGTACTGCTACAAGCCCTCTCCTGCTTGAGAAATGACATTGGTGAGATTCTATTTCTAATTGTAGAATGTTGGTGTCCTAACCAACATACCTACTGAAACCTAGTTGTATGTCCCCGTCAGATAACTGACTTGTCCAAAATTGGCCTTTTACTGCTAGGGATTAATTTGAACTTGATTAATCCCTTAAGAGACTACGTTGGATCACCTCTTAATTATCTCCATGATCTTCTATAGGATTATTCTTTAATACCTTGGGTTTACTATTCTATCATAGCATATTGAGTCAATGGCCTTGACCCATTTTGCTTGGCCCATTAAACTTATGGTAATCCTTAGGGTTACGTTGGATAACCCTTAAGATTACCTCTTTCTTGTTGTGGGTCAACCAAAGTTAACAATTGGTCAACTACTGGTCAACCCTTGTCAAATCTGGGCCCTTTTAGGCCTAAGCCCAATAACTCGGGTCCTATTCCCGGCTATAGCCCGTAATCGGCTTGATTACCATTTTTATTTTGAAAAAAATACATCTTCTTAAATTTTCTTAACTTAAAATTACATTTTCTTCCTTTTTGCACTTTTACAA
The DNA here is from genome assembly GCA_025413485.1 of Ficus microcarpa. Taxonomy (NCBI): domain Eukaryota; kingdom Viridiplantae; phylum Streptophyta; class Magnoliopsida; order Rosales; family Moraceae; genus Ficus; species Ficus microcarpa. The sequence goes on along the minus strand of CM046379.1, from coordinate 19,481,132 downwards.
GATTTTTCTCAAAAATCCGTAAAACTCTTCATAAAATTCCGACTTTTGAAATAATTCCTTATAAATGTCATTTAAGGTCGAAACCCGCCTTTGGAACAGTTTTCGCAGTTAAAATAACGGTTTAGAACACTTTACAATTTTTTTGAAAACACTTTGTAAAACTTTGGTGAAGAATTTTCGGATTCCTTGCGCACCTCTCATTAAACACGTCTATTTTAAAAATCCGTCGGGAATTTGAAAAACTTGTCTTCACGAAAGTTGTAGCTATCGAAAAATGCTAAAATTTTCATGTTTTGCAAAAAATCAAATTCTGCCTACATTGATACCAGTTTTTTTTTTGAAACCGGCTGACTCCGAAAAAATCTGGTGAAACTGCGCCCAGGGGTCAGCCACGGGTTTTGTTAAAAACGAAGGCCTTTGGAGCCTTATTTTGGTATTCCGTCCACGATGTCCTTTAGAAAAATGTGTTCCGAGAAACTTTTGTGTTTTGAGTTTTAACCCATTCGGCCTCTAGAGGCCTTAAAATCTCACATTTCCAAAACTGGTCAGGTTCAACCCGAATCTGGACAGTTTCGGTTTTCATTTTCGGTTGCGTCCTATTTCGCGAATCTAATTCGACCGAACACTTCGGGAGCCTACGATTCAAACACACAACGTTTTCTAACGTCCCATAAAGCCCAAAAACCGTTTTCAACAGTCCATGCAACCCAAAAATTAAAATCAAAACTCTAGGGTTGCTTGGTTCTAATCTAGCATTCAAACACAAATATGCACCAAAATCAATCTTGGCTACATGCATCAAAGGGGGGCTGTAGGGGCAGATTTTTGGCCACATTTGGGGACACACAACCTAAGTTTTTCTAGCATGAAATTCATACCAAAAATCAACACAAACCAAGCAAGATTTTAAAGCCAAACACCCTAGTTCTAGCAAATCTAGCACACACTGAAATCTAAAGCATAAAAACGAAAATGAACTTACGTCCTTACAACCCAATCGAACCTCAAATTAAACTTGAAATTAAGCTCAAAATAAAGAGGATTAGGGTTGAGAAATTACCTAGAATCAAAGCTAGTTTGATTCAAAATTTTCTCCTTTCTTCCTCACCAAGGCTCACGGTGTACCTAGAAAAAAAAAATGGGGATCCAAGAGAAAAATTTGTTGGCTCTTTCGTTCATCTTCCAAAGCCGAACTTCAAGAGGAAATCCCCAAGAAAATTTTCAAGATTTTCTCACCTTTTCTCCTCCTCTTGGTCGGCCTCACTTGGAAGAACTCACAAGAAAAATTTTCAAACTTTCTCTCTAGCTCTCCCTTGTTGCCGTGCACCTAGGAGATGGAACTCCAAGAATTTTTTTTTTCTTTGAATCTCTCTCTCTCTCTCTCTTCCCTTAGCTGCCGAACTCACTAGAGGGAATGGGCAAGGTTTTGCTCACTTTAACAATGAAAAGAAAAGAGAGAGAATGGAGGGGTTTTGATGTGAAATGGGGTAGTTGGTTGCTTTCCTTATTTCAAGGCTTTTCTCTTGCTTTTTGTCCTAGTTGTAGCCGAAGATGGAGTGAAGGGTTGGGCTGAAAATTTTTGCATTAAATGCATGAAGAGTTGGGAGGGTTTTTGATTGGACAAAAAGGAGCTTTAGTTGTTGGTTACTTGCCTTAATTTAAGGCTTTTCCCATCTCTTTTTTCCTTGCTTTCTTTTCTATTCCTTTCTTTTCTTTCTTTGTGCAGCTGCAGCCGGATTTGGGGAGGGGAGGAAGCTTCATTTAATGCAAGCTTTAGTTGGTGGGGAGGTGGGGTCATTGGCATAGCAATGTGTACATATCTTGCTTATGCTTTGTTTGGCATTTTTTTGCTTCTCCACAGCTCATTTTTCTTCTCCTTTGTGCTACACAGATAATTTTAATATTGTGGTTCTTCAAAACACAATATTTTTATCTCATACCGAAGTACGAAATTTATCCGTGTGAATTTTGGATCGAAAAATATTTTCTCTAATTTTTCCGAACCCTTTTTCGCCATTAACTCTAACTCGGTGTGCTTGATTTTCTAGGGACGTTTTAAAGCTTATTCTTGCTAACTAGTTCATAAAACATCATCTCGGGACTCATCCCGCTCCGTACTTGAAAAATCTCAGAAGTCAACCCTTTGACTTTTTGGCCGATCAAACTTTGACTTTTTCGGTCAAAGTTGACTTTCGTAAAATTTTACACCGTTCCAATCCTTTCGACTTGAAAAGTCCGTTTCCGAGCTTAGAAATAAATTTTGAGTCTTCTCGACCCATTAAATTTACAAATCTTTTCAAAAGCCCTAAACCGAGCTTTTTCACAAAAATTTTCGTAGCGTGAAAATAATTTCTGAGAAAGGAAAAGTGATCATTGAAAATCCGAATATTACAAGTAAGACGTGTACGCTCAAATATATCAGCTATATATTTTGACTGGGAGAAATGATAACCTTTCGGAGAATAGGTGACCTCAATGTCTAGAAAACAATGTAGTAAGCCTAGATCATTTATGGCAAAACAACAAGCTAACTCAATCTTTAGTGCTACAATCCCGTCAATATAATCACCAGTAATATTTATATCTTCGACATATAAAGACAGTAGAATACGACCCGCGCCAGTACATCTTGTAAACAAAGCTGAATCATGATGACTAGAGTGAAAGCTAAGTAAAGTAATCATTGTAGAGAACTTCTCAAACCAAGCTCAGGATGTCTGTTAATTTGAGACCATAAAGGGCTTTTTTGAGCTAGTAGACTTCACCAGGTTGATGAGAAACAACAAGAGGAGGTACCATGTGAATTTTCTCATAAAGATCACCATTCAGAAAGGCATTTTTAATATCCATCTAAGATATAAGCCTTTGATCAACAGAGGCAACTGTAATGAGAGTGCGAATAGTAGTCATTTTTGCAACTGGGGTGAAAGTCTCCTTATAATCCATACCATACTTCTAAGAGTAACCTTTAGCAACAAGTCGATGGATGAAAATGTTGTTTTAACTAAAATGCTTCTTTATATGGATGATGCAGGCTATTGAGGCAAGGGAAAGGATATTTGAGCAGACTAGAGCTGACAATAGTTTGAGTTAGAAGAGCAAGCGATCATCTATAATTAAGTAGTTGAGTGTCGCATGCTTTCTCTGTTTTTTTTTTTTTTTTGGCCCATTTTCCTTTTCAACTTCGATGTGTCTCGTGTAATAGCTTTGGATTTAACGACAGTTTTTTTTACAGGAAACCGTCATAAAATCCCGTCTTTTTGACCTCTTCTATAGATGGCAGTTTCAAGAATCTGCTTGTTAATCTACAGTCACCGAAAGTAGTTTTTCTAGTGATGTTTTCTTGTCAAACTCGGCATTTCATGAAAGAGAAGAAACATTTTAAGATGTCAAGAAATGTTGAATATGCCAACTACTACCAAGCTTTTCCAAGTTTTTGAATAATCTTATAGGTAATATTACAGTTAGAAGTCACTATTTGTCACACTCCTTAAAATTCATTCCCAAGATGAACAAAATCCACTTTTCTCACTGCCAAAGTTCATCTTTGATTGAAATATTTAACTAATTAAGCAATTTCATATGTTTCGAACCAGATATTGATTTATCAAGGTATCCCAAATTAGCTCTTTTGTCCATCTGACTATTAAAATTTCAACAAAAAAAAGGCCTGTGAGGACTGTGTGTGGTTTAGTAGGGGGTTATTGTTATTAATTTACATGTTAGGATATCACTATCAAGAAAGAAAAAGTGACTTTCCTGATGAGATAAAAAGTGACTGTTAGATCACTAAATTAAGGGCTCGTTTGGTGAATGAGTTTGAGTTGAAATTTTTAAGTTTAAATAGTAACTTTTGTTGACTTTTTAAAAAAGACAAAAAAACTTTTTCATAAAAGACAAAAAACTTTTTCAGAAAAAGACAAAAATTTGAATTTAAACCTTAAGTTTAAACTAACCATCCAAACGGGTCCTAAGAAAATTCGGTATAGATTGAGGTTTATTTCAGAATATTATAAAGATCAGGATCCAAAATAATTTAGCCTAGAATTCGCGGGCTAGAAATGAAGTTAACCATTGAAGAGGGAAAAAAAAAATTTACACAGCCAATAACCGCCTGAGGAAAAGAAACAACAAAAGCAAAATATAATGATTCTTATAAGGGAATACCTAAAATATGAGAGAGGTGAAACCAAATACCACGAAACTTTGTGGATTGAGTTACACATGATGGACTAAATTGAAGATACTGCTTGTGGGAAGGCTTTTCTATGACAAAGAACCATCATTTATTTTATTGAGGATAGTTGCGTCGTATTTTTGAGAATGCAAGTCTTGCATTTCGATTAAATATAAATAAATATATATATATATATATATATATATTACCAGCTTTTGTAAGAATCATGATTGAATCCTACGGTCACGATTGATCGTTTGTAAATTTATAGTTAAGAGCAATTGTAACGACTAAATTATATTTAAAAAAATGAAGATAAGACAACAATCAGTGTGATGCCCTAGAAATTCATAAGCTTAATTAATGAATTGTTATTATAGATTTTATTCATTAATATGCTTTTAGTGAATTATTTTGATGAATATCAAATTTCAAGATCATGACTGATAATATATGTATCATCGGAGTGATGATGTCGATGATTTAACAATGTTGAGTTTCTCTATTTAAATGAGAAATTTTAAATACTTAAAACGTGTGATGAACGACATGAAAATTTATACGAAAAAAATAAGTTATGTCGTATTAGAGGTATAGCGATAATTTTTCGGAAGGACCCCGATTTTTATTAGTAGATTGATTTAATGATCTTAGTATTTATTTTGAGCATACTAATAGTCAAGATTTGAGAGCATGTTTGGGGATTTAATGTGTCACATGGATAGAAAATTAATTATTAGTATTTACTCTTAGGAAATCCAAAGGTGGGAGATTAATCAAGAATTGTGCTTGATTTGAAATCAATGGTGTAGATTTGATGCTAAAGAATCCTAGGAAAATCAATGGCCAAACCTTGGAGGATAAGTGACCAATGAGAACTTAGATTAAGGATTGATGTGATGGAAGATCCAATGGGTGAGAATAAGTATGATAACTTTGGATCAAGGGTGGATATTAAAAGAAAGAAAAAAAAAAAAGAAGGAAGCATAAGGGGGGGTCGGTTTTGTTGGTTCAAGAAACAAGAAAAAAATTGTGAACAAAAGAGAAATGAGGAAAGTGGTGCATGCATGCAACCACAAGTAAGAAATGGTATGGTTTCTTTGGGTAATTTGACCTAGAGAAGAAGCAAGTGATAGTGACCTTTCATCTCAACTTTTTGAACCAAATTTCACTCACTTTTGCTCCCAAAACAGCCGGCCATTGAAGGGCTAATTCAGCCAATATTTTTCAAATTTCATCTC
>CM046379.1:19355131-19475614 GCA_025413485.1 Ficus microcarpa | reverse complement strand
GACATTCTTGAAAGAGTAGTGCTACAGAAATCAATTAAAATCGAACTTTTGAATATCAACTAACATGGAGGTGAGTTGTCACCATTTTACTTGTAGATACTTGTTTTTTAATTTTAAAGACTTGTCCAAAAAATAACAACTCACATACTACATAGGTTAGTGCTCGAAAGTTGATAATACAGTTAGTATTCTTAACATTTTTCTTCCTAAAAACATTATGTAAAACGTAATTTTAAAAAACTCAAGTAAGTTTTTAGGTACTTGTTCCGAAAACAATTAACCCATCTAATAGTTACGTTCTAAAAGATTAAGTTTATTTCAAATAACTAAGGATGATATTCTCATGTTGAATTTTTTCTTACAGATGAAAGTAGTCTAACAAACGACTTTCTAGACACAATTATTGAGTGGCCAGTTCAAAAAACAAAAGGTGTAAGATTGAGGGATCTACCAAGCTTTTGGCGAATTACAAATTCCAATGATTTCCTCTTTAATTTTTGCCTAGAAATTGTAGAAAAAGCCTCTGAAGCTTCAGCTATTGTCATTCACACTTTTGATGCAATAGAAAGAGACCTTTTGGATGCTCTCTCATTGACACTACCAAATATGTATGCAATCGGCCCTCTCCAACTTCTCCTCAATCGCCTAACAAAAGACCCTCTAGAACCTATTCAATACAGCTTGTGGAAAGAAGAAACCGAGTGCCTAGATTGGCTCAACATCCAGAAGCCAAATTCTGTGATTTATGTGAATTTTGGAAGCATCACAGTGTTTACACCACAACAAGTGATTGAATTTGGATGGGGACTTGCAAAGAGTAGTCATCCATTTATTTGGTAATTAGGCCTGATTTGGTCATAGGCAAATCAGCTTGTTTGTCACCTGAGTTTTTGGCTGAAACTAAAGAGAGAAGTCTAATTGCAAGTTGGTGCCCACAAGAGGATGTCCTTAACCACCCATCAATTGGAGGATTCTTGACACACTGTGGTTGGAATTCAATCATTGAGAGCTTGTCATGTGGAGTGCCTATGTTGTGCTATCCTTTCTTTGCGGATCAACAAACAAATTGTAGGTTTGTTTGTAATGAGTGGGATGTTGGCTTGGAGATTGATAATGACGTAAAGAGAGGTCAAGTGGAAACTCTTGTTAGAGAGTTGATGGAGAAAGAGAAGGGTAAGAAAATGAAGAGTAAGGCCATGGAATGGAAGAAATTGGCAGAAGAGGCCACTGGTGCACAAGGCAGTTCAACCATAAACTTTGACAATTTGGTGAGCCAAGTCCTTTTGCCAAAAAACTAGCTAGATCTTGATATGAAAGGTTGATCAAATTGTTCTTGCTATATTTTGTTCGTCGGTGTTTTAATCTCTTAAACTTATGAGCTCTTGGAATTTGATTATTCAATATTAAAAATTTGATTTTTCAGTCTCCATAATTGCAAAAAGGTTGCTCTTTAAAAGCTAAATGTTAGCAACTCCTCTGTTTCTTTGTTGAATTAAAAAATTCAATCACCCAAAATTTTTGGCACTTAGGTTCGCAACGTTGTTGATGGGGGACTAAAGGAAAAACTTACAAAATTACCGTACTCGCTTCGTGTAAATCCAGATCTTATAGAGCTAGAATAAAGATGGCACATTTCATATTTATGAGTTATTAGTGAGAAATTAAGAACGGAAAGATTTTTCAAATGAAGATATAAGAGAATAATCCAGACTTGTTTCTTGTCAAATTTAGAAAAAATTAAGGAAAAGCCATAAATTTGACAACTTCTTATAATTTTGCCCTTTATAAGAGTAAAGTTGATAATTTTGTTATTTCATAGCATTTAATTAAGTAATTAAAATTTGCCATTTCTTCTCTTTCTTAATTATTGGAATAGTTTTCATATATGTCCGATTTCGTTCACCGATCGGTTTCCGATCGTCGGCAGGTCACTAGTTGCCAATTGCTAGCAGTCGACAAGTCACTGATCACCCGGCCAATCACCGATAGAATGCAAAATGAATTCGGATAGAATACAAAACAAATTATGATAGATTGCTAAATAAATTCTATCAGAATCCAAAACGGTATTAGATTGTATTAGAATCTAAGAAGATAAAATAGATTCTGATAGAGTGCAAAACAGATTCTATCAAACTGGATTATATCATAATGCAAAAATGGATTTTTATCAGAATTCGAAAATACAAAATGAATTATGATAAAATATAAAACGGATTTTGATAAAATACAAAATGTACATTGAATTTGTACCACTTTCAAGACAATCTCGTTAATGAGCTGAAGTGCAATGATTATTAAGGTCCGTTTGATTCGTTAGTTTGAGTTGAAATATTTTAGTTGTAATAGTAAATTTTTTTGAATTTTCAGAAAAGACAAGAAACTTTTTGGGAAAAAGACAAAAACTTTCTTTTTCTTTGGGTTTTTTTTTTTTTGGGCTCGAAATTATTATAACTTTCTTCATCCAACGAAGCCACCAAAAATAGAAGTACTTACATAAAATGACTTTTTTAGAACACCATTTTTAAAAAATGGACACCATTCAACTTATTTGTAAATTTGAATAAAATTTAGAATTTAATATGTTTTTCATTCCAGATTTACCCTTTCACTTTTAAAACTAACATTCTTATTTCAGCACATGTTATTGACTTTATTTAACTTCACCTTTTTCCTTTTTTGTTGAAAGCCTACGTTTAATAATCTTATTTTTTATGTGAGAATTTAGTCAAGATGTCTAGGTGCATCTGTTAGTTCGAATATTCATTGTTCATTCAAAAAATCTTATTTTTTAAATAGAATTTTAGTTCCTATTTTTTTAAAGACATCGGTTATTTTCATTATAAAGAAGTTCCGATCACAACGCAGCCTATATTTAAGGTTAGGTGTGGGTGTTGATCAACATTGTTTCCATATAGGAAGATTAGGTGGTTTTTACTCTCTCTCTCTCTTTATTTATTTTTATTTATTTTTTTATTTTATAGAATTTCCACTTTAAATGGGATTTTGTGTCCATTTTCATAGGGGTAACATTCTGTACAGTTTTTTTTTTAAATTTATTTTGCTAATATAATTGGTGTTATGCTTATAAATTATTATGCTAAGGACCATGAACATGTAATGATTAATCAGTTAGATATGTTATAAAAGAATTATGACGTAATCAGGGTGTAATCAGATTTTCTCTTCCCATTTAAATTAGATCAAGGGGTATACTTGACAACACAATATGAGTAGTTTCAAAATTTGTTCAATTTTGTAAATAAATTGATATCCAAATATATTTTTAAATCTTTTTTTTTTTTTTTTTTTTAAGGAAACCTATCATTTGAATTAAAATTGGATACAAATATAATACCAAAGACGAAACAATCCTGTGATACAATAGACACAATTATCGATTAAGATCAATTCTATTACTAAAATCTGATGAAGTTCAGTAAGGAGGATATAAGCTGAAATCAGATGATGGGAAAATTCATTGAATTTTTCGACATCCTATAATTAAGCACGTACAAAACTCTTTTTAAAAAAAATATACAATCAATGGAATATATAACACCAAATCATTCATATTACGGTATATGAAAATTTAATTTGCAACTGCAAAAAAAAAAAAAAAAAAGGCCAAGCTGTAAAAATAAATCTGCAAATCTTTTAACTTAATAAAAAGATAAGATTTAATTTGCAAAAAAAAAAATGTAAACGTAAATTTTCAAATTTATTTACTTGGTAAAAACACAAGATTTTATTTGTAATCTATAAAAATAAATTCGCAAATTTTTTTAGTATGTAAAAATACCCGTTAGCCTAAGCCTAAGCCTATGTATATGATTCAAAGTTGGCGCCCCCACATGCTGTGCTATATTCATTGTACGCAGAGATTGCAAACAAATTAATATAATTGCAATAAATGGGAGGTGGCCTGGAGTCTGGCGACAACGAAGTAAACAGAGATCGGTCCTGTCATGTACGGCAAAATTGTAGTGAGAGAATTAGGTTTGATTTGATATTTAAATTTAATTTTAATTAAAATATATTTTTTCATTTTAATTATTATTATTATTTTTTAAAATCAAATTTATAATTAATTTTTAAAAAATCAATAATTTTAATTTAAAAATTTTATCTATAATAATAAATTAAACATAAGCTTAATAATTAAAAAGAAAAGTACAGAAAATACTAACTCTATCCTTAACTAGGCCTGGCAAATCGTGTTCGCGAGCCGTGTTCGGGCCGGCCCGATTACGGCACGACACGATTAGCCTAAACACGAACACGACACGATTAATAAACGGGCCAGGAACCGAAACACGAACACGACACGATTAATAAACGGGCAGCACGACACGATACGCGAACATGATTATTAAACGGTCCAGAACGGGTTGGCACGAAAACGAACACGTTTATGACCCATTTAACACAAAAAACCCGTTTACGACCCGAACACGAACACGAACACGAACACGTTTATGACCCTTTTAACATGAAAAACCCGTTTACGGCCCGTTTAACATAAAATAGGTTCCTGACCCGTTTAACACAAAAATTATGAATAAAAAATCACTAGAATTATCAATTATGGATATAAAACTAACAACTAGAATTATCAAATATGCATGATGATTTAGACAAACATTTCTTAGAATAAAACATAAGTCTAAATTGTAGTTGGTGTCCATATTTCACTACCTAAATAAGTCTTAAATTGTCACATAATCAAGATCTAAAATATTAAGAGAAACATCAAAAGATAACAAAATATTAATGCAAAAGGAAATACTTTTTTACTTGAGAATGATAGCATCATAGGTTCCACCTCCACAAATCTTCAAAAGTTCCCAAATATTTGAACCTATTCAAGAAATTTATGAGAATTAAATTAAAACATATTTAAAAACTGTCTAAAGATTAAAAAAAAATGTCACTATGTCTAAATTACCTTCCATTGGGACCTCAGCATTTGATGAGCTGGGGTTGTGGGAAAATATAGTAATATGAATCTTAGATTATTATTTTTGTATATGATAACAATAACTTTTTTATAACAAAAAAGAAAGGGAAAAAAAAATTGTTTAGAATCTATCCAGAACCTTCTATGAAAATAGAAAAGATTGGGTTCTATTTTGTAGGAATTTTACGTGTTATTAACTTTATGGATTATGCATAGGACTGGCAATTATGGAGGAAATACATAAGTTTTATTTTTGAAAAGACAGAAATAAAGCTCATTTTTCTAGGAATCTAAATACATAAAGAAATGCAAAGAATTTCCGCATATAAAAAATTCACCTTTGGTGAGCAAAGACTTGTCGAGCTCGAGAAAGAAGCGATGACCAAACATTTAATATTAGGTTTACTATTTTATATTATTAAATAGTTAAATATAACTATAATTCATTTACTATTTTATATTATTAACTAGTTAATTATAAGATTATTATTTTATATCAGAAGCAACATCTCCGTAACTTCTGATTTATATTGTCTCAGTAGTGAAAATTCTTCAATAATTATTTTCTGATCTTATATTAAACACACAAATAGGCCTATACTTGTTATAAAAGAGCTTTAGAATAGTTTGAAAATTCTAACATAAACGTGTTAAACGTGTTAACCGTGTTAGCCCATTTCCGACTTATTTATTTTCGTGTTAAACGTGTCGACCCAATTTCAACCCAATTATTAAACGTGCGGTCCAAACCCATTTATTACGTGTCATTCTCGTGTCGTGTCTGAAATTGCTGGCCCTTTCCTTAATTTTGATTAATTAAGATTAGTACTTTTGATGAAATCAAAGTTGTGCGCCTTCTTCTTCTTTTTTTTTATTTTTATTTTTTTATTTTTTTAAGTGTTTTTTTGGGTAGGGAAGTGTACTGACAAAATTTCTTCGTGCAAGTTAACTTGTTTTGATGATTGCTTGCGGCTGGTGGGTGAATTTTGTCTTGTTTTATGAGCTGGTGTAGGGTCATGTTTCACGGGATTGCAATGTCCTTATTGTCCTGTTAGTACGTGGACTTTTTTGACTTCTTGTGACACTAAAGGACTTGCTGAGAAATAGTATAATTCTATTATTCACAAGAAGTAATTAAGGGGGTGTTTGGTGGAATAATTTGAGTTGAGATTTTTAAGTTTTAATAGTAAATTTTTTTGAATTTTCAGAAAAGATAAAAAACTTTTTGGGAAAAAGACAAAAACTTTTTGGGAAAAAGACAAAAAAAATTTTGAGATGAATGGTTTAAAATGGGGAGCCAAACACCCTCTAAAAGTGTTGAAAAAAGTACGTGATGGAAAATGGAAAATTCAAACGAAATAAAATAGGAGAAAATTAAAATGCTTAAGGCGCATGAATTATTTTCCTTAAGATTTTATTTGCCCTCATTATTAACAGTTTGCTATTAGGTGTTTTGACAAATTACCACCAAGATACAACAAACCCACGAATTTAATAAGTAACAGTCTTATTAAATTCCAGAACAAGATATAAAACTAATATCAGAAACTGGAGTTTTATAGCCTTAGATATGCATGTTTATGAAGAGTTGTAACAGATACAACAATCATGCCTTTTAAATCATTTTAAGTCAAAAAACGTATATGTTTCAATAGACATACCTGTTGGCCATCATAATTAATTATGACCGTTAGATTGTAATAATTCAATCAACAGTTTAAATTAAATCTGATATTATTTAGATTGTAATAATTCAATCAACAGTTTAAATTAAATATGATATCACGATCAAATCAACGGTCCAGATTTAATTTGAAAAAACACTGCATTGAAAAAGAGAGTACTTCTTGCCCAATAAGCGCCCTAAACGCCCAATCGCCGTCGTGCTCGCGTATGTGGTGGTGCATAATAATAGCATAGTCCCCACCATCACTAGTAATCCTTACACTTCACTTGTATCAATTTATATCACTATACTTGCTTGTGCTTTTCTAATGTGGGACTTTATTGTTATCACTACTCAATGATGTTATCCAATGATAATAGAAGAGATATTACAATCTCTCTAACAAAAAGATCCTTCAACCGAAATATTTTATGGCTCAACTTCTTGCTCGTTATGCTTTGTATTTGAGCACAAACTTTTTAATTTTTGGATTCATGAGATACCTTTGTGTGTTTACACTGCTGTAATGTTTGGTTTTCAGTTCAATGTTAAGTAGTGAAATCATTATTTAAAGAGAGAGAGAGAGGGAGAGAGAGTTAAAATTTTTACATGTACGGATTTTTTTTTTTGGGGAATTATTAGAAGAGGGATGTGACAAATAGTAATAAAAATTTAAAATTTTATTGATGAGTTTGTTGACAAATACTAATATAACGTAGGAAATTTAGATCCTTTGGTATTAATTCCTACATCCTTGATCGCATTACATTGGCAATTGTAAGAAGAATTATAGTATACAGTAAGATATATATATAAATCTATTACATAACTTTCTAGAACTATATCATATTATGTTTGTTTTATTTATATGTGTGTATATATATAATTTGTTTTGAATTCATTTGAACTAAATCTAATATTTTAAGACACATAGGGTATTTAGCATTGATATCTCCAAACTTGTTATCCTTTAGCAATTTATAACTTTCATTTTTTATTTTGATAATTTACCTTTTAAACTTGTTAAATTATTGTAATATATGCCTTTTAGTTAATTCTATATTAAATTGAAGATTTGAAATCATAAAATTCTAATTAGGGTTTATTTAGGTTTGAAAAATTTTGGTTGAAATTAGGGTTCTTCGCCATCACATGAGGCGTGCATGAGTTTTCACGATTCATATATGGAAAATTAACCTTATGAGAAACATTGCAATAGTTGACAAGCTCATGTGACAAATTTTCAAAATTAGAAATGTAGAGGGTAATAATTGTTTTAAAAAATAACAAATTTTGGAGTATTAGTGCTAAATACCCATGAAACAAATACAACCAGTAAAATCAAATGAACGGCAGTACTTGGTAGGCTCCTCTGCCTGGTTGATGGCGCAAAGAGAGAGAGAGAGAGAGAGAGAGGGAGAGAGAGAGAGGATTAATTCTATGGAAGATTCACCAAAATTACTTTTCCGTAACCTTTGTCAACACTGAGTTCAACCTACTCAGAAGCACTTCTCCTGACTACCACAACTTCCTCGCCGATGGCTTTTCCAATTATCATTTTTCATTTTCGAGACGATTCCAGATGGCCTTCCTTTTTTTCTTGGATTAAAAGATCCAATAGTCCAAAATCTTTTTGGCATTGAGGTCCCTAACTTTGTTAACGAAGGAGTTAATGAAAAAACTTATACAGCAACATCCTTTGAAAGCTCTGGGACTCCCAAGTCAAGATTCCAAAATTAGAGACCCAAGTGGGAAGAGTTCAAAACTAGTTTGTTATATTTTTCCTTGTACTCATATTTATCTATTTAATTATTTCTTAGTGAGACTTGTGATAAAATTACCTTATTCGCTTCATTTGAATTCGGATCTTGCATGGTTAGAATAAAGAATATGTATTTCATATTTATGAGTGAGAAACCACTGGTGAAATAGATTTTCCGAATAAACAAATATTACTCTATGAAAGAAAACAAAAACAAAAAACCAAAAACAAAGACCCCATTTGGTGTTGTTTTAGAAACGTTTTGGAAAGATCTCTCATTGTTTTAGGAGGAAAAAAAAAAAGGTGTTTTAGAAAATGGTAACATTTGTTTTATGTTGCACAAAGTCATGAACAAAAACGGAAAAAATAAAAAAGTTTTCTTTTTTCTTTTGTTATTAAGGAATGAGAAAAAGAATAAAACTGTTTCTCATTTTCGTTTTCATTTTCTAAGCTTATATACCCAACCAATATTTTCATAAACATATTCAAAATACAAAATTTTACTTTTACTCATATTGAAATGAATTTCCCTAGAAATACCATCAAACAAAATTTCAAAAAATTTCTCAAAAAATTTTTTAAAACATTCACATTTCTATTTATATACAAAACAAAATCATTCTTTAACCGTTCTCAAACGAGTTCGAGAGCGTCCTAATAAGTGTATAAAAATACACTTTTATCATATTATTTATTAATAATTTAAGTTTCGATTAGGTATTTCCATGATTTTAATTCATAATATTTTACTATTTAATATTATTTTATTTTATTTAATAATCTTTATGTTTTGAGTTTATTTTCCCTTTCTTTTTCTTCCTTCCGTTCTCTCTCCAGGTGCATCACTCAGCCGCCACGTGTAAGCTCGGTGGTCCCCTGCGTACGAAGCTCCAGCTTCCCACTCTCCCGCTTGCGTGCATCACTCAGAATGCCCATGTACATGCTGTGCTATATTCATTGTATGCAGAGATTGCAAACAAATTAAAATATAATTGCAATAAATGGGAGGTGGCTTGGAGACGGCCGACTACGAAGAAAAGAGAGATCGGTCATGTCATATGCGAAATATGCGAAATAGCTGTTGCAAGAGAATTAGATTTTATTATATATTTAAATTTAATTTTAATTAAATTATATTTTTTATCTTAATTATTATTTTTTTAAATTAATAAAATTTATAATTAATTTTTAAAAAATCAATCAATCTTATTTTAAAATTTTATTTCCAATCGATTAATTAAACACAAACATAATAATTAAAAAGAAAAGTACTGAAGATACTAACTTTAACCTTCGCTTTGATTAATTAAGATTAGTAGTTCTAATGAAATCAAAGCTGTGCGTGCTTTTTTTTTTTTTAAGTGCTTTTTTGGGTGGGGAAGTGTATTGACGAAATTTCTTCACGCAAAGTTAACTTGTTTTGATGATTGGTTGTGGTTGGTGGGTGATTTTTGTCTTGTTTTATGAGCTGGTGTGGCGTCCAGTTTCGTGGGACTGCGATGTCCTTGTTGTCTTTTTGAAGATTCATTGGCCCTTTATAGCTTTGTGCCGTAATTTATGGGCTTTTTGACATCTTGTGACACAGAAGGACTTGTTGAGAAATAGTGTAATTCTATTATTCACAAGCAGTAATTAAAAGATCCGTCAATCGACAATATTATGTGGCTTGTCTTCTTGCTCGTTATGCTTTATATTTGGGTCCTAACTTTTTAATTTTTGGATTCATGAGATACCTTTGTGTGTTAATACTACTGTAATATTTGGTTTTCAATTTAGTTTTAAGTAGTGAAGTCATTCTTTAAAAAGAAAAAAGAAAAAAGAAAAAAAAAAAAAAAGAAAGAAAACAAAAGATGAAAGAAAGAAGAGTAAAAGTTAAAATTTTTTTGTACGGATTTTTTTGGGGAATTATTAGAAGAGGGATGTGACAAATAGTAACAAAAATTAAAATTTTACTGATTAGTTTATTGACAAATAGTAATATATTGTTGGAAATTTAGATCCTTTCGTATTAACTAGTTTAATGTCCGTGTTTTGCACAGAAGAAAAAAAATAAAAAAATAAATAAGAAAATCAAATAATATTTAATAATGATGGTTGATTACGATAAATAATATAATTACAATAAGTTTTTAAAAACATAAACCCAAAAAATAAAAAATAAAAAAAATGTCTTCAATAATTCTCTTTGTATTCTCATTCCAAACCATTATCACCGTAAACTAGAAAAACAAATTAACATAAATCAAAAAGTGAAAAACAAAATATATAAATCTAGGGAAAAAAAAAAACAGTTAGAAATAACTAATAAAAATAAAAAAAAAACAAAACAAAAGAAAGCAGAGCATATCTATATTTTGCTCCATCTTTTTTATCTTTATTTTTTTTTCCAGGATCTTCCTCAATCATAAAAATGTAAACTAATAATAATAATAATAATAATATACAAAAAAAAATTTCTCCGACGATGCAGAGATAGAGATAGAGAAATAAAATGATTGCGATAATTAAAAACAAAAACAGAGAAGAAAAACAAAAGGAAAAAAACTCAAACGAGGAAAAAAAAAATTAAAGAAAAACAACAAAACCAAAAACAGATTCTATTATTCTTTTTTATTTACTATTTTTTACCCAAAAAAAAAAAGAAAATAAATAAATTTCAGTAGATTATATACATGCAAAACATAAAAATTAACTGTAACATCTAAAAAACAAAACCCAACAAATAAAAAGGTCAAAAAAACCAAGCACAAATCGAAAAAAGAGAATAAATTTTTTTTTTTTGAAGATCGAAAATGTGTAAACAAAAATCATTAAAAAAAATTATAAGATAACAAAAATATGAAGAAAATATAAATAAAAAACTAAACTTTAAAGTTTAAATCTCAGAAAGCAAAAAAATCGTCCATAAATAATTTTAAAAGGACAAAGTTGTCACAACACTATAGCAAGCAATAAAAGTAACTAAAACCCAATGGCAAAATTGTCAATTGACCAAAAAAAAAAAAGGGACAAAACTGACATAATACTGTAACAAAGAAAAATAATAATTGATAATGAGGGGCAAAAAAGTCAAAACATTGTACAAAAAATAGTAAAAGTTTACATCATTTTAATATATTATAATAAGTCCTACATCTTTAATCGCCAATGCAAGTGAAAACATCGGCAATTGTAAGAAGAATTATAGGGTACATTATGTGATATATATATATATATATAAAACTGTTACTATGACTTGCTAGAACTATATCATATTATGTTTGTTTTATTTATATGTGTGTATATTTATATATATAATTTATTTTGAATTCATTTTAACTAAATCTAATATAATAAGACACGTAGGGTATTTAGCATTGATATCTCGAAACTTGTTATCCTTTAGCAACTTATAACTTACATTTTTTATTTTGACAATTTACCCTCTGAATTTGTTAAATTATTATAATATATGCCTTTTAGTTAATTCTATATTAACTTGACTATTTGAAATTAGAAAATTCTCGTTAGGGTTTATGTTAGGTTTGAAAATTTTTGAGTACACTAAATTACTAAGACACAAATTAAGAGACAGAGAAATGAATTCCGCGGAAGAAGTAGTAGCGTCTGGCTCACATAAGCCTCACGCTGTGTGCATTCCTTTTCCAGCCCAAAGCCACATAAAGGCAATGCTCAAATTCTCAAAGCTACTTCAACAAAAAGGCTTTTCCATAACCTTTGTCAATACCGAGTTCAACCACAATCGCTTACTCAGAAGCACTTCTCCCGACCACCACCACCACCTCCTCTCCGCTGGCTTTTCCAATAATCACTTTCGCTTCGAAACGATTCCCGATGGCCTTCCACCTTCCGACCCAGATTCCACACAGGACGTACTTTCTCTCTGTGATTCTACTAAGAAGAACTTTGCGGCTCCGTTTCTTCAGCTCCTCACGAAAATAAACAAGGCAAAAGAAGCTGGAGGTGGTGTCGCTTCCCTTTCACCTGTGACCTGCCTTGTTGCAGACGCATCTATGTCGTTTGCCATCGGATCAGCAGCTCAGCATCTTGGAATTCCACTGGTGATGTTCTTCCCTGTTGCTGCATGTTCCATTATGGGATTCAAACAGTTCAGACCTCTTCTTGAAAAAGGAATTCTACCATTAACAGGTGAAGGTTTTTTTACGGGTCATTAATTCTATTTTTTTTATTTTTAATTGTTCTCCTACATGTTCTTCAATTTTAGAATCATTTTCACTTTTACACTTTAAAATCTTTCACTTTTTATGAATTTGAATTCATCCCACTTAATCCTATTTGTTATTATTTCTATATAAATTAAAAAGCAAACAGAAAAAGAGGGACTAACTGCAGTCAATAGGGTCTTTTTTCGTTTGTTTTTGAACAAAAATTCTAGTCAAGATAGTTAAGTATTCGATTAGTACAATTTAATTACAAGATTGCCCAAATTGATCAAGTATAATGTATTCTTATGCTATTATAATAGTTTTTTTTTTTTTTTTTACACTTTTAAGTTTAGTACGATTTTCCAAAAGGAGGTTTTTAACATAAAGATAAAAACATAGGAGATGAGTATGACATACTTGAAAGAGTAGTGCTACAAAAATCAACTAAAATTGAACTTTTGAATATCAACTAACATGGAGGTGAGTTGTGACCATTTTACTTGTAGATACTTGTTATTTAATTTTAAAGACTTGTCAAAAAAATAACAACTCAATACTACATAGGTTAGTGCTCGAAAATTGATAATAAAGTTAGTATTCTTAGCATTTTTCTTCCTAAAAACATTATGTAAAACATAATTAAAAAAAACTCAAGTAAGTTTTTAGGTACTTGTTCCGATAAACAATTAACCCATCTAATAGTTGCGCGCGTTCTAAAAGATTAAGTTTATTTCAAATAACTAAGGATGATATTCTCATGTTGAATTTTTTCTTACAGATGAAAGTAGTCTAACAAACGACTTTTTAGACACACCTATTGAGTGGCCAATTCAAAAAACAAAAGCTGTAAGATTGAGGGATCTACCAAGCTTTTGGCGAATTACAGATTCCAATGATTTCCTCTTTAATTTTTGCATAGAAATTGTAGAAAAAGCCTCTGAAACTTCAGCTATTGTCATTCACACTTTTGATGCAATAGAAAGAGATCTTTTGGATGCTCTATCATTGACACTACCAAATATGTATGCAATCGGCCCTCTCCAACTTCTCCTCAATCGCTTAACAAAAGACCCTCTAGAACCTATTCAATACAGCTTGTGGAAAGAAGAAACCGAGTGCCTCGATTGGCTCAACACCCAGAAGCCAAATTCTGTGATTTATGTGAATTTTGGAAGCATCACAGTGTTTACACCACAGCAAGTGATTGAATTTGGATGGGGACTTGCAAAGAGTAGTCATCCATTTATTTGGGTAATTAGGCCTGATTTGATCATAGGCAAATCAGCTTGTTTGTCACCTGAGTTTTTGGCTGAAACTAAAGAGAGAAGTCTAATTGCAAGTTGGTGCCCACAAGAGGATGTCCTTAACCACCCATCAATTGGAGGATTCTTGACACACTGTGGTTGGAATTCAATCATTGAGAGCTTGTCATGTGGAGTGCCTATGTTGTGCTATCCTTTCTTTGCAGATCAACAAACAAATTGTAGGTTTGTTTGTAATGAGTGGGATGTTGGCTTAGAGGTTGATAATGATGTAAAGAGAGGTCAAGTGGAAACTCTTGTTAGAGAGTTGATGGAGAAAGAGAAGGGTAAGAAAATGAAGAGTAAGGCCATGGAATGGAAGAAATTGGCAGAAGAGGCCACTGGTGCACAAGGCAGTTCATCCATAAACTTTGACAATTTGGTGAGCCAAGTCCTTTTGCCAAAAACTAGCTAGATCTTGATATGAAAGGTTGATCAAATTGTTCTTGCTATATTATTGTTCTTCGGTGTTTTAATCTCTTAAACTTATGAGCTCTTGGAATTTGATTATTCAATATTAAAAATTTGATTTTTCGGTCTCCATAATTGCAAAAAGGTTGCTCTTTAAAACCTAAATGTTAGCAACTCCTCAGTTTCTTTGTTGAATTAAAAAATTCAATCACCCAAAATTTTTTGGTACTTAGGTTCTCAACGTTGTTGATGGGGGACTAAAGGAAAAGCTTACAAAATTACCGTACTCGCTTCGTGTAAATCCAAATCTTATATAGCTAGAATAAAGATGGAACATTTCATATTCATGAGTTATTAGTGAGAAATTAAGAACGGAAAGATTTTTCAAATGAAAACATAAGAGAATAATCCAGACTTGTTTCTTGTCAAATTTTGAAAAAAATTAAGGAAATAGCCATAAATTTGACAACTTCTTATAATTTTGCCCTTTACAAGAGTAAAGTTGATAATTTTGTTATTTCATAGCGTTTAATTAAATAATTAAAATTTGCCATTTCTTCTCTTTCTTAATTATTGGAATAGTTTTCATATATGTCCGATTTCGTTCACCGATCGGTCTCCGATCGTCGGCAGGTCACTAGTTGCCAATTACTGGCAGTCGACAGGTCACTGGTCACCGGCCAATCACCGATAGAATGCAAAATGAATTCGGATAGAATACAAAATAAATTATGATAGATTGCTAAATGAATTCTATCAGAATCCAAAACCGTATTAGATTGTTTTAAAATCTGAGAAGATAAAATAGATTCTGATAGAGTGCAAAACAGATTCTATTAAACTGGATTCTATCTTAATGCAAAAATGGGTTTTTACTAGAATTCAAAAATACAAAACGGATTCTGATAAAATATAAAACGGATTTTGATAAAATACAAAACGTACATTGAATTTGTACCACTTTCAAGACAATCTCGTTAATGAGCTGAAGTGCAATAATTATTATTACTTTCTTTTTCTTTGTTTTTTTTTTTTTTTTTTTTTTGGCTTGAAATTATTATAACTTTCTTCATCCAACGAAGCCACCAAAAATAGAAGTACTTACATAAAATGACTTTTTTAGAACACCATTTTTAAAAAATGGACACCATTCAACTTATTTGTAAATTTGAATAAAATTTAGAATTTAATATGTTTTTCATTCCAGATTTACCCTTTCACTTTTTAAAACTAACATTCTTATTTCATGCATATGTTATTGACTTTATTTAACTTCACCTTTTTCCTTTTCTGTTGAGAGCCTAAGTTTAATAATCTTATTTTTTATGTGAGAATTTAGTCAGGATGTCTAGGTGTATCTATTAGTTCGAATATCCATTGTTCATTCAAAAAATCTTATTTTTTAAATAGAATTTTAGTTCCTATTTTTGTGGGTTTAATTATTTAATTTTGATCTGTTTAATAGTTTAAATACTAACTTCTCTCTCATTTGGAATGTTGTTTTATTTGGAAAAATTATTCCTTAAAAGACATCGGTTATTTTCATTTACAAAGAAGTTCCGATCACAATGCATCCTATATTTAAGGTTAGGTGTGGGTGTTGATCAACATTGTTTCCATATAGGAAGATTAGGCGGTTTTTACTCTCTCTCTCTCTCTCTTTATTTATTTTTATTTATTTTTTTTATTTTATAGAATTTCCAATTTAAATGGGATTTTGTGTCCATTTTCATAGGGGTAACATTCTGTACAGTTTTTTTTTAATTTATTTTACTAATATAATTGGTGTTATGCTTATAAATTACTATGCTAAGGACCATGAACATGTAATGATTAATCAGTTAGATATGTTATAAAAGAATTAGGACGTAATCAGGGTGTAATCAGATTTTCTTTTCCCATTTAAATTAGATCAAGGGGTATACTTGTCAACACAATATGAGTAGTTTCAAAATTTGTTCAATTTTGTAAATAAATTGATATCCAAATATATTTTTAAATCTTTTTTTTTTTAAGGGAACCTATCATTTGAATTAAAATTGGATACAAATATAATACCAAAGACGAAACAATCCTGTGATATAATAGACACAATTCTCGACTAAGATCAATTCTATCACTAAAATCTAATGAAGCTCAGTGAGAAGGATATAAGCTGAAACCAAATGATGGGAAAATTCATTGAATTTTTCGACAATCCTATAATTAAGCATGTACAAAACTCTCTTTAAAAAATATCTACAATCAATGGAATATATAACACCAAATCATTCATACTACGGTATATGAAAATTTTAATTTGCAACTGCAAAAAAAAAAAAAAAACAAAAAAAAAGGCCAAGCTGTAAAAATAAATCTGCAAATCTTTTAACTTAATAAAAGGATAAGATTTAATTTGCAAAAAAAAAATGTAAACGTAAATTTTCAAATTTTTTTACTTGGTAAAAACACAAGATTTTATTTGTAATCTATAAAAATAAATTCGCAAATTTTTTTAGTATGTAAAAATACCCCTTAGCCTAAGCCTATGTATATGATTCAAAGTTGGTGCCCCCACATGCTGTGCTATATTCATTGTATGCAGAGATTGCAAACAAATTAAATATAATTGCAATAAATGGGAGGTGGCTTGGAGACGGCCGACTACGAAGTAAAGAGAGATCGGTCATGTCATATGCGAAAAAGCTGTTGTAAGAGAATTAGATTTTATTCTATATTTAATTTTAATTTTAATTATATTATATTTTTTTATCTTAATTATTATTTTTTTAAAATAATAAAATTTAAAACTAATTTTTAAAAAGTCAGTTAATCTTATTTTAACATTTTACCTCCAACCGATGAATTAAACACAAACATAATAATTAAAAAGAAAAGTACTGAAGATACTAACTTTAACCTTCACTTTGATTAATTAAGATTAGTAGTTCTGATGAAATCAAAGCTGTGCGTGCTTTTTTTTTTTTTTTTTTTTAGAGTGCTTTTTTGGGTGGGGAAGTGTATTGACGAAATTTCTTCACGCAAAGTTAACTTGTTTTGATGATTGGTTGTGGTTGGTGGGTGATTTTTGTCTTGTTTTATGAGCTGGTGTGGCGTCCAGTTTCGTGGGACTGCGATGTCCTTGTTGTCTTTTTGAAGATTCATTGGCCCTTTATAGCTTTGTGCCGTAATTTATGGGCGTTTTGACATCTTGTGACACAGAAGGACTTGTTGAGAAATAGTGTAATTCTATTATTCACAAGCAGTAATTAAAAGATCCGTCAATCGACAATATTATGTGGCTTGTCTTCTTGCTCGTTATGCTTTATATTTGGGTCCTAACTTTTTAATTTTTGGATTCATGAGATACCTTTGTGTGTTAATACTACTGTAATATTTGGTTTTCAATTTAATTTTAAGTAGTGAAGTCATTCTTTAAAAAGAAAAAAGAAAAAAAAAAAGAAAGAAAACAAAAGATGAAAGAAAGAAGAGAAAAAGTTAAAATTTTTTATGTACGGATTTTTTTGGGGAATTATTAGAAGGGGGATGTGACAAATAGTAACAAAAATTAAAATTTTACTGATTAGTTTATTGACAAATAGTAATATATTGTTGGAAATTTAGATCCTTTAGTATTAACTAGTTTAATGCTCGTGTGTTGCACAGAAGAGAAAAATAAATAGATAAATAAATAAGAAAATTAAATAATATTTAATAATAATGGTTGATTACGATAAATAATATAATTACAATAAGTTTTTAAAAACATAAACCCAAAAAATAAAAAATAAAAAAATGTCTTCAATAATTCTCTTTGCATTCTCATTCTAAACCATCATCACCGTAAACTAGAAAAACAAATTAACATAAATCAAAAAGTGAAAAAAAAAAACAGTTAGAAATAACTTATAAAAATAAAAAACAAAAGAAAAGAAAGCAGAGCATATCTATATTTTGCTCCATCTTTTTTATCTTTATTTTTTTCCAGGATCTTCCTCAATCATAAAAATGTAAACTAAAAAAAATAATAATAATAAAAAAGTCCTCCGGTGATGCAGAGATAGAGATAGAGAAATAAAATGATTGTATTAATTAAAAACAAAAACAGAAAAGAAAAACAAAAGGAAAAAAACTCAAAAGAGGGAAAAAAAAATATTAAAGAAAAACAACAAAACCAAAAACGGATTCTATTATTTTTTTTTATTTACTATTTTTTACCAAAAAAAAAAGAAAATAAATAAATTTCAGTAGATTATATACATGCAAAACATAAAAATTAACTATAACATCTAAAAAACAAAACCCAACAAATGAAAAAGCCAAAAAAACCAAGCACAAATCGAAAAAAGAGAATAAAATTTTTTTTTAAAATCGAAAATTTGGAAACAAAAATCATTAAAAAATTATAAGATAACAAAAACACGGAGAAAATATAAATAAAAAACTAAACTTTAAAGTTTAAATCTCAGAAAGCAAAAAAAAAAAAAAAAACTAAAAAAAAACAAAAGGAAAAACAAAACTCAAACGGGAAAAAAAGATTAAAGAAAAACATCAAAATTAAAAACAGATTCTATTATTTTTTTTATTTACTGTTTTTTACAAAAAAAAAAAAAAAAGCAAAGAAAAGAAATAAATTTCAGTTAGATTATATACATACAAACATTACACTTTAACACATCTTCAAAGGACAAAATCAAAAATGCACATTAAAAGGGTAACAATATCCAATTATTGTAGCTATCAGAAAAAAACAACTCCAAAGGAAGGGTGAAATCGTCCATAAATAATTTTATAAGAACAAAGTTATCTCAACACTGAAGCAAGCTGTAAAAGTAACTAAAGTCTAAGGGTAAAATTACCAATTAGCCAAAAATAAAAAAAAAGGCGTAAAACAGAATAACACCATAGCAAAGAATAAAAGCAACTACAAAGGAAGGGAAAAATCATCCATAAATAATTTTAAAAGGACAAAGTTGTCCCAACACTATAGCAAGCAGTAAAAGTAACTAAAACCCAATGACAAAATTGCCAATTGACCAAAAAAGAAAGGGCAAAATTGACATAATACTGTAACAAAGAAAAATAATAATTGATAATGAGGGGCAAAAAAGTCAAAACATTGTACAAAAAACAGTAAAAGTTTAAATCATTTTAGTATATTATAATAATTCGTACATCTTTAATCGCCAATGGAAGTGAAAACATCGGCAATTGTAAGAAGAATTATAGTGACGTTATGATATATATATATATATATATATAACTGTTAATATGACTTGCTGGAACTATATCATATTATGTTTGTTTTATTTATACGTGTGTTTATATATATATATATATATATATAATTTATTTTGAATTCATTTTAACTAAATCAAATATTTTAAGACACGTAGGGTATTTAGCATTGATATCTCGAAACTTGTTATCCTTTAGCAACTTATAAGTTACATTTTTTATTTTGACAATTTACCCTCTAAATTTATTAAATTATTGTAATGTATGCCTTTAGTTAATTCTATATTAAATTGAATATTTGAAATTAGAAAATTCAAATTAGGGATTATGTTAGGTTTGAAAAATTTTGGTTGAAATTAGGGTTCTCCATTATCACGTGAGGCGTGCGTGAGTTTTTAACGACCCATGTAATGAAAAATTAACTTTATAGGATACATTGCAATAGTTTACAAGTTCATGTGACAAACTTTCAAAATTAGAAATGCAGAGGATAATAATTGTTAAAAAATAACAAATTTGGACTATCAGTACTAAATACCTATGAAACAAATACAACCAGTAAAGACACGTGAACGGTAGTACTTGGTAGGCTTCTTTGGCTGGTTGATGGCACAGAGAGAGAGAGAGAGAGAGAGAGAGAGAGAGATGGATTAATTCTATGGAAGATTCACCAAAACTACTTTTTTTTAACCTTCGTCAACAACGAGTTCAACCTACTCAGAAGGACTTCTCTTGACCACCACAACTTCCTCGCCGATGGCTTTTCCAATTATCATTTTTCACTTTCGACACGATTCTAGATGGCCTTCCTTTTTTCTTGGGTTAAAAATCCAATTGTCCAAAATTTTTTTGGCATTCCGGTCCCTAACTTTGTTAACGAAGGAGTTAATGGAAAAAAACTTATAAAGCAACATCCTTTGAAAGTTCCGGGACTCCCAAATCAAGATGTCAAAATTAGAGACTCAAGTGCGAAGAGTTCAAAACTAGTTTGTTATATTTTTCCTTGTACTCATATCTATTTAATTCTTTCTTAGTGAGACTTGTGATAAAATTACCTCATTCACTTTATTTGAATCCGGATCTTACGTGCCTAGAATAAAGAAGATATATTTCATATTTATGACTGAGAAACCAAGCACGATAAAATTTTCCGAATAAACAAATATTACTCTACGAAAGAAAACAAAAACAAAAAAACCAAAAACAAAGACCCCATTTGGTATTGTTTTAGAAACGTTTTCGAAAGAACTCTCATTGTTTCAGGAGAGGAAAAAAAAAGTGTTTTAGAAAAAATGTTACAATTTGTTTTATGCTGCACAAAGTCATAAATATAAACGAAAAAAAAAAAAGAAAAAAAAAACTTTTCCTTTTTTCTTTTGTTGTTAAGGAATGAGAAGGTTGTTTTAGAAATGTTTTGGAAAGAACTCTCATTGTTAGGGAACGCTGCACAATTTCAAAAAATTTCTCAAATAAAATTTTAAAACATTCGCATTTCTATTTTATATACAAAACAAAATAATTTTTTAACTGCTCTCAAACGATCTCGAGAGAGTCCTGATAAATGTGCAAACATACACTTTTGTCATATTATTTATTAATAATTTAATTTTTGATTATGTATTTCCATTATTTTAATTCATAATGTTTTACTATTTAATATTATGTTATTTTATTTAGGGAGTGTTTGGTGAATGAGTTTAGTTTAAGATTTTTAAGTTTTAATAATAATTTTTATTGACTTTTTAGAAAAGATAAAAGACTTTTTCAGAAAAGATAAAAAATTTTTTCAAAAAAAGATAAAAATCATGATGAAAAAAGTACAATTTAATTTAAAATGGGATATAAAACAAACAAACCCTTAATAATCTTTATATTTTGGGTTTATTTTCCCTTTCTTTTTCTTCCTTCCGTTCTCTCTCCAGGCGCATCACAGCCGCCCGGTGTCAGCTCGGTGGTCCCCTGCGTACGAAGCTCCAGCATCCCACTCTCCCTCGTGCGTGATTTGGGCCGAGCTTTCCTCCAAGCCCAATCCGAGCCATTTACTCTAGCTCCGGCCCGCGTTTTCTCAGCCCCAAATCTTCACCTTCAGCTTCATTTTGTAAATCTATGTTTTCAGTGGATTAAATTTCTCCACCTCATTTTTATATTTTCACTCAAAATATTTTGTATCAATCTTTAAATTCAGTCATGTTTTATTTATACAAAATTGTCATATTCTATTTTGACAAGATTTATTTTATGAGTTGTCTTTTACTGTAATTTGCTAAAAATAATACTTTGTCGATTTTGGATAACATGTAACAATAAATTCGTTTAGTTCAACATAGAGATTTAATCTACCGAAACACATTTGTATATTTTTATTGGACTTTAATTCTATATTTTCTGATTGTTCGTTTGGGATGTGAAATGTGCAATTTAATCATAAATTGAAGATTAGATTCAAATTGGAGAACGAAGCATATGAAGGATTTACAACACCTCACCTTATTTATTATTGAATTTTTCTCCACCTAAACTTCTCTTTTTCATATTTTATTTATTTTTTTATCACAAAAATCCTAAAAAAAAATATTCTCATTTTGTTATTTTATTTTCTTGCATTTTTAACGTTTATTTCTACTAATATTATTTGTTTTTGTTGTTGCCTCCCTGTGAATACGACCGCTCGATCTGTACTACAACCGACCGCTTTATGAGTACATCTTTAAGTGTTAATCGAATCTAAATTGGTTTTCTATCAAAATTAACATGTGACTAAACAATGAGAGAAGCCCAAACTAAAATTTGGTTCTTCATCTATATATGGTCAAAATGGTCGAATAGAAAGTGTTTTTTTTTTTTTTTTTTTTGGTTGAAGGTCGAATATAAAGTTACGTATGTATAAATATATACATACTTGGTCGAATCAAATAAAAGCTTCAAAAGTTGAAACAACTTTATTGCAAAATTATTTACTGAAACTTCAAACACTAGAGGTAGAAAAATAAAGCATCTTGAAAGCCGTAAGCAAGTAGATGTTTTGGAGCTTCGAATTTGACCATATGTTGTCTTTGGCGATACAAAATGAACAAGTCAAAAAACAGACTAGTATGCAAATAGAAGAAAGAAAGCTTTGCAAGCCAATGATTATGCCTAAGACTATAGGAGGCGCCTTAACACGAAAATTTCATGTTGGGCTTATCAATATGTGACACGTTTAAGCATTATTTATGTAATATAAAATTTTCGATTTATAACATATTATTTTTATTTATTAATGTTCAAGTTTCTTTTTCTTAAAAACATTTCCAATATTTAATGTTTTATAAATATATTTTTACTAGCAAAACTTTTTGCCCTTTCAAAATTTCTCCGAGTCGGGTGATGCTTTGAGAATTAGAAAATAAGTCAAGAGATGACAATTAAACATAAGTTACTTGGGAAAAACTATGTGAACCGTTAAACTGGATCAATCACTTGGGACTACACTAGGTTGATTTTTCTTCTATGACCCAGTACTCCTTCAATCTACATCTGGACGGATTAAATATTTGTCAAAATGTAGCGCCTGGTTGATGCTATATATATCTTCCGCAACCAAGCACAAATTATATATGTATGCGATCCAGTGAAAACCAAACATTATAGTTTTTATATATATATACACTGATCACTTTTTTCCTCAACATATTTCCTTTCAAAGCCTCAATAAGAGAGAGGGAGGGAGGGAGGGAGAGAGAGAGAGAGAGAGAGAGAGAGAGAACATGGTTTCTGTGGAAGAAGTAGTGGCTTCTGGCTCAAGTAAGCCTCACGCTGTGTTCATTCCTTTTCCAATCCAAAGCCACGTAAAGGCAATGCTCAAATTCGCAAAGCTACTTCACCAAAAAGGCTTTTCCATAACCTTTGTCAACACCGAATTCAACCACAATCGCTTACTCAAAAGCACTTCTCCCGACCACCACCACCTCCTCTCCGCCAGCTTTTCCGATCATCACTTTCGCTTCGAGACGATTCCCGATGGCCTTCCGCCTTCTGATCCGAATTCCACACAGGACTTAGCTTCTCTTAGTGATTCCACTATGAAGAACTTCTCCGCTCCATTTCTTCAGCTCCTCACTAAAATAAACGACAATGCAAAAGAAGCTGCAGGTGGTATCGTTTCTCCCCGTGACTTGCCTTGTTGCTGACGGGTTTATGCCGTTTGCCGTCGGATCAGCTGCTCAGCAGCTTGGAATTCCCATGGTGAAGTTCTTCTCTCTTGCTGCGTGTGGCTTGATGGGATTTAAACAGTATCGTGCACTTCTTGAAAAAGGACTTGTACCATTGAAAGGTGAATATATTAATTTCTGTAATTTACTTCCATTTCAATCTTGATTGTGCTCTTATAAGGTCGAAAAAAGTTTTCTTAATTAAAATACACTTGATGTATATTCTAAATACCAGTTACGTAGTGTTTCTTTTTGTATTTTTTTTGGGGGGTATCTTTTTAAAACCAATTTAAAGCCCATTTTGAACTTTGAAGATTCCTGTTTAAAACAAATTTTCATTAATATTACAATTTATATATATATATATTTTGTTCATACTATAAATCTAATACTTTTCTTTTTCCTATGGGTGTTGCAGATGAGAGCAGTCTAACAAATGACTTTCTAAACACACTTGTAGACTGGGTTCCGGAAATGAAAGGTGTAAGATTGAGAGATCTACCAAGTTTATGGAAAATTACAGACTCCAATGATTTCTTGTTCAATTTTTGCATGAAAATAGCTGAAAAAGCTTCTGAAGCTTCAGCTGTTGTCATTCACTCTTTTGATGCACTAGAAAGAGACCTTTTGGGTGCCCTCTCATCTACACTGCCAAATTTATATGCAATTGGCCCTCTCCAGCTTCTCCTCAATCGCTTACCAAAAGATCCTCTAAAGCTTATTCAATATAGCTTGTGGAAAGAAGAAACCGAGTGTTTAAAGTGGTTTAACACCTATAAGCCAAATTCTGTGATATTTGTGAATTTTGGAAGCATCACAGTTTTGACACCGCAACAAGTGGTTGAACTGGGATGGGGCCTTGCAAATAGTGGTCATCCATTTTTTTTGGTAATTAGGCCTGATTTGGTTATAGGCGAATCAGCTTGTTTGTCACCCGAGTTTTTGGTTGAAATTAAAGAGAGAAGCTTGATTGCAAGTTGGTGCCCACAAGACGATGTCCTTAGCCATCCATCAATTGGAGGGTTCTTAACACATTGCGGTTGGAATTCGATCATTGAGAGCTTGTCATGTGGAGTGCCTATGTTGTGCTATCCTTTCTTTGCCGAGCAACAAACGAATTGTAGGTTTGTTTGTAATGAGTGGGATGTTGGTTTGGAGATTGATAATGATGTAAAGAGAGACCAAGTGGAAAATCTTGTCAGAGAGTTGATGGAGAAAGAGAAGGGTAAGAAAATGAAACGTAAGGCCATGGAGTGGAAGAAATTGGCAGAAGAGGCCACTGGCCCACAAGGTAGTTCATCCATGAACTTTGACAATTTGGTGAGCCAAGTTCTTTTGTCAAAAAACTAGCTAGATCTTGATATGAAAGGTTGATCAAATTGTTGTACTTGCCATATATTGTTGTTCTTTTTTGTTGTAAGGCTCTTAAACTTTTGAGCTTTTGGAACTTGATTATTCGATATTAAAATTTTGATTTTTAGGTCTCCATACTTACAACAAGGTTGCTCTAACTCCTCCGATAAACCCTTTTTTGTAGAATAAAAAAAATTCAATTGCCCAAAACTTTTTAGGCAGTTAGGTCCCCAACTTTGTTAACCAAGGAGTTAACAGAAAAAACTTTCAAAGCACCATCTTTTGAAATTCTGGGGACTCGCAAATCAAGATTTCAACATTAGAGACCCAAGGACAAAGAGTTCAAAACTAGTTTATTATTGTTTGTTACTTTTCCTTGTACTTATATTTATCTGTTGAATAAAATATCTTGGCTAGACTTATAATAAACTTATCTTATTCACCTCATTTGAATTCAGATCATACTTAGCTATAAGAAAGATATATTTCATATTTTTGAGTGAGAAATCAAGCACAAAATGGATTTTCCAAGTAAACAAATATTAATCTAGCAGAAAAACAAACAAAATCTAGATAGTGATCTGTTTTCAATCAAAATTAACACGTCAATAAACAATGAGTAGATCAACCCAAGATAAAAAATTTGGTTCTTTCATCTACCCGAAGAGGTCTATGGAAATACCAAACCACGGACACTGAATGGTCTATACAAATACTTGATGAATGATCAAAATAAAAGCAGCACAAGTTGAAATTTCAAATTATTTCAAAAAGTTTAAAAAGCAAAAAGACAAGGTTTCTACTTCAAATATTACCGGTTGAAAAACAAAGCATTTTGAGGGCCGTGAGCAACTAGATGTTTTGGAGCTTCGAATTTAATCACATTAAGAGAAATTGGCTTGAAGAAACCCCTTATTGTATTAATGAGTTTATAATGGCTCTTTGCCGTCAATAAAGTTTGTCTTGGTCTTTTACATTTTCATAACATATCTATTTTGGTCATTGAAACCTCTCACGGCAATTCAAACGTAGGAAAATGCTTTTACAGGCAAAACAAAACAAAATAACAGAGAAAAAAAAAAAAGAAAAAGAAAAAGAAAACCATGTAACAAACACTAAAAGTGCCACATCAGGTGCTAAGAGGTGTGGACGAATGACGCTGTAATTCATTTTTTTTATTATGTAATAATAGATAATAGATAATACATTTGACGATAACAAATCAAAAACGGACTTCGTATGCCAATGGAAGGAAGAAAGCTTCGCTAGCCAATGATTACCTAAGACTATAGGAGGCCTTAGGCGAAAATTTCATGATAGGCCTATCAATAAATAACACGTTTAAGCTATAGTTATGTAATATAAATTTATTTATTTACCTGAAAATATTGAATTTACAATTTTTGATCAAATAAACATCACTGTTAACTAGTAAATAATACGTTTATTGCCTTCTATTGTAAGATTCATAGGCAATTTTCCAAAATTATACCCAAGTAAATATTGGATTAACTATTTTTATATCAAGTAATAGTAAATCCTTTGCAATTTTTACAGGTAAATTCTCATATTATTAGTAGGAAATCCACATTTACGGGTAAATTTCCAAAATTTCCAAAATTATACCCCTGATTCGTATAATTTCCAAAACCAAACCATGTTGTTTGTTGTCTCACCATCGTTGGAGGAACAGTCCGTCGTACGAGATTTGGATGACACCGTTTTCTGGGCATCGTCGAAGTTGGGCTACGTGAAATCACAAGGACGACGGCGATAGGAGAAAATGCAAAGATGGAGCCACGAGGATGCTCAACGGTTTTTAAACACAAATCTGGGTCCGTCGCCGGAGAAGACCGAGAGGAAAACTAAGAGGAGGAAGCTAGAAAGAATCCTCAGGAGATTGATTTCTCAAACGATCTGACGGAGATTACAAAGCTTCCGGGCAAGATCGCAAAGCTTCTGGCGACGAAGCTGAGCCGTCGTCGGTGACAGCGACAACGAAGAAACGAAGTCGGCGACTGCGACAGCGGATTCTGGTAGACGATGATGTGGATTGCCTGTGACGGTTTGCAGAGATAGAGAGCGGAGACGAGGTTGGTTTATTGGAGGGTTTCCATTCAAGGGTATTTTTGAAATTTCATCTTTCTATTTTAAGCTAATTGTGCTATTGATTATAATATTTTCATTTCTATTATTAATTTAAAATCATGTAATCCATTCTGCTATATCATTCATTCTCCCAAAAAAATTGTGGCCGGTCTGTATTTTTTAGACTGCCAAAACGGTCACGTATGCCAAATCCAATAATTTGGGACCGGTAGGGTTTTTTTTTTTTTTATTTTTTTATTTTTTTGATAAATAGGGACCGAAAGGGACCTTGCCCGCCCCTACACTTTGTCTTGAAATATATTTAAATAGAAATTAGTTTGACATTATTGCCCCTCTCTACCAAACACATTAATTTGACTTTAAAAAAAAAATTACAAATTCTAAACATTCTTGTTTAAATGTGTCTGTATAAGCC
This sequence comes from Ficus microcarpa, assembly GCA_025413485.1. Taxonomy (NCBI): domain Eukaryota; kingdom Viridiplantae; phylum Streptophyta; class Magnoliopsida; order Rosales; family Moraceae; genus Ficus; species Ficus microcarpa. The sequence continues at coordinate 19,448,064 of CM046379.1, read as the reverse complement.
TCCAAATTCTGAACATTTTGAGAACGCTAAACAACATAGGCAAAATTAAAGAGAGAATATTGAGAAATGGATTCCGTAGAAGTTGTAGCTTGTGACTCACGCAAACCTCACGCTGTGTGCTTTCCTTTTCCTGTCCAAAGCCACATAAAGGCAATGCTCAAATTCTCAAAGCTACTTCACCAAAAGGGCTTCTCTATAACCTTTGTCAACACTGAATTCAACCACAATCGCTTACTCAGAAGCACTTCTCCCAAACACCACCACTTCCTCTCGACCGGTTTTTCCGATAATCACTTTCGCTTCGAGACAATTCCCGATGGCCTTCCGCCTTCGGATCTGAATTCCGGACAAGACCCAGTTTCTCTCTGTGACTCTATTATGAAGAACTTCTCAGCTCCGTTTCTTCATCTCCTCATGAAAATCAACAACAGTGCAAAAGAAGCTGGAAGTCGTGTCATTTCTCCCGTCACTTGCCTTGTTGCGGACGGATTCATGTCGTTTGCCGTTGGATCAGCTGCTCAGCAGCTTGGAATTCCTCTGGTGAAGTTCTTCCCTATTGCAGCGTGTGGCTTGATGGGATTTAAACAGTATCGTCCACTTCTGGAAAAAGGACTTGTACCATTAAAAGGTGAAGATTAATATATATATATATATATATATATATATAATAGAGTACTAATCTACTTGCATTTCAATATTGATTGTGCACTTATAATTATGTGGAAAAAAGTTTTCTAATTTATAATAACACGTGATGTATATTCCAAATAGCAGTTACTTATTTTTATTTTTGTTTTATTTTTTGGTATTTTTTTTCAAACCAATTTAAAGACTCAATTTGAACTTTGTAGATTCCTATTTAAAAAAGTATGTCCTTAATAGTATAAATTTTTATTATCTTTTGTTGAACTATCATAGTAAATGTATAATATTTTTTTCTTTATGGGTATTACAGATGAGAGTAGTCTGACAAATGACTTTCTAGACACACTTGTAGACTGGGTTCCTAAAATGAAAGGTGTAAGATTGAGGGATCTACCAAGTTATTGGCGAATTACAGACTCCCATGATCCATTGTTCAATTTTTGCATGCAAATAGCTGAAAAAGCTTTTGAAGCTTCGTCTGTTGTCATTCAATCTTTTGATGCATTAGAAAGAGACATTCTGGATGCTCTCTCATTTACACTCCCAAATTTGTATGCAATTGGCCCTCTCCAACTTCTCATCAATCGTTTACCAAAAGACCCTCTAAAACCTATTCAATATAGCTTATGGAAAGAAGAAACCGAGTGTCTAAAGTGGCTTGACACCCAAAAGCGAAATTCTGTTATTTATGTGAATTTTGGAAGCATCACTGTGTTTACGCCACAACAGATGGTTGAATTTGGATGGGGACTTGCAAATAGTAGTCATCCATTTTTTTGGGTAATTAGGCCGGGTTTGATCATAGGCGAATCAACTTGTTTGTCACCTGAGTTTTTAACCAAAACTAAAGAACGAAGCCTAATTGCAAGTTGGTGTCCACAAGAGGATGTCCTTAACCACCCATCAATTGGAGGATTCTTAACACATTGTGGATGGAATTCAATCATGGAGAGCTTGTCATGTGGAGTGCCTATGTTGTGCTATCCTTTCTTTGCAGAGCAACAAACAAATTGTAGGTTTGTTTGTAATGAGTGGGATGTTGGCTTAGAGATTGATAATGATGTAAAGAGAGATCAAGTGGAAAATCTTGTTAGAGAGTTGATGGAGAAAGAGAAGGGTAAGAAAATGAAGATTAAGGCCATGGAATGGAAGAAATTGGCAGAAGAGGCTACTGGCACACAAGGCAGTTCATCCATGAACTTTGACAATTTGGTGAGCCAAGTTCTTTTGCGAACAAACTAGCTAGATCTTGATAAAATAAAGCAAAAATTGTTCAAATTGTAGTACTTGCTATTGTTTTGATCTGGTAAGTAGTGTCTTGTCGTTAAAGAAGTCTATTAAGTCTGTAAGTGGAAAGTAGAGGATTCTGGTCATAGGCATTCAACAACTATCACCGCAAGGTTCAAAGAGTCCATAAACACATATATAGTGATCTATATATGTCAAGAGATAGACTTTTATGTGCAGCTAGACATGAACTTTTAATGGATAAAAGTGAAAGCTTCAAATAAAACATCATCACCACAATGTCACCGCCGGTGTTGATATGTATTACTGCTTGCTATTATTAGCCTTTTCGTTTCTGTTTTCTTCTTCTTTTTTTAATATTATTATTATTTTGTCATTTCCCTTGTATTTCATATTTAGCTGGGTGACATGTGTATATTTATTCTGCTGAAGTGTGTATTTGTATGATTATATCTTAATGAAACTTGTACGTAATAAAATTACCTCACTCGTTTTCTGTTAACCTGGGCGTTACGCAAAATAAACCATTTTCATATTTCTGAATGATAAATCAAACAGGAAAAAGATTTCCCAATTCTAAGCAAATTTTATAACCTCCGGACCAACTATCTATCAAATCGACAAATAAACATGTGTAAACAATGAGATAAAACCATTTGCACAAAAACAGACAGAGAGACAAACCCAAGCCAGAATTTGGTTTTAGAGTTCTACTTCTGTCCAACATATGCAAGGACAATTAGCTAGTTCACTATAATAAATAATATTTGTTCAGACATAACTACGTACGTTTGTTTATTTATTTATTTATTTTTCCAGCCATGCAAGACATGAACCATTGAAAATTATCAGTATCATATAAGGTCATTGACAAAGTTGAAATTAACAATACTAAATTAACATTAATGACGAAGTTGAAAATGACTATTCCAATTTTAAACACTAATCATTGATTGGTTTTGTATGTAGACATCAATTTTATCGAATTTCATAATTGTAATATACTGGTCCACGTTTTTCTTGCTTTTTTTTTTTTTTTGCTTTCCTTTCAGGAAGTGGTACGCTGCAGCTAGCTTAAATCCACAGCCTACTTTCATAAAAACAAACAATTAAATAAATAAATAAATAAAATAAAATAAGGTTTTAGAAAACAAAAAACCCATAGCCTAGAAGAATTTGTAAATTTTACATATTGCCACTAAACTAATCCCAGCAATGCTAGCAAATCATTGACGTCATTAATTTTCAAAAGAAGTTAATTAAGGATTATAAAATGAGGTGTGTGGCCGTTGAGGTATTTTGCCGCAGATTTGGGGCTGTGCTCGTGACGCAATAGGATCCAAATCCCCTAATAACTAATACATCTTTTTATAAAATGGATATCGACTTTATTTTCTATTAAAGGGGTCGGGGTCAAGGGGTCAAGTAGAGATATGGTTAAAGTTGGGTAGGATCTCTTTTTATTTTTTATTTTAATTGATGTCGACATTGGCATTAATTAGCATTATTTATCAATATTTCAAAACCAATTTATATTCGCAATCGTAATTTCCCTACTTTGATATTATCTTTGGCCTTATTTGCTAAAGTAAGAGAGGGCCAAGTCTATAATTGTGAGGAGAATACTAGGTATATGCTATGCGTTATACTCTAGCAATATTTATATATTAAAACTATTAGATTTTCAACGTATTTTTGTTAGTTTCGTATATTTTCAATTTGAAATTGATTTGAACCTAATCTATTAGGAAAATCTGAACGTTCTATTGAATCCAAAAGGAAATACAACAATGAAAAATATGAAGAAAATATAGGGAATTCAAGGACCCCCAACCCTCCCAAGGCCCTCAGCCACTCAACAATAGACTATTCCTTCACATAACCCTCCCAGTAGCCCTTATCCCCTTGTATACCAACTCCTAATCAGCTACTGACATATATTACTACACGGAATTAGTGGGGGCACAAATAAAGACAAAATTACTAAACTAATAATATATGAAAATCAATAAATTTTAACATTTTTCTCTGAAAAATATTAAGTAATGCAACAATGTAACTGTTCTCGACTCATTGATCAAGTTGTAATTTAGATTTCAAAACTAGTGAAGCAAAGAATAAAATAATTTGAAAAAAATTGAAAACCAACGGAAAAGAATACAGAAAGAAGTAGAATAATATGCACACTTGATTAAAGAAAGAAGTAGAATAGTAAAACATTACTTGTAAAAGAATGAGAGTCGAGAGAAAGAAATCAACAGAGAAGGGAAAAAAAATAGAGTAACAAAGCTAAATTAAAGAATATAGAAAGCATATAAAAAAATAGTGATATTACGTGAAAACAATGTCAATTTTCCGTTTTGAAAACAATGTGAACAAACAAAAAAATTTGAAATTTTCAAAAGGTAACTAATATTTCCAATTCAATAATCAGTTAAGAAAAGCCCAAAATGATAAAAGTTTGGGGCCGAAAGACTTTAGTAGTGGGGCCCTAAACCTTCTAAAATACCAAACTCAAAAATTATATATATAACCAAACAAGGCTTTTGTAACCTATTTAGTGGGGGCACATGCCCCCATTATTCCTCTCCTCTCTTTGTTTTAGTGACCACATAGGTATACACTAGTACAAAAAAAGGATACTACAACCGTTTTTAACCGTCATGATATCTTTTCTATGACGGTTTCTAACCATCATAGAATCCAAGGTCGTGGAATATATTTGGATTCCACGATGGTTTCTTAACCATTGTGAAATAAACAAAATTGACGCCAAATAATGGGTAGATAGTAACTTTCCACGACGGTTTTTTCAAAAAAAAAAAAAAACGGTCATGGTAGGTTAACTTACCACAACGATTTTTTTAGAAAATCGTCATGGTAGGTGACCTACCACGATCGTTTTTTGAAAAAATCGTCGTGATAGGTAAAAAAATTGGGTAAAATTTTTTTTTTTCATGGTAGGTCATTCAATGAAAAAAAAATTTTTACCCAATTCATGTTATTTCTCACGGATGACAATTACCGTGTGTTATCCATTGCACATTCCAAATTCAAATAATAATTAATTTTCAATTAATTTTGTGTCACAATGTACAACAATTATTACAAAAGCATACACTACATTACAAAATTAGTAGATTGTCTTCTAACTATATTGGATGAACGACATTACATAATTTTTCCACTCTTGCCTTACTAAACCCATGTCTACGTCGGAATAAAAATCCTTAGTTTGAAGTAAAGCTAGTCCATCGAGAGTCAAGGTTATCTCTCACATATAGGCCAAAACAAAATAACCGCACTTAACATAACCTTCTTGTAGTAGACACCAAACAGCATCAATCAACGTTTGTCGGGATTGAATCTAAGTGAATTTGTTCATCGTGGTTTTCTAATTTGAGAACTCGTTGACACATCCTCCTTATCTTGTGACATTTTAAATCAATCTAAAACAACTCTTGACCCAAACACGTAAACAATGGTCAAAATGCAACAATAAATCATTCTACAAACATGTCATCCAAAAGGTTAAAAAAATCACACAAAATCATATTTGTGTAATTGTAAATCAATCTAAACAAAATCTTAACATACTTATGTAAAAAATACACAATCTAGTCAAATGAACATTTTGTGGAACATGTAATATGCAAAAGTATAAATCACAAAATCAACACTTGTTTTTCGGATAACAATCCAAACCTAATCCTCACCCAAACAATTTAAATCAATTTAAAACTCAAAGCGAACCCAAACACGTAAAAAATCACACAATCTAATCAAACGGGCATTTTGTCAAACATGTAAATGCAAAAATATCACAAACACATTCAAAACTTTTTTCAAAAAAACAATCACCCAAAATCACAAACACAGTCAACAATAACCCAAAATCTCGTTTACAATCAACCAAATAAACTTCCATAATATGTGTGGTGCAAGAGAGAGCAAGAGAGAGAGAGACTTACCAAGTACACAGTCGTGGGTGTGGTCGGCTATATAGCGGGGTAGTCGGCGGAGGATGGGTTTCGAGGAAGAGATTGGAGAGAAGAGTCGCGGCGGCGAGTAGAGGCGAGAAAGAGAGGGAGAGGCCCGAGAGAGAATTAGTGGTAGAGTCACGGCCAGCGGTGCTGAGAGGTGATGGAGAAAGGGAGGGGCCGAGAGAGAATGAAGGCGAGGTAGGAGAGAAAATGGAATGAGGGGTCACAGTAGAGTAGATGGGTTTCGAATGAGAGTTTGGAGAGATGAGAGTGAAAGAGGTGCGAGAGTCAAACTATAGAGGGAATGAGGGTTTTTTTTTTTTTAATATATAAGTGACGGATTCAAGCTACATTTATTTGAAAAAATTTTTAAAATGCATGACATACCACGACAGTTTTTGTCAAAAACCATCGTGGTAGATGTACCATGACGGTTTTTTTCCAAAAAAAACATCGTGGTATGTCGTAGTTTTTATTATTATTATTATTATTTTAAAAAAAGTAGCGGATTCAGGTAAAATTTTGAAAAACAATTTTTTTAAAATGCAAGACATACCACGATGGTTTTTTGGAAACGGTCGTGGTATGTCGTAGTTTTTTTTAATATTATTATTTTAAAAAAAAGTGACGAATTCACGCGAAATTTTGAAAAACAAACTTTTTAAAATGCAAGACATACCACGATGGTTTTTTGGAAACAATCGTGGTATGTCATAGTTTTTTTTTATTATTTTTTTTAAAGTGATGGATTCACATGAAATTTTGAAAAAATAAAATTTTTAAAATACAAGACATACCACAACGGTTTTTCGGAAATGGTCGTGGAAAGTCTAAGCTTCTACGACGGTTTTTGGAAACCGTCGTGAAAGCGCTTGGCAACCATGATAGTTTTCGGAAATCCTGTTCCGCGCCATGTTTTTTGCGTACTTTCCACGACCGTTTTTTGAAAATAGTGATGGAAGTTCCATCGTGGAATCTGTATTTTGTAGTAGTGTTTGTAAGAAAAAAATTTAGCATGAGAATATCATCCTTATCCTTAGTTATTTAAACAAACTTAATCTTTTAGAAAGCAACTATTAGATTGGTTAATTGTTTATAGGAACAATTACCCAAAAACTTACTTGAGTTTTTTGGAATTATGTTTTACATAATGTTTTTAGGAAGAAAAATTTCTAAGAACACTAACTTTATTATCAATTTTCGAGCACTAACCTATATAGTATGTGAGTTGTTATTTTTTTGACAAGTCTTTAAAAATAAAAGACAAGTATCTACAAGTAAAATGATGACAACTCACCTCCATGTTAGTTGATATTCAAAAGTTTGATTTTAGTTGATTTCTGTAGCACCACTCTTTTAAGAATGCCACACTCATCTCCTATGTTTTTATCTTTATGTTAAAAACCTCCTTTTGGAAAATCGTACTAAACTTAAAGTGTGAAAAAAAAAATTCATTATAATGGCATAAGAATACATTATACTTGATCAATTTGGGCAATCTTGTAATTAAATTGTACTAATCGAATACTTAACTATCTTGGTTAGAATTTTGGTTCAAAAACAAACGAAAAAAGACCCCTCTTTTTATGTTTGCTTTTTAATTTATATAGAAATACTAACAAATAGGATTAAGTGGGATGAATTCAAATTCATAAAAAGTGAAAGATTTTAAAGTATAAAAGTGAAAATGATTCTAAAGTTGAAGAACACGTAGGAGAACAATTAAAAAAAAAAAAAAAAAAAAAGAAATAATGACCCGTAAAAAAACCTTCGCCTTTTAATGGTAGAATTCCTTTTTTAAGAAGAGGTCTGAACTGTTTGAATCCCATTATGGTACATGCAGCAACAGGGAAGAACATCACCAGTGGAATTCCAAGCTGCTGAGCTGCTGATCCGATGGCAAACGACATAGATGCGTCCGCAACAAGGCAAGTCACAGGTGAAAGTGAAGCGACACCACCTTCAGCTTCTTTTGCCCTGTCGTTTATTTTCGTGAGGAGCCGAAGAAACGGAGCCGCAAAGTTCTTCTTAGTAGAATCACCGCGAGAAAGTACATCCTGTGTGGAATCCGGGTCGGAAGGTGGAAGGCCATCGGGAATCGTTTCAAAGCGAAAGTGATTATCGGAAAAGCCGGCGGAGAGGAGGTGGTGGTGGTCGGGAGAAGTGCTTCTGAGTAAGCGATTGTGGTTGAACTCGGTATTGACAAAGGTTATGGAAAAGTCTTTTCAGTGAAGTAGCTTTGAGAATTTGAGCATTGCCTTTATGTGACTTTGGACTGGAAAAGGAATGCAGTGAGGCTTATGTGAGCCAGACGCTACTACTTCCGCGGAATTCATTTCTCTGTCTCTTAATTTGTGTCTTAATAATTTAGTGTACTCAAAAAATCTATAAATATATATATATATATATATATTGTGTTTGTTTGTTTTTCTCTAGAACACATGTATTTTATGTGTTTGATTGATATACATAGCGAAAGACAACATCACTCAGGCCCCACGTTTTTATTCATCAAAATGCGGATAGAAGGACTTGGGAGTCAGAAGAGAAACCTAGTACGGTACGTCGTATAAAAATAAAAAATAAAAATCAGATCTAAAGCAAACTAAATCAAGAATTGATTAAAAAAAAAAAAAAACTAAACCAAACCATAGTAATTTCTATAAATAAACATAACATATATTTTATGCATTTCTGCAAAATATATATAAATGTTTTTATTAGTTTATTTATTTAAAACAAAAACTTTTGCATGCAACTATATAGGCTCGATACATCATACATGCATGTGTGTGTGTGTGTCAACTAATAAAAATTCTAGTAATACTCGCAAACTTTCTTTGAACAAAAGATGAGAATGAATAAATAATCTTAGAAAGGAAAAACATCCCAATTAGGTAATTAACACCCCCCATCCTGCATTTGGATATCATCATCATCATCATCATTATTATTATTATTTTGATACTCTGCATTTGGATATTATTAAATTAAAAAGGAAACACAAGAATATCGAAAACAACAAATCCGCAGAAAGGCAAATGGAGCTCAAAGCCAAAAAGAAAAGCCTAAGGCAAAAACATAAACCATCCGGGTCAAACTTGAAAATTGAAAGTAGTAACTAATGCTTTTGTCAATTCTCAACTACAAAATTTATTTCTGATCTCGTAACTTCACTTTTTTGTTCACTACCCCAAAAGAAAAAAAAAATTCACATTTTTGTACTTATTTTCAAAGCATCATCTAATCCCAAAAAAAAAAAAAAAAATTAGAGGAAAAAAAAAGTTTTGCTAGCAAAAATATATTTATAGAACTTGAATATTTGTTAAGAAAAACAAAATTTCATAAATTGTATACTTTGTCTTACATATATACTTCTAAATAATATATATACTTTTTATGTAAGGCTCTCGAATAGGACCTGGGCACGTAGATACTTCTTACGTATGTCCCAAGGCTTCCTTAATGTTGCCTTGCAAATCTTTCTTCCTTTCCGGTAGTAGACTGGTATGTTTTTGAATTGTACAATATATATATATATATATATATAATCTAAAAGGACAAAATTTGGGCAACATTCGAAGCTCCAAAACATCTACTTGCTCACGGCTCTCAAAAATGTTTTGTTTAGTATTAAGTGCTTTCATAGACCTCTTCGGGGACGGATGAATTAGAACCAAAATTTAGACTGGGATCTTCTCACTGTTTTGTCGCATGTTATTTTTGATAGAAAACTGGGCAGGACTCTCTAGAGGTGTAATAATTATTTATTTGGAAAATCTTAATTTTTCGTGCTTGATTTCTCTCTCATAAGTAGGAAATGAATTATCTTTATTCTAGGCAACTCCCCCCCCCCCCCCCCCCGCGTTAAAAAGAAGCGAATTATAAGATAATTATTTTACAAGTTTCATTAAGATAGAATTAAACAAATAAATTTGTAAATTACAAGGGAAAATAACAAACAATAATTATAAACAAGTTTGGAACTCTTAACACACTTAATTGTACAAGTCCTTTCCAAGAAGCGGACGCAACTGTTTCAAAGCCAAAAAGCCACAAGCAACGGGCAATAGAGAAGAAGTTTACCAGAGGGATTCCAAGCTGCTGAGCAGCTAATCCGACGGCAAACAACATGAATCCGTCCGCAATAGGGCAAGTCACGGGAGAAACGACACCACCTCCAACCTCTTTTTCATTGTCAATTATTTTCATGAGGAGCTGAAGAAATGGAACCGAAATTTTCTTTTTCTTATCATATCAAACAAGATAAAGGAAAACCAACTTTCTTTCTCACACTCACATTTTCTCCGTGTCATATGTTTTCTCTTCCTCATCTTTTCTCTCCCTCTTACTAAACGGATTGATAGGGTTTTTAGGTTAGATTTATGGGGTCTTAGGTTCATAATGTTGAAGGTTTTCTTTTACATTAATAATATGGTTACCCAGGCTCAATATATTAAAAAAAAAATTAAAATGCATTCTGTGGCCTCCATAATCGATATCATAGTTAGGCATGGTGATCTTAATGGAAGCTATTAAATTAATCTTATACCTCGGTTTTTTTTTTTTTTTAATATTTACATGCAGCAGGAAAAGGCATGTTGCATAACAATTATTTGCAAATAACTTTCTTTAAGCCATTAGTTTGTTTTTGTTTTTTTAAACTAAAGATCTCTCTTTTTTTTTTTTTTACTGATTTTTTATGCAGTTCAAAATCTATTATTAAAAAAAATTTGTTAAAGTGGAAAGTTGTTAAAGAAAAAGGAAAAAAGCAAGAAAAAACAATGGTCCGAACATGACAAATAAGAAATTCGATATAATCAATGTTCTAGACAACAATTTTCAACGATTAGTGGTTAAAATTAGAACAGGTAACTAACAAGGAATTTACTGGTTATAAATTTTGGTAGAAATTTACTGGTTATGAGTTTTTTTTTTTTTTTTTTTTTTTGGCTGGAAATTATCCTGGTTATAAGTTACAACAGCCAGTTTTAACTTTGTTACTGTGATTTTTTTTGATAATATACATTTTTGATGATTGTTGGTATAAATTTAGTATTCTTAATTTCTTATAAACTTCTTTTACTATTTCGATAAAAATCAAACAAACTAAAATACTAATTGGAGAGTGACCTTACATTAAATGTTTTCGTTAATTGACTTTCAGTGGTACTTGAATATAGACCAATCGTTGGACAAAGGTAGAACTGTAGAACCAAAATTTGGCTTCGGGTTCATCTCATTCTCTACACATGTTTATTTGTCAATTTGAAATTGGAGTTTAAAATAATTGTTAGTTTACCAATTTTTCAAAAAACTTAAAATAATTGCTTCTGAGAAAACTGGTAAACTAACATTTATTATAAGATTTTCTTAATCAAAGACTAACGTTTTAAAAAATATATTTATATGCTATAATTTTCTGAAGATAAAAGCAAGCATTGGAAATATCGAGGATCGGAATTTGTTTTAAAATATTGATAAATAAACGTCGGCGTCGGTAAAAATAAGTTATAAAAAAGACCCAAACTCTAACTTTGGTACTTGGGAAAGAAAAAATATTAATACTAATAAAGTCCACGTCCATTATAAAAAAATAATAGAATGTCTTACCCAGCAATTTTAAAATGTATTATTGAGTTCCAGAAAAGCAAATAAAATAAAACGCATTATTGAACAACATTTTGAGAAAAATGGCCAGGGCAGGGGCCTCAAATCCTCTGTTTAATTTTAGTATTGCAAATAATGTTTAATCAATAATATTATATTATCTCATTTTAAAAAGTTTGAAATATCTTGTAATTGATTTTTATACCTTAAAATTTAACTTTTTTCAATTATGTGTCAAGATATTATTAGTTAGTCACAGTTTGAAACATCAAAATTGAACAGGAAATGTCAATTCTAAGGTCGATATATATTACTATTAAGGCATTTGAGCAACTTCAAAGGGCCTTGCATACTTGGGTAAAAACTTATCAAGAAGGCGACCCGAGTGGATCCTCTTCATCTTTCCGCTCACGTTGAAATCCCAACCTCCAGTAAGGGTTTTTTTTTTTTTTCAATTTATTAATTATGAATTATTAGGGTTTAGAATTATATTGTGATCAGTATAAATGAGTAATAAAACTGTGAATTTTTGGGTGTTTCATTATTATTATTATTATTATTATGAGATGTGTGCTTTGTACTACCGGTAGGGCAGTAAAAACCATTATTTGACCACAATTAAACAGTTAAAGAAAAGCTATTGCTTCGGTAGTCCCTTTTCAACTTTTCACCAGATATTGGGGTTTTATTATGGGTGAGACCCATTAAAATTTTAATATTTAAAGAATTTTTTGCTTACTTTTTTTCCCCCCGCTAAACATGAATATTCATCATTTTCAACTTTGTCAATTTTAATTTAGTATTCTTCCACAGAATCCATTTTCAACTTTGTCAATGTTAATTTAGTATTCTTCCACACAATCCATCTCTGATCTCTCTCTCTCTCGACTTTTGAAACAAAAATGTTCGAAGCAAAAATGATTTTTTTTTTTTTCTGGATTTTTTGTTTCTGGAAAAGGAAAAATGATTTACCTATATCATTACATTTGCTTTTTTCCAAATAAAATATATTATATATGTTTGGTAGCAAGGACAACATGATCACCCCATAATTTGATCTGTCCAATTACTCGTTAAAAGCGAAAACCGAGTATTGGTTCATGAGTTCTCATGTTGTAATATGGTTAGGAACCTTTTACAACAGGTTATACTTATGCAGTCACTGGGAAGGAAGGAGGGAAGGCATAATGGGGGTATGTGCCCTCACTGAATATGCTACAAAACCTTGTTTGGTTATATATAATTTCTGAGTTTGATATTTTAGAAGGTCTATGCTTGCACTACTAAAATCTTTCGGCCCCCAAACATAGTCAATTTGGGCTTTTGTTAAATTCCGAAAATGAGAAAGCACAAAAATCAACAAAAAAGATGGAAGGGTAACCAAGGAATTAAAATGTAAGAAAATTCAAATTTTCTTCAAATTTATAAATAAGTTTAAAAATGTTCATTTTTTAAGAGAGGTGTCTAAAAATGGCTCTTTTGTATTAATATTTAGTCAAGCCACTAGGTCTACTAATGTAAATGGATTTAATAACACTGTTTTAATTTTTAAAATTCAAATTGTTAACCTAATAAAATATAGAGAGCTCTTAATTTATGGGGGACATTTAGTTTGTACACATTCTAATTTTTTAAAATTAAGAAAAAAAACCATATATATATAAATTTCACAAAAAGTTAGGGGGGCCATGGCACCCGCTCCCTCCACCATTGCTTCCATAGAATCCATCTCTCTCTCTCTCCCTACATTTGGCTTTTTTCTAAAAAAAAATAATATTATGTATGCTTGGTGGCAATGACAACATGATCACCCGGATCCCATTATTTGACCCGTTCAGTTACTTGTTAAAAGCAAAAACCTACTATTGGTTCATGTGTTTTAATATTGTATTAGAGTTAAGAGCTTTTTACGATAAGATCTTTTTATGATAAGATATAGCTATGTGGTTACTGAAACAAAGGGAGGAGAGGCATAATGGGGGCAGCTGCCCCCACTAAATAGGTTACAAAACCTTTTTTGGTTATATATAATTTTTCAGTTTGGTATTTTAGAAGGTTTATGGCCCCACTACTAAAGTCTTTCGGCTGCAAACTTTTATCATTTTGGGCTTTTCTTACACGATTGAATTGGAAATATTAGTTACCTTTTGTAAATTTTAAATTTTTTTGTTTGTTCACGTTGTTTTTCAAAATGGAAAGTTGACATTGTGTTCACGTAATATCACTATTTTTTTTATATGCTTTTTATATTCTTTAATTCAGCTTTGTTACTCTTTTTTTTTCTTTTTTTTTTTTTTTCCTTCTTCTCTGTTGATTTCTTTCTCTCGACTCTCATTCTTTTACAAGTAATGTTTTACTATTCTACTTCTTTCTTTAATCAAGTGTGCATATTATTCTACTTCTTTCTGTATTCTTTTCCGTTGGTTTTAAATTTTTTTCAAATTTTTTTATTCTTTGCTTCACTAGTTTTGAAATCTAAATTACAACTTGATCAATGAGTCGAAAACAGTTAAATTGTTGCATTACTTAATATTTTTCAGTGAAAAATGTTAAAATTTATTGATTTTCATATGTTATTAGTTTAGTAATTTTGTCTTTATTTGTGTCCCACTAATTCCGTGTAGTAATATATGTCAGTAGCTGATTAGGAGTTGGTATACAAGGGATAAGGGCTACAGGGAGGGTTATGTGAAGGAATAGTCTATTGTTGGGTGGCTGAGGGCCTTGGGAGGGCTGGGGGTCCTTGAATTCCCTATATTTTCTTCATGTTTTTCATTGTAACGTTGAGATTTTTCTAATCGATTTAGTCAAAATCAATTTCGAATTGAGAATATACGAAACTAACAAAAATATGATGAAAATCTAATAGTTTTAATATATAAATATTGGTAGAGTATAATGCATCGTATATACCTAGAATTCTCCTCACAATTAGACCAAAGATAATATCAAAGTAGGGAAATTATGATTGCGAATCTAAATTGGTTTTAAAATATTATCTATACTTGACCCATGATCCCGACCCCTTTAATAGGAAATAAAGTCGACATCCATTTTATAAAAAGATGTATTAGTTATTAGGGGATTTGGATCCTATTGCGTCACGAGCACAACCCCAAATCTGCAGCAAAATACTTCAACGAGCCACACACCTCATTTTATAATCCTTAATTAACTTCTTTTGAAAATTAATGAGGTCAAAGATTTGCTAGGATTATTGGGATTAGTTTAGTGGCAATATGTACAAATTACAAATTCTTATAGGCTATGGGTTTTTTATTTTTTAAAACCTTATTTATTTTATTTATTTATGTATTTATTTTTATGAAAGTAGGCTACGGATTTAAGCTAGGCACGTGCAGCGTACAACTTCCTGAAAGGAAAGCAAAAAAAAAGCAAGAAAAACGTGGTCCAATATATTACAATTATGAAATTCGATAAAATTGATGTCTATATACAAAACCAATCAATGATTAGTGTTTAAAATTGGAATAGTCATTTTCAACTTTGTCATTAATGTTAATTTAGTATTGTTAATTTCAACTTTGTCAATGACTTTATATGATACTGATAATTTTCAGTGGTTCATGTCTTGCATGGCTGGAAAAAAAAAAAAAACAATTAAAAAAAAAAAACGTGCGTAGTCATGTCCGAACAAATATTATTTATCATTGTGAACTACCTAATTGTCCTTGCATATGTTGGACAGAAGTAGAACTCTAAAACCAAATTCTGGCTTGGGTTTATCTCTCTCTCTCTTTTTCTGTGCAAATGGTTTCATCTCATTGTTTACACATGTTTATTTGTCGATTTGATGGATAGTTGGTCTGGAGGTTATAACATTTTTCTTATAATTGGGAAATCTTTTTCCTGTTTGATTTAAAATTCTTTATTTTGCGTAAGGCCCAGGTTCAGAGAAAATGAGTGAGGTAATTTTATTACGTACAAGTTTCATTAAGATATAATCATACAAATACACACTTCAGCAGAATAAATATACATATATCACCCAGCTAAATATGAAATACAAACAATAATAATATTTATTAAAAAAAAAAAAAAAAAAAACAGAAGAAGAAGAAAACAACAATGAAAAGGCTAATAATAGCAAGCAGTAATACATATAAATGCCAATGGTGACATGGTGGTGATGATGTTTTATTTGAAACTTTCACTTTTATCCATTCAAAGTTCATGTCTAGCTGCACGTAAAAGTCTATCTCTTGACATATATAGATCACTATATATGTGTTCATGGACTCTTTTAACCTTGGGTTGATAGTGGTTGAATGCCAATGACCAGAATCCTCTAGTTTGCACTTACAGACTTAATAGACTCCTTTAACGACAAGACACTACTTATCAAATCAAAACAATAGCAAGTACTACAATTTGAACAATCTGTGCCTTATTTTATTTTATTCTATCAAGATCTAGCTAGTTTGTTGGCAAAAGAACTTGGCTCACCAAATTCTCAAAGTTAATGGATGAACTGCCTTGTGTGCCAGTAGCCTCTTCTGCCAATTTCTTCCACTCCATGGCCTTAATCTTCATTTTCTTACCCTTCTCTTTCTCCATCAACTCTCTGACAAGATTTTCCACTTGATCTCTCTTTACATCATTATCAATCTCTAAGCCAACATCCCACTCATTACAAACAAACCTACAATTTGTTTGTTGCTCTGCAAAGAAAGGATAGCACAACATCGGCACTCCACATGACAAGCTCTCAATGATTGAATTCCATCCACAATGTGTTAAGAATCCTCCAATTGATGGGTGGTTAAGGACATCCTCTTGTGGACACCAACTTGCAATTAGGCTTCTTTCTTTTGTTTCGGTTAGAAACTGAAGTGACAAACAAGATTCACCTATGATCAGATCAGGCCTAATTACCCAAAAAAATGGATGACTACTATTTGCAAGTCCCCATCCAAATTCAACCATCTGTTGTGGTGTAAACACAGTGATACTTCCAAAATTCACATAAATCACAGAATTTGGCTTACGGGAGTTGAGCCACTTCAGGCATTCAGTTTCTTCTTTCCACAGGCTATATTGAATAGGTTTTAGAGGTTCTTTTGGTAAACAATTAAGGAGAAGTTGGAGAGGGCCAATTGCATACAAATTTGGGTGTGTAGATGAGAGAGCATCCAGAACGTCTCTTTCTAGTGCATCAAAAGATTGAATGACAACAGCCGAAGCTTCAAAAGCTTTTCCAGCTATTTGCATGCAAAAATTGAACAATAGATCGTGGGCGTCTGTAATTCGCCAAAAACTTGGTAGATCCCTCAATCTTGCACCTTTCATTTCCGGAACCCAGTCTACAGTCATGTCTAGAAAGTCATTTGTCAGACTACTCTCATCTGTAACACCCATAAAAAAAATAAGAAAAAAATATTATAGATCTAATATGACAGTTCAATTATAGATAATAAAAATTTATACTATTAGTGACATACTAATTTTTTTTTAAATAGGAATCTACAAAGTTAAAATTGAGTCTTTAAATTGGTTTGAAAAAATACAAAAAAAAATTAATAATAAAAATAAAAATAAGGGGTTGTTTGGTGTGAGGGATTCAAACCCCATTACAATCCAATTTTTGTCTTTTTCACTCAACTTCACTATTCACACAGTTTTGTAACTCAAACTTTAAAAGTCCATAACTTTGTATAGACTGGTCCAATTGAGATTTTTAAAAAAAAATTATATAGAATTTCGAAACAAACAAAACAAACTCCATATTATTATTTTTTTTTCCAAACACATTTTAAGTTATTACACTTTTTAACTCCAGAAATTTAAACACATCGATTAACGCACAATCAATTCAAATCTAAATTCTACAATCCAAACCTTAACATCAAACGCATGCTAAGTAACTGATATTTGGAATATACATCACGTGTTATTATAAATTAGATAACTTTTTTCGACATAATTATAAGTGCACAATGAATATTGAAATGCAAGTATATTATCTTAGTACTCTATTATATATATATATATATATATGTATATTAATCTTCACCTTTCAATGGTACAAGTCCTTTTTCTAGAAGTGGACGATACTGTTTCAATCCCATCAAGCCACACGCTGCAATAGGAAAGAACTTCACCAGAGGAATTCCAAGTTGCTGAGCAGCTGATCCGACTGCAAACGACATGAATCCGTCCGCAACAAGGCAAGTCACGGGAGAAACGACACGACTTCGAGCTTCTTTGCCACTGTCGTTGATTTTCATGAGGAGCTGAAGAAACGGAGCCGAGAAGTTCTTCATAGTAGAGTCACAGAGAGAAATTGTGTCCTGTGTGGAATTTGGATCCGAAGGCGGAAGGCCGTCGGGTATCGTCTCGAAGCGAAAGTGATTATCGGAAAAGCCGGTCGAGAGGAAGTGGTGGTGGTCGGGAGAAGTGCTTCTGAGTAAGCGATTGTGGTTGAATTCAGTGTTGACAAAGGTTATGGAGAAGCCCTTTTGGTGAAGTAGCTTTGAGAATTTGAGCATTGCCTTTATGTGGCTTTGGGCTGGAAAGGGAATGCACACAGCGTGAGGCTTACGTGAGTCAGAAGCTACAAGTCCTTCAGAATCCATTTCTCAATATCTCTCTCTTTAATTTTGCCTATGTTGTTTAGCGTATTCAAAAGGTTCAGAATTTGAAGGCTTATATAGACACATTGAAACAAGAATGTTTAGAATTTTTTATTTTTTATTTTTAAGTCAAATTAATGTGTTTGGTAGAGAGGACAACATCATACATTTCAAAAAAGCAAAAGCAGAAGCAAAATCAAAACCAAACCAAACTAATTTCTATTTAAATATTTTTCAAGACATAATGTAGGGACGTGCAAGATCCCTTTCGGTCCCTATTTATCAAAAAATAAAAATAAAAATCCCTTTCAGTCCCAATTATTGGATTTGGCATACATGACCGTTTTTGGCAGTCTAAAAAAAAACAAACCAGCCACATTTTTTTTTTGGTAGAATGAGTAGTATAGTATAATAAATTACACGATTTTAAAATAATAGCAGGAATATGAAAATATTATAATCAAGTAGCATAATTAGCTTAAAATAGAAAGATGAAAACTCAAAAATACCCTTGAATGGAAACCCTCTAATCAACCAACCTCCTCTCTTCTCTCTATCTCTACAGACCATCGCCGGCAATCCACATCATCATCGACCAGAATCCATCATCACAGTCGTTGTGTTAAATCGATCTCCTGAGGATCCTCTCCAGCTTCCTCCTCTCAATTTTCCTCTTGGTCTTCTCCGGCGACGGACCCAAATTTACGCAAAAATCCGGCGACCATCCTCATGGCTCTGTCTTTGCGTTTTCTCCTCTCACCACCGTCCTTGTGATTTCGCGTAGCCCAACTTCGACGAAGCCCAGAAAACGACGTCGCCCAAATCTCGTACGATGGATTGCTTCTCTGACGACGGTTGATAGCAAATAACACGATTTGGTTTTTGAAAATTATGCGAATCAGGGGCATAATGTTGCAATTTTTTGAAATTTTAGGTTTTTTTTTTTTAAACAAAAAAGATAATTGTTATATAACTGGAATTTAAAATAATTTTTGTTAGAAAAATTGTTAATTAACTCTTTTTAGAATTTGGAAAATAAATTAGATACAAATATTTACTACAAGTAAATCTTAATATTTACCGATAAATAATACTATATTTACCAAATTCGAAAATAGTAAATTCAATATTTAGTTGATGAATATATTTTATTTAACTCGGTAAATCCAAATATTGATGGGTAAATAAATAGATTTATCAAGTAAAATATTCAATATTTTTTGGTAAATACATGAATTTACTAAGTAAAAAAAACGGACTTACTAAGTAAAACTAGCAAGATAGATAAAAAGCAGTAAATCCAATTATTTGTTGATAAATCTTCAGATTATATAGTAAATATCAATATTTTCGAAGTAAAACTCATATTTCCATACAAACAAGTGTAAATTCATTTACTATCTGGTAGAATCAATACAACTGAGTGCGATCTCTCAAGTAAATCTACATATTCACCCTTCAATATGATATTTACTTTGTTATCGAATTTTCAATTTACATGATAAATATGTTAATTCTCTATGTAAATCCAATATTTACTTTGTTCACTTTTCTTTGTTCTTTGCAAGATGCTGGGGGAATAGGAACTAGTATTGACTCTTGGTACGAGTATCTTCTAAAGGTTAGTAGCATGATTTTCATTTTCAAACCTTCTAGGTCATATTATTTGGAGATGATTAGTATTTATTCATATTTGAAGAAGCTTATGCAAGTGCTATGCACTACCTGTTTAACGATCCTTGGTAAGAGCTTGTATCCTTTTTTTGACCACTGGAAAGTTGCAAATACATAATTGGTTAAGCATGTGTCTAGCATTAGTATCAATTGGACCTTGTTTTTTTTTTTTTTTTTTGGTTAATTTGTATTAGTTGCCTTGGTTTCCACATTTTTAGAGATCACTTGTCTTCCTTCGGGACAGTTTTTAGCAATAAAAAACTCACATCAAGAGGTTCAAAAGCAGATTAGACTTCATCTTGAAGTTTTTGTCTTTTTTGATTATTTGCTTGTCCGATCCGTTTCGCCGTAAGATCATGAATCCAATTTGGTCTTCTTATGTATACATATATATATATATATATATATATATATATATATAGTTTTGGTTATAGATTTGGTTTAGTGATTTGCTTTAGCAATAAAAATATGTATCTCTCCGTGACCGACGTGGTGATCGGAACTGAAAACATCCGGTCATTTTTGTTGAAAAAAAAAAACGTAATTGACCTAAATGATCCTTGAACTCTTTACAAGATAACGACTTGGTTCCTTTTTTTTTTTTTTTTTTTTGCCGAGATGGCCCTAAATTCTCTAAATGTTGACAATCTAAGTCCTTTCCATCTAATCCGTTAAATTTCTAATGGAATGAGTCATGTATAATGCATGTGATCTCATTTGAGAGGGAATTTTAATAATATCTTAATAAATATAATTTAACAAAAAAACCAAAAAACAAAAAACATCAGTCCCATTAGGAAGAGAATCAGCCGGAGAACTCACCCTTGGCAAAGGAAGGTGGAGGCGGCAGAGAGCCCAAGCTTTGAAGTGTGTCACTGAAGGAAAAGGAGAGGGAGGTGTTCCAGTAGTGGTTGGGGATTGGAAGAGATGGAGTTAGAGGTCCAAGTGTCAGAGTTAGGGGAGGAGTGACGTCGTTCGCAGTCAGAAACTGGACCGAATCTGTGGAGAGAGAGAAAAAGAGAGGGGAGACTCATGAGTTGAGAGCGGCGGATCTGAGCAAAAAGGCACTAGATCTGCGGCGTCCAGCAATGGAGGCATTCAAAGAGGCACCCAAATTTTTCATTCATCCATGATGTGAAAAATCATAAACTACTCAGTAGAAAACAAGGTTTTCTAGCAGCGAAATTGCGCTCCAAAACCCACCAATTTCTCCCAAAGACTTTTCCCCCAATTTCTTCCCACAAAACCCTAACTCCATAGCTTCCCACGTCTTTTTTGCCCTCAATTTTACTCATTTACCCTTTTAATACAATACATGGATTGGTTGTTGACAAATGGATCTCCTCAAGCTCCGACAAGTGCTATCAAAAGCATCATCACCATCATCGTTGGAAGAGGACAAGAACTCCATGGGGCCACCATAGCGAGATCTAGTGTCACCATTGTCGGAGGCCGTCGTGAGTTCATCCTCAGCTTCCTTCACTAGAGATGGACACTATCGCCAATATGCAAAGAGGGAGGGGAGAGAGAGAGAAAAAAAGACTTCCTTCACCGAAGATGGACGCCATCGCTGGAGTCTGCAGAAGGAGGGAGGGAGAGAGATTTTTTTTTTTTTTTTTTTTTTTATAATTTGAGGGAGAGTTTAAGGAAGTTAAGGGCAAGAGAACTTGGTGGATATTTTGATCTTTTTCCTACCAAGATATCACTTGAGAAAGATTCCATTAGAAATTTAACGGATTTGGATGAAAATGACTATAATTGTCAACATTTTAAGAGTTCAAGGTCTATTTGGCCAAAATTGAAAAAACAGGGACTAAATCATCACTTTTTAAACAATTCAAGGATCACTTAGGCCAATTACTCTTTAAAAAAAAAAAAAAACTATTAGAATCCATTTTGGAATAAGAATCCTTCCGGGGACTAGCATCGATAACTGAAGTCAAAGACATCTGATCATCTTTGTTGAAATAAAAAAAAAATCTATCAAATTCCATTTTGGATTCTAACAAAATCTTTCTGGTGAACAGTACCTGCAACCAGCTAGTGCTAGTGATAGGAACCGAATACATTTGGTCATTTTTATTGAAATATGAAAGAAAATTTTTTCAAAATCCATTTTGTATTCTATCAAAAACTTAAAACATCTTAGTAGAATATAGAGTACTAGAGTATGGCATGTACTGTACTTGAGTTTTCCGATGACCAATGCCAGTGACCGGATTCAGAAACATCCAGCTATCCATGTTGAAAACTTAAAATATTCTAATAGAGTATATATTATACTCTACTAGAGTATTCCGGCGACTATCGGCGGCAACCTGAGCCAGAGACATCTGGTCATATATGTTGAAAAATTAAAATACTTTAATAAAGTATGCACTATACTAAGCTACAGTATGGCTTGTACTCCACTAAAGTATCTTGATGACCGACGTTGGCCACCCGAGCAGGAGACATTTAGCCATCCATATTGAAAACTGAAAATATTCCAGTAGAATATGCACTATACTCTTTAAGAGTATAGATTATACTTTACTAGAGTATTCTGGTGGCTGGCGCTGGCTGTCGGAGCCGAAGAAATCTAGCCATTCATGTTGAAAACTAAAAGCGTTGAAGTATAATATCTAAAATATTCTAGTAGAGTATGCATTATACTCAACTAGAGTATGTTGACGACCGTCTCCAGCGATTAGAGCCAAAGATATCTAGCCATCCATATTGAAAACAGAAAATTTTTTAGTAAGAGATCCAAAATATTCTAGTAAAATATGCATTATACTCTAGTCAAAGCCAAAGACATCCGGCTATTTATGTCGATAACTGAAAATATTATAATAGAATATTCAAAATAATGTATACGTTAGGTTGACCTTTGACTTTGTAGGTTGACCTTTGACTATAACCATTTTGTGTCCTATTGCTAAAGTGACTAAATTTTGTGTTATATTGATAAAGTGGTGTTCAAGTTTGTGTTATTCAGATGCGTTCCTTTTTTATAAATGGTATCCAGTCCGTTTCAAACTATCTTTAGCAATTTTTACATGAAAACTGGATTTACCATCTAAATACTGTCTGAATTAATCCGATTTAGCGGTTTGCGGTTTTCTACACAAACTAAATTAATTTCTTATCTCTTAACTTTTTTAAAACTTCTTTGCAATTCTCAGAGCCTCACCCAACTCCGAGAAAATTGTTAAAGGAAAAAATTTTTGCTAGTAAAAATATATTAATACAACTTGAAGGATTGGATTTAAAAAAAAAAAAAAAAAGAAAAGAAAAGGAAACTTGAACAAGTTAAAATAATTTAAATCCAACATTTTATATTACGTAACTATAGCTTAAACGTTTACTCAAAAAAAAAAAAAAAAAAAAACTATAGCTTAAACGTGTCATATATATATATTGATAGGCCTATCATGAAATTTTCGCGTCAGGCCTCCTATAGTCTTAGGTAATCGTTGGCTAGCGAAGCTTTCTTCCTTCCATTGGCATACTAAGTCTGTTTTGACTTGTTATCGTCAAAATGTATTATCTATTATCTATTATTATATAAATAAAGAACCAATTACAGTGTTATTCATCCACACTTCTTAGAACGAGATGTGGTGCTTTCAGTGTTTGTTACATGGCAAGTTTTCTTTTCTCTTCTCTCTCTCTCTCTCTCTCTCTCTCTCTTTTTGCTTGCCTATTTCGCTTCCCATGTGCTCTCGAACTAGTTAATTCTAAAAGCATTTTCGTATGTATGAATTGCCGTGAGAGGTTTCAAAATGACCATAATAGATTTGTTATGAAAATGTAAAAGACTTAAGGCAAACTTTATTGACGGCAAAGAGCCATTATAAAGTCATTAATACAATAAGGGGTTTCTTCAAGCCAATTTCTCTTAATATTAAATTCGAAGCTCCAAAACATCTAGTTGCTCACGGCTCTCAAAATGCTTTGTTTTTCAACCGGTAATATTTGAAGTTCCAACCTTTTCTTTTTTCTTTTTAAATTTTTTGAAATAATTTGAAATTTCAACTGGTGCTGCCTTTATTTTGATCATTCAACAACTATTTGGATAGACCATTCAGTGTTAGTGGTTCAGTATTTCCATAGACATCTTCGGGTAGATGAAAGAACCAAATTTTTTAGTTTGGGTCCATCTTCTCATTATTTTGTCACGTATTAATTTTGATTGAAAACAGATCACTATCTGGATTTTTTTTTTTTTTTTTTTTTTTGCTAGAGTAATATTTGTTTTCTTGGAAAATCTATTTCGTGCTTGATTTCTCACACAAAAATATGAAATATATCTTTCTTCTAGCTACGTATGATCTGAATTCAAATGAAGTGAATAAGATAATTTTATTCTTAAGTCTAGCTAGTCAAGATATTTTATTAAACAAATAAATATGAGTACAAGGAAAAATAACAACAATAATAAACTAGTTTTTAACTCTTCATACTTGGGTCTCTAATGTTGAAATCTTGATTTGCGAATCCCCAGAATTTCAAAGGATGCTGCTTTGCAAGTTTTTTCCGTTAACTCCTTGGTTAACAAAGTTGGGGACCTAACTGCCAAAAAAGTTTTGGGCAATTGAATTTTTTGATTCTACAAAAAACGGGTTTATCGGAGGACTCAAGCAACCTTGTTCTAAGTAGGGAGACCGAAAAATCTAAATTTTAATATCGAAAAATCAAGTTCCAAGAGCTAAAAAGTTTAAGAGCCTAATAACACAAAAGAACAACAATATATAGCAAGTACTACAATTTGATCAACCTTTCATATCAAAATCTAGCTAGTTTTTTGGCAAAAGAACTTGGCTCACCAAATTGTCAAAGTTCATGGATGAACTACCTTGTGGGCCAGTGGCCTCGTCTGCCAATTTCTTCCACTCTATGGCCTTACTCTTCATTTTCTTACCCTTCTCTTTCTCCATCAACTCTCTGACAAGATTTTCCACCTGATCTCTCTTTACATCATTATCAATCTCCAAACCAGCATCCCACTCATTACAAACAAACCTAGAATTCGTTTGTTGCTCGGCAAAGAAAGGATAGCACAACATAGGCACTCCACTAGACAAGCTCTCAATGATTGAATTCCATCCGCAATGTGTTAAAAACCCTCCAATTGATGGATGGCTAAGGACATCGTCTTGTGGTCACCAACTTACAATTAGGCTTCTCTCTTTAATTTCAGCTAAAAACTCGGGTGACTAATAAGCTGATTCGCCTATAATCAAATCAGGCCTAATTACCAAAAAAAATGGATAACCACTATTTGCAAGGCCCCATCCCAGTTCAACCACTTGTTGCGGTATCAAAACTGTGATGCTTCCAAATTCACAAATATCACAGAATTTGGCTTATGGGTGTTGAGCCACTTTAGACACTCGGTTTCTTCTTTCCACAAGCTATATTGAATAGGCTTTGGTGGATCTTTTGGTAAGTGATTGAGGAGAAGCTGGAGAGGGCCAATTGCATATAAATTTGGCACTGTAGATGAGAGGGCACCCAAAAGGTCTCTTTCTAGTGCATCAAAAGAGTGAATGACAACAGTTGAAGCTTCATAAGCTTTTTCAACTATTTTCATGCAAAAATTGAACAAGAAATTATTGGAGTCTGTAATTTTCTACAAACTTGGTAGATTTCTCAATCTTACACCTTTCATTTCCAGAACCCAGTCTACAAGTGTGTTTAGAAAGTCATTTATTAGACTGCTCTTATCTGCAACACCCATAGAAAAAAAAATATATTAGATTTATAGTATGAACAAAATATATATCTATATATATATATATAAATTGTACTATTAATGAAAATTTGTTTTAAACAGGAATCTTCAAAGTTCAAAATGGGCTTTAAATTGGTTTTAAAAAGATACCCCAAAAAAAAAAATACAAAAAGAAACACTACGTAACTGGTATTTAGAATATACATCAAATGTATTTTAAATAAGAAAACTTTTTTCGACCTTATATAAGAGCACAATCAAGATTGAAATGGAAGTAAATTACAGAAATTAATATATTCACCTTTCAATGGTACAAGTCCTTTTTCAAGAAGTGCACGATACTGTTTGAATCCCAGCCACACGCAGCAAGAGAGAAGAACTTCACCATGGGAATTCCAAGCTGCTGAGCAGCTGATCCGACGGCAAACGGCATAAACCCGTCAGCAACAAGGCAAGTCACGGGAGAAACGACACCACCTGCAGCTTCTTTTGCATTGTCGTTTATTTTAGTGAGGAGCTGAAGAAATGGAGCCGAGAAGTTCTTCATAGTGGAATCACTAAGAGAAGCTAAGTCCTGTGCGGAATTCGGATCCGAAGGCGGAAGGCCATCGGGAGTCGTCTCAAAGCGAAAGTGATGATCGGAAAAGCTGGCGGAGAGAAGGTGGTGGTGGTCGGGAGAAGTGCTTTTGAGTAAGCGATTGTGGTTGAATTCGGTGTTGACAAAGGTTATGGAAAAGCCTTTTTGGTGAAGTAGCTTTGCGAATTTGAGCATTGCCTTTCCGCGGCTTTGGATTGGAAAAGGAATGAACACAGCGTGAGGCTTACTTGAGCCAGAAGCCACTACTTCTTCCACAGAAGCCATGTTCTCCCTCCCTCCCTACCTCCCTCCCTCTTATTGAGGCTTTGAAAGGAAATATGTTGAGGAAAAAAGTGATCAGTGTGTGTGTGTGTGTGTATATATATAAATCATAATGTTTGGTTTTCACTGGATCGCATACATATATAATTTGTGCTTGGTTGTGGAAGATATATATAGCATCAACCAGGCGCTACATTTTGACAAATATTTAATCCGTCCAGATGTGGATTGAAAGAGTACTGGGTCATAGAAGAAAAATCAACCTAGTGTAGTCCCAAGTGATTGATGCAGTTTATCGGTTCACATAGTTTTTCCCACGTAACTTATGTTTAATTCTTATCTCTTGACTTATTTTCTAATTCTCAAAGCATCACCCTACTCGGAGAAATTTTGAAAGGGCAAAAAGTTTTGCTAGTAAAAATATATTTATAAAACATTAAGTATTGGAAATGTTTTTAAGAAAAAGAAACTTTAACATTAATAAATTAAAATAGTATGTTATAAATCGAAAATTTTATATTACATAAACAATGCTATATATTGATAAGCGGAACATGAAATTTTCGTGTTAAGGCGCCTCCTATAGTCTTAGGCATAATCATTGGCTTGCAAAGCCTTCTTTCTTCTGTTTGCATACTAGTGACACTAGTCTGTTTTTTGACTTGTTCATTTTGTATCGCTAAAGACAACATATGGTCAAATTCGAAGCTCCAAAACATCTACTTGCTTATGGCTTTCATGATGCTTTATTTTTCTACCTCTAGTGTTTGAAGCTTCAGTAAATCATTTTGCACTAAAGTTGTTTCAACTTATAAAGCTTTTATTTGATTCGACCAAGTATGTATATATTTATGTTAGAAATATTGGAGCATAAACAACGAACAATTATATTGAAATAGAATACAAGGAGGATAGATTACACCGAAAATCAACCTTAACTTGAAGGAAAGCAAACAACGAAAAAAATGTCGAGCCACGTAAGACACACTTTCCTTAAAACAGATTCGTCCCCTCCGGTAAGTGCATGCGGCTTCAACGGACGTCTGTCTCCCAGGATACAACAACAAACAACGGTAGTCTAGCACGATCGAAAACCGTTTCTGACGAACTTGAAACAAAGTCTTCTTTCTATCACCAAAATCTCAAAAACCGACCACTACAAGAGAAAACGAAAAACACAAAAAACAAAGAAAGGGAGCTCTTGGATTTGTGTGTGTGTTGCAAGTGATTTCAGAACATGTGGAGGCCTCTTTTTATAGGCTCTAGGGTGAGACAACCTTCTTAATTCAGATTAATGCACCATTAGTGCAAAAAACCGAAAACCTTTAGCTTAATTCCGAATTAATGCACCACTAATGCTAAAATTCAAAAGGAAAAACGTTTGGTTTAATCCGGATTAATGCACATTAGTGCTGCCCATTCATTCACCTCTTGGACTCATAATTGATGTCCATAAATTCGGAATTTATGTTGGAGAAAATAAAAGAAAATTCCAAAACAAAGCTCATACGGAGCAAGCTCGACGAACCGGCATTCGTGTCGCCCACGTCGTGCAGGCACACACATTGGGCCCCCAACCCATCGGGGCTGGGATTTGCAACCCCCTGCACGTGAGAGAGCATCTTGGGTACACAAGCTTACCTAAGTCTAAAAGTGCAAATCCTTATAAAATCCATCAAGCTTTCATTCATTACCAATATGGGACTCCACATTTATGAGCTATTTCCAACAAAAATCCTATTCCAATGGGCACACTTTGAGCATCAATTTCTTATTCACCCGAACACCATTTTGGATGTATAAATATATGATTTCGATCTCTTCGCGACGGAGAACGCAAATCCACCAAGACCCGTCAATTTTACCAAGTAGGTCTCATTCAAATTTAGATCTCAAAATGGCTCCTCAAAATGGTTTTGGTTTTTTTCCAACAATCCCCCATATGAATGAAAATTGACCAACGATGAGGGAAAACAAAAGACACTACATGGTGATAGAGCTCTACGGTTAACATCTGCACAGGATAGGTAGGCGTTAACCCTTGAACCTTCCCTTGTGAAAATATACTTTCTTTACTAACTGATCAATAGACACGTTATCCTTGAACTGTTTTGCCGTTTGTGTAAACGATAGTATACCTCACACAGATATTTTCCTGACATAGTTTCAGTTCTCATGGTTATGTCCATTTTGGACATGGACATCGTCCTGGTTCTGCAAGAGTTTTTAAATAATTGAGCCCTAGCAATTCTTCTTTGAAGCGGCCCCACTTCTCTCTCATATAGGTGATTTCTTAATCAAGAGTATCCCGCATTACTCCGTTCGGATTCCCGAAGCTTAAGAATCATTAAAAACATAGCTTAACCTATCTCGTAAGGGTATAACTGTTTTTCATCACAGGAATGAGCTGGAGGGTAACCCCCACAGTGATCCTATTCGGTCTATTCAGTTTAGTTATCCCATTGAACCTAGATCTTGGGATCTCCAGTCTACTAGGTTGGGTTTCCACTGTTTCGACCTATTTTTTCCGTGGGCTTAAGTCACATTCCCCTTGATGATTTCTCAACTAGATCTCTATTTAACCATTTGGTTAATGGATCCGCAATATTTTCTTTTGACTTTACATAGTCGATCGTCATAATTCCAATTGAGATTAATCGTCTAACAGTATTATGTCGACGACGAATGTGTATTGACTTCCCGTTATACAGGACATTTTGTGCCCTGCCTATAGCTGATTGACTATCACTATATATGCTTATTGAAGGCACAGGTTTCGGCCATTCTGGAATATCTTCTAAGAACTGTCGTAACCATTCAACTTCTTCGCCGCTTTTATCTAAAGCTACAAACTTAGACTCCATCATGGATCTGGTTATTACTGTCTGCTTAGAAGATTTACAAGATACTGCTGCACCTCCCAAAGTGAATACATATCCACTAATGGCCTTAGAATCATGTATATCAGATATCCAGCTTGCATCTGAATATCCTTCTAGAACAGCAGAAAATCTTGTATAATGCAGCCCATAGTCACGAGTATAACGTAAGTACCTAAGTACTCTAACAATTGCTTTCCAGTAATCAGCCCCTGGATTGCTCGTGAACTTACTCAAACAACTCATAGTGAAAGCAATGTCTGGTCTTGTACAATTCATTAAGTACATCAGACTCCCTATCACTCTTGTATACTCTTAAGATATGCTATCTCCTCTATTCTTGGACAGATGTTGATTTACATCAATTGAAGTTTTGATCACTCCAAAATCATCTTTGTTGAATTTATCAAGTATCTTATCCACATAGTGTGACTAACTCAATATAAGACCATCAAGCGATCTTATAATTTTAATTCCCAAAATTACATTGGTAAGTCCCATGTCTTTCATGTCAAATCTTGAATTTAACATATCCTTGGTAGATTTGATTATCCGATCATTGCTACCTGCGATTAGCATGTCATCTACATATAGACAGAGTATGACATATCCGTCATCTGTATTTTTGACATAAACACACTTGTCACACTCATTGATTTTGAACCCATTTGTCATCATGACACTATCAAATTTCTCATGCCATTGTTTTGGGGCTTGCTTAAGTCCATACAAGGATTTCACAAGTTTGCAGACTTTCTTATCTTGTCCTGGAGCTATACAACCCTCGGGTTGTTCCATATAAATTTCTTCTTCAAGATCTCCATTAAGAAAAGCTGTCTTTACGTCCATCTGATGGACTTCAAGATTCCGCAGTGCGGCAATCGCCAAAATCATTCTTATAGAGGTTATTCTCGTTACGAGAGAATATGTATCAAAGTAATTTAGACCTTCTCATTGTCTATATCCTTTTATTACAAGTCTGGCCTTATACTTATCAATTGTTCCATCTGCCTTCATTTTCCGTTTGAAAATCCACTTAGAACTTAATGGTTTACTTCCAGGAGGAAGATCCACTAACTCCCAAGTATGGTTTTGCAAGATAAAATCAATTTCACTCTTTATGGCTTCTTTCCGTAAAGAACTCTCAGTGGAGCTTATTGCTTCTTTATAAGTTTAAGGTTCAGCCTCTAGCATATAGGTCAGAAAATCTGGTCCAAATGATTTTTCAGTCCTTGCCCTTTTGCTTCGTCTAAGCTCTTCTTCCTCTTTCTCAATTTCATGATTTGACTTTTGGTCTTGACTATTCTCTTCAATAGTCTTATGAATTCGTTTAGACGAACTTGGACCATCTTCTTTGGAATTACAAGGAAATACATGTTCAAAGAATGATACATTCCTAGATTCCATTATCGTGTTCTTGTGTATGTCAGGGTTTTTAGATTCATGCACAAGGAACTGATATGCACTACTGTTGTGGGCATAGCCAATGAAGATGCAATCAACCATTTTAGTACCTATTCTCATCTTCTTTGGCCCGGGTACCAACATTTTGGCAAGGCAACCCCATACTCTTAAGTATTTGTAAGAATACTTCCTTTCTTTCCATAATTCGTATGGAGTTTTATCCTCTTTTTTCCAGGGAATCTTATTTAAAAGATAGTTAGCCGACAAAATAGCTTCCCCCCACATGTTCTGTGGCAAATCAGAACTTAACAACATTGCATTCATTATATCCTTTAAGGCACAGTTCTTGTGTTCAGCCACTCCATTTGACTGAGGAGAATAAGGTGGCGTGACTTCATAAATAATACCATGCTGTGAACAAAATTCACCAAATGGTTCTACATATTCACCACCACGGTCACTTCTTACCATCTTAATTTTCTTATTAAGTTGGTTCTCAACTTCTTGCTTATAAAGAAAAAATTTCTCTATAGCCTCATCTTTGCTTTTAAGCAAATACACATAACAATATTTTGTGCTATCATCGATAAAAGTAATAAAATACTTGTTACCACCTCTTGTTTGAACAAACTTTAAGTCACAAATATCACTATGAATTAATTCAAGTGGTTCAGTATTCTTTTCAATTATTTGAAATGATGATCTTGTTTGTTTTGCCTCAACACAAGTTTCACACTTATGTTTTGAATCAATTTCAAAAGCGAGTATGTGATCCAAGTTAATTAATTTACACAATGTATCAAAATTAACATGTCCTAGTCTACCATGCCATAAATTAGAAGACTCAAACATATAAGTGGAAGACTTTTTATTCTTATTGATGGATTTGGGCTTAAAAGCCATTACATTCATTTTCCACGTTTCATCTTTCACATAACCCCTTCCCACATACATTCCATACTTAGACAAAACTATTTTTTGGGCTTCAAAAACCATCTTGAACCCATGCAAGCTCATCATTGTTCTGGAAATCAGATTCTTCCGGATTTCAGGCACATACAGCACGTTGTGCAGCTTCACTTCCTTTCCGGACGTCATCTTCAGGAAAACAATCCATTGACCCTTGATCTCAGAAGTTGCAGAATTACCCATATACAGTTTCTCCCCAGTTTCCAAAGAAACTAAGTCAGCAAATTCAGCTCTATCTGAACAAACATGACGGGTGGCACCAATATCAAGCCACCGCTCCTTTGGGTTGAGTCCACCATGTTGACTTCAGAAACCACGACTGAAAGACTGATGTCGGACACCTCTTGTGTGATGGTGTCCACCACATTGGTCTATTTCTTCTTGTTTCTTTTCGGCAATCTACAATCAGCCGACTTGTGACCCATTTTGTCACAATTGAAACACTTCCCTTGGAATTTCTGTTTCTTAAAAACTCCACCTTTAGGTCCCAATTTAGAACCTGTCTTGTTGAACTTCTTGTTCTTCGAGTTTTGACCGTGCTCCACCATATTAGCCTTAGTGGAACTGGCAGGAGCATTGTTGGAGAGCTTCTTCTCCGAGCCCCTATTATTTTCTTCAATGCGAAGTCTTACAATGAGATCTTCCACATTCATTTCCTTTCTCTTGTGCTTCAAATAGTTCTTGAAGTTTTTCCACGCAGGGGGCAGCTTCTCTATAATTGCAGCTACCTGAAAAGACTCACTAATAACCAGTCCTTCAGCATGAATTCCATGAATGATTAATTGAAGCTCTTGAACTTGACTGATGACAGTTTTGGAATCCACCATATTAAAGTTCATGAACTATCCCACCAAGAACTTTTTTGCACTGGCATCTTCCGACTTGTACTTAAGATCCAAGGACTCCCACAGTTCCTTGGCCGATTCCTTCATGCTATACACACTGTAAAGCGAATCAGACAAGCCATTCAGAATTTAATTCCGACACAAGAAATCTGAATGCTTCCACGCATCAAAAGCATGCACCACTTGTGCATCTGTCTCATCCTCTCTAATCTTAGGAGGATCCAAGAATCTTGCAAGATTCAAAGTGGTCAGATAAAACAACATCTTTTGTTGCCACGTCTTAAAATTCAAACCGGTTAATTTATCCGGCTTCTCATTGTGATTCACAGGGACGGTCACCGCCAAAGGCTACGAAGAAGACGAGGCCACCCGAGGTGATGGCACCGGTGTCACAGCTGGGTTCTCAGTTGGTACGATATTCATATTTTCAGCTATTTCTGAAAGCAAACCACAATATTAGAACCAAATTCTAATTTCCAATATAGGAAATAACTCAAGGTCAATTAAGAAAAGTTATAAAACTTTATAACTTATTAGAAAATATTTACGTTATTTATCAGAAAACGTTTACAAAACCTTATATGTTTATACCGAAAATGTTTACATATATATTTATAAAGTAAACATTTATATATATATTTAAGGTTGAGAGGAGGGAGGAAAAAAATGTGTTAAACTTCCAAGTCTTAAGACAAAACAATAAAGCAAACCACAAACAAAACGTTAGCAATTCTTCCCCGAGTTCGAATACCTGTCCGTCGTCTATGACGCAAATATGTTTTAAGATTGTTAGAAATATTAGAGCATAAACAACGAACAATTATATTGAAATAGAATACAAGGAGAATAGATTACACCGAAAATCAACCTTAACTCGAAGGAAAGCAAACAACGAAAAAAATGTCGAGCCACGTAAGGCACGCTTTCCTTAAAACAGATTCGTCCCCTCCGGTAAGTGCACGAGGCTTCAACAAACGTCTGTCTCCCAGGATACAACGACAAACAACGGTAGTCTAGCACGATCGAAAACCGCTTCTGGCGAACTTGAAACAAAGTCTTCTTTCTATCACCAAAATCTCAAAAACCGACCACTACAAGAGAAAACGAAAAACACAAAAAACAAAGAAAGGGAGCTCTCGGATTTGTGTGTGTGTTGCAAGTGATTTCAGAACATATGGAGGCCTCCTTTTATAGGCTCTAGGGTGAGACAACCTTCTTAATTCGGATTAATGCACCATTAGTGCAAAAAACCGAAAACCTTTAGCTTAATTCCGAATTAATGCACCATTAGTGCTAAAATTCAAAAGGAAAAACGTTTGGTTTAATCCGGATTAATGCACATTAGTGCTGCCCATTCATTCACCTCTTGGACTCATAACTGATGTCCATAAATTCAGAATTTATGTTGGAGAAAATTAAAAAAATTCCAAAACAAAGCTCACGCGGAGCAAGCTTTACGAACCGGCATTCGCGTCGCCCACGTCGTGCGGGCGCACACATTGGGCCCCCAACCCATGGGGGCTGGGATTTGCACCCCCTCTACGCGTGAGAGA
Organism: Ficus microcarpa; assembly: GCA_025413485.1. Taxonomy (NCBI): domain Eukaryota; kingdom Viridiplantae; phylum Streptophyta; class Magnoliopsida; order Rosales; family Moraceae; genus Ficus; species Ficus microcarpa. The sequence continues at coordinate 19,414,083 of CM046379.1, read as the reverse complement.
GCATCTTGGGTACACAAGCTTACCTAAGTCTAAAAGTGCAAATCCTTACAAAGTCCATCAAGCTTTCATTCATTACCAATGTGGGACTCCACATTTATGAGCTATTTCCAATAAAAATCCTATTCCAATGGGCACACTTTGAGCATCAATTTCTCATTCACCCGAATATCATTTTGGATGTATAAATATATGATTTCGATCTCTTCGCGATGGAGAACGCAAATCCACTAAGACCCGTCAATTTTACCAAGTAGGTCCCATTCAAATTTAGATCTCAAAATGGTTAAAAACCATTCTTTCCAACAATGTATACACACGTAACTTTATATTCAATCTTCAACAAAAAAAAAAAAAAAAAACACATTCTATTAGACCATTTTGACCATACGGAGAGATGAAGAACCAAATTTTAGTTTGGGCACTTCTCATTGTTTAGTCACATGTTAATTTTGATAGAAAACCAGTTCAGACTAAATTAACGCTCAAAGATGCATTCATAAAGCTGTCGATTGTAGTATAAATCGAGCAGTCGAATTCACAGGGAGGCAAAAAGAAAAACAGATAATATTAGTATAAATAAACGTTAACAAGGCAAGGAAATAAAATAACAAAAAGAGAAGATATTTTTGTATGAATTTTGTGATAAAATAAATAAATAATATATGAAAAAGAGATGTTTAGGTGCAGAAAAATTCAATAATAAATAAGGTGAGGTGTCGTGAATCCTTTATATGCTTCGTTCTCCAATTTGAATCTAATATTCAATTTATGACTCAATTGCACATTTCACATCTCAAACGAACAACTGGAAAATATGGAATTAAAGTCTAATAAAAATATACAAATGTGTTTTTGTGGATTAAATCTCTATGTTGAACCAAACGAATTTATCATTACAAGTTATCCAAAATCAGTAAAATACTGTTTTTAGCAGATTGCAATAAAAGACAACTCATAAAACAAATCTTATCAAAATAAAATGTAACAATATTATATAAACAAAACATGACTAAATTTATCTAAAAGATTGATAGAGAATATTTTGAGTGAAAATATTAAAATGAGATGGAGAGATTTAATCAACTAAAACATATAGGCTTACAAAACAAAATGAAAATCGAGCCCAAATTGGATCACTCGACATGCAAATTCATCACTAGTCTCACCAAAATATCTAGTTTAACTTACTATTCATATCACGAAATTCTAGAAAGAAGAAGAAAAGAAAATACAAAAAGAAACACTCCAAAGACTATAAGAGAAAAGGACTAATGGTGAAAAAACCGTCCTCCGCTTGCCAGGCTCAGCCTTATAAAGGCCTGAGATTCAAGAGCTTCGAGAGAAATTTCGCCCAAAAGATCCGCCACCACAGCCGGTGAATCACCTGCACACACGAGGTTGGTAGGCCGGAGATACGGGCTAGAATTCTGGCTTGCTGAAGGCAAGGCCCGTAAATAGCGATGGCTCGATGGAGCTAAAGGTGAAGATTTGGGGCTGAGATCACGCGGGCCGGAGTTAGAGTAAATGGTTCGGATTGGGCTTGAAGGAAAGGTTGACCCAAATCACGCACGAGGGAGAGTGGGATGCTGGAGCTTCGCACGCAGGGGACCACCGAGGCTGACACGTGGCGGCTGAGTGATGCACCTGGACAGAGGACGGAAGGAAGAAAAATAAAGCAAAAATAAACCCAAAATATAAAGATTATTAAATAAAGTAAAATAATATTAAATAGTAAAATATTATGAATTAAAATCATGGAAATACCTAATCAAAAATTAAATTATTAATAAATAATATGGCAAAAGTGCATTTTTGCACATTTATTAGGACTCTCTCGAGCTCGTTTGAGAGCAGTTAAAGAATGATTTTGTTTTGTATATAAAATAGAAACGTGAATGTTTTAAAAATTTATTTGAGAAATTTTTTGAAATTATGTTTGATTGTATTTCTAGGTAAATTCATTTCAATATAAGAAAAAGTAAAATTGTGTATTTTGGATATGTTTATGAAAATATTTATTGAGCATATAAGTCTTAGAAAATAAAAATGAAAATGAGAAAACAGTGTTATTCATTTTCTCATTCCTTAACAACAAAAGAAAAAAAGAAAAAAAAATTTGTCCGTTTCTATTTATTACTTTGTGCAGCGTAAAACAAATTTTAACATTTTCTAAAACACTTTTTTCCCCCTCCTGAAACAATGAGAGTTCTTTCCAAAACGTTTCTAAAATAATACCAAATGGGGTCTTTGTTTTTGGTTTTTGGTTTTTGTTTTCTTTCATAAAGTAATATTTGTTTATTCAGGAAATTTTTTCGTGCTTGGTTTCCCACTCATAAATATGAAATATATCTTCTTTATTCTAGCTATGCAATATCCGGATTCAAATAAAGCAAATAAGATAATTTTATCACATGTCTCACTAAGAAAGAATTAAACAGATAAATATGAGTACAAGAAAAAATATAACAAACTAGTTTTGAACTCTTCGTGCTTGGGTCTCTAATTTTGAAATCTTGATTTGGGAGTCCTAGAACTTTCAAGGATGTTGCTTTATAAGTTTTTTCCATTAACTCCTTCGTTAACAAAGTTAGGGACCTAAATGCCAAAAAAATTTTGGACAATTGGATTTTTAATCCAAGAAAAAAGGAAGGCCATCTGGAATCGTGTCGAAAGTGAAAAATAATAATTGGAAAAGCCATCAGCAAGGAAGTTGTGGTAGTCAAGAGAAGTGCTTTTGAGTAGGTTGAACTCGGTGTTGACGAAGGTTACAGAAAAGCAGTTTTGGTGAATCTTCAGTAGAATTAATCCATCTCTCTATCTCTCTCTCTCTCTATGCCATCAACCAGCAAAGAAGCCTACCAAGTACTACTGTTCATGTGTTTTTACTGGTTGTATTTGTTTCATGGTATTTAGTATTGATACTCCAAAATTTGTTATTTTTTAACAATTATTATCCTGTACATTTCTAATTTTGAAAGTTTGTCACATGAACTTGTAAACTATTGCAATGTATCCTATAAAGTTAATTTTCCATTACATGAGTCCTTAAAAACTCACACACGTCTCATGTGATGACAAAAAACCCTAATTTCAACCAAAAATTTTCAAACCTAACATAAACCCTAATGAGATTTTTCTAATTTCAAATATTAAATTTAATATAGAATTAACTAAAATGCATACATTACAATAATTTAACAAGTTTAAAAGTTAAATTGTCAAAATAAAAAATGTAAGTTATAAGTTGTTAAAGGATAATAAGTTTAGAGATATCAGTACTAAATATTAGATTTAGTTAAAATGAACTCAAAATAAATTATTTATATATAAACACACATATAAATAAAACAAACATAATATGATATAGTTCTAGCAAGTTCTAGTAATAGGTTTATATATATATATATATATATCCTACTGTATACTATAATTCTTTTTACAATTGCCGATGTTTTCACTTACATTGGCGATCAAAGATGTAAGAATTATTATAATATATTAAAAGGATGCAAACTTTTACTGTTTTTTGTACAGTGTTTTGACTTTTTTGTCTTTCATTATCAATTTTTTTTTTCTTTGTTACAGTATTATGCCAGTTTTACTTTTTTTTTTTTGGTCAATTGACAATTTTACCATTGGGCTTTAATTACTTTTACTGCTTGTTACAGTGTTGGGACAACTTTATCCTTCTAAAATTATTTATGGATGATTTGTCCCTTCCTTTATAGTTGTTTTTTTTTCTTTGCTATAGTATTATTCTGGTTTTACCCTTTTTTTTTTGTGAATTGACAATTTTGCCTTTGGGCTTTAGTTACTTTTACAGCTTGCTACAATGTTAGAACAACTTTGTCCTTCTAAAATTATTTATGAACAATTTTACTCTTCTTTTGTAGTTGTTTTTTCTGATAGCTACAATAATTAGATATTATTACCCTTTTAATGTGTATTTTTGATTTTGTCCTTTGAAGATGTGTTAAAATACAATGTTTGTATGTATATAATTTAACTGAAATTTATTATTATTATTTTTTTTTTTGTAAAAAACAGTAAATGACAAAAATAATAGATTCTAATTTTGATTTTGTTGTTTTTCTTTAATCTTTTTTTTTCCCTTTTGAGTTTTTTGTTTCTTTTGCTTTTTTTTTTTTTTCTGTTTTTGTTTTTGTTTTTGTTTTTTTTTTTTTTGCTTTCTGAGATTTAAACTTTAAAGTTTAGTTTTTTATTCATATTTTCTTCGTATTTTTGTTATTTTATAATTTTATAATGATTTTTGTTTGCACATTTTCGATTTTCGAAAAAAAATTTTATTCTCTTTTTTCGATTTGTGCTTAGTTTTTTTGGCTTTTTCATTTGTTGAGTTTTGTTTTGTTAGATGTTATAGTTAATTTTTATGTTTTGCATGTATATAATCTAACTGGAATTTATTTCTTTTCTTTTTTTTTTGTAAAAAATAGTTAATAAAAAAAATAATAGAATCTGTTTTTGGTTTTGTTGTTTTTCTTTAATCTTTTTTCCCCTTTTGAGTTTTTTTTCCTTTTGTTTTTCTTGTCTGTTTTTATTTTAATTATCGTAATCATTTTATTTCTCTATCTCTATCTTTGCATCACCAAATAAAAGTTTTTTTTGGTATATATTATTATTATTATTATTAGTTTACATTTTTATGATTGAGGAAGATACTGGAAAAAAAAATAAAGATAAAAAAGATGGAGCAAAATATAGGTATGCTCTGCTTTCTTTTGTTTCATTTTTTATTTTTATAAGTTATTTCTAGCTGCCCCCCCCCCCCAAGATTTATATATTTTGTTTTTCACTTTTTGATTTATGTTAATTTGTTTTCTAACTTATGGTGATGATGGTTTGAAGTGAGAATGCAATGGGAACTATTGAAGTCCTTTTTTTTTATTTTTTGTTTTTGGGTTTATGTTTTTAAAAACTTATTGTAATTATATTATTTATCGTAACCAACCGTCATTATTAAATGTTATTTAATTTTTTTATTTATTTATCTATTTATTTTCCTCTTCTATGAAACACATGGGTACTAAAGGATCTTAATTAATTAAAGTGAAGGTATTTTTTGTACTTTTCTTTTCAATTACTAAATTTATATTTAATTTATCGATTGGAGATAAAATTTTTAACTTAAGATTGATTAAATTTTTAAAAATTTATTATAAATTTTATTGACTTTTTAAAATAATAATAATAATTAAAATAAAAAATATATAATTTAATTAAAATTAAATTTCAAAAGATCAAACAAAATCTAATTCTCTTCCGACAGCTTTCTCGTACATGACATGGCCGATCTCTCTTTTCTTCATTGTCGGCCGTCTCCAAGCCACTATCCCATTTATTGCAATTATATTAGTTTGTTTGCAAATCTCTGCATACAATGAATATAGCACAGCATGCACATGGGCATTCTGCACAAGACAGGCTTGAATTGTTAAAGTATCCTCCAACTAATAGGGCACGTGGTTAAGGTCTTCCTCTTGTGGGGCACCAACTTTCAATTATATACATAGGCTTAGGCTTAGGCTTGTGTACGATGATGTGTGCAAAACGGTGGTCACATGGATCCAAGACATGTCAGACCAGTAGGAGGCAGGTAGGAGGACGATGAATGCAGGTAGGAGGCAGATGAATTCAGTCGCTTTAGTGGAAAAAACCAGTAGACATTATTTTTCGTCCTTGGGGGTATTTTTACATACTAAAAAACTTTGCGAATTTATTTTTATAGATTACAAATAAAATCTTGTATCTTTACCGAGTAAATAAATTTGAAAATTTACGTTTAAATTTTTTTTTTTTTTTTTGCAAATTAAATCTTATCTTTTTATTGAGTTAAAAGATTTGCAGATTTATTTTTACAGCTTCGCCTTTTTTTTTTTTTTTGGCAGTTGCAAATTCAAATTTTCATATACCGTAATATGAATGATTTTGTGGCATATATTCCATCGATTGTAAATATTTTTTTAAAAAGAGTTTTGTACATGCTTGATTATAGAATTATCGAGAAATTCAATGAATTTTCCCATCATTGGATCTCGGCTTATATCCTCCTCATTAAATTTCATCAGATTTTAGTAATGGAATCGATATTAATCGAGAATTGTGTTTATTATATCACAAGGTTGTTTCATATTTGGTATTATGTTTGTATCCAATTTTAATTTAAATGATAGGTTCCCTTAAAAAAAAAGATTTAATAAATATTTGGATATCAATTTATTTACAAAATTGAACAAATTTTGAAACTACTCATTTTGTGTTGACAAATATACCCCTTTATCTAATTTAAATGGGAAAAGAAAATCTGATTACACCCTGATTACGTCCTAATTCTTTTAAAACATATCTAACTGATTAATCATTACATGTTCATGGTCCTTAGCATAATAATTTATAAGCATAGCACCAATTATATTAGCAAAATAAATTTTAAAAAAAACGGTACAGAATGTTACCCCTATGAAAATGGACACAAAATCCCATTTAAAGTGGAAATTCTATATAATAAAAAAATAAATAGAGAGAGAGAGAGAGAGAGAGAGAGAGTAAAAACCGCCTGATCTCCCTATATGGAAACAATGTTGATCAACACCCACACCTAACCTTAAATATAGGCTGCATTGTGATCGGAACCTCTTTATAAATGAAAATAACCGATGTCTTTTAAGGAATAATTTTTCCAAATAAAACAACATTCCAAATGAGAGAGAATTTAGTATTTAAAATATAAAACAGATCAAAATTAAATAATTAAACCCACAAAAATGGGAACTAAAATTCTATTTAAAAAATAAGATTTTTTGAATATTGAACAATGGATATCCGAATTAATAGATGCACCTAGATATCCTAACTAGATTCTCACATAAAAAATAAGATTATTAAACGTAGGCTCTCACCAAAAAAAGGACGAAGGTGAAGTTAAATGAAGTTAATAACAGATGCATGAAATAAGAATGTTAGTTTTAAAAATTGAAAGCGTAAATCTGGAATGAAAAACATATTAAATTCTAAATTTTTTTCAAATATACAAAGAAGTTGAATAGTGTCCATTTTTTTAAAATGGTGTTCTAAAATAGTCATTTTATGTAAATACTTCTATTTTTGGTGGCTTCGTTGGATGAAGAAAGTTATAATAATTTCGAGCCAAGAAAAAAAAAACAAAGAAAAAGAAAGTAATAATAATTTTGCACTTCAGCCCATAACGAGATTGTCTTCAAAGTGGTACAAATTCAATGTATGTTTTGCATTTTATCAGAATCCATTTTGTATTTTTAAATTCTGGTCGAATTCATTTTTGCATTATGATAGAATCCATTATAATATAATCTGTTTTGTACTCTATCAGAATCTATTTTGTCTTCTCGGATTCTGATACAATATAATACTGTTTTGGATTCTAATAGAATTCATTTTGCAATCTATCATAATTTGTTTTGTATTCTATCCGAATTCATTTTGCATTCCATCAAAGACCGGCCGATGATCAGTGACCTGTCGACGGCCAGCAATTGGCGACTAGTGACCTGTCGACGATGGGAGAACGGCCGGCAAACGAAATCGGACATATATGAAAACTATTCCAATGATTAAGAAAGAGAAGAAATGGCAAATTTTAATTACTTAATTAAATGTTATGAAATGACAAAATTATCAACTTTACTCTTATAAAGGGCAAAATTATAAGAAGTGCCAAATTTACGGCTATTTCCCTAATTTTTTGTAAATTTGACAAGAAACAAGTCTGGATTATTCTCTTGTATTTTCATTTGGAAAATCTTTCCGTTCCTAATTTCTCACTAATAACTCATAAATATGAAATATACCATCTTTATTCTAGCTATATAAGATCTGGATTTACATGAAGCGAGTACGGTAATTTTGTAAGTTTTTCCTTTAGTTCCCCGTCAACAACGTCGCGAACCTAGGTGCCGAAAATTTTTGGGTGGTTGAATTTTTTTATTCAACAAAGAAACGGAGGAGTTGTCCACATTTAGGATTTAAAGAGCAACCTTTTTGCAATTATGGAGACCGAAAAATCCAATATTTAATATTGAATAATCAAATTCCAAGAGCTCATAATTAAGTTTAAGAGATTAAAACACAAAAGAACAACAATATAGCAAGAACAATTTGATCAACCTTTCATATCAAGATCTAGCTAGTTTTTTGGCAAAAGGACTTGGCTCACCAAATTGTCAAAGTTCGTGGATGAACTGCCTTGTGCACCAGTGGCCTCTTCTGCCAATTTCTTCCATTCCATGGCCTCACTCTTCATTTTCTTACCCTTCTCTTTCTCCATCAACTCTCTAACAAGAGTTTCCACTTGACCTTTGTTTACATCATTATCAATCTCTAAGCCAACATCCCACTCATCACAAACAAACCTACAATTTGTTTGTTGATCTGCAAAGAAAGGATAGCACAACATAGGCACTCCACATGACAAGCTCTCAATGATTGAATTCCAACCACAATGTGTCAAGAATCCTCCAATTGATGGGTGGTTAAGGACATCCTCTTGTAGGCACCAACTTGCAATTAGGCTTATCTCTTTAGTTTCAGCCATGAACTCTTATGACAAACAAGCTGATTCACCTATAATCAAATCAGGCCTAATTACCCAAAAAAATGGATAATTACTATTTGCAAGTCCCCATCCAAACTCAACCACTTGTTGTGGTGTAGACACTGTGATGCTTCCAAAATTCACATAAATCACAGAATTTGGTTTCTGGGTATTGAGCCAATCTAGGCGCTCGGTTTCTTCTTTCCACAAGCTGTATCGAATAGGTTCTAGAGGGTCTTTTGTTAAGCGATTGAGAAGAAGCTGGAGAGGGCCGATTGCATACATATTTGGGAGTGTCAATGAGAGAGCATCCAAAAGGTCTCTTTCTATTGCATCAAAAGTGTGAATGACAATAGCTGAAGCTTTGGAGGCTTTTTCTACAATTTCTATGCAAAATTTAAAGAGGAAGTCATTGAAATTTGTAATTCACCAAAAGCCTGGTAGATCCCTCAATCTTACACCTTTTTTTTTTTTTTTTTTTTTTTTTGAATTGGTCACTCAATAAGTGTGTCTAGAAAGCTGTTTGTTAGACTACATTCATCTGGGGCCATGGCCCCCCTAACTTTTTGTGAAATTTATATATACATGGTTTTTTTTTTCTTAATTTTAAAAAATTGGAATGTGTACAAACTAAATGTCCCCCATAATTTAAGAACTCTCTATATTTTATTAGGTTAACAATTTGAATTTTAAAAATTAAAACAATGTTATTAAATCTATTTACATTAGTAGACCTAGTGGCTTAACTAAGTATTAATACAAAAGAGCCATTTTTAGACGCACCTTTTAAAAAATGAACATTTTTAAACTTATTTATAAATTTGAAGAAAATTTGAATTTTCTTACATTTTAATTCCTTGGTTACCCTTCCATCTTTTTTGTTGATTTTTGTGCTTTCTTATTTTCTTAAATTGAAGTGTGTATTTGTATGATTATATCTTAATGAAACTTGTACGTAATAAAATTACCTCACTCATTTTCCCTTAACCTGGGCCTCACGCAAAATAAAGAATTTTCATATTTCTGAATGATAAATCAAACAGGAAAAAGATTTCCCAATTATAAGAAAATGTTATAACCCCCAGACCAACTATCCATCAAATCGACAAATAAACATGTGTAAACAATGAGATGAAACCATTTGCACAGAAAAAGAGAGAGAGAGAAACCCAAGCCAGAATTTGGTTTTAGAATTCTACTTCTGTCCAACATATGCAAGGACAATTAGGTAGTTCACAATGATAAATAATATTTGTTCAGACATGACTACGTACGTTTTTTTTTTTTTTTTAATTGTTTTTTTTATTTTTCCAGCCATGCAAGACATGAACCACTGAAAATTATCAGTATCATATAAAGTCATTGACAAAGTTGAAATTAACAATACTAAATTAACATTAATGACAAAGTTGAAAATGACTATTCCAATTTTAAACACTAATCATTGATTGGTTTTGTATATAGACATCAATTTTATCGAATTTCATAATTGTAATTTATTGGACCACGTTTTTCTTGCTTTTTTTTTTGCTTTCCTTTCAGGAAGTTGTACGCTGCACGTGCCTAGCTTAAATCCGTAGCCTACTTTCATAAAAATAAATAAAATAAATAAGGTTTTAAAAAATAAAAAACCCATAGCCTATAAGAATTTGTAATTTGTACATATTGCCACTAAACTAATCCCAATAATCCTAGCAAATCTTTGACCTCATTAATTTTCAAAAGAAGTTAATTAAGGATTATAAAATGAGGTGTGTGGCCCGTTGAAGTCTTTTGCTGCAGATTTGGGGCTGTGCTCGTGACGCAATAGGATCCAAATCCCCTGATAACTAATACATCTTTTTATAAAATGGATGTCGACTTTATTTCCTATTAAAGGGGTCGGGATCATGGGTCAAGTATAGATAATATTTTAAAACCAATTTAGATTCGCAATCACAATTTCCCTACTTTGATATTATCTTTGGTCTCATTTGCTAAAGTAAGAGAGAGCTAGGTCTATAATTGTGAGGAGAATTCTAGGTATATACTATGCATTATACTCTACCAATATTTATATATTAAAAGTATTAGATTTTCATCATATTTTTGTTAGTTTCGTATATTCTCAATTCGAAATTGATTTTGACTAAATCTATTAGAAAAATCTCAACGTTACAATGAAAAACATGAAGAAAATATAGGGAATTCAAGGACCCCCAACCCTCCCAAGGCCCTCAGCCACTCAACAATAGACTATTCCTTCACATAACCCTCCCTGTAGCCCTTATCCCTTTGTATACTAACTCCTAATCAGCTACTGACATATATTACTACACGGAATTAGTGGGACACAAATACAGACAAAATTACTAAACTAATAACGTATGAAAATCAATAAATTTTAACATTTTTCACTGAAAAATATTAAGTAATGCAACAATGTAACTGTTTTCGACTCATTGATCAAGTTGTAATTTAGATTTCAAAACTAGTGAAGCAAAGAATAAAAAAATTTGAAAAAAATTGAAAACCAACGGAAAAGAATACAGAAAGAGGTAGAATAATATGCACACTTGATTAAAGAAAGAAGTAGAATAGTAAAACATTACTTGTAAAAGAATGAGAGTCGAGAGAAAGAAATCAACAGAGAAGAAGAAAAAAAAAAAAAAAAAAAAGAGTAACAAAGCTGAATTAAAGAATATAAAAAGCATATAAAAAAATAGTGATATTACGTGAACACAATGTCAATTTTCCATTTTGAAAAACAATGTGAACAAACAAAAAAAATTTAAAGTTAATTTACAAAAGGTAACTAATATTTCCAATTCAATCGTGTAAGAAAAGCCCAAAATGATAAAAGTTTGGGGCCGAAAGACTTTAGTAGTGGGGCCATAAACCTTCTAAAATACCAAACTGAAAAATTATATATATAACCAAAAAAGGTTTTGTAACCTATTTAGTGGGGGCAGCTGCCCCCATTATGCCTCTCCTCCCTGTAACCACATAGCTATATCTTATCATAAAAAGCTCTTATTGTAAAAAGCTCTTACCTGTAATACAATATTAAAACACATGAACCAATAGTAGGTTTTTGCTTTTAACAAGTAACTGAACGGGTCAAATAATGGGATCCGGGTGATCATGTTGTCATTGCCACCGAGCATACATAATATTATTTTTTTATTAAAAAAGCAAATGTAGGGAGAGAGAGAGAGATGGATTCTGTGGAAGCAATGGTGGAGGGAGAGGGTGCCATGGCCCCCCTAACTTTTTGTGAAATATATATATATGGTTTTTTCTTAATTTTAAAAAATTAGAATGTGTACAAACTAAATGTCCCCCATAAATTAAGAGCTCTCTATATTTTATTAGGTTAACAATTTGAATTTTAAAAATTAAAACAGTGTTATTAAATCCATTTGCATTAGTAGACCTAGTGGCTTGACTAAGTATTAATACAAAAGAGCCATTTTTAGACACCTCTCTTAAAAAATGAACATTTTTAAACTTATTTATAAATTTGAAGAAAATTTGAATTTTCTTACATTTTAATTCCTTGGTTACCCTTCCATCTTTTTTGTTGATTTTTGTGCTTTCTTATTTTCGGAATTTAAGAAAAGCCCAAATTGACTAAGTGTTTGGGGCCGAAAGATTTTAGTAGTGCAGGCATAGACCTTCTAAAATATCAAACTCAGAAATTATATAAAACCAGACAAGGTTTTGTAGCCTATTCAGTGGGGCACATACCCCCATTATGCCTTCCCTCCTTCCTTCCCAGTGACTGCATAAGTATAACCTGTTGTAAAAGGTTCCTAACCATATTACAACATTAAAACTCATGAACCAATACTAGGTTTTCGCTTTTAACGAGTAATTGGACAGATCAAATTATGGGGTGATCATGTTGTCCTTGCTACCAAACATATATAATATATTTTATTTGGAAAAAAGCAAATGTAATGATATAGGTAAATCATTTTTCCTTTTCCAGAAACAAAAAATCCAGAAAAAAAAAAAAATCACTTGTGCTTCGAACATTTTTGTTTCAAAAGTCGAGAGAGAGAGAGAGAGATCAGAGATGGATTGTGTGGAAGAATACTAAATTAACATTGACAAAGTTGAAAATGGATTCTATGGAAGAATACTAAATTAAAATTGACAAAGTTGAAAATGATGAATATTCATGTTTAGCGGGGGGAAAAAAAAAGTAAGCAAAAAATTCTTTAAATATTAAAATTTCAATGGGTCTCACCCATAGTAAGACCCCAATATCTGGTGAAAAGTTGAAAAGGGACTACCGAAGCAATAGCTTTTCTTTAACTGTATAATTGTGGTCAAATAATGGTTTTTATTACCCTACCGGTAGTACAAAGCACACATCTCATAATAATAATAATAATAATAAAACATCCAAAAATTAACAGTTTTATTACTCATTTATATTGATCACAATATAATTCTAAACCCTAATAATTCATAATTAATAAATTGAAAAAAAAAAAAAAAAAAAAAAAAAAAACCTCATTGGAGGCTGGGATTTCAACGCGAGTGGAAAGATGAAGAGGATCCACTCGGGTCGCCTTCTCGATAAGTTCTTACCCAGTATGCAAGGCCCTTTGAAGTTGCTCAAATGCCCTAATAATAATATATATCGACCCTGGAATTGACATCTCCTGTCCAATTTTCATGTTACAAATGGTGGCTAACTAATAATATCTTGACACATAATTGAAAAAAGTTAAATTTTAAGGTACAAAAAATCAATTACAAAGTATTTCAAACTTTTTAAAATAAGGTAATATAATATTATTGATTAAACATTATTTAGAATACTAAAATTAAATAGAGGATTGGAGTCCCCTACCCTGGCCACTTTTCTCAAAATGTTGTCCAATAATAAGTTTTATTTTATTTGCTTTTCTGGAACTTAATAATACATTGTAAAATTGCTGGGTAAGACATTCTATTATTTTTTATAATGGACGTGGACTTTATGCGTTAGAGGGTGTTTAGTGAATGAATTGAGTTTAAGTTGAGTTAAAATGTTTAAGTTTGAATAGTATTAACTTTTGAAAAAATAGTTATAAATTTTGTTAATTTTTCAGAAAAAGACAAAAATTAAGATAAAAAAATACAGTTTAGTTTGAGTGAAAATATAATACCAAACACCCCCTTAATATTTTTTCTTTCCCAAGTACCAAAGTTAGAGTTTGGGTCTTTTTTATAACTTATTTTTACCGACGCTGACGTTATATTAATTAGCATTATTTATCAATATTTTAAAACAAATTCCGATCCTTGATATTTCCAATGCTCGCTTTTATCTTCAGAAAATTATAGCATATAAATATATTTTTTAAAACGTTAGTCTTTGATTAAGAAAATCCTATAATAAATGTTAGTTTACCAATACTCTCAGAAGCAATTATTTTAAGTTTTGGAAAAATTGGTAAACTAACAATTATTTTAAACTCCAGTTACAAATTGACAAATAAACATGTGTAGAGAATGAGATGAACCCGAAGCCAAATTTTGGTTCTACAGTTCTACCTTTGTCCAACGATTGATCTATATTCAAATACCACTGAAAGTCAATTAACGAAAAGATGTAATGTAAGGTCACTCTCCAATTAGTATTTTAGTTTGTTTGATTTTTATCGAAATAGTAACGAAGTTTATAAGAAATTAAGAATACTAAATTTATATTAACAATCATCAAAAATATATGTCATCAAAAAAAATTAAAGTAACAAAGTTAAAACTGGCTGTTGTAACTTATAACCAGGATAATTTCCAGCCAAAAAAAAAAAAACGTATAACCAGTAAATTTCTACCAAAATTTATAGCCAGTAAATTCCTTGTTAGTTACCTGTTCTAATTTTCACCACTAATCGTTGAAAATTGTTGTCTAGAACATTGATTATATCGAATTTCTTATTTGTTATGTTCGGACCATTGTTTTTTCTTGCTTTTTTCTTTTTTCTTTAACAACTTTCCACTTTAACAAATTTTTTTTAATAATAGATTTTGAACTGCATAAAAAATCAGTATAAAAAAAAAAAAGAGATCTTTAGTTAAAAAAAAAAAAAAAAAAAAAAAAAACTAATGGCTGAAAGAAAGTTATTTGCAAATAATTGTTATGCAACATGCCTTTTCCTGCTGCATGTAAATATTAAAAAAAAAAAAAACGGAGGTATAAGATTAATTTAATAGCTTCCATTAAGATCACCATGCCTAAGTATGATATCGATTATATATGGAGGCCGCAGTATGCATTTTAATTTTTTTTTTTTTAATATATTGAGCCTGGGTAACCATTTTATTAATGTAAAAGAAAACCTTCAACATTATGAACCTAAGACCCCATAAATCTAAGACCTAAAAACCCTAACAATCTAACACAGAGAAAATGTGAGTGCAAGAAAGAAAGTTGGTTTTCCTTTATCATGCTTGATATGATAAGAGAAATTAAATTTCGGTTCTATTTCTTCAGCTCCTCATGAAAATAATCGACAATGAAAAAGAGGTTGGAGGTGGTGTCGTTTCTCCCGTGACTTGCCCTATTGCGGACAGATTCATGTCGTTTGCTGTTGGATCAGCTGCTCAGCAGCTTGGAATCCATCTGGTGACCTTCTTCCCTATTGCCCATTGCTTGTGGCGTCCGCTTCTTGGAAAGGACTTATACAAATAAGCCTCCGTTTGGCAAACCATCTTATACTTAGATTTTTCATCTCAGTTTTTGTCTTTTTCTGAAAAGTCAACAAAAATAATAACTAGTTTTTAAAAAGTTAACCAACTCAAACTTAAAAATTTCAACTCAAATCATTTTACCAAAAGGCGCATAAGTGTGTTAAGAGTTCCAAACTTGTTTATTATTTTTCTCAAAAGTCAACAAAAATTATAACTAGTTTTTAAAAACTCAATCAACTCAAACTTACAAATTTCAACTCAAACTATTTTACCAAACGGCACATAAGTGTGTTAAGAGTTCCAAACTTGTTTATTATTGTTTGTTAAGAGTCTCCCCCCTCTCTCTCTCTCTCCACAGATTCGGTCCAGTTTCTGACTGCGGACGACGTCAGTCCTCCCCCTAACTCTGACACTTGGACCTCTAACTCCATCTCTTCCAATCCCCAACCGCTACTGGAACACCTCCCTCTCCTTTTCCTTCAGTGACACACTTCAAAGCTTGGGCTCTCTGCCGCTTCCACCTTCCTTTGCCAAGGGTGAGTTCCCCAGCTGATTCTCTTCCTAATGGGATTGATTTCTTTTGTTTTTCGGTTTTTTTGTTAAATTATATTTATTAAGAGATTACTAAAATTCCCTCTCAGATGAGATCACATACATTATACATGACTCATTCTATTAGAAATTTAACGGATTAGATGGAAATGATTTAGATTGCCAACATTTAGAGAGTTTAGGGTCATCTCGGCCAAAAAAAAACAGGGGGGGTCCAAGTCGTTATCTTGTAAAGAGTTCGAGAAACATTTAGGCCAATTACGTTTTTTTTTTTTTCAACAAAGATGACCGGATGTTTTCAGTTCCGATCACCACGTCGGTCACGGGGAGATACATATTTTTATTGCTAAAGCAAATCACTAAACCAAATCTATAAATAAAACTATATATATATATATATATATATATATATATATAAGAAGACCAACTTGGATTCGTGATCTTATGGCGAAACGGATAGGACAAGCAAATAATCAAAAAAGACAAAAACTTCAAGATGAAGTCTAATCTGCTTTTGAACTTCTTGATGTGAGTTTTTTATTGCTAAAAACTGTCCCCGAAGGAAGACAAGTGATCTCTAAAAATGTGGAAACCAAGGCAACTAATACAAATTAACCAAAAAAAAAAAAAAAAAGCAAGGTCCAAATTGATACTAATGCTAGACACATGCTTAACCAATTATGTATTTGCAACTTTCCAGTGGTAAAAAAAGGATACAAGCTTTTACCAAGGATCGTTAAACAGGTAGTGCATAGCACCCGCATAAGCTTCTTGAAATATGAATAAATACTAATCATCTCCAAATAATATGAACTAGAAGGTTTGAAAATGAAAATCATGCAACTAACCTTTAGAAGATACTCGTACAAAGAGTCAATACTGGTTCCTATTCCCCCAGCATCTTGCAAAGAACAAAGAAAAGTGAACAAAGTAAATATGGGATTTACATAGAGAATTAACATATTTATCATGTAAATTGAAAATTTGATAACAAAGTAAATATCATATTGAAGGAAGAATATTTAGATTTACTTGAGAGATCACACTCAGTTATATTGATTCTACCTGATAGTAAATGAATTTACACTTGTTTGTATGGAAATATGAGTTTTACTTCGGAAATATTAGTATTTACGATATAATCTAAAGATTTATCGATAAATAATTGGATTTACTGCTTTTTATCTATCTTACTAGTTTTACTTAGTAAGTCCATTTTATTTTACTTAGTAAATTCATTCCACAAAATATTGAATATTTTACTTGATAAATCTATTTATTTACCCATCAATATTTGGATTTACCGAGTTAAATAAAATATATTTATCAACTAAATATTGAATTTACTATTTTCGAATTTGGTAAATATAGTATTATTTATCGGTAAATATTAGGATTTACTGTGTAAATATTTGTATCTAATTTATTTTCCAAATTCTAAAAAGAGTTAATTAACAATTTTTCTAACAAAAATTATTTTAAATTCCAGTTATGTAACAATTATCTTTTTTGTTTAAAAAAAAGCCTAAAATTTCAAAAAATTGCAACATTGTGCGCCTGATTCGCATAATTTTCAAAACCAAATCGTGTTGTTTGCTATCAACCGTCGTCAGAGAAGCAATCCATCGTACGAGATTTTGGCGACGTCGTTTTCTGGGCTTCGTCGAAGTTGGGCTACGCGAAATCACAAGGACGGTGGTGAGAGGAGAAAACGCAAAGACAGAGCCATGAGGATGGTCGCCGGATTTTTACGTAAATTTGGGTCCGTCGCCGGAGAAGACCAAGAGGAAAATTGAGAGGAGGAAGCTGGAGAGGATCCTCAGGAGATCGATTTAACACAACGACTGTGATGACGGATTCTGGTCGATGATGATCATGTGGATTGCCGGCGATGGTCTGTAGAGATAGAGAGAAGAGAGGAGGTTGGTTGATTAGAGGGTTTCCATTCAAGGGTATTTTTGAGTTTTCATCTTTCTATTTTAAGCTAATTATGCTAATTGATTATAATATTTTCATATTCCTGCTATTATTTTAAAATCGTGTAATCCATTATACTATACTACTCATTCTCCCCAAAAAAAACGTGGCTGGTTTGTTTTTTTTAGACTGCAAAAAACGGTCATGTATGCCAAATCCAATAATTGGGACCGAAAGGGATTTTTATTTTTATTTTTTGATAAATAGGGACCGAAAGGGATCTTGCACGACCCTACATTATGTCTTGAAAAATATTTAAATAGAAATTAGTTTGGTTTGGTTTTGATTTTGCTTCTGCTTTTGCTTTTTTGAAATGTATGATGTTGCCCTCTCTACCAAACACACTAATTTGACTTAAAAAATAAAAAATAAAAAATTCTAAACATTCTTGTTTCAATGTGTCTATATAAGCCTTCAAATTCTGAACCTTTTGAGTACGCTAAACAACATAGGCAAAATTAAAGAGAGAGATATTGAGAAATGGATTCTGAAGGACTTGTGGCTTCTGACTCACGTAAGCCTCACGCTGTGTGCATTCCTTTTCCAGCCCAAAGCCACATAAAGGCAATGCTCAAATTCTCAAAGCTACTTCACCAAAAGGGCTTCTCCATAACCTTTGTCAACACTGAATTCAACCACAATCGCTTACTCAGAAGCACTTCTCCCGACCACCACCACTTCCTCTCGACCGGCTTTTCCGATAATTACTTTCGCTTCGAGACGATTCCCGACGGCCTTCCGGCTTCGGATCCAAATTCCACACAGGACACAATTTCTCTCTGTGACTCTACTATGAAGAACTTCTCGGCTCCGTTTCTTCAGCTCCTCATGAAAATCAACGACAGTGGCAAAGAAGCTCGAAGTCGTGTCGTTTCTCCCGTGACTTGCCTTGTTGCGGACGGATTCATGTCGTTTGCAGTCGGATCAGCTGCTCAGCAACTTGGAATTCCTCTGGTGAAGTTCTTTCCTGTTGCGGCGTGTGGCTTGATGGGATTTAAACAATATCGTCCACTTCTAGAAAAAGGACTTGTACCATTGAAAGGTGAAGATTAATATATATATATATATATATATATATATAAAATAGAGTACTAAGATAATATACTTGCATTTCAATATTCATTGTGCACTCATAATTATGTGGAAAAATGTTATCTAATTTATAACAACACGTGATGTATATTCCAAATATCAGTTACTTAGCATGCGTTTGATATTAAGGTTTGGATTGTAGAATTTAGATTTGAATTGATTGTATGTTAATCGATGCGTTTGAATTTCTGGAGTTAAAAAGTGTAATAACTTAAAATGCGTTTGGAAAAAAAAAAAAAAAAAAAAAACAATATGGAGTTTGTTTTGTTCGTTTCAAAATTCTATATAATTTTTTTTTTTTTAAATCTCAATTAGACTAGTCTATACAAAGTTATGGACTTTTTAAAGTTGGAGTTACAAAACTGTGTGAATAGTGAAGTTGAGTGAAAAGGACAAAAATTGGATCGTAATGGGGTTTGAATCCCTCACACCAAACAACCCCTTATTTTTATTTTTATTTTATTTTTTTTTGTATTTTTTCAAACCAATTTAAAGACTCAGTTTGAACTTTGTAGATTCCTATTTAAAAAAAATTAGTATGTCACTAATAGTATAAATTTTTATTATCTACAATTGAACTGTCATATTAGATCTATAATATTTTTTTTCTTATTTTTTTTTTTATGGGTGTTACAGATGAGAGTAGTCTGACAAATGACTTTCTAGACATAATTGTAGACTGGGTTCCGGAAATTAAAGGTGTAAGATTGAGGGATCTACCAAGTTTTTGGCGAATTACAGACGCTCACGATCTACTGTTCAATTTTTGCATGCAAATAGCTGAAAAAGCTTTTGAAGCTTCGGCTGTTGTCATTCAATCTTTTGATGCACTAGAAAGAGACCTTTTGGATGCTCTCTCATCTGCACACCCAAATTTGTATGCAATTGGCCCTCTCCAACTTCTCCTTAATTGTTTACCGAAAGACCCTCTAAAACCTATTCAATACAGCCTGTGGAAAGAAGAAACTGAATGCCTGAAGTGGCTCAACTCCCATAAGCCAAATTCTGTGATTTATGTGAATTTTGGAAGCATCACTGTGTTTACAGCACAACAGATGGTTGAATTTGGATGGGGACTTGCAAATAGTAATCATCCATTTTTTTGGGTAATTAGGCCTGATTTGATCATAGGTGAATCTTGTTTGTCACTTCAGTTTCTAACTGAAACAAAAGAAAGAAGCCTAATTGCAAGTTGGTGTCCACAAGAGGATGTCCTTAACCACCCATCAATTGGAGGATTCTTAACACATTGTGGATGGAATTCAATCATTGAGAGCTTGTCATGTGGAGTGCCGATGTTGTGCTATCCTTTCTTTGCAGAGCAACAAACAAATTGTAGGTTTGTTTGTAATGAGTGGGATGTTGGCTTAGAGATTGATAATGATGTAAAGAGAGATCAAGTGGAAATTCTTGTCAGAGAGTTGATGGAGAAAGAGAAGGGTAAGAAAATGAAGATTAAGGCCATGGAGTGGAAGAAATTGGCAGAAGAGGCTACTGGCACACAAGGCAGTTCATCCATTAACTTTGACAATTTGGTGAGCCAAGTTCTTTTGCCAACAAACTAGCAAGATCTTGATAGAATAAAATAAAATAAAGCACAGATTGTTCAAATTGTAGTACTTGCTATTGTTTTGATTTGATAAGTAGTGTCTCGTCGTTAAAGGAGTCTATTAAGTCTGTAAGTGCAAACTAGAGGATTCTGGTCATAGGCATTCAACCACTATCAACCCACGGTTCAAAGAGTCCATGAACACATGTATAGTGATCTATATATGTCAAGAGATAGACTTTTACGTGCAGCTAGACATGAACTTCGAATGGATAAAAGTGAAAGTTTCAAATAAAACATCATCACGGCCACCATGTCCCCATTGGCATTGATATGTATTACTGCTTGCTATTATTAGCCTTTTCATTGTTGTTTTCTTCTTCTTCTGTTTTTTTTTTTTTTTTAAATATTATTATTGTTTGTATTTCATATTTAGCTGGGTGATATATGTATATTTATTCTGCTGAAGTGTGTATTTGTATGATTATATCTTAATGAAACTTGTACGTAATAAAATTACCTCACTCATTTTCTCTTAACCTGGACCTTACGCAAAATAAAGAATTTTCATATTTCTGAATGATAAATCAAACAGGGAAAAGATTTCCCAATTATAAGAAAATGTTATAACCTCCAGACCAACTATCCATCAAATCGACAAATAAACATGTGTAAGCAATGAGATGAAACCATTTGCACAGAAAAAGAGAGAGAGATAAACCCAAGCCAGAATTTGGTTTTAGAGTTCTACTTCTGTCCAACATATGCAAGGACAATTAGGTAGTTCACAATGATAAATAATATTTGTTCAGACATGACTACGTACTTTTTTTTTTTAAATTGTTTTTTTTTTTTTTTCCAGCCATGCAAAACATGAACCACTGAAAATTATCAGTATCATATAAAGTCATTGACAAAGTTGAAATTAACAATACTAAATTAACATTAATGACAAAGTTGAAAATGACTATTCCAATTTTAAACACTAATCATTGATTGGTTTTGTATATAGACATCAATTTTATCGAATTTCATAATTGTAATATATTGGACCACGTTTTTCTTGCTTTTTTTTTGCTTTCCTTTCAGGAAGTTGTACGCTGCACGTGCCTAGCTTAAATCCGTAGCCTACTTTCATAAAAATAAATACATAAATAAATAAAATAAATAAGGTTTTAAAAAATAAAAAACCCATAGCCTATAAGAATTTGTAATTTGTACATATTGCCACTAAACTAATCCCAATAATCCTAGCAAATCTTTGACCTCATTAATATTCAAAAGAAGTTAATTAAGGATTATAAAATGAGGTGTGTGGCCCGTTGAAGTATTTTGCTGCAGATTTGGGGTTGTGCTCGTGACGCAATAGGATCCAAATCCCCTAATAACTAATACATCTTTTTATAAAATGGATGTCGACTTTATTTCCTACTAAAGGGGTCGGGATCATGGGGTCGAGTATAGATAATATTTTAAAACAAATTTAGATTCGCAATCATAATTTCCCTACTTTGATATTATCTTTGGTCTATAATTGTGAGGAGAATTCTAGGTATATACGATGCATTATACTCTACCAATATTTATATATTAAAACTATTAGATTTTCATCATATTTTTGTTAGTTTCGTATATTCTCAATTCGAAATTGATTTTGACTAAATCGATTAGAAAAATCTCAACGTTACAATGAAAAACATGAAGAAAATATAGGGAATTCAAGGACCCCCAACCCTCTCAAGGCCCTCAGCCACTCAACAATAGACTATTCCTTCACATAACCCTCCCTGTAGCCCTTATCCCTTTGTATACTAACTCCTAATCAGCTACTGACATATATTACTACACGGAATTAGTGGGACACAAATAAAGACAAAATTACTAAACTAATAACATATGAAAATCAATAAATTTTAACATTTTTCACTGAAAAATATTAAGCAATGCAACACTGTAACTGTTTTCGACTCATTGATCAAGTTGTAATTTAGATTTCAAAACTAGTGAAGCAAAGAATAAAAAAATTTGAAAAAAATTGAAAACCAACGGAAAAGAATACAGAAAGAGGTAGAATAATATGCACACTTGATTAAAGAAAGAAGTAGAATAGTAAAACATTACTTGTAAAAGAATGAGAGTCGAGAGAAAGAAATCAACAGAGAAGAAAAAAAAAAAAAGAGTAACAAAGCTAAATTAAAGAATGTAGAAAGCAGATAAAAAAAAAAATAGTGATATTTCGTGAACACAATGTCAATTTTCCATTTTGAAAAACAATGTGAACAAACAAAAAAATTTAAAATTTTCAAAAGGTAACTAATATTTCCAATTCAATCGGTTAAGAAAAGCCCAAAATGATAAAAGTTTGGGCCCGAAAGACTTTAGTAGTGGGGCCATAAACCTTCTAAAATACCAAACTGAAAAATTATATATAACCAAAAAGGGTTTTGTAACCAATTTAGTGGGGGCACATGCCCCCATTATGCCTCTCCTCCCTTTGTTTTAGTGACCACATAGGTAAATCTTATCGTAAAAAGCTGTTAACTGTAATACAATATTAAAACACATGAACCAAAACTAGGTTTTTGCTTTTAACAAGTAACTGGACGGGTCAAATAATGGGATCCGGGTGATCATATTGTCCTTGCTACCAAGCATACATAATGTTATTTTTTTTTAGAAATTTATATATATATGGTTTTTTTTTCTTAATTTTAAAAAATTAGAATGTGTACAAACTAAATGTCCCCCATAAATTAAGAGCTCTCTATATTTTATTAGGTTAGCAATTTGAATTTTAAAAATTAAAACAGTGTTATTAAATCTATTTACACTAGTAGACCTAGTGGTTTGACTAAGTATTAATACAAAAGAGCCATTTTTAGACACCTCTCTTAAAAAATGAACATTTTTAAACTTATTTATAAATTTGAAGAAAATTTGAATTTTCTTACATTTTAATTCCTTGGTTACCCCTCCATCTTTTTTATTTTTTTTTATTTTTGTGCTTTCTTATTTTCGGAATTTAAGTAGTGTAGGCATAGACCTTCTAAAATATCAAACTCAGAAATTATATAAAACCAAACAAGGTTTTGTAGCCTATTCAGTGGGGCACATACCCCCATTATGCCTTCCCTCCTTCCTTTCCAGTGACTGCATAAGTATAATTTGTTGAGAAAGGTTCCTAACCATATTACAACATTAAAACTCATGAACCAATACTAGGTTTTCGCTTTTAACGAGTACTTGGACAGATCAAATTATGGGGTGATCATGTTGTCCTTGCTACCAAACATATATAATATATTTTATTTGGAAAAAAGCAAATGTAATGATATAGGTAAATCATTTTTCCTTTTCTAGAAACAAAAAATCCAGAAAAAAAAAAAAATCACTTGTGCTTCGAACATTTTTGTTTCAAAAGTCGAGAGAGAGAGAGAGATCAGAGATGGATTGTTTGGAAGAATACTAAATTAACATTGACAAAGTTGAAAATGGATTTTGTGGAAGAATACTAAATTAAAATTGACAAAGTTGAAAATGATGAATATTCATGTTTAGCGGGGAAAAAAAAGTAAGCAAAAAATTCTTTAAATATTAAAATTTCAATGGGTCTCACCCATAGTAAGACCCCAATATCTGGTGAAAAGTTGAAAAGGGACTACCGAAGCAATGGCTTTTCTTTAACTGTATAATTGTGGTCAAATAATGGTTTTTATTGCCCTACCGGTAGTACAAAGCACACATCTCATAATAATAATAATAATAATAAAACACCCAAAAATTCACATTTTTATTACTCATTTATACTGATCACAATATAATTCTAAACCCTAATAATTCATAATTAATAAATTGAAAAAAAAAAAAAAAAAAAAAAACCCTCACTGGAGGCTGGGATTTCAACGCGAGTGGAAAGATGAAGAGGATCCACTCGGGTCGCCTTCTTGATAAGTTCTTACCCAAGTATGCAAGGCCCTTTGAAGTTGCTCAAATGCCCTAATAGTAATATATATCGACCCTGGAATTGACATCTCTTGTCTAATTTTGATGTTTCAAATGGTGGCTAACTAATAATATCTTGACACATAATTGAAAAAAGTTAAATTTTAAGGTATAAAAAATCAATTACAAAGTATTTCAAACTTTTTAAAATAAGGTAATATAATATTATTGATTCAACATTATTTAGAATACTAAAATTAAATAGAGGATTGGAGTCCCCTATCCTGGCCACTTTTCTCAAAATGTTGTCCAATAATAAGTTTTATTTTATTTGCTTTTCTGGAACCCAATAATACATTTTAAAATTGCTGGGTAAGACATTCTATTATTTTTTATAATGGACGTGGACTTTATGCGTTAGAGGGTGTTTAGTAAATGAATTGAGTTTGAGTTGAGTTAAAATTTTTAAGTTTGAATAGTATTAATTTTTGAAAAAGTAGTTATAAATTTTGTTGATTTTTCAGAAAAAAAAATTAAGATAAAAAAGTACAGTTTAGTTTGAGTGAAAATGTAATACCAAACACCCCATTAATATTTTTTCTTTCCCAAGTACCAAAGTTAGAGTTTGGGTCTTTTTTATAACTTATTTTTACCGACGCTGACGTTATATTAATTAGCATTATTTATCAATATTTTAAAACAAATTCCGATCCTTGATATTTCCAATGCTCGCTTTTATCTTCAGAACATTATAGCATATGAATATATTTTTTAAAACGTTAGTCTTTGATTAAGAAAATCCTATAATAAATGTTAGTTTATCAATTCTCTCAGAAGCAATTATTTTAAGTTTTTATAAAAATTGGTAAACAAACAATTATTTTAAACTCCAGTACAAATTGACAAATAAACATGTGTAGAGAATGAGATGAACCCGAAGCCAAATTTTGGTTCTACAGTTCTACTTTTGTCCAACGATAGGTCTATAGTCAAGTACTACTGAAAGTCAATTAACGAAAAGAAGTAATGTAAGGTCACTCTCCAATTAGTATTTTAGTTTGTTTGTTTTTTTATCGAAATAGTAAAAGAAGTTTATAAGAAATTAAGAATACTAAATTTATATTAACAATCATCAAAAATATATGTCATCAAAAAAAATTAAAGTAACAAAGTTAAAACTGGCTGTTGTAACTTATAACCAGGATAATTTCCAGCCAAAAAAAAAAAAAAAAAAAAAAAAAAAAAAACTTATAACCAGTAAATTTCTACCAAAATTTATAACCAGTAAATTCCTTGTTAGTTACCTGTTCTAATTTTAACTACTAATCGTTGAAAATTGTTGTCTAGAAGACTAGAACATTGATTATATCGAATTTCTTATTTGTTATGTTCGGACAATTGTTTTTTCTTGCTTTTTTCTTTTTTCTTTAACAACTTTCCACTTTAACAAATTTTTTTTAAAAATAGATTTTGAACTGCATAAAAAATCAGTTAAAAAAAAAAAAGAGATCTTTAGTTAAAAAAAAAAAAAAAAAAAAAAAAAACTAATGGCTTAAAGAAAGTTATTTGCAAATAATTGTTATGCAACATGCCTTTTCCTGCTGCATGTAAATATTTAAAAAAAAAAAAACGGAGGTATAAGATTAATTTAATAGCTTCCATTAATATCACCATGCCTAAGTATGATATCGATTATGGAGGCCGCAGAATGCATTTTAATTTTATTTTTTTTAATATATTGAGCCTGGGTAACCATTTTATTAATGTAAAAGAAAACCTTCAACATTATGAACCTAAGACCCCATAAATCTAAGACCTAAAAACCCTAACAATCCATTTAGTAAGAGGGAAAGAAAAGATGAGGAAGAGAAAACATATAACAGAGAGAAAATGTGAGTGCGAGAAAGAAAGTTGGTTTTCCTTTATCATACTCGATATGATAAGAGAAAGTAAATTTCGGTTCTATTTCTTCAGCTCCTCATGAAAATAATCGACAATGAAAAAGAGGTTGGAGGTGGTGTCGTTTCTCCCGTGACTTGCCCTATTGCAGATGAATTCATGTCGTTTGCCGTCGGATCAGCTGCTCAGCAGCTTGGAATCCCTCTGGTGAACTTCTTCCCTATTGCCCGTTGCTTGTAGCTTTTTGGCTTTGAAATAGTTGCGTCCACTTCTTGGAAAGGAATTATATAATTAAGCCTCTGTTTGGCAAATCATCTTAAACTTAAATTTTTCATCTCAGTTTTTGTCTTTTTCTGAAAAGTCAACAAAAATTATAACTAGTTTTTAAAAAATTAACCAACTAAAACTTAAAAATTTCAACTCAAACTGTTTTACCAAACGACGCATAAGTGTGTTAAGAGTTCCAAACTTGTTTATTATTGTTTGTTATTTTCCCTTGTAATTCACAAATTTATCTGTTTAATTCTATCTTAATGAAACTTGTAAAATAATTATCTTATAGTTTGCTGCTTTTTAATCGGGGGGAGTTACCTAAAATAAAGATAATTCATTTCCTATTTATAAGAGAGAAATCAAGCACGAAAAATTAAGATTTTCCAAATAAACAAATGTTACACCTCTAGAGAGTCCTGCCATGTTTTCTATCAAAAATAACATGACACAAAACAACGAGAAGATCCCAGTCTAAATTTTGGTTCTAATTCATCCGTCCCGGAAGAGGTCTATGAAAGCACTTAAAACTAAACAAAACATTTTTGAGAGCCGTGACCAAGTAGATGTTTTGGAGCTTCGAATGTTGCCCAAATTTGTCCTTTTAGATTATATATATATATATATATTGTACAAGTCAAAAACATAACAGTCTACTACCGGAAAGGAAGAAAGATTCGCAAGGCAATGATTAAGGAAGCCTTGGGACATACGTAAGAAGTATCTACGCGGCCAGGTCCTATTTGAGAGACTTACATAAAAAATATATATATATATATATTATTTAGAGGTATATATGTAAGACAAAGTATACAATTTATGAAATTTTGTTTTTCTTAGGGTTTGTTTGGCAAACATCTCATTTTAAACTAAACTGTACTTTTTTCATCATGATTTTTGTCTTTTTCCCAAAAAGTTTTTTGTCTTTTCTGAAAAAATTTTTTGTCTTGTCTAAAAAGTTACTATTACAACTAAAATATTTCAACTCAAACTAACATACCAAACAAACCCTTAACAAAAATTCAACTTCTATAAATATATTTTTGCTAGCAAAACTTTTTTTTTCCTCCTTTAAATTTTTTTTTTTTCCAGATTAGATGATGCTTTGAAAATAAATACAAAAATGTGTATTTTTTTTTTCTTTTGGGGTAGTGAACAAAAAAGTGAAGTTACGTGATGAGAAATAAATATTGTAGTTGAGAATTGACAAATGCATTAGTTACTACTTTCAATTTTCAAGTTTGACCCGGATGGTTTATGTTTTTGCTTTAGGATTTTCTTTTTGGCTTTGAGATCCATTTGCCTTTCGGCGGATTTGTTGTTTTCGATATTCTTGTGTTTCCTTTCTAATTTAATAATATCCCTACGCAGAGTATCAATATAACAACAACAACAACAACAATAATAATAATAATAATATCCAAATGCAGGATTAGGGGTGTTAATTACCTAATTGGGATGTTTTTCCTTTCTAAGATTATTTATCCATTCTCATCTTTTGTTCAAAGAAAGTTTGTGAGTTTACTTGAATTTTTGTTAGATTACACACACACGCGCGCATGTATGATGCATCTATCCTATAAGGTTGCATGCAAAAGTTTTGGTTTTAAATAAATAAACTAATAAAAACATTTATATATTTTGCAGAAATGCATAAAATATATTTTGTTTATATATAGAAATTAATATGGTTTGGTTTAGTTTTTTTTCTTTTAATCAATTCTTCATTTAGTATGCTTTAGATCTGATTTTTATTTTTTATTTTTATCCGACGTTCCGTACTAGGTTTCTCTTCTGACTCCTAAGTCCTTCGATCCACATTTTGGATGAATTAAAATGTGGGGCCTAAGTGATGTTGTCTTCCGCTATGTATATCGATCAAACACGTAAAATACATGTGTTCTAGAGAAAAACAAACAAACACAATATATATATATATATAGATGTTTTGAGTACCCTAAATTATTAAGACACAAATTAAGAAACAGAGAAATGAATTCCGTGGAAGAAGTAGTAGCGTCTGGCTCACATAAGCCTCACGCTATGTGCATTCCTTTTCCAGTCCAAAGCCACATAAAGGCAATGCTCAAATTCGCAAAGCTACTTCACCAAAAAGGCTTTTCCATAACCTTTGTCAACACCGAATTCAACCACAATCGCTTACTCAAAAGCACTTCTTCCGACCACCACCACTTCCTCTCCGGCGGTTTTTCTGATAATCACTTTCACTTCAAAACAATTCCCGATGGCCTTCCACCTTCCGATCCCGATTCCACACAGGACATACCTGCTCTCTGTGATTCAGCTTGGAAGAACATGTCGGCTCCGTTTCTTCAGCTCCTCGAGAATATAAACGACAATGAAAAAGAAGCTGGAGGTGGTGTCGTTTCTCCAGTGACTTGCATCGTTGCTGACGGATTCATGTCGTTTGCCGTCGGATCAGCTGCTCAACAGCTTGGAATCCCTCTGGTGAAGTTCTTTTCTATTTCCGCGTGTGGCTTGCTGGCTTTGAAACAGTTGCGTCCAGTTCTTGACAAAGGACTTTTACCATTAAAAGGTGAATCTAAATATTGCTTGTTCTTCGATGTGTGTGTGTATTTTTTATTTATTTATTTTGTTCTTCGATATTTATTGTGTTCTTTATAAGGTCGGAAAAAATTAGTTATTTAAAGCAACACATGACATATAATTCGAACTACCAGTTACATAGTGATGTTATTTCTTTTTTCAAATCAATTTAAAGACTCATCTAAAGCTTTCTAGATTTCTATTAAAATATTTAATTTCATAAATAGTATAAACTTTGATTATTTTATGTTTAACAATCATATTATTCTAGTAATTAATTATCAGTTGTTATCATAAGTTATCAATTACTGTGTAACTTTAGCAATTATAATAATGATTGCTGACAGACCTGCCGGAAGGGGGGGGGGGGGAGCGCGGAATAAAAACCTTATCAATGAAATAATTTTTTGTGTGCTCAACCTTGCTTATTTCTTATTATCAAAATGTCTCATTTTGTTCTGTATTTTCATGAATACTATAATCATCATCTTTATTTTAATTTCACGTTAAGACCCTCACTTTTGACAAAATTTGACATATGATCTTAAGGTTCGATAGTAAGAAACATTTTGACGACGAGTTTTATCAAAGTAATCAAGTATAAAGTGAGGTTGTTAAACTTACGCGCTTAAAGACTAGCAAAATTTGTCAAAAAAGAAGTTATTAACATAACATTAAAAAAAACGATAGTAATATTCCTGACAGCACAAAATTAAATTAAACACGGTCTTCTTATAAAATTTAAGAAAGATTTCGATATGTAACCCTGTAAAAAAAATGAAACGAATCTAATAATCTGGCATATGATCATACGTGATTGATAAGAAAAACTTGAAGTTATGTAGTATTAAGTTGTTCTCCAAAGAAGTAGGATTAAGCTTCTTTCAAGTAACTAAGGTTGATATGATCATATCTAATCCGTTCTTTTTTGTTTTCTTGTGGATGTTACAGATGAGAGCAGTCTAACAAACAACATTAATCTAGACATATTTATAGACTGGGTTCCGGAAATAAAAAGCATCAGACTAAGAGATCTACCAACTTTGTGGCGAATTACAGACTCCAATGATCTCGTGTTTAACTTTTGCATGGAAATAGCTGAAAATGCTTCTGAAGCTTCAGCTGTTGTCATTCACACTTTTGATGCACTAGAAAGAGATCTTCTAGATGCTCTCTCATCAGCACTCCCAAATTTGTATGCAATAGGCCCACTTCAACTTCTCCTCAATCGCTTACCGAAAGATCCTTTAAAGCCTATTCAATACAACTTGTGGAAAGAAGAAACCGAGTGCTTAAAGTGGCTCGACACCCAGAAGTCAAATTCTGTGATTTATGTGAATTTTGGAAGCATCACAGTGTTGACACCACAACAAGTGGCTGAATTTGGATGGGGACTTGCAAATAGTGGTCATCCATTTTTTTGGGTGATTAGGCCTGATTTGGTCATAGGTGAATCCGCTTGTTTGTCACGTGAGTTCATGACTGAAACTAGAGAGAGAAGCTTAATTTCAAGTTGGTGTCCACAAGAGGATGTCCTTAACCACCCATCAATTGGAGGATTCTTAACACATTGTGGATGGAATTCAATCATTGAGAGCTTGTCATGTGGAGTGCCTATGTTGTGCTATCCTTTATTTGCCGAGCAACAGACAAATTGTAGGTTTGTTTGTAATGAGTGGGATGTTGGTTTGGAGATTGACAATGATGTAAAGAGAGGTCAAGTGGAAAATCTTGTTAGAGAGTTGATGGAGAAAGAGAAGGGTAAGAAAATGAAGAGTAAGGCCATGGAATGGAAGAAATTGGCAGAAGAGGCGACTGGTGCACAAGGCAGTTCATCATTGAACTTTGACAATTTGGTGAGCCAAGTCATGTTTTGCCAAAAGCTAGCTAGATCTTAAGGTTAAAGTTGACCAAATTGTAGTACTATTGCTGTATTGTTGTTCTTTTGCCCTTCTCTTAAACTTTTGAGCTCTTGGCACTTCAGTTCAAGTTGACCAAATTTTTTTTGCCACTTTGGTCCCCAACTTTGTTAACAAAGGAGTTCACAGAAAAATTAACAAAGTAACGTCGTTTGGAAGTCTGGGGGACTCACAAATCAAGATTTTAAAATTACAGAACCAAGGGAGAAGAGTTCAAAATCAGAACTAGCTAGTTTATTATTATATGTCACTTTCCCTTGTACTAGTCATATTTATCAGTTCAGTTACATATTATAGTTGTAATAAAATTACCTTATTCATTTCATTCGAATAAAGAATAAAGATAATCTTGTGTCCTATAATTTATGAGCGAGAAATCAAACACGAAAAAAATCTTTTCCAAATAAACTAATATTACACCTCAAGAGAATCCTGACTTGCTCTTTCTACCAAAATTAACTTGTCATGACTATGCAATGTGAAGAACCAGGTTACAAGTTGGTTCTTCATATTTCCCCGAAGAGGTCTTCCTTTTTTAATTAAAAAAAAAAAAACATTTTCAGCCATTACATATTTATAGACATTTACATATGGCAGATAACATTTTTTAAAATATCAAATAATTAAACAGCTAGAAAAGTTGAAACAAATTTAGTGCAATTTGATTACGGAAACTTCAAATAGGACTGATAACTACAAGGGGAAAACAAAACATTTTGAGAGCCGTGAACAAGTAGATGTTCATTTTCAGAGTCAAAAAGAAAAAAAGAGGTATACATTATTTTTTTAATTTTTAATTTTTAAATTTTTTTGTTTTTAGCGATAAGAATTCAACAAGTCAATTAAACAGAATAGTCTACGAAAGAAGCAAGAAACGTTTTGCTAGCCAATGATTAAGGAAGCCTTATTGTGTTGGAGAATGAGTGAGAAGAAGAACAATGAAGAAAAAGAAAACTAAAACCAAAGATGGGTTTAAGACAGATTGAGAATACTTTTCTTTATCAAGATCTTATTTTTACTCTCACTGTTGAGTTTGCTAAAGAGTTAAACTACAAATTTGACCGGATTAATTGAGTATAAGGGATATTCTGAGGTTGTTAAAATGATTTTTCCTTAACGTTTACAGAATTTGTCAAAAAAGAAAAAAGTTACAAAAACAAAGTCAAAAACAAGATTAATTATGGAATTCCTAAAAACACAATATAAAACCTGACATTACCATTAAATTTAGAAAAAGGTTTAGGTACTTTTCCCTATGAAAAAGTGAACCCATCACCCCCTCTCACCCCTATTTATAGAATTCAGCATGTGACCATTTGTGGTTGATTTGAAACATTAGAAGTTTTTTAGAATTACGCCAAGGAATGTATTATATATAGCATATTTATGAAAATTAAAATAATTTAATGGTATATTTATTTAACTGTTACCTAGTAAATAAACTTATTTACTAATTTATTTACTAACTAAATAATTAATTCACTTTAATACAAAACGCACTTATTACTCTTAAATTGTGCTATTTACTTCAATAGTTTCAAAGATATGCTAATATTTTTTAACTTCTGTAAATATATTATTTACCTCTTTTTCCTAAGTTTCTCTACAAAGAAGTAGGAATCTCAAGTGCAGTTCCATTATGGAAACTTTGAAAAGGACTGATAACTACAAGTGGAAAACAAAACATTTTGAGAGCCGTGAATAAGAAGATGTTCATATTCAGAGCCAAAAACAAAAAAACAAAAAAAACAAAAAAACAAAACAAAAAGTAGACTTTTTTTTTTTTAATTTTTTGTTTTTAGCGCAACAAGTCAATAAACAGAATAGTCTACCAAAGAAGCAAGAAAAGCTTTGTTAGCCAATGATTAAGGAAGCCTTACTGTGTTGGAGAACGAGAGAGAACAATAATAATAGAGGCAAAGAAAACGGAAAATAAAGATGAGTTGAGCCATATTGAGAATACTTTTCTTTAAGGTTTTATTTGCTCTCACTATTAAGTTTGTTAAAGAATTTAACGACAAATTATCCCCAAGATACGGTAAACCCTTGAATAAAATATCTAGCAATAATATTGTATTCCATAACAAAATATAAAATCTGTAAATTTTTGAAGTTTTTAAAAGTACAGAGGTGTCTTTTCATAAACCATTACTACCATGGTAATCCATGTAACCTTTTCCGAAAGGTGTCTTTTCATTGTAAAGACATCTCTTTTAGTATCTATTCAATTATCATAATTAATATATCTATTATTGATAACAATTCAATTTTGTATGAAAATATGTAATTAATAGACAAAATGGTTTGAATTAACTCAAAAAACACATTCAGAACATCTTATATCAGGACATATTATGCGGCCGCGCACCTGATTGATGCAGCCACACGACCCTCTCAGTCCTATTGTATATTATGATCTTATGTCAAATGAAAGACATATTACAATATCTCTTATGTATTGGTCTAAAAATTAAAAAAAATTAAAAAAAAAAAAAAAAAAAAAAAAAAAAAACAGACTAGTCCAACTCATCAACTTTTCACCCCCAGCAAAATCTTCTTCGGATAGGGTGTCGTTGAAAATAAGAACAGAAAATTTGCAAAGTTAAAATATGAGAAACAAATACTTGTTTAAATATAGATGTCGGCTTCGTTTAGTTCGTTAATTGAATTTGAAAATTTTAAGTTTTAATAGTAATTTTTCTTGATTTTTCAGAAAAGACAAAAAACTTTTTCACAAAAGGCAAAAAACTTTTTCACAAAAAGATAAAAACTGATATGAAAATTTTGAATTCGAACTCAAATCCCAAACAAGGTCGACATATGTATTAAACAGCTCAATTTATTACATATGCTGATGGAATATAATAAATTATTCATAGTATAGCCTCCGAAAGAATTGGAAACTTAAAAAGAGTGATTTTGATTCAATCATTAACTAAAAGGTTTTATTGGGAAATAAAACCATTAGTTATTAATATTAATTTTCAAGTTTGACCTGGTATGTTTTTGCCTACCTTCTTTACGCTTTTCTTTTTGGCTTTGAGCTTCATTGCCTTTTGGCGTATTTGTTATTTTCTAATATTATTTATTTATTTATTTATTTTTTATATTATCTAAATGCAAGATATGAGAAGGAATTTTAGATGTGAATGACCTAATTTGGAATTTTTTTTCCTTCCTCTAGGACTATTTATCCCTTATTGTCAATTTTTTAAAGAAAGTTTGCAAGTAATATTTAGTTGAAAGTTTTCAGTTTATTATAATTTTTGCTAGTTCAAAACGCCATATATGTATGTATCTATTCTGTAAAGCTGCATAAAAACAGTTTCATAGTTGCATAAAACGCTGGAGAGAATTTAACATAGATTTCTGACTTTTCCAATTTCTTATTTTCTTTTCATATATCCATAATTTTTTTCTAAAGCAACTCATTAGGTTTGATTTAAACTCTGTGAACCAATATGTATATAGGAGAGACTGTATACGGCATTTCTTTTCATAAGTTATTTGTATATATATATATTTTTTTGTTATGTAATGTGACAATCACATGATGATTCTAATGTATTATTATAATGTCATGTGACAAGATTTTAAATAAAAAATTATATATTTAAAACAATTATTTATTATAAGTTTTAGAAAAAAAAAATTAAGATAATTGCATGATATATGTGATCAATGTGATATCATATATATATATATATATATATATATGAGACACTTCTTAAATATGCATATATATATACACACACATTACATATTATTGTGATGATTGATGTATGTAAATTCTTAAACCTTATCAAGTATTTATAATTTATTTTTTGTATGATTTGATTTGATGTGACCTTTTGATGCATATCCGATTGGACTTCTCTTCCAAGTCCTTTGATGCGAATTTGGACGGAATAAAATGTGGGGGCCATGTGGTGATGTCTTTCCCTTCCAAACACGCAAAAATATACTTAATATCTAGAGAAAGACGACACCAAATCCGTAAATATCAGATGTGCTTTATTTGCCAAAATATATGGGTGCGTCCTCAACATATTTCTCTTTGATCAGCACACAATAAAGTACGACAAAAACATAAATTCACAGAAAGAGATATGGCTTCTGTGGAAGTGGTAGCTTCTGGCTCATACAAGCCTCACGCTGTATTCGTTCCCTTTCCACTCCAAAGCCACATAAAAGCAATGCTCAAATTCTCAAAGCTACTTCACCAAAAAGGCTTTTCCATAACCTTTGTCAACACCGAGTTCAACCACAACCGCTTCCTCAGAAGCGCCTCTCCCGACCTCCACAGCTTCCTCTCCGGCGGCTTTTCCGACATTCATTTTCGCTTCGAAACGATTCCTGATGGCCTTCCGCCTTCCGACCCCGATTCCACACAGGACATACCTTCTCTCTGTGAGTCCGCTTGGAAGAACATGTCGGCGCCGTTTCTTCAGCTCCTCAAGAAAATAAACGACAGTGAAAAAGATGCTGGAGGTGGTGTCGTTTCTCCCGTGACATGCATTTTTGCTGACGGATTCATGTCGTTTGCAGTTGGATCAGCTGCTAAGCAGCTTGGAATCCCTCTGGTGAAGTTCTTCTCTATTTCTGCGTGTGGCTTGCTGGCTTTGAAACAGTTGCGTCCAGCTCTTGAAAAAGGACTTGTACCATTGAAAGGTGAACATTTTATTCTTATATATAGCTTGTACTTATTTACTTCTTCTTCAATATTGATTGTGTTCTTCTCAAGGTCGACGGAAAAAAAAATAGTTATTTAAACAACACACGACTTACATTTCAAACTACGTGTTACATTAGTGAATTTTTTTTCTTTTTTTTTTAAAGCCAATTTAAAGACTCGTTTATAAACTTTCTAGATTCCTGTTTAAAAAATATTCTTGAATTGATAGTATAAGTTTTTAGTTTTTTCTTTTTTTAAGGGGATAAGTTTTTAGTATTTTCAGTGTAACTATCAGTTTATTTATTAATTATAGTAACTATCATAAGTCAGTTTAATGTAGTCACTAAGTGATATTAATTTTAATTTTAATTTTTAAATATAATTTATATGATAGATGAATTATCATTTTCTTATTATATTTAACAAATTTTTATTATATTTAACAAAATATAAAATGGATGTGAAATGACTCCAGCGAAATTATGAACTTTGCTTAAATCCGCTTACGTGGCGCAGCTCCGCCTTTACGTACAAAACAACAAATTTGAGGTGGGGCCTACATAAACTGATAGAAAGAAAACCAAGCCCACGCACATACGTCAAGATAGCAGAGTCCTCTATTATTTATTTATTTATTTATAAATAGACTTCTACAAATATATATATATACACGTGTACATATTGCCGTGGAGTGGAATTAGACTTTTAATTGTTTTTTTTTTTCTTTTTGGTAAATTAGACTTTTAATTGTCGTTTGATAGATGTATGGGTAGTTTTTAATATATCAAGTCAAGCATGTAGGGGTAGGTTTTAATGGGATGTAAAAATATACGTTTTGGAATAAATATTATTGTAACCCAAACGTCCGTTGTATCAAACAAACAACGAAAATTTTCTTATAAAAAAAACAACGAAAAAGTATTTATTTCTAATAGAAAAATAAGAAAATACTTGTTTACTATTAAGATATTATATGACGTATTACTTATAACATATATATTTTTATTTATATTACTATTTCAGCAGAAAAAAAAATAATGTGATTTGTATATTCTCTAACAAAAACATTTTCAAGATGCATATGTATAATATGTAGGAAAACAGTACAAAAAAGAAAACGACAATTACTTCTTGTTGGCGCGTGTAGGCACGTACGATTGGTGTCACTCGCAAGTACTATTTTTCTAATTCTTGTGATTATTACTGATAGACCTAGCGTAAGAACAAAATTTGAAAAAATAAAAATAAAAATCAGTGTCCTCAACGAAATACTTTTTTTTGTGCGCTGAACCTTGCTTTTTGTTTTATCCAAATCTCACGTTTTCTCCTATATTTTCATGAATGCTACTATCATCAATTATGTTATTAATTTTGTGTTAATATCCACACTTTTGACAAAATTTGACCAATTGTTATGGTTCCATATAAGAAACATTTTAACCACAAATTTAACCAGATTAATTGAGCATAAGGGATATTCTAACGTTGCCAAAATGATTTTTGCTTTAAGTTTGCAGAATTTGTCAAAAAAGAAAAAAGTTACTAAAAGAAAGCCAAAAACAAGATTAATTATGGAATTCCTAAAAACACAATATAAAACGTGACATTACCATTAAATTTAGAAAGAGGCTTTGGTACTTTTCCTTCTGAAAAAGTGAACCCATCATCACCATCTCTGCACCCCCATATACAGAACTCAGCGTGTGACCATGTGTGGTTGATTTGATTTGAAACACTAGAAATTTTTTATAATTACGTCTAATAAATAGCATAGTTAAGAAAATTAAAATAATTTAATGGTATATTTATTTAACTGTTAAAACAAATAAGATAGTAACTAGTTATAAACTTGTTTACTATTTTACTGACTAAGTAAATAATTAATTCACTTTAATATAAAACGCACTTACTACTCCTAAATTGTGCTATTTACTTCATTAGTTTCATAGATATGCTAGTATTTTTTTAACTTCTGTAAATATACTTCTTTTTCCTAAGTTTTTCTGCAAAGAAGTAGGAATATTATAAGTCTCTTTCAAGTAACTAAGGATGATATTATTGTATTTGATTTTTTTTTCTTTTTCTTTTTTTTCTTGTGGGCATTACAGGTGAGAGCAATCTAACGAATGACATTCTAGACACATTTATAGACTGGGTTCCGGGAATGAAAAGTATAAGATTAAGAGATCTACCAGCTTTATCACAAATGACAGACTCTGACGATCTTATGTTTAACTTCGGCATGGAAATAGCTGAAAAAGTTTTTGAAACTTCAGCCGTTGTCATTCACACTTTTGATGCACTAGAAAGAGAAATTCTAGATGTTCTTTCATCCACATTCCCAAAATTGTACGCAATTGGCCCATTCCAATTTCTTCTCAATCACTTGCCAAAAGATCCTCTAAAACCTATTCAATACAGCTTGTGGAAAGAAGAAACCGAGTGCCTAAAGTGGCTCGACACCCAGAAGCTAAATTCTGTGATTTATGTGAATTTTGGAAGCATCACGGTGTTGACACCACAACAAGTGGTTGAATTTGGATGGGGACTTGCAAATAGTGGTTATCCGTTTTTTTGGGTAATTAGGCCTGATTTGGTCATAGGTGAATCAGCTTGTTTGTCACAAGAGTTCATGGCTGAAACTAAAGAGAGAAGCCTAATTGCAAGTTGGTGCCCACAAGAGGATGTCCTTAGCCACCCATCAATTGGAGGGTTCTTAACGCATTGCGGTTGGAATTCGATTATTGAGAGTCTCTCTAACGAAGTGCCTATGTTGTGCTATCCTTTCTTTGCAGAGCAACAAACAAATTGTAGGTTTATTTGTAATGAGTGGAATATTGGCTTGGAGATTGATAACGATGTAAAGAGAGGTCAAGTGGAAAATCTTGTTAGAGAGTTGATGGAGGGAGAAAAGGGCAAGAAATTGAAGAGTAAGGCCATGGAGTGGAAGAAATTGGCAGAAGAGGCCACCGGTCCACAAGGCAGTTCATCTCTGAACTTCCACAATTTGGTGAACCAAGTTCTTTTGGCCTAAAAGCTATCTAGATCTTGAGGTTAAAGATTGACCAAAATATTGTGGTAGTTGCTATATTGTTGTCAAAATATTGTAGTACTTGCTAATATGGTTGTTCTTTTGCCGTTTAGGCTCTTTAAACTTTTGAGGTCTTTAAAATCTTTATTTCTCTGTCTCCGTGCTTACAAAAGGGCTGCTCTGGTGGATCCTAAATATCCAGTGAGAAACAAAAAAATCATTTCCCAATAAACTAATATTATACACTCCATGGAGTCCTGACTTGTTTTCTACCAAAACATGTCACTAATGAAGAACTAGGTTAAAATTTGGTTCTTCATCTGTCCCGAAGATTTTTTATTTATTTTTTTTAATATATGTTCTTTTTGGTGGTTGACAGTATTTAAAATTATAATAATTTCAGCCATGACAAATACTGAAATGATCGAAGAGAATGTTGCATATATTTTTATCTTTATTTTTAGTATACTATATTAAAAGAATTAAAGTGCTACCTTATTCACTTTAACATGCGACATCTTTTTTTCTTTTTCTTTTCCTTTCCATTTTCTTTTTTCGTTCTCTCATCTTTTTTTCTTTTCTTTTCTTTTTTTTTTTTTTTTTGTCACAAGTGAAACATATCTGAATTTTTTTTATAACCCAGATCAACTACTATTTTCTTATAACATCTTATCTCACAAATAATTTTCTATTTGATTTACTCTTTTTTTTTTAATGGTACATGACACATTTGGTGCTC
Organism: Ficus microcarpa; assembly: GCA_025413485.1. Lineage (NCBI taxonomy): Eukaryota > Viridiplantae > Streptophyta > Magnoliopsida > Rosales > Moraceae > Ficus > Ficus microcarpa. The sequence continues at coordinate 19,374,611 of CM046379.1, read as the reverse complement.
ACCTCTAATCACCTTCCTCTATTTTAAAAATCGAATGTTAACTTGCGTTCAGGCTCAATTATTTGCAACGAAGCCAACCCTTTCTTTTCCTCTTTCACGCCTTTACTCTTCTCCTCCTCGCCCCTTTTTTTTTTTTTTTTTTTTTTTTTTTTTTTTTTTTTTTTTTTTTTTTCCTTCCTTCTTCCGCCTGTTCAACGCGACAGACCTTGGGTTGGACCCCGTCGAAATGGAGGTCGCAATTCCGTCGAGACCAAGACACGATTCCATTGCATCCCAGACGCGAATTCATCACAACCCAGATGCTATTCCGCTGAGTCTCAATCACGATTCTGTTGCGAATCTAACTTTGATTACAAAATATAGTTATACATCTTCTCGACCAAGTAAAAAATCGCTTGCGGCCTTCTCGAAGTGTCTGGCTTTGATTCTAATGGCGGCTCGTCGGAGAACTCCTTCACCGGAGTCGACGCCATTGAAATATCAGCTTCGACTACACTCAGCGATACAAATCATTGCTGAGTGATTTTTGTTCATATTTGTGTCGGTCCACCAAAATACCATGTCATTGCCACATGCCCATGCCGACTAGGGTGCTCCCTGATGAACCTTTGCTTTACTCAACGTGGGGCCTAGGTTATATGATACCTCACAAAATTTATGTAACAGCTTTGCCCAATATGGGGCCTAGGTTGTGTAATACCACACAAAATTTATGTAATAACTTTAGCTTTGCTCAATGTGGGGCCTAGGTTGTCTAATACCACACAAAATTTATTTAATAACCTAGGTTGTGTAATACCACATAAAATTTATTTAATAACCTTAGCTTTACTCAATGTGGAGCCTAGGTCGTCTAATACCACACAAAATTTATTTAATAACCTAGGTTGTGTAATACCACATAAAGTTTATTTAATAACCTTTGCTTTACTCAATGTGGGTCCTAGGTTGTGTAATACCACACAAAATTTATGTAATAACCTTAGCTTTACTCAATGTGGGGCCTAGGTTGTCTAATACCACACAAAATTTATTTAATAACCTAGGTTGTGTAATACAACATAAAATTTATTTAATAACCTTAGCTTTACTCAATGTGGGGCCTAGGTTGTCTAATACCACACAAAATTTATGTAATACCAGAGAAAAACAACACAAAATATAATAATAGAGTTGTGCTTTTATTCTATTTTATTTTTATTTTTGGCTAATGGAAATAAGAGATGTACTTCACCTTTCTCCTCAGTATATTTCTCTTTGATCAGTACACACTAAATTGCCAACATAGGCATAAATTGACAAAGCGAGAGAGCAATGAATTCTGTGGAAGAAGAAGTAGGAGCTTATTCTGGCTCATATAAGCCACACGCCGTATGCCTTCCTTTTCCAGTCCAAAGCCACATAAAGGCAATGCTCAAATTCTCAAAGCTGCTTCACCAAAAAGGCTTTTGCATAACCTTTGTCAATACCGAGTTCAACCACAATCGCCTACTCAAAAGCATTTCTCCCGACCACCACCACTTCCTGTCGGGCGGCTTTTCCGATAATCGCTTTCGCTTCGAAACAATTCCCGATGGCCTTCCGCCTTTCGACCCGGATTCCACACAGGACATGCCTTCTGTCCGTGATTCCGCCTGGAAGAACATGTCGACAATGGAAAATAAACGACAATGGAAAGGAAGCTGGAGATGGTGTCGTTTCTCCCGTGACTTGCCTTTTTGCTGACGGATTCATGTCGTTTGCCGTCGGATCAGCAGCTCAGCAACTTGGAATTCCTCTAGTGAGCTTCTTCTCTACTGCTGCGAGTGGCGTGCTGGCTCTGAAACAGTTGCGTCCACTTCTTGAAAAAGGACTTGTACCATTAAAAGGTCTGGACTTCACATATTTAGCTACTACTTATTTACTTATTCTTCAATATATATACATATATATATATATATATATATATATTTTAAAAGCCAATTTAAGGACTCGTTTAAAAATTTCTCGATTCCTATTTAAAAAAATAGTATTGCATTAATAGTATAAATTTTGATTATTTTTTGTGTAACTATCAAATTATTTTAGTGATTATAAAAATTAATAGTAATTATCATAAGTTAATACTGTGTCACAATGGCAGTTATAATAAGAAAAAAATATTAGAGACACTACTTTTAATCATAATTTTTGAGTATCAACTTATGTGATATGTGAGATGTGAGTTATCATTTTTTATTAATAGATATGTAAAGGATTATTACATCAATCGATTATATTTAGGATTATTTTTATCTATGCCTCATGAATTTTAGAGTCACTCAAACTTTGTTAGGATTTTTTGTTAAAAATAGACGAAAAAAGATCACATGATTGCACTTAATTCACTTTTTTTGTTAGTTTTTAACTAAAATTCTGATAAAAGAAGTAAAATAGTTTACATTCAAAGTTCAAGCAGCAAAGTCTGAGTGTTCAAGATGCAATATGATAGTGACCATAAAATTCAAGGGACATAAATGAGAATAATCATTATATCTACTGTTGAAAAGATTACAACATACCATCATGTGAGTTGATATTCAAAAATTGAGAGATTAAAGTTAATGTCTCTAGTATCACTTTTCTAATAGTGACTTGTGATTATTGTTGATAGACCTAGCGTAAGAACCAAAAAAATCAAAAAATCAAAACCAATATTCTCAATGAAATATTTTTTGTGTGCTAAACCTTGTTTTGTTTTATCGAAATATCATGTTTTCTCCCATATTTTCATGAATGCTATTATATCATCAACTTTGTTTTTAAGTTTGTGTTAAGACCCTATTTTTGACAAATTTTGAGAAAATGTTAAGGCTCGATATAAGAAACATTTTAACCACAAATTTGACCAAATTAATAGAGAATAAGGGATATTCCGAGGTTGCTAAAATGATTTTTTTGCACTTAAAGTTTAGCAAAATTTGTCAAAAAAGAAGTTAGTAAAATAAAGTTTAAAATGGGTTCATGAAATTCCTCAAAACTAGGGATGATAACAGGGCAAGGCGAGGCAGAGCTGGAAAATGTTTTTCCATCCCCATTCCCATTTATATCGAAGCGGAGCTGCAGACGAGGATTCCCTATTGGAAAGGCTCTCTCATGCACACCCATTCTCCATATATTATAATTATAGATTTGAAAAAAAAAAAAGAAAACAGTAAAAGCAAAAATGAAATATAAATTAAGTTTAAAACCAAAGATTATATAAACGAATAAAATTTTGAACCTATGCAAATGGAATCTTAAATATAAAGCCATTGAAGGTTTCATCCAAATGTTACAAACTCTAAAAACTAAACTTTTATAAAACACTTAAACTAAAAAATCTTGAAACCATAAAAAATACACATAAAATTCTCATTCTTTGTCTATTTGATATATATATATATATATATATATATATGAAATCACACATGTATATAAATGGGGAATGGGTGGGGCGGGGAGTGGAGTGCTTTTCCCGACCCCGCTCCTCTAATTTTTGGAAATAAGATTTCATCCACATATCCCTCCCCATCTTTAAATTTTATCTCTCATCCCCACCCCGTTCAGGATGGATCCCTATAGGACCCCGTAATATTTCTATCTAGAACCCTATAGATAATATTGCCATCCCTACTGAAAACACATTATAAAACGCAACATTATGGTTAAATATTTAAAAAGTTATATACTTATCCCATGAAAAATTTGAACCCATCTGACAATCTGTGCACCTTATTGTCTTCAGCATGTGGCCATATGCGATTGATTTGAAACACTAAAAGTTATAGATTATTAAACTAAGGAATATATAATAAATAGTACATTTATGAAAGCTAAAAATAAGTAAATAGTATATTTATGAAACTTTGGAAGGAAATAGCATATAACTTAGTAATTAAGTTTATTTATTACGTAAACATGTTAATTTACTCTTAGTATAATACGTACATATATACTTTTTTTTAATTCATAAAACGTATTTTTTACTTGTAAATAGTTGTAAATATGCTAATATTCTTTTAACTTCTTGTAAATATGCTATTTATTTCTTTTTCCCATGAAGTTTTTCTGCAAAGAGAAGTAGGATTAAGTTTCTTTCATGTAACTAAGGATGATATTTTTGTATTTAATATATATATATATATATTTTTTTTTTTTTGTGGCCATTATAGATGGGAGCAGTTTAACAAAGGACATTCTAGACACATTTATAGATTGGATTCCGAGAATGAAAAGTATAAGATTAAGAGATCTACCAATGTTATCACAAGTTACAGATTCCAATGATCTTACATTTAACTTTGTCATGGAAATGGTTGAAAAAGCTCCTGAAGCTTCGGCGGTTGTCATTCACACTTTTGATGCACTTGAAAGAGATATTCTTGATGCTCTCTCATCCACACTCCCAAATTTGTATGCAATTGGCCCACTTCAATTTCTTCTTGATCGCATACCAAAAGATCCTCCAAAGCCTATTCAATACAGCTTGTGGAAAGAAGAAACCAAATGCCTAAAGTGGCTCAACAGCCAGAAGCCAAATTTTGTTATTTATGTTAATTTTGGAAGCATCGCAGTGTTGACACCAAAACAAGTGGTTGAATTTGGATGGGGACTTGCAAATAGCAATCATCCGTGTTTTTTTGGGTAATTAGGCCTGATTTGATCATAGGTAAATTAGCTTGCTTGTCACATGAGTTCATGGCTGAATCTAAAGAGAGAAGCCTAATTTCAAGTTGGTGTCCACAAGAGGATGTCCTTAATCACCCATCAATTGGCGGATTTTTAACACATTGTGGTTAGAATTCAATCATTGAGAGTCTCTCTTGTGGAGTGCCTATGCTGTGCTATCCATTCTATGCGGATCAACCCACAAATTGTAGGTTTGCTTGTTGTGAGTGGGATGTTGGCTTGGAGATTGATAATGATGTAAAGAGAGGTCAAGTGGAAAATCTTGTCAGAGAGTTGATGGAGAAAGAGAAGGGTAAGAAAATGAAGATTAAGGCCATGAAGTGGAAGAACTTAGCGGAAGTGGCCACCGGCCCACAAGGTAGTTCATCCCTTAACCTTGACAATTTGGTGAGCCAAGTTCTTTTGCCAAAAAGCTAGCTAGATCTTGATATAAATGGTTGATCAAAGTGTACTAAGGTGTTATCTTTATCCAAGGAATTGTTGGTTCAAACTTATAAAGAATCCACCAATACATAGTTTATGTCGAGAAATAAACTCATGCATGTAGCATGACTCGAACCTTATTCAAAGGATAACCTCCAAACAAGACTTCTCACCACCTTATCACCACTACCACCATTGGTATGGTACGTACTTACTATTGTTTGCTTTTCATCGGTAGTTTTCTTTTTTTCTTTTTTTGGTCTTTTATTATTATTATTATATATTATTGTTCTGTTTTCTCTTGTACTTCATATTTATCTGTGTGATTTTTTTTTTTTTTGGTGAATGTATTTATTTGTGTGATTATTTCTTAATGAAACTAGAACAAAATTACCTCATTTGCTTTAATTGAATCGGTGTCTTGCGTAAAACAAAGAATTTTCAATTTTCTGAGTTATAAATCGAGCAGGAAAAAGATTGTTTTGGAGCATCGAATTGAACCATATTTTGTTTTTAGCGACACATGTATAATATTGTACCAAAAAAAATAAAATTATTAAAAAGAAAAAAGACTAGTCTGCCAACAGAAGGAAGAAAGCTTTGCTGCTGATTAAGGAAATCCTTGGAATGGAGCATATGGACATATGTTTCCTGCCCTCGAGTAAGAAAACGTACAATGTACATACGAGTCTCTTATATTTAATAGTATATTTGACATATATAAATTTTTATTTTTTTAGATTCATATGACAACTTGTTGATGACTACATGTAATATCACGATATTTTGAAATATTTATTATAAATGACAAATATCAACAGAAAATATTGAACATTAATAAATTAGGTATTAATCTTGATGTTATAGATATTGAATCATATGATCGTTGGATAAGAAATTTTGACTACATATTCAAGTGGTTCATATATCTAAATTTACGAATTAATGATACAAATATCAAAAATTTATTGAGGAGATATTATATGTACTGGATTATAATTTTCCTTATTTTCTCTTTAAATAAATTTGAATGAAAACTTTAGTTCTTCCTCTCTGTTCATATGAAACTATTATTTAGGGAAAAGAATATGAATGACACAAATTTAAAGACCATCACATCAATATGATATAAAAAATAAGCACTAGACTAACATAACACAAAACTAAACTAAAATTAACTAAAATTTATGTTATGTTGGTCAATAGATGGAAAAAAGGTGTTGATCAATATATGAAAAAAAGGTGGTTATTTAAATAATTTTCTCTATTAAAAAATTATTTATCAAACAGCTAGCCGTATTTATTAAATATAATAACAAAGTGCAACATGTTTATTATTTATTAATGTTTGTTACTCTTCCTTAAAAACATGTTCAAATTTTTATCGAGTAACGGATTGTTGAAAGGGGTACATGCCTCAATTTAAATTTAGAAACACAAATTTGGTTATATCTCTATTTATAAAGAAAAATTATGATTTTTCTTGATTGAAAGAAAAAAGGAAATATATTATTTAAAATTAAATTATTTATTAATTTCTTTCGCAATATCCCGTTTAAAAACTCTGCTAAGTTGGTGCTCTATATAAAAGGGAAATTGAAGGGAAGAAGCCAAAAATGAGGAATGAAAGCAAGGTTTTTGTTAGTTGGAGATCCAAATGCGAAGGTTTAAAAAGTTGGGGACCACAAGCGCAATTATTCCTAAAAGACATACAAAGAAAAAACAAAAACAAAAACAAAAACAAAAGGGACTTCTACTGTGGGGGATGTATTTTTTCCTTCACCGATAAGGCAAAATTTGTTCACAGTTAGATTTGAATCCAACGGTAGTAAACATTGAAGGAATACCAAACTAAAATAAGGCGACCACATATGATTCCATCAAATTAAATTATTTGCATAAAAAAAGGGGTAGGAATTGCTCTGGATTAAGTTTAATTTTAATTAAATTGTATTTTTTTATATTAATTTTATTTTTTTTAAATCAATAAAATTTCTAATTAATTTTTAAAAAATCAATTTAGTCCAATTTAAAAATTTTATCTTTTAACTAACTTACTAGATAGAGGTTAAGCTTCTATTCTATTCGCAAAATTCATCGAGGAGGCCGGAGGAGCTCACGCTGCCGGAGGGAGGGGAAGTTGGATTCGTGTCGATGTCAGACATCACCGAACGGCTTGGTGAAGCTCTCGCTCGATGTTGTGGGCGTAGATCTCGTTCCCGACTATGGTGGTTGGATGACAAACGGCACTACGGTGGCAGATCTGATTTCACAGATCGCACATAGTCGGCTGGGTTGTGACAAATCTAGTTGTTTGTCTTCATGCTTGTTGACGTGCCATCCAAGTTTGAGTTTTTGCTCACCTTTGCCAAGAATTGTTCTTTGTTTTTCTTTTTGGTAGATGCAATTTTTTTTTTCCCCTGAGATTTGATGAGTTTGTCGTAATTATAGTTTTTGATGGATTCCTCCATGTTTTAATTTTGTTTCGAACTTGTGAATGATTATGGTAGACCCATACCTATTAAATCTGAGAAAAAGAAGTTATTTCTTCATTAAATCGTATTATTTTCAAGTAATAGCAGAATTGAGATTAAAGATTTGGTTTTAAGCTCCAACACCAAAGGGAAGCAATATCCTGGAAAAAAAAAAAAAAAAAGTTAATAGAGTGTGGAATCCTATTACAACAACTCCACTTCTTTCTCAAGGGGTTAATTTGAAATCATTTGTTTAGGTTTTTTCAAACAAAGAAAAATAATGCTCTGTTTGGCGTTTGAGTTCATCTTAAATTAAACTATATTTTTTTATCTCAATTTTTATCTTCTTCTAAAAAATTAACAAAATTATTATTAATTTTTAAAAAGTCGTTCAATTATAATTTAAAAATTTTATCTTCAATTAACTTATCAAACGGCGGCTAAGAGTTCATCTATAGATGAAGAAAGGGGAGGAAAGAAAAAAGAGTTCATATTCGCACTGTCGCCACCATTCGTCTGGAGTAGGTAGGCTTGCAATTCCAGTTGAAACCAAGAAATTAAAAAGAAAAAACTCATGAACATAATCGTGATTAAGGGTTTGCTTGGTAAATTAGTTCATTTCAATTCAAACTATACTTTTTTTTGTCTTTTTTTCAAAAAATTTTTGTCTTTTTCTCAAAAAGTTTTTTGTCTTTTCTGAAAATTCAAAAAAATTTACTATTACAACTAAAATATTTCAACTCAAACTAACCAACCAAACACACTATAAGTAAGGGAAGGAACAAAATTCTCTGGTTTTTTTTTTTTTTTCCTTCTTTTCTTTTCTTTTTTCTTTTTTCTTTTTTTAAGCGTAATAATCACATGTAAGTGTTCTATGGTAATATTGGTACATCTATTAAATCTAGACCATTTAAAACTAATCGTAAGGTAGACAATTTTTACCCTATCGGTGGGGGAAAAAGTACGGAATTAGCCAAAACAAAAACAAAAAGCAGAAGGGCGCGAAAGTATGTAGCGGTAATGAAGCCAAAGCGGCGAAATTCAAATCTAAAATCAAACGAAATAAAAAGAAATCATTTTGTTTTAGAGAGAGAGGAGAGGAGAGAGATAGGAGAGAGAGAACCATGAAGATCGAAGCAAAGCGCTCCGTCATCGAGATCCAAGACGACGACGGCGACGGCGACGAAGACTTCTTCTCTCAGGTGGCCGCATTGGAGGCCGCCGCGCTCGCCTCCTCCAAGCGCCGGCGAATCACGCCGTCCCTAAACGCCGTTGTCGTTCCGAAATCCCCTGCTGATATCTCCAACTCCAAGAAAGAGATCTCCGCACCCTCCGCTGGTGACGCCGACGAGGGTTTGTACTTGGCCGCCCTCAAGGGAAACCACAGCCTCGTACGTCAAGCAGCCGCCGCCAAAGGAAACGACGCCGTCTTCGGCGGCGGAGGCGGAGGAGATTCCTGCTTCAAGTGCGGGAAGTCCGGGCACTGGGCTCGTGACTGCGATTCGGCACCCGGAGGAGGCGGCGGCGGAGGTGGTGGAAATTATGGTAGTTCTGATCCTTCGATCCCCGAGAAGAGCTGTCCCTGTGGATTAGGGATTTGTACGGTTCTCACGGCCAATACTGAGAAGAATCGGGGCCGGAAGTTCTACAAATGCCCTCTCAGACAGGTTTTGTTCATCGATTAACTCGTTTTTAGGGTTCGATTTTCCGTTTTTAAGTTTCGATTTTTCTTTGTTTGGCAGGAAAATGGAGGTTGTGGTTTTTTCGAGTGGTGTGACAATGCTTCTGTTGAGAATAGTTATTCCATGGCGGGTGGGAGTGGGAATTACACATCTGATTCTTCGTTTCCAGGGCTGCCTTGTCCCTGCGGTGCAGGTTTATGCCTCATCTTGACTGCAAAAACTGGAAAGAATATCGGCCAGCAATTCTATCGGTGCCCTGCCATCCAGGTAAATTTTTTTCTTTTCTTTTAGCCAATGATTTTGATTTAGTTTATTGCGAACTACGTTGTTTGAATTTGCCACTTTTTGTTAGTTCTGTAAATTTTTCACATTAAACAGAAATAAATTGATATGGATGTTCAACTTATTGGCAAGGAGAAAAAAAAAAAAAAAAAGAATAAAAAGAATCACTACATTATTTAGCTCAATAGCAAGTTAGCTTAATGGATGCTCAAAAAGTTGGATGCGATCGGTTAGCTTGGTATGCTATGTGCACGAACATAAAATATTTGGGGCTTTGCACGGCATCAGCTCTGCAAGAGATAAGATCGACCTCACAAAGGTGGTTCCAATGGCGAGGATGAATACCGCCTAGTATCTCTTAGAGTGAGCTCCGTGCTGAGTTGAATATAATCACTCGTGTTTGAATGTGTGTTGTACTTGTATGCAAAAACTTTGGCTTTGAAGTAGAAAAGAGTGAAGGATGTGATTTAGTAGAAATGCATTTGTTGGTTGAGTCCTACTTTATAGAGTAAGTTAGTTCTCACATTATCATGAGGAAGACTTTCAATTATTTGTGGTCTAGCAGCACCTGCAACATATCTATAATGATGTGAAGGAAAAAAAAAAAGTTCATTTTGTGGTTTATGGTTTCCGTCAATAGGGAAGTTCTTGTGGTTTCTTTAAGTGGTGCAATGAGAATACCACATCAGTTAGTGCTCCAGTCAGTACCCCGAAGGCCTTTTACAATTCCAGTGACGCTACTGTCAGAACAGGGTCTTCTTGTTTTAAATGTGGTAGGGAAGGGCATTGGGCGAGAGACTGTTCCATTCCTTCATCGAATGCTCCTGCCGAGTCAGGAGGAAGATCTGCTTCTTCAGGCACATGCTATAAATGTGGTAAGGCTGGGCACTGGTCAAGGGACTGCTCTTCTTTTTAGACTCTGAAAAGTGTGGTTGAAACACTTGATTTGACATTTTGTGGACTATTGTAAACTTGATGGTGATTAATATGATAGTAAATCATCATCCCTAAAACCTTAGGAGGGGTTTCGGTTTTGGTAGATGGAGATTGTTGTTTGGAAGCTCTTTTTGTCTGACATGGTCTGCATCATGTGAGTTTTTCTTCGCAAGCTCCTCGTCCATGAACTGTTTTGGGTACATTTTGATGTTTAGGTGTGAAGTAAAGGGAAAAAGATCCAGCAGTAGATCAAAAAACTATGAAATGTTTGAAATATTGACCAACCTTCTACTATAGAATCTTCTCTCGTTGTGTTAATATTTTTCCTGTTATGTTGTTTGTAAACAGAGAGAACAAAGACTTTAAACTTTGTTTGATCTAGTTATAACTGAAATTATTATGAATACTTTAGGAAATTCTCATCAAGCCGACACCGTTAATAGGGAGAAGTTGAGGAAAAAAAAAAGGATATATAGTATCTTTCAATAATCCAATAAAGTTACAAGCATGGAGTAATTAATTTTATTTTTCTGAGTCATAATTTCAGGCAAACAACAGGGTACTATGAACTTAATTTGTGTCGGCTCCAAAAGGAGCAATTTAGGGGTGGAATTTGCAGGCTGTTTTCAACTCTTCTCCTGGTTTGTCCCCTGCAAGTCCACTGTCCACCCATTTGGAATAGCCCCCTTCCATGTTGCTAACATGCTCAAAACCCTGCATTGAATTCCTTCATTTGTGAAACAACTTTTCTGCTAAATGGAGGACTCGATGAATGAAAGAACTAGGGAGTTAAATTCGTTATGATAAGTTTGAAATCAGTAGAGAACTATACGGGTAAGAACAAGTTAAAAACATGGTTAAAGCTCGACTTACAGCATTAAGCAAGTCGACGCAAGCACGTTGTCCTCTGCCCCCTCTATTGCAACTCTTCAATTCATACAACAGAATTTTCTCAGTCAGTTATGAAGTCAATACTCAGTCTATTCTGATTTCGTATCAGTTAATTCGCATATAATTTGTGTTTACATACATACAAATATTTAAAGAAAAATAGCAAATGCCATTGACATGACTCAATTAGTAGTAGAATCTGGAAGTGCACTAATTACCACGACTAAGTGATCATCCTTCTTGCAAATTGCCGAAACTTGGCTCAGAAAATCTGGATTTTCCACTCTACCTGATCATCGCCCGATCACAAAACAGAAAAAGTCAGATCTGATTGAATTTCGCTTGCAGGATTATTGATTTTTTTTTTCATTTACATGCATCCTATCGAGTTAGATGAAATATGATTATGATCAAATGACTTGAATTTGACGGTATTGTTACCATCTTCGGTGAAGAACATGTAAGGGACGTTCAAAGCGCCATCCACGTGACTCTTATTGAATTCTTCAGGAGTTCTGCATATCATTAAGTTTTAACAAAACTTTTTAAATTAGATGTAAACTAGGGTAATCAAAATTGTGAACTCAAGAATGAAATGAAAACCAAACTTGAGTACTAGTAAGGGGGAAAAAAGAAAGAGAAAAAGAAAGATTATACCATCACTAACCTGACGTCCAAATAACGGTGACTGATACTGAGAAGTCCTTTGGCGGTGTACACATCGACGTTCACGACATCTTCGGCCCTAAAAACACACGAAAATTATAATTTTGACTTCAGATTTTCAAAAAGATCATGTCACACACGCACACATATATATTTATATATATATATTTGTACATATGGCGTATATGAAAAGCTCTATACAAACAATAGAGAGCAAATCAATAATAATCGGAAGCTCACTTCTTGGCTTCAGCCATTGAACAGAAACTATTTCAAGCGATATAACTGGCTTTTGATTGTTCTGGTTCTTCAACAAGCAGTATAATTGGCTTCAGGCAAACACACACACACACACACATATATGTACACAAGTGCTTGTAAATATTTGTTCGTTGACTTTACTGAAATATTGCTCTTATCCCTGCAAGCGTTGACCGTCATTTTCCAGTTCGCATTTAAAATTCGTGATTATGCATGTGCTTATGTTTGTGCAAGAGTTTGGTTCATAATTATGTAAATATATATATATATATATATAACACCTGTATATGACGTACGAGTAGTTGACTTGTGATTTTATATATTTTGTTTGGCATCATGACGTACATGATTTTTATTGATTATGTTTGAAGCTTTCTTTTACCTAGGCAAATAGATAGCATGATTAATTTTTTGTTAATTCCTTCTGATTATGTATATTGTGTACCAATTCAGAATATTTTTACTCTTCGTCAAGTTATGCATGGCGACTATTATTTAGTAAAATTTTTTTAAAATAAAATAAAATAAAGAAAAGGTTTTCTATTAACTAGTTGAAGCTTTTTGTAAATAGTCAGAAATAAGATGTCCCGACTTTATTTTTGAATATTTATACTGAATTAAATCCCTGAATTGGAACGACTCCACCGATTGATCATTTTTTTAGACTATGTTTAATGGCTAACTTTAGATCATGATTATCTTCTCTTCGTAGCTCTATTATTACGCAATTTAAGATCATGTGGGAGGATCATCTTAGTTTGTCAGCATTTAAATATGCTTTGATTTTTCCCCATACCATTATTAAATTCACGGAAAAATTCAATAGACATGTTTGTGGTTGATAAGTGATTTGATTTCAACAATGAGAGAGACGGCAATTGACATTTCTTTATTATTATTTTTAATTCATAAATAAAAGGACTTAAACTTTGCATCTTATCATTGGTGTCAGATATATCTACATCCCTATGTATTATTATAGATGCATTAAAATCAATAAATTAATATGAGCACAAATTAATAATAAGCATATGATTGCTAATTCAAAACAAATTAATTAATATGAGCACAACTTTCTAAAAAAATTAAATACTCGCCTTATTTTTCAAAACAAAAGTAATTATAACCATTAATGCGAAGCATATTCTTTCATTCTCTTCTTCTTCTTCTCCTCCTCATTGTTCTTGTATTCCTGAATCCATATCCGTGTGTGTGTGTGTGTGTATATATATATATCTACGGAAACGCGTGATCTAGGCTTATTTTCCAGCTTAAAGAGCAACAGAAATGAGTACTAGTACTCTTCAAAATCCCGGATTCAAGTGCTTTCCTGAGTCCAATGTATCTTTTATCCGCAAGGTATATACAATAATGTGACACCTGTTTTAACTTAAAATTTTTATTTTGTCGTTATAAATTTTTCACTATTTTTCAGCTGCCATAATTAGGAATAAAAGAGAATCAATACAAAGAAATTCAAGATGCATACTTGCATACATCATTGTTTTAGTTCATGGTAAGGGAATTTAAATTCTACACTTTTTAATATAATTTAATGTAAAATTATCGATTAATTATATCTGCATGTGTCACTAAAAAAAATGATGCATATTGTAATTTTCAGCTGTTTTGTTCACATGCTTTAATGAATCGACAAAACCATATATATGTACATATATATTGCTCCTTTTCAATGCATATTTACACAGTTATAATGATGTTATGCCTTTCCAAAATAATTACAAGTTTTTATGATATGCCTTCGTTTCAAAGAATTACAAGTTTCCAAAATTATTTCAAAATCAAGTAATAATTTATTATTATTATTATTATTTTATACTTCAGAGAATTTGAATTCTACATTTTTTAAAATTATTTGATGCAAAATTGTCATTCCATTATAACTTTTGACAAAACAGACCTATAAGATAACATTGCGATTATTCTAAGCGGTGCTGTAGCTCGGAGCCGAGTTTGTGGGGACATTCATAATGGTATTTGCGGCAGCAGCGGCACCAATCGTGAACCAAAAGTACGACGGAGCGGCGACGTTGATCGGGAACGCGGCAAGCGCGGGGCTGGCGGTGATGGCGGTGATTCTGTCGACGGGCCACATCTCCGGTGCGCACCTAAACCCTGCAGTCACCGTCGCATTTGCAGCGCTGCGGCACTTCCCTTGGTCCCAAGTTGTCCCTTACATTGCAGTACAGGTTTTAGCTTCGCTTTCCGCCTCTTTCGCTCTCAAGGGCGTCTTTCATCCCTTCATTTCCGGCGGAGTTACGGTCCCTGAGGTGAGCCATGGCAAGGCTTTCGCCCTCGAGTTCATTGTCACCTTCATCCTCATGTTTATCATTACTGCTGTCGCCACGGACACCCGTGCGGTACGTACAAAAATGGAATCTTAAGTAGCGCTACCCAATTTTCTTTGTTACTTTGGGTTTGTAAAACATATGGTTACTTTACCCTATTTTAATACACTATGATTTGAGTTTATAAAAGAAAAAAAAAAGTTTTAATTTACCATCTGTTTCTTTAGACGTGTTCCAAAGTTCAATATTATTTAAATACATTTTTTTTTCCTTGATCAATAATTTATTTTTACTTATGGATCATAAATCTCTAACCAAACGTTAATTAATTAATTGTAAGGCTTGTAACAAATGGTGTCTTTGCGCTACACAATTTTCTTCACCTTGAGTTTGTAAAACGCCAGGTTAAATTTCACTATTTTTACACACTTTGATTGGAGTTCATTCAAAAAAAAAAAAAAAAAAAGGTTTTAATTTACACCATATATTTCTTTAGACGTGTTCCAAAGTTCAACGTTGTCTAATTTTCGTTTTCTTTTTCCTGATCAATAATTGATTTTGACTTATAAATTCGTGAATTCACCCTTTTCAACTTATGGATCATAAACTTCTAACCAAACATTAATTAACTAATTTATAAGGCGTAGAATTCGATTTCTAAATTTCCAAATTCAGAAAAAAGAAAAAGAAAAAGAAATAGTAAGCAACTTATTTAAAATACGTGCAAAATGCGATAACCCTTCAAAGTAAAGGGATTGCGGACATCTCAAATAGAAGTTTGTGTGGCATGCTAAGGCCTAAGAGGGACCAGATGGTTCGAGTACCAAGTCCTTATATATACATGTTTTTATATATTGCCTTTTAGTTTGCTATTATGGTATAGTTGAAAGGAAAGTCATGACGACAGGCCGGAGAATTGGCTGGCATAGCAATTGGAGCTACTGTTTTGCTCAACATTCTCATAGCAGGGTTAGTATATATTGTTGTGTAATATTCCTTTTCTTACGTACATTAAAATAATTCATATCACTAGCTTCATTTAACTTATATTAATTGATCGTGTACGCGTATAGTACTCGCCGTACAGGTCCAATAGAGCAATTTTGTCTTGCAGACTCACATAATAACTAATTGATCTATATATATCTTATATATATAATGTTATATAATTTTATGTTACATTTTAGATAAAGACCAAGTATCAACAAAAAAATGGTTACATATTAATGAATTAGTAAATTATAAGATATTAGTTATGATATTATATGTGCTGAACCATACGGGTGTCGAATAAGAAATTCAGTGTGTGTATATATATATATCACTACTAAGTGTTAGGTATAACTAATAATAATGAAATGGCAGATCAACAACAGGTGCGTCAATGAATCCAGTGAGGACGTTGGGTCCGGCTGTAGCAGCAGGGAATTACAAAGGAGTGTGGATATACATGGTGGCTCCTCCACTTGGGGCCTTAGCTGGTGCTGCTACCTACACTGCACTCAAGCCTTCCCACATTGATAGACCACCAAATCGGGTATATTTTAATCATATTGAATTACATTACCGTTTTTTCTTCATTTAATATCAACATCAACTACATATAACTACTCCATTTATATGTATGATGGCTTGTTTTACCGTTTTTTCTTCATTTAATATCAACATCAACTACATATAACTACTCCATTTATATGTATGATGGCTTGTTTTACCTTTATCATCGTTTTAATTGTTTCATTAAAAAATAACTGTACAGACCGTATCTTATATTAAAAACTGAAAAAAGCGCAAACTTAGAGTAGATATAAGAATAATCTAATCTAAGAATGTCCACTCAAAGCTATACTTAATCACACACACACATATTTAGTAACGTTTTTCATTTTACAACTATCATTAAATGGATCGCATATTTATTATCTATTGATACGTCGTTTTTTTAACTATATAAAGATATGGATATGATAACTGTAATAAAATGGATAATTAGTAAAAAATATTTATAACAGTTAATCAAATATATACGTATCTCTATTTGTTGATAAGTATATTAAAGTAAATATGAAATTCCGTCTATACTTAACAGCTGTTTTAGATATTATATACACACATTCAAGTACTAATTGCTGAATTTGTGTGTTTTTTGTTTTTTTGGCGATAGATACATGATGACTCTTTTCGTCAGGATATCCCTTCATCAAATGATGGGCCTCCTTCCGCTCCTCCGGGTAAATAAGAAACAATCACTGCTATACATATATATATATATATATATATATATAGATATGATATATGTGTGTGTGTGTGTATACATTCGTATATATATTCTAGTACGTTCATTATGGCTTATATAGATGGATATTTATGTTATGGGTGTATATGATTGATAATTTTTTGATTCATGCAGATCAAATTCTATAAGCTGGTATTGATCTCCTCAAGGCTAAGGAAAAAGGAGCAAACGTAACTAAATAAAGAGAGAGTTCGTGACTTATATAAGAGCACAATATCTATTGCTATATTTAAGTACCTTGCTCAACATCGCTTGTCTAAAGGGTGATCAATATTATATAGGTATCTAAGTTACGCTTAGAAGATATCATGAGAAGAAAAGATCACCAAGTCTATTACTCAATACAGAGCCAGAGGTCTCGAAGATTGGTCTCTGTGTGTGTGTGTAATGCTCCCCTATAGTCTTTGTTCCCCAATAACTGACGTGCAACGTCTCTCTCTCTCTCTCTCTCTCTCTCTAAATTCTTCATTCGGTAAATTTATTAAGTTTCTGTTGTCACCTTATTATAACTTTTGTAGATTCACCTTACAACAAAAATTTAGATTTTATCTCTGACTCTTATTTGGTTGTCACCTTTTAATTTTAGCACTTGTCACCTCAAATTTTTTAAATAAATACACTTACCGGCCAGTCCTTTTTAAAATATAAATATATATATATATATATACACATATATATATTAACAAACTAAAAGTGTCATCGTCTTTTTTAAATTTTTAGTGGTTTAATTTCAACTTTCAAAAGAATGGACAATTGAGGTGTGATGTATCATACATAAGTGAAGATTCTCATGTCTCGCGCTATGTACCACCCTTTTTCCCTTAATATTAACACACAAGGGAAGTTCAAAAATATTATAAAACACTTCTCTCTTTCATCTCTTTTTCATGTAGGATAAGATCATAAAGAAAAATCCAAAACTCGTTACCCAAGTACTCTTGTATTCTAAAATTCAACAAGAATATAGAACACACCCATTGAGCGAGACCATAACAAAGATTTGAACCTCATCACATTGTTAAGAATCACAAGGCTTAGAGTAGGTTAGTTAGACCGAAACCGAAGACGAAGACGAAGACGAAGACGAAGGCGAAGGCGATACGGGGAGGCTATTGTATTAGGTTAGTTAGACCGAAGACGAAGGAGGCTTGGAGTAGGGTTTTGCATCTGAAAGCAAATTCTTCCATTGTTTTTCAGAGGAGATTTCATACGTCACTCGTTGGCTAAGCCTAGCTAGTATTATTTCTCCAAAATGCGTCGGAGAAAAAAAAAAAAAAAAAGAGAAAAAACATATGTATATTTTTTTGTTTTTAATCCAATATGCATTTGTTCCTCTGATAATTTGTTTTATTTTTATTTCTCATAAGTTCTTAAATTCAGGTATATATTTTAATACACGGTCTGTATATTTATTATTATTATTTTTTAAGGAACGCAATAATGTTTAGTGGTTAGTGATTTGGTACCAACAACGTGGGGGATGGGCATGACTTTCCATACCTCTAATATTTATTTCATTTTTTTTTAATATAAAGAGTTTGCAGAGGCAATCAAGTGTATTCATAAGACTTTTCAAAACAAATTAATATAGTCCGTATTTCTTTCAAAACAAATTAACCATAAGCGCAATACTTTCAAACAAATTGATTATGAATTAATAATATTTATGCGTACCATCTCTCATTTTTCTTCTTTCTCTACTTATAAATATATGTGTGTGTGAATGGAATATATACACACATTCAAACACACACACACACAGACATACATGTGAGGCAATGAGAAGGCGCACAACTGATATAACTCTAGCTAGCTAGCTTGCTTAATTTATTTTCTAGATAAACAAATATACATGATCGATACGACAACTCTTCAATTGGCTGAAGGATTCAGATGCATGGGAGTTTTTCCTGATTGTAATTTCTCTCTTGTCAGCAAGGTAATGGTCTCTCTTTAACTTGATTTTATTTTTTAAATTTTCCGGCGCAACTTTTCACTATTTCACTTCAGCTGTTATAAGGACTACTAATTATCAAATTAAGGGTGTATTTACTCATGCATAATTAGAGCATGCATGAATAGAGTGAGTAAGATTTAGAGTGAGAATTCAAATTTCCGAATAAATTGTTTAATTGGTTTTAGGATTTGGAATTGATGTCATTACGAATCTAATTCATGCGTTTACTTGAATCCAGAATCAGAATAAATTATTATAAATTTACTTGTATATCATTTCATTTATTGTGTTTTCAAAAGACTAAAAAAATTATTAATTTTTTTTATTTCTTACCATACTATTAATCAAAAGTAAAATAATCATTTTGATATTAAGACAATAAAATATAGATTATATAAATTTTTTGTTTCAAAATTTAAAAAGAGAAAAAAAATGAGTTAAAATAAGTAAAATAAAAAATATATAAAAATAGATACATATTAATTTATTACTATAAAACAGGCTCTTGTTTATTCTAATAAAGTTAATAATAATTATGACAACTATATAATATTAAGATAATAAAAAATATTATATTTAGTTCATAAAATAACTAATATAATTTTGGAAGTATA
>CM046379.1:19318931-19355011 GCA_025413485.1 Ficus microcarpa | reverse complement strand
ACATGCAGGGAAACTTGCACGTGTGGTTCTGGCCGGGGTTTCCTGAGGTATCTAATAACCTTGCTTCTACTCACCGCTGGCGCACCTCTCCTAACTATTGCCCATTTATTCTAGAATAATCTTTTTAGGAGGGACAATTTAGAATAAAATGGTAATTTAATGCTAATATCAGAATTGGAAGACAGTCTGAAAAAGGGTATGAGATTGTCAATTTCATTCATCAATCTCAAATTGGTGTTAGAAAAAAAATCAGCAAATAAATAAGGAATTGACTCTCGTTATCTATTCTTGATAAGTAAACGTACTATATGTGAGTTGTTTACTATTTGGGATATGTACACAATCTAACACAAACAAATGATATAATACCTATATCCTTCCAAGTTATGTTTCAAGGACTAAATAGCATTGTTGTATTTTTTTAAAAAATATATTGCTGAAGAAGAAAACAATGCAATCTTTGAGCAGAAAATTGAAGTACAAATATATCTGTCATTTAGTTGCTCTATTAAGTATATGCAGAAAATTAACCTTTTACATAAATCCATGCAGCTTGGAGCAGAGTTTGTGGGAACATTCATAATGATATTTACGGCAGCAGCAGCACCCATCGCGAACCAAAAGTATCACAATGAGCCCGCAGCAACGATAATTTGGAATGCGGCAGCTGCGGGGCTGTCGGTGATGGCGGTGATTCTGTCGACGGGCCACATTTCCGGTGCACACCTAAACCCCGCGGTCACCGTTGCATTTGCCACGCAGCGGCACTTCCCTTGGGCCCAAGTTCTCCCCTACATAGCAATCCAAGTTTCAGCTTCCATCTCCGCCTCTTTCGCTCTCAAGGAAGTTTTCGATCCCTTCATGCCTGGCGGTGTCACGGTTCCCACCGTAAGCAATGGCAAAGCTTTCGCATTCGAGTTCATCGCCACCTTCATTCTCATGTTTGTTAACATGGCTATGGCTGATAAACGTGCGGTACGTACAGTTCCTACATATCCTCTACCCAATTTCACTTTACTTTTTGAAACATGGCTGTCTTTGGGGTTGCATGATTTTATGCACGAGTTCTGTAGAAATTGTTCAGCATTAATGAATGTTAAATTATGTTCTAACAAAACATATTAAAAGAAAGTAATATCCATATCCCAAAATTAGATCTTGAAACATTTCACTGGAGTAATTCTACACGGCCTGCTTGAAAATTGAAATATTTATATTTGTGATATTTTGTAATGGATGACAGTGCTGTATGACAGGTGAGAGAATTGGCGGCTCTAGCAGTTGGAGGTAACGTTCTGCTCGACAATCTCGTAGCCGGGTCAGTTTTCTTTTTCCGTTTTTTTGGGTAAATTGTAGGAATTAAAGTTGAAAAAGAAAAAGGTTTAAGGGATTTTTTTTTTTTTTTGGGTTAAAAGTTCCAAAAGAAAATCATCATTGACACTTTTTTTTTTCCCTTCCCACTAACCCCATTAGGACGTAGAGAATTTTCCATAAAAGTTACCCGACTGTTTGGTGATACGATGGCAGGCCAGCAACAGGGGCCTCAGTGAATCCTGTTCGGACTTTGGGTCAGGCAATCGCTGCAGGGAACTATAATGGATTGTGGATATATATGGCGGCACCGCTACTTGGGGCCTTAGCTGGGGCAGCTACCTACACTGCTGTGAAGATCCTGGACAGACCACCAAATCAGGTTTAACGCGCCTTGTCTTTTTTCCTAGTTTAGAACCAACAAGATTACATATAAAGAGACCAGAAGAAACTGATTGAAAATTTTTCTTTCAATTTTCACCAAAAGTAAATGAAACAAAATAACTGTTTTAGATTTACTACCAAATGGCCTTTAATCTAAGCATGTAATCTGAGTTGGGTTGTTGAAACAGGTTCAGGATGACACTGCAGCAATTTATGTGCCTCTTTCGCCTGTGCTGGGTAACTTTATAAACTACCACTTGCTGGTTTATGTTCATGATTTAGGTTCTCACTGGTCCCACTTTATTCGAACACAATCCTAAACTCTTCTTATTTTGATTGCAGGTCACAATGTATGAGCTGGAGTTTTGCATAAACAAATAAATAAATAAATCGCAAATAAATCAAATTACCTAGGATTCTGGAATCAAGACTGCTTACATACTTTATACTTAATTCCATGTACGCAAACAGAGTTAAGAAAAACGAGTTCCCATAGAAATCGGCAACATCAATCAAAGATAAAATATTTACCAATATCAACAAAACAGAGCAGCAATGTGCTTAGATCACAGCATCCATGCAACAGAAGTGTCGGAGCCGCCGAATAAGTGCCGTGCTCTCAACCAACCTGTAGAGGATATATGAGTGAGACGAACTAGCAGCAGTAGCAAGCTGTCCATTCTTTCCCTCCGATGGTCTAAGTGGGAAAGGATATGAAATATAATGAATGATCTTTCTATGGCCGCCTTCCTCTTTAGCATTTTCATGTCATTTGTTTGTGCCAGCCACAAGTCATGCGATGTAGATGGATGTTTTTACGATTTAGTAACTTGATCATGTATTTGTTGACATCTTACTTGTGTATGTGGCTTCTGTAATCATCAAGTATTGTGAGGAATTTTGCAGTGCCTCCTGAATATTATAAACAACAATTGTATTGTAACAAGTCATTATCAAAATTGGTGTGAGAAATGAATGTCATTTTGTTTTTGGTTGTGGCTTTTGTTTTGTTTTATTTTTTTTTTAGATTCGATCTTCAAAATTCGAAGATGAACGGCCCTTATGAGGAATGACCGTCTCTCTTGATCATAACGGCCAAATAAGGAGTCCTATCCCATTAAATTTACAGCAGAAGAACTGCAACTGTGCCCACTGAGACTGAAATTTTAACAACTCACTTGATTTTTGGGTTGCTTCATTCACTTGTGATGTTGCACACTTTTCATTCTGCTTCGCCATCATCTTCACTGGCAAGACTAACAGGTGTAGTTTCGTTGACAGCTGCTGCGGGATCTTCCGTGGCATGGTCATCTTGATCATCCGCATATGCTTGAGAGCTCACTTCCTGTCCTGTCAAGTCTTTATGCTTTAGGTTACCTGTCAAAAGAAGAAATGAATGTTGAGTGAACTTGAAACAACAAATGGAAAATGACAGAAAGCGCAAAAATTAAGATGACATTAAACCCATTTAATAGCCATTAACTATCTCGTAATATTAAAAAAGAATATTGTAGTGACCATAAAGTTGCCAATTTGATGACTTTTGAAAAAGTTTTAAAGACGTCCAAGAAATTAAATAACGTTATACACTTTGACCAAATTAATTAAGTTTGAGTCAAACTTGTGTCTGATTGAGTAAAAAGTACATGCTAGGAAGAACATATATTCTCTTTTCTCTGTCATGAATATGACAGGCAGGCTTTTATCTAACTCGGCTATATATAGACACACAAACACACACACACACACATGCTAGAAAGAGCATACAATTTACTTTCTAGATTAGAAAAATCTTTTCTTTTTTTTTTTTTTTCCTCCAGAAATCATGCACTTCCAAAATGATAACAAGTTTCCTCAACTAATTTTCCTTTGGTGATGACGAGGAACGTTGAGAAGAAACTTTGTAGTAGGAAAGCTTTCATTTATATGAAAATAGATGTGTACATATGTAAATAAACATAACTTAGACAATACTTACCCAGCCAAAATGTACATCCACTTGATGTTGCATGAAGAAGCGCCTTGACATGGAATAAGTAGCGTTCCATAGACCTCTTTGTAGCAGGAATTTTGCTAGTTATAGCAGTTTGTTTCAAACCCTTCCAGAAATAAAGTAGAAGAATATCAAAAAGGAGATCTTAAATCTGTCTCAAAACGTTCAGTGGAAAAGACACCGACCTTTGCTTCAGAACATAGGGTCTGTATAGTTCTTGTGGCTTTCTGAAGCTCTTTCACCTAATTGTTATAGAAAAGCATTAGATGGAACTCCCTTTTAGGATGTCTTTCTACACATCATAGCTTACCATTTGGATTATCGACTCCTTATGGACTTCAAATTGAGCACGCAAGAAGTCAAAAACTGGACAAGAAAAAAAAAAAAAACCATAAAAACCTTAGCAATTTTATTCAAAGCACAGTTTGGGGTAAAAAGTTTCACGGGTTTACCCTTCAAGAAGGAATTAACAAACTTTCCACCATAGTTGACGGCCAGCGCATGCATGGTCATCTGTTCCATCATGAAAGGTCAAGGTTAATTTGTCTTGAAAAGTTGAGGCCACCACTTGGCCCTAAGACAGATCAAAGAAGTGTGGGGAAGCTCTCTTGAAAGAAATTAAAGCAAATTTAAATAAATAAAATATCAGATGATGAACCAAATTGAAAAACAAAACAAATGTTACAAAACAACTCCATAATCTCTTTAAGATAACCTTGTCGGAAGTCCTGCAAAGGGTAACTAACGATACCACCACATTTACAGAATGGCGTAGTTTGATCAGTGTATCTTTGACTGTTTCATGTAGAGCATGAGCTCTAGGCTTCCCAAGGAGAATGACTTCCTTGACCTAATGGAGAATATATAATCAGTTCTTACTCTTTGAACAAGCAGATACCCACTAGCAACCACAATGATATTTGTATCAGAGACATATGTTCGACTCACCAATCTGTTAAGAACAGTCAAGTTCCTTTCATGCTGCAAATAAAACCATATTCTATCAGCATCCCATAGAAGAAACTTAACCACAAAACATATTAAAGGAAAATCAAAGATGCCTTACCAGTACCCTGTACCAAACAATAAATGTAGCAGAATTTAGAGTTGGAAAACTAGAGTTGTCTTCTTCCATTCTATCGCCTGAAAAAGCCTAATGAAAAAAGACAAAAAAATAAAAAAAATAAAAAAGCAAACGCCATATAGCTTTTCAATATCTGGTTTAGATAAAAGCAATATACGTCAGCAGGTATACAACTATAGATAGACATGATTTAGCCCAAAAAATTAATTATTTAAAACTCAAGTCAAGTAAGAATTATCCTTAGGCTTTTTTGCATTGGTACACCTTAAGCTTATCGTAGAGTTGCAATTTGACTTTGAACTTTTAATTTTAACAATTTGCACCTTGAACTTACAAATATGTAACAATTTGCATCCAATTGACAATGATATTAATCTTTTAAAGGAAATTGATATGTGATTTATACATGGGTTGTTAACTCATGACATATATAGTAATTTTTATCTTTGTTAATCAACAATATATATGCAAGTGAAGTATCAATTTTCATTAAAAAATCAACATTGTTTATTAATGGGGTGCAAATTGCTACAAATTTGTAAGTTTAGAGTGCAAATTGCCAAAATTAAAAATTCAAGGCGTAAATTGCAACTCTATAATAAGTTTAGGGTGCACCAAAACAAAAGAGCCTTATCCTTAAGCCAGAATTTGATAAGTTTCTGACTAATTCACACTCCCAAGAACCTAATAGAGGCCAACATACTGGTTATATAGAAAGAAGTAACCAAGAACCCAAGTCAAGTAACCATCATCAATAAATCAGCAAAAAAATAAAAATAAAAATAAAAAAAAGAGTTACCATCATCATTAAGCCAAAAATAAAGTTTTATGAGATAGTGACTTCGATATTAAACAATCAACGAGTAAGAAGAAAAAAAAAGCTGAAACAAACATGCACCTGAGAAAAACTAGAGCGTGTTATCTCATCGAGCAAAGCAGAAGTGGGATCACTGTTTTCCAAGTAAAGGCGAAGTATCTTTTGAACCATGTCACCCTGAAAACATTGCAACTTCCAGAATCAAGACCATGAAATTAGGCACGCAACAGTCAATCATTTCCTAGTCAAAGTAGAATTAGTAAGAATGGGAGAGATAATCAAAAGTCATACTACGTAGAATTAGTAAGAATGGGAGAGATAATCAATAGTCATACTACGTAGAATTAGTAAGAATGGGAGAGAAAATCAATAGTCATACTTTGTTCCTCCAACCATTCTCAAGATTCTCAGCATCCCATCTATGCTTCAAAAGCATCTCAGCAGAAGTTCCAAGTTTGCCACACAAGATAGGAAAAGCCCCCTCGATAAATTCCAAGTTCATCTGGTTACCATTGTCTTCCTTGAACTTATCAACGAATTTTTGGACTGAGGTTGCAATTGACTCCAGAGTAAGAAGAGATTCAGAGGCCAACGTAAAGGAGAAAGAACAGGCTGCAGGGATCAGATGTAATTACCACGGAGGTTAGAGATAAGAATGAAATAAGTGAGATAAAAATACCAGGCAGCAGCATAGAATGCTATACCTTCATTCAGGACACTTTCCACATATAAATAAGCACCAGCATATAAGTACTCTGCAGTCCCAGGAGAAAGCTTCAACTGCACACCCGAAAAGAAATCGTCTGGTATCTTGACAGGCTGGAAGGCTTCAAGAAGGTTTAGAAGAACTGCTTTGTTCATCAAGATATCAGGTAAATTTATTATCTACATTCAAAAATCACGATGAAAAGTTCATTAGTCTTGGATGGTAAACCACAGGATTACAATTAAGTAGATATGATGATTAATAAAGGCGTAGAGTGCACAGAGAGGAATTTCACCTCACGAAAACAATGAAGTATTTCTTTAAGGACCAAACTAGACACTGAAGATCTTGTAAGTTCAAACATGGGAATATCTGGGTTCCCAGCGGAAGCAGATTGAATATTCCAATGTTCTTGACAAGTTCCATTACCTGCATGGTATTTGTTGCGTGATTAAAACAGATATTGAATACTCTTCCGTTATTTGTTTAGCTAACTTGGTTCCTGATGGATTTTATTTTACCTTCTTTAAGTAAACAAATGGCAGTATCCAAATGCCTCTTAAGACTTGGAAAAACTTGAGTAACTTTACTTAAAAATTGATTTACTGTCATCCTGGTGAACCCACTTGGAGCACTCGAAAATCTACCAGGGAATTGTTTGCTGGGTAGAGTGAAGTAATCCAGCTTGTAATGAAGATCGCGCAGAAGGTATAGAAAGAGTGGTAACTAGAACCCATCGAAGACAGAATTACTTTCAAATTTTGTACTCTCTTTTTTTTTTTTTTTTTTTTTTTTTCCTGAAAACTGAAACATAGAACAATCACTGGATCCACATCAAACAAATAGTTACCTCAGCAGCAGGATCAGAGCAACAAGAGTCCTGGCGCTGTAGCAGTGAAGAAACATCAAGTAAATTCCATCATTCTTCAAGTAAAAACTTAATCGAATGTTTTTCTATTTAAAGGAAATCTGGATGCATTATTTCTTTTAGACAAAAATTCCTAAAACGTCAAATTGAGAATGTTGGTAATATATCCTGTTCTACATAAATGGGGAATGAGAGGGGCCTTTCATTATAAATATTTGTTGGTTTGAAAGTTTCTGACATGATGAGTTTGGCCCATCTATAGAAATCATATAAATGTACGGATTGAGCAAATCATACTTCGTTAAAGCACTGGATAACTTATTTGAAATGCTATGTAGATTGCTGAGAAAGATGGCTATTAGTTTAATTATACAGTACGTCACAAGCATAACTAACCTTTGATAGGGTCAAAATCGAAAGGCACTGAACCTGGAGACGCCTGAATTTGGATCTCTGACTTTCAAGAGCCTTGGCAGCTGCAGAAATCTCTATAACCATAGGCTCACTGAAGTCAGAGGGGTGCTGCTGTGATGGCTCAGCTGAACTTTCCTTTAAAGATAAAGCAGAAGAATTTTCATTGGGCACATCTTGGCTTGTTACAGCCCCAGCTTTCCTCAATACATCCAATATTGTAGGCTGCTGGAGTTTGTCATTCGAATCTGAACTTAAGCACGCCTTTGAGAGCTTCTTTCGTGTCCTCTTCTTGTCTGAAGAAGTGTTATCACTCGTTTTATTCTGCTCACTTTTCTTTTCCACTTGCTTCACTTGATGGATTTGGTTTAACAGTGAAGACCCAGAGTGATCCACATAAATATGGAGCTCTGGAAGAGACAGAGGGCACCGGCCAATAGAATAGTTTAATAAGCTTTCAAGAAATCTACACATTTAGAGTAATTTCCATTAGTACTTTAGGTAAGAAAATTTCAAAATTTGGTGACTAATAGTAAAGTGAACAAAGCCAAAATTAAGGTGCCCCAAGATCAATGTTTTAGTATGTCTTATGAAAATGCTTTGTAACAAAGTTTTCCGAGAAGTAAAAAACCCAGAACATACACAAGGTTCCTCAATCGCTTCATTAGTTTTGCAATTATATCCGCTTTTGTAGCCTGACTCGTAAATTCAAATCCTCCAGCAATTTGTGTACAAAAGGCATTGAGCTGCATTTAGAAACAAAAAATAACAATTGATCTGTGTGTAGTTGACATAATAATAACATTAAGCGTATTAAAAATTAGGGTAACATTCTCAGTTCAATTAACTTACTAGTTCACGTATCCAGTTTGCTGCATAATAGATAGAGAGACAGACAACCTGTTTCTGTTTTCCGGTCAGAGACTTCCAGCCAGCTCCAATGAAGTACTGGGTAATGCATAAACAAAGTACATATCAGCACAAATTCATGCCCACTTGCATTGACAAGCTACACAAGTATAATAAGAAAATATAAATCAGAATATCTATTAAAGTCACTACAAATCGGTGTTAGTCTAATGTTACAGGAAACAGCAAAAGCAGAAAGGTTTCCAGAGAATCCAGTGCGACAAAGATACACGTGAATTAACTCAGAAGTTCAATAGATGTAAAACGTGAAATAAATAAGGTAGACAAGTGAACCAGATTTTTTTTATTAACAGAATATTTCGCTCCGTCCAACCTTAGAAGAAGGAAGGTGCAAGGGGCAGCCAAGAAGAGCATCAATTCCTCCAAGAGATCCTTGATTTGTCAATCTTTCAATCTGAGAATTGACAGCAAATTAAAGGGCTATCGATTAACTTCAAATTATACTCGAGGCTTAAGGATCATGCACTTACAGCAGATAGTAAAAGGAAGTTAGCAGGAAGGACTTGTACAGAAGTGGACCTGCACACAATAGTCAAGACAATTTTCAAGCTTGTCAACAATAGAACAAACATATATATCAGAACATGACTTAAGGGAAAGACAACAAATTTATTACTGCAAGGAAGAGGAAACCAATGGCAATATGTTGAGACAAATAGGTGAAATATCACCATCCAAGTTCATCCATAGTTCCCCTACGAAAAAAGCAAGAGATACTTTAATCCACTCTGTTTAACTTTTACATGGAATGATGTTGAACAGATGACGCAAATAGCAAACTATTAGAAAGCAGAAAGGCAAGTTATCACAAGATTCACCTTCTAAACCACAATATGACTCCTTCACGGGCAATTTTCCACCATCTATATCCGACAGAAACAAGGATTCAAATTCTCCTACATGCTTCCCAATCCTACAATAAAGAGATTTTTTTTTTTTTTTTTTATTGGTAAAACTTCCAAAACTGAGAACAAGAATTGAAATATAGGCCGCAAGCTATTAAAATCAACAGACCATTCCATAATAGTTGGATGAAGAGCTTTACAGTCCATCAATTCTGTCAGTTCATCATAAAACATGACCAAAGCTAAGGGTAACTGTTTGCAAGAATCCAAAGACATCTTCAAGATTTCCAAAGCCTCCTCGCAATTTGATTTCTGTCGAAATGGCCATCGACAATCACAATGAACATTTTAGATCCAAAAAAATGCCTTATGATCGGGTGTTTGTGTCAAGAGGTCCAAGACTCTCTCTAGTAGTCAAACAAATTTCAAGACAATAATAATTAGTGATTTAAATGACATGGTGTTCTACCTGAGACACCGATGGAGAGAGAGCATTGTTTGCGTCACCAAAACAGGAAGCTATCTTTAGGGTGCCAATAAGTCCCATCTTCTTGAACTTGAGGTCTGTGTGACCAACCTGCATGACAGCAGAGCAAAACGAATCAACTCTTCACTTTTTAAGACCAATTATGTCATCAGAGATACATGTTCCACAGGTTAATTAAAAATTTTCATGTTAAAATAAGTTTAAAAAAAAACAAAACAAAAACAAAACCAAAAAAAGAAGAAATTCAACAGTCCATGTTACCTGTTTACGGACTATCATCAATAGTTCATTTGCAAAAGAAGACCTGTATGAATCAGTGCTAGATCGAGCAAATAGTGCCAGTTGGCTAAAAACCTCATAGACCTGCACTGTGATAAAGCCAGTGAAAATGGCAGAATGAACATTTGTGTTTCTTAAACAATCACAAAGAAAAATAGTGCTACCTTGTGCAGATTTTCAACGTTAAATCCTTCCAAGTAATCTAATATACCTGATTGCAAAAGAAACACACATTAAGAAGACCTTGGCAGAGAACTAGTTCATCTAAGTGCACATCAACAAAAACAAAAACAGTACCACTAATATGAGGAGAAAGAGGAATCAATTCTTGTGAATAATCTGAGACCAACAAACCCATCGTTTTCAAAGCAGAACTCACTGCATGGTTAACACCAGATCCCACAAGAGTAACTAGTGAACCAAGAACCTGCATAGGTACTCGAATAAAAGATTTGAAAAGTACATCATTTAGTTATCAACATAAGAGATGTGTGGGGGGGGGAGGGGATAGCCTCAGGACCACATACTTCTTGTCTTGAATAGGCATCAGTGAATTCTTTGAACAGACTAGTGTACACACGGACGCCAAATTCCCTTGCTTTTTGTTCTTTGCATGCCAAAAGATACTCAGACAGAGAAATAAAAGAAGGAAAATACTCCTGATTGATTGAAAAGGATCAAAGTCAAACATAGTTTATAATTAAAAAAAAAAAGAACAAACAAACTAACAGAATTGCAATCTTAGAAGATACCTGTACCAATTCCTTGAGCCCACAAATACATTGATCAAACATAGCGTCCTGAATACAACCTTCAATGATTTTCTTCTTGAATATCTTTTCTACTCTCTTTTGCAGGGACTCTCCATTCATGTATATGAGCATTAGTAGCCATATGTCAATGATTTTATGATCCCCAGGTTTCTGAAGCGAGTTCAGTTCTTTCAAAATCTCCTGGCAAAGCATCTACAAGGAAAAATAATAATAATAATAATAATAATAATAATAACAACACTAACACAATTTTAAAACTCTCTCATGGAAACAACAGGGAAGGGAAAAACAATATACATTCTTAAATCGAAGACTTGATCTCAAGGCATCAAGAATCGAAGCCTCCGAGCCATCCACGTGAGATTTGCCTTTGAGTTTCTTCTGGTGTATTGCTCGAGAATTCGACAACCCAACAAACTTTAACTGTTCTCGGATCTGCGAGATTATTCTTCCGAAATTCGCTGGTGTTGCTGAAAGCAACAGAAATCTAAGCAGAAACGGCATATGTTCCGCATCAATTGTTCTTATGCATGATAATGCTATGGTGATGACCTTAAAATTAAAAAAATAAAAAATAAAAAATGTCTAAGTACTTTCATAATCTCAGTCACTACCAGATTTTGTGAAAGAAATAAAAACAATCATTAAGAAATTAGTATATTAAGCAGAGAGCATAAACTGGATCACTACTTGAGCACCATAAATATCCTAAATCGGTTTTGACATAATAATTGTATTGCACTCTCGAGTCTTGAAATACCTGTTCTTGCAACCGATCGTCTAAATTAAGGTTCGAAAAAGAGTCGAGGACAGCAACAACAATGGCAGAATCCTCTTGAAGCATTTTTTCGAGCGATTCAACCACTGCACTGTTGCTCTGATCGCCGATGATCTCCGGCAACGACCCGATGATCTCTTTCTTCAGATGCAGCGGGCAAATCGAAAGAACTTGCATCAGTTTGTCTGTGAAGGCATTAGGATCGACAATGAAATCGAGCCACCGGAAATGATTGACGATAAGCCTCGCAACGTCATCTTCAAGTGACAGCGATGGCATTCCAGAATGTTGCGGATTAACGTCGAAATACTCCGGAATTTTCTCCAGAAGCATGTTCTGAAGGTCAAGTTGAATGGACGGGACGAGCAGCAGGTGTCGGATCAAGCTCTCGCCGACGGAACCTAAGCTGTCGCTCTTCGAAGGAGCAAGAACCCTGAAAAAAAAAAAAAAAAAAAAAAAAAAAACCACAAACTCGGAATTATTTTTCGAGTATGTAGTTGAATTTTCTCGGGAACTAAACAGGGAGGGACCTGACTGACCTGCGGAGATTTCTGGGGGACTGGATGTAGGAGGAGAGGCCGGCGAGGAAATCGGCGCGAAGAGCGGGGGCGGTTTCGGTAAAGGAGAAGGCGTGGTGGAGGTGGCGGCGGAGCTTGTGGTGATCGGAGGGGACGCAGGGCGGGCCGGAAGGGTTGACGAGAGTGCAGCCGGCCTCCGCCAGAATAGAGATCAGCCTGTCGGTCTCCTGATCTTCGACGGCGTCATTTGCTGTGGCGGCGGCGGCGGAGGTGGAGGCGGCGGATTTGGGGATTTTGGGGGGAGGGAACGGGGAAGCGGAGGAGGGCCTTTTACGAAGAGGGTTTGGTTTTTGAAGAAACACCATTTTTCGTTGGCTTTGGAGTTTCGGATTTTCTTCGGTAGGAGAAGCTTCTTCTTTACGACGTCTGTCGGTAGGTGTTCCCTGAAAACTGGAGAGGAATCGAAAATGGCGAAAAATGGCGCCAAACTTTGGGTGCTGGTAGTGGTGGAATTTCCTTTTTTTGAAAATGAAAAGTCCCTTATTTTAAAACGACAGGTCGTGGGAAGGAAAGTTATGATTGAAACAGGATGTCGTTTATTAAAAAAAAAAAAAAAAAAAGAATGTCGTTCTCTCAAATTAATCGACAGGTCGTTGGAAGGAAAGTTATGTCGTGAAACAGGATGTCGTTTTAACAAAATAAACGACATTTTAGTTTGTGATTAAAATCAAAACGTACTATAATGAAACCTAATCTGGCTTGCTGGACATGTAAAAGGGATATGCGTAAATACCTTTTCAAGTACTTTTTAAATAAATATTTAAGGATTTTGTAAATTAGAAAAAGGGTAAATGAGTCAAATAGCATAAATTAATATTGGAATTTAATAAAATAGCAGGTTCTTAAAAAGTGGAAAATTATAGTATATTTACTTTATTAAATTTTCAAAATTCCTTCCTAAAAAAAATTCAAAATTTAAGTTTTACCCCCAACCCCTATGTTCTTAACTTTTCCAGCCGAGTCAGATCTATATGCATCATAGGCAACCGCAACGGCAAACATCGTCGTCAATAGAAATCCTCCTCATTGTCACCGTCATCATCGTCAATGACCTATTTTAGATCAAAGGAAAATTGCGACAAAAATCGCTGGAAAATTGCGAATCTCTAACTACGGCACAATTGCTATAAGCACAAAAATCTCCGACCTCATGCTGAGACTCCTTCTCCGGCGACGAATCTGCTGGAGGCATCAATGGAACTGCTGGAGGCATCGACTGATCTACTACAGGAAGCGATAGTTGTCAAGATTTGTTTTTCAGATCTGAAATTGGGTGATGGGTAAATTTAGGGTTTTTAGAAAATTAGGGGTCTCTTTTTAAATTACACTAAATATAAAAAGAGTAAATAATTTTCTTTTCCTTCTCCCAATAAGAAAATAGAAATATTTACTTCATCTTAAAAAAAAAAAAAGAAAAAAAAGAAACATAGACAGATTTACTGGTAACAAAAACAACAAATCTCATTCTTAAAAAATTTCTAGTAAAGTATATATTTATTAAGTAAATCGCCACATATAGGTGATAAGTACCATATTTGTCATGTAAAATTAAAAGTTAAAAATAAAAACTAACATCTGATTTACTAATAAATATCAATATTTGCTAGTAGTAATATCGGATTAACAAATTAATATCGGATTTACTAGTAAATTCAGTATCTATCAAAAATAAGTAAATTACATATTTTCTAGTAAATCTTAGTATTTACTCATAAATCTAATATTTACCGTTAAATTCATTGTTTACTAATAAAAATAGCAAAGCTAGATATTTGTTTTTAAATCTAATATTTTACTAGTAAATCTAGTTATTTACATGTTAATAATGATAATTACATAATTTCTTATAGATTTATATTTACCAATAAATAGTGATGTTTACAATAAAATTGTGTTTTTTTTTAAGTAAATCCTTTAGTTACCTTATTTTTTTTTAACATTCATTTAGTTTTTTGATAAAATATGTTATTTACATATAAATCTAAATCTAAATATTTTATGATAACTCTATCAATCCTAAATTTTTTTTTTTTTGAAAATATAGTATTTACATCGAGATAATATTTAATAGCAAATCTAGATATTTACATTATTTTATTTTAGAATTAGTAAATATTTAGATTTATTGTATTTACACAACTTTACATAATTTTATGTCATTTATATGAACTAGATTTACTAGTTAATACCTATATTTTCCTTTTAAAAAAAATACCCATATTTAACTTATATAATTTTATGTAATTTATATGAACTAGATTTACTAATAAATACCCATATTTACCGCTTTCAAAAAAAAAAACCCCCCCCCCCCATATTTGTTAGGAAATACTTGGATTCAATATATATTAAAAAAAACCCCAAATTCCCAAATCAAGTCACAAAATTGCGAGAGGTGTTTGGTAACAAAATTTCACTCTAATTAAGTTATATTTTTTTATTTTAATTTTTATCTTTCTCTAAAAAATCAATAAAATTTATAATTATTTTTTAAAAAATCAACTCTAACTCAAACTTTAAAATTTTAACTCAATTTAAACTCAATTAATTCACCAAGCACCCTCTAAATCTATCCAGAGCTTCCACTGCCGTTGCCGAAGAGGATGGCGAGCTCGTCTCCTGAGAAAATGCAATAGTCTCCGCGGAGTTGACACCAGAGCTCGGTGCCGGAGATCGTGACATCATCGCATGGAAGAATGTCAGAGATTGAAATCGGGCTT
Source organism: Ficus microcarpa (assembly GCA_025413485.1). Taxonomy (NCBI): domain Eukaryota; kingdom Viridiplantae; phylum Streptophyta; class Magnoliopsida; order Rosales; family Moraceae; genus Ficus; species Ficus microcarpa. Next base: position 19,340,047 of record CM046379.1, on the reverse strand, counting down.
GGGGAAACGGCGAAGCTCCTGGAGAAGAAGTAAATGTCACTCTCGCCGCCACCGGAGGAACACCGACTGGGCACCTCCTGCCGCTCAACCTCACCGCAATCAAAGCTGAACGCAGTGATCTCAGAGAATCACACAAAGAGGCCTCTCGCCGTTCAGTCACGACTCTATTCTGCTTCAGGGGATTCGCCTGATTTCGCGCTCTCCACTCGCCAACGAAATCAGCTTCCAATCTCCGGGGAGATTGCGCCGTCAGTCGCTAGGAAGATCGCGAACCGCCAGTCACCGAGGAGATCGAGAACCTCCACTCGCCAGGGAGACCAGCAGCGTCTTTGGAGCAGTTTCCATCACCAGAGAACAGTTGCTCTAGTGGAAGCAAACACATGGAGTGGCTGGGAAAGCAGGGGTAGAACTGGAATTTGGGGGGAAAAATGAGGGGTGTTTAATAAATGAGTTTAGTGTAAGATTTTTAAGTTTTAATAGTAATTTTTCATAAAAGATAAAAAAAATTTTCAAAAAAGATAAAAATCATGATAAAAAAAATATAATTTAATTTAAAATGAACTAATCACCAAACACCCTATAATGAAAGCTATTTTGTTCGTAACTTTTAAAATAAAGCTATAATTTTCGGTTAGTATTTCAAAATATGCTATTTAGTGCTATCTCGTTAGAAAAATGACATATTTTTTAAATTGTGATTTGATCTATATAAATATATTTTTTCATTAGTTAATCACTAATTAATTACCATCAATTACTTATAAATAAAATCATTGAGTCAATCATCAATCTAGGGTTTGTTTGAATCTCAGGTTCATATTAAAGTTTTTCATATTAATTTTTGTCTTTGTTTTTAGTTAACAAAAATTATAACTTGATATTTTTGAAAAATCAACCACTTCTAACTTAAAATTTTCATTTCAAACTGTCATTCCAAACATAAACTTAATTTCTGCTAACATTTTTTTTACATAACAAAGTTTGGCCAATTATAATCAAGTGTTCAAAATTAACTCCTATATATATAGTTTTTCCGACATAAATTATAAAAAATTATCATAGGAATTATTATATGAATGACCGGATAAAAATCTATTACATAAACTATCAAGACAGTGTCCAACCTTTGTTTAAAATTAATAAACACAATAACTTGATTGGCCCTGGAAGCATTTAAACTTTTACATTCTTAAACACGAACCACCTCAATCGAAAACCGAGCTTAAATCTACTTTATCAACGTATAAAAAAGAAGAACAAGAAACTAAATTATTTTTACTAGCATAAAATGAAAGTGGCAATCACAAGTTTTAACACACACTCTTGTCATCTCATAAATCTAAATACACGAGCACCATGGGAGCTAAAAATTCAGACATAAAAATCTTACAAATTAAAATAACATAGCCAGGCAGAAGTCACACCTCTTATTACAAAATTATTGTTTTATTGTTCCAGAGCACAGCATCGATATTTAAAGGGGGGGAAGAAGCCTACTTTTAAATATTTGAAAATTGAAAAATTTACCTACTTCCCAAGCTAGAACATTCATAATCAGCCAAACACACAACGTTTTTCATTTCTTGGTTTGCTAAAAGTGGACTATATATATATAGTATACAACACAAAGGATTCTACCTTGCAAAGGGAGCAGAAATTTCTGTATTCACATTCATAGAGATCAACTCAATCGAATCTTTTGATGCAGCAGCTTCATAGCCATCTCTTCTCCTAGCCACCTCTAATACCAAACACTCCTTTAAATCCATCACGACGTTTATCATGGTCGGCCTTCTAGCAGAGGTCGGGAGCACACAAGCCATTGCTATCTCCAAAGCTTTCCAGGCCGAGTTTGAACTGAAGTCTCCTTGTAGCCTTGGATCAACAATATCTTTGATTTCCCCGTTTCGAAGCTTGGAAGATACCCATTGAACTATGTGGGGCCGCTTGTTGGTTTGCGCAAGCACACTCCGGCTTGTAACTATCTCTAGAAGAACAACTCCAAAGCTGTAGACGTCGCTTTTCTCGTTTAACCAGTTTGTTACGTAGTACCTAGACATTGAAAAAAAAAAAAATGTTACACTTTTCGTAATGTTTCTTGGCATTAATGGTCTCTGCCAATATATGAATAGTGCATCCAGAGATATTTTAGTACATTGCTCATATAGTGAGTTTTCTTTAATGGTACGACCAGTCTCTTAATTGAACCGTATAGTTAGATGTTGCTCAAAAGATACATACTCAGGGTCGAGGTAGCCAGGAGTGCCCGCCACGACAGTCGACACATGGGAGCCGTCTTCAGATGGAAAGACTCTGGAAAGACCAAAATCGGCTAAGTTGGCTTGGAATCTCTCATTGAGTAAAATGTTTGAAGGCTTTACATCTCTGTGAATTATCGGCGGTTTGCAACCGTTGTGAAGATACTCCAATCCTACACCACATAAAATCAAGTTCATTCACAACAAACGGAAAGTCGAAACTTATTATGTTTATAAACACATATCCTCTTCCTTTCTCACCTTGTGCTGCATCTATGGCTATTCGGAGCCTCTCTTCCCAAGTCAAAACATAAGCACTTTTTTCTGCATCCACAAGGTATGTGACAGTTGAATTATATTCACAACAGACTTGTAAACTAATAATTATTTTTATTTTTATAGATCTCATTTAGTTATTGAAGCCAAAATAAGTAAATAGCATATTTAGGAAATATTTACTCCTAGTATTGTAAATATGCAATTTCGTAAATTTGCTATTTACTTCCTTTATCTTCCATAAATATGTTATTCACCTCTTCCGTCCAAAAATTATTTACCCTCTCTATTTGGTTAAATAGAATGGTAAATCAAATAAGATGAAGAAATTAAACCTGCTAAATGCTTTCCTAAATTTCCATTAGCCATGTATTCAGAGACAACCCCCATATGGGTGCCTTCATTGCAATATCCGACAAGGCTAGCCAAGTTCCTGTGATGAACTCGCAACAGAAGTTTTACCTGCTCAATAATTCCCAGATCACATATTCATAGACAGAGAATATAAAACAAAATTAAAAAAATACAAGAAAGAAAAATTTATATTCTAAGGAGCACTTATTGAAAATATTATCCACGAGAAAGTCTACTACCTCGGCCTGAAATTCCTTGTTTCCTTGTGCTGATGTTGGAGAGAGCATCTTCACAGCGACTTGAGTGCCGTTCAAGTAACCGTGGTAAACGGTTCCAAATCCGCCTTTTCCAATGGCTCTCTCGAAGTCGTTGGTAATTGTCAAGATTTCAGAGTAGGAAAACTGACAGTTTTTTGGCTCCAGAGACCCAAGTCTTGCCAAGGGGTTGGCCTTTTTTGCCTTGTCAGCTGATAAGATCAATGGTATGAGCAAAATGAGCAGGGTTTTTTTTTTTTTTTTTTTCCGGCTTGACAATGATGCTGCTTCTTTTAATAGGTATATGTGCACTTTTAAATGGCAATACCTTTTTTACTCTTCTTAAGGCACCATATTATCAGAGTAGAAGTGGTTAAGAAGCCAAAAGCTGCGACAACCGAAACCGCTATGGGAATAGCAGAATTGTTTTTCTTCTTCTTTGTGCACGAATCCGTTGAACAAACTTTCAGATCGTCATCGACACTACGGTCAACGCATTCAAAAAGTTAGGAAAAAGTTGAGATAGAACTACAGTTTTTACTTTTTAACTCGATATTCCTAAGTAACAATAACACACGACAATTACGAAATTTGCGTTTTCCTTCTTTTTCTTTTTCTTTTTCTGCCAAGCAAACTCCAATGAGAAAAATGAAGAAAGAGACAAGAAAAAGAAATAGACCTAAGTGTGAACGAGCCACTGCTTGATCTTTTAACAAGGCCAGCCGGAAGTGGACCGGTGAGATTGTTTTCCTTCAAGTCTCTGAAATAAACAACTAGCAAATACGAGTCTGCAGCGTAATTTCTTGTCAAAAATATTTGCATTAACTAAAGCTTGTGAACTTACAGAACTTGTAGAAATTGCAGCTCGGACAGGAAATCAGGCACTTGTCCGGTTAAGTTATTGTTTGACAAATTCCTGACACGTGAAACTTTGTAATTTAGGACCGGCGATTTTGAGAATTCGAAGTTTGAGTTTGACGAGTAGTAGTTAGATTTGAGAGACTAACAAGGTTTCAATCATCTTAAGACCCGATAAAGAGGGATCTATTTCGCCGGTCAACCCACTAGACGATAAGTCCCTGCAAGTAATATCTTGTTAGAAGTAAATCAAGTTGTAAAACAACTAAATGATATATATAATTTAGTCATTTTTAAAGGTAAAACTTACAAGGATATAATTCTTAATGGATCACTTGATTCACCGCCACTGTAGCTGCAATTTAGACCTTTCCACAAGTAATCTTTTGGTGCACATGGGTCTCCTTGCCAGTTTCTCTTCAGCCCATATTTAGACTTGACATTCATCATGGCAATAACTGGACAAAATTTGGAGATATATATATATATATATATATATATATAAAATATCACAAGAAATTGGAAGTTTTTAAGCAAATAGAATCCAGAAAAGGCGATACCATCTTGGTTATCCGTTTGTGTTTCTGTCGCTTCTAGTGCCATGTAAGCCTCTACACCGTTGAGAATGGGGGGGAGAGTTGACCTTGCAGTTCTGTGGATGGTATATCGAATTTCGTCTCCACTGACTGGATATTGGCTATAGACCATAAATGTATACAAATAGGGGGGAGAAATAGGTCCGAAGAAGAATTCGTCGTTCTGTGAGATGTTAAATTCCCTTGTTTGGTTTGGTTGGAGCTCTTCGACTTCAGCAAAGTACATGTAGACGTAGAACTTGGAGTTGGGATTATCGGGAGTCCAGGAAAATTCTATAGGATCACTGGAATTGGCTGGTGTCATCGCAGTTTCCATGACTGAAGATGGTGGGTTGAAAGTAGTGTCAGCGTCGGCGTCCACTGTAAGCGAGGTGGTCAAGAGTTTACACCCAGTAACGCTATAGGGCCACCATATTCGGTCAGACAAATCGTCTTCGTACCTGAATTTTAGACATGTAACAAACAGTTAATGGCTCAACATTAATCGCCTATCGTCAAAGCTTAAAAAGGGGGGGAAAAAGTACCTGATTGTAGTATTGGTTGCAGAACCAATATCCATCCTGTCATAGAGAAGTAATGATGCATAAGGAGTTCTGTAAGTAGAATTTTCCAAAGGCCTAAGCTCCAATGCTGATATGAAAGGCGTTCCAAAGCCAGTATTGACAAGACATACAAATATGTAGTTCGAATATGGGATATGAACTATATCCTTGTAATGAATCGTAGATTCATCATCCAACTTCACAGTATCCCATTTGTTAGCTCCAAGGTACAGATCAAATGCCGGCACTGTGCCGTTTTGATCATAATTTCCATACAAGAATGTTGCTCTGATCAAGTACTTGTTGCCCTTTGCTTGTACAGGCTTTAGGGTGTAACAGTTTTTCAATCCATCAGGAAAGCTTCTGAGATTCCAAACTTGCTGGTCAACGAAACTTGTTCGGTATTCGGGCAATACACTCCGGCTTACACCACTGTCTATGAAGGATTCATCTGAAATGTAGTTTAGGCCTGTTATTTGGTCTGTATAGTCAGAATCCTCTGATATCCCACAATCCAAACTGATGAACCCTGCAAAATATTGAGTAGAGGTTATGTTTCTGTAGTAAGTTTCGAACAAAACAAGTCTTGATTCAAATAAAACGATAATATATATCTGTAAGAACCTGATTGATCCTGGGCATGAACAAAAACTATGAGGGCAAGAACACCAAAGTATGCAAAGTGGAAATGTTTCCACATCTTAGCCTCCAGTTCTAATTTTTCATGCAAGGAAATTATCATGTCTCGTATAATTGTATAAGCTGTTATGAAGTGTTTAAAAAACTTTAGTCAACCTTTATAGCTCTACAGAAATCATAAACATCAAACAATTACGCGTGCAGATGTCATGCTGAGGTAGTATTCTTGTCCCATCGAGTTTATCACACTATGCGGAATATATAGTAAATAGCAAAATCTAAAAAAAGTATATGACAAATTTACAAAATTATTGAAATAAATAATACGGTGGTTGTAGATATAGCCACCAAACTATATCATAAGAAATAGAGTTTGAATCCCCAAGTTCAAAAAAAAAAAAATATAATATACTTTGCAAATAACTACGTCTTTGTACCAAGAGTAAATAAATTATTTACCTCACTAATAAATTTATTTTCTTGTAAACATGTTATTTATCTAAAAATTAGTTTTATAGATATGCTATTTATTTCTTTTAGCTTCTGTAAATATGTCTCCTTCCCACTTGAATTAATTTGTACCTTGAATTTGTATTTGCAAAGTTTAAGTTTGATTAACATAGATAAATATAAAAAGCAATATCTATCTTAGAGTCCGTTTGGTGAATGAGTTTGAGTTGGAAATTTTAAATTTCAATAGTAATTTTTGTTGACTTTTCAGAAAAAACAAAAAAAAATTTCAGAAAAAACAAAAAATTTTTTTAGAAAAAAACAAAAACTGATATGAAAAAATACATTTTAGTTTGAAATGAGCTAACAAACCAAACAGAGCCTTAGAATAAAAAGTGCCAGATTCCATTTTTCTTGTTTATTTCCAAACTTATCTACTCTTTTTGGTCAACCCTCTTCAGTTGGCTATGCAAATTATTTTTCCTTGTGGTGCTATCAAGAATAGGAGGTGTCAAATAACATTTGCTGTTGACACGTTCAACTCATTCCTCTTTTTTTTTTTTGGTCGATGGAACCACTTTTAATTAATTAATAATATGCATGTTTTTGTATAACACCTATACCTGTCAATGACTCGAAGAACCAGACGTTGTGATCAAGATATATGTAGAATTTCCATGAAATTGCCAAGCTAGAGTTTTCTTATTATTTGGTGGAGAACTTGTATGTCTTTATTCTTTTGATTATTCAACAGCCACTTATTTAGAAAACTTGGTGTTTTATCTAGATACTCAAAATAAAGTTTAGCCTAGAGAAGTTGGTGTACATACCGTTTACCAAAATATGTTTATTTTCAACAAAAAGCTACTTGTATAATTTGTAATTGTATAGTTCCAATTTAATGTTCAATCAATTTGAGATTTTTATTCGCACATTTTCAATAATTTCCTCCTCAAACGAATGCACCATCATCAAAACCCCCTCTTGCAATGATCCATACGGATTCCATCCATCTTCCTCAAACTCTAAAGAAGATCATAGCTCCATCTAGATCTTCGCTTTGTCAAGCCAGCCATATGTTATCATATCTGGTTTCTATCAATTATGCACCACAAATTCTCCATCCTACCAATATTTGTTCGATTTTTTTCAAGAGTTCATCTTGTGAGTACACATGGGTACATTTAGAATTTAGCTCTAATATCAACCATACGGTTTAAGAGTTCCATCCCAATGTTAACATCTTGGGAAAAATACCCCAAGTCCTTTTAAAACCCATTTCCAATTTCATACGTAACTAATATAAGACAATTTGTTCGCACACTCCCAATAATAACGTAGTGGAAACGTAACATAGTGGAGAGAAAAGTATTTCTTGTCCAACTTTTTTTACCCTGTAATTAACGCAATCATATATAATGTCAAACCTGTAAGCTTCTGTTATACATCAATTATACAAGTGATAAATTCCTTGACTAGTGACAGAGGACTAAGCGTGCATTTTGATTCGTCGATTAAAGATGAAAATTTTAAATTAAAGTTGGTTGACTTTTTAATACTAATTATAAATTTTGTTGACTCTTTAGAAAAAATACAAAAATTGAAATGCAAAGATACAGTTTAGTTGGAGTTGAACTGAAACGCCAAACAAAGTCTAAGAATATTTTGGACCGTCGCTTTTGTGACATCAACTTATGACCAAAATACTTGGTTTAGTCCATACACTTAGCAGAGTTCAAACCAGAATTTAAAAACTAAATTTCAAAATAACTTTCAAATGACCATTAGCGTTTTGCGGAATCTTTACGTAGTAATCCATTACCCAACAACACTTTCATGTATCCCTCCATATGCTTTGCTAGTCCGAGGACATTTTCAGGCCATAGGACGCTTGTCCAAATTACCAACATTGGGAGCATAAACTCAGTAAGTACGAAATAAATCCCACAATGCATATATGAAGATGCATGACCATTTATGTTTATCCTTTTGTTCTTAATAACTTATGATTGTTAACATACTTATTATTAACATACTTGATTGTTCTTAATATACTTATGGGCCCTTATGTACGTACTAGGTGCACGCAACCTTATTAATTTAGAAAGATGGAGAAGTGACCCAATCATCAAAACCTAAGGTCATACTTAAAATCATTCATGAAGACTTCTCTCTAATGGAGATTGGTACAACATATCTTAATCTTTCATTTATTACTCAATTATGAGTCCTTAATTCATAAAATGAATATGAAATATGACATATCTTGTAAAACGTGTTACTAAACATGAAATCTGGCAATATTGTATAAGAGTCATGTAAGCACAGAATATACATCAAACATGACAACATTCAATCCACACTGTAGGTGGGGCCCGTACTTATAAAAAATCTTGAAGTTAAAGTTTCTCGTGGTTTGCACCCGGCTCAACCCCTTTGTCGTTTTGGTGTCCTATTTTAAACCGACCCGCAACTGTTATAGTGCATTCTTAAAATTATTCTTTGTTGTTAATATGTGCCTTATAGAACTTATTGCTTCTAGTTAATAATTAATTTTTTTCAAGATTAATTATTAATTACATTTTTTTCCCTTTTATCCTTAAGGAAATAGATTTTCCATAAATTGTTTACTTTATTATTATATTCCCTTACTAGAGGATTGATAGAATTTTAAACCTTAACTTGCTCATATTAAATTCTTTATTTTAAATTAGTTATTAATTAAGTGGATTAATAACTAATCAAGTAATATTATTAATTAACATTTAATCAACTTATATAGTAACTATAAGATAGTCGATTCATAATTAGTTAATTATTAATTAGTTAATTAATAATTTATTAATATTAGTAATTAATAATTAGTTGATAATTATCTAATTATTTATTGGTTGAGAGATAATATTAAATTAATTTCTTGAATTTCCTTGAAATAAATAATAATTATTAAATGGTTAATAAATTAATTAAACCATTACTTATTTTGTCCCTTAATGCTTATTCTATTTGGTCTTCCATTTTACCATTAGACCCAAGAAGGCCCATTATACTTTATTTATATTTTCAACCACACTTACCAAAATTCTTTACATTTAAATGCCTTACTTGTCTTTTAACTGGCCCAATGTTAAACCAATACTTAACCATAATAATTACCCAACTTAATTGGCTTATCACACTTTCCTTAAACTAGGAAAAACACTGCCTTCAAGTCAGGTTTCCCTATTTTACAATTTGACCCCTTTTTTAATTGTTCAGTGTTTTAGCACGTAAAATGGATTAACTTGTTCCCATTATATACACTTGAATTTTTTTCACTAGAGGGACCCTTAAAGATCCTCCTTGCAGATTCTATACTCTTAAAATGATAATTTTCATAAATTTCACTTTTTACCCTTAAAATTTTTAATTTACATTTTGACCCCTAAGGGGTGTTTTCCTTCATTTTATGTCTAATTCTCATGAAAATTTAACGTACATCATATTTTAGTCCCTTATTCTTGACTACAAAGTCTCGGACTCAACCAACATTCCTAGCCTTGTGAAATCATAATTTTACCCTCCGAGGGCAAAAATGCCATTTTTCCCACTTAAAAATTTCGGCCAGAGATTGTATTCTTTGAAAGCTTATGCTGAGGGAAACATTCTGACCTTCATGAGTTTAGTGAAATTCTCACTAAAAATATCATTTTCATATTTATTTTGTAATATGTCAAAAAAAGGCTATTTTCATATAGCTATGAACTTTAACTTCATTCTATCATTATTGAAGCCCTAAAATCCTTTCTTCACATTCCAAGTCGCCAACATAGAATAGTCTCAGCAAATAAACATGCCATATCCAAATATTTTCATGCCATAGCATATGTTTTATACCACATAGTCATAAAACTCACGAAAATAATATTCTCATCAAAACTTTTCATTTTGTGATAAGTTAAATTATTTGAATTCCACGAAACACACATATCACAATAATAGCAACAAGACCACATTCTTATTTTATCATCATGCCAAGATTTTTGTTTTCTTTAAGATCATTTTTCATGACAACCCTTGGAACTTCTAAAACGTGTCAGTTTGTGGAAAAACATATACCTTGGTGTTGTTGATGGAGTTTGTGGCTCTTTTGAGGGCTTGGAGGCTTTCTTGAACTCTTGTGATGAGGAACTAGAAGTTGGAAAGTAAACATATTGATGGGGCTCTTTTGTGGTGGCCTTGCTAATGTGGAGGGTAGGTGTCCGTAGTGCTTTCTCTTGCAAGCCACAATGTTGGCCCCGACTGGGACAAGCTAAACTCAGATGACCCCATGGAAGACGGTTTCGAGCTGGGTGACACCCGTTGCAATTCCAACCCCATGTGGATGAAGATCTCTAATAAAGGGGATCTTGAGATGACCATATGGTATGGGAGAGGAACGTGAGTGGTTTGTGAAGAGATGTTTTTGGTGAATAAAAGGTTTGTTTGATGCTTAGTATGAGGGTTTAGATCTATGGTTATGTTATGAATTCTGTATCAGGTTTGAAATGTGGTGCCTAAGAATGGCTTTGTACTTCAGGTGTTCCTTTGTTGGTGGAATGATTCAATTTAAAAATAAATTATTTTTCATACTTGTTTTTCTTCTTTTCGCTAATCTCCATCCAATAACCACTGCCATTAAGAGGACAAAAAGTGTGGCAGCTCATGCTGCAATAGGAACCTCGTATTTATGCTTCTTCTTGCTATGGCATGAAAGTGATGAACGGAGATCTGGGTTTTCGTCAACACTACAAAAAAACATAGTTCATTTAACAAAGTTACGACAAGTTTAATATCCACATTATAAATTTACTCCATTAAAAAAAAAATTTAAGAAAGACAAGAAACTAGCTAGAGATCAGATCAAAGACCTGACTAGTAGCAAGGCACTGTTGGATCTTTCAATGAGGTCAACTGGAACTCAACCAGTGAGATTGTTTCCTCGCAAGTCCCTGAAAATCATTAAAAAAAAAAATAATGTTTAAAAATAAATTAATGGAAAAAATGTGGGAAATAAAATGATAGTATTAGTCATGGAGCAATATGACTTACAGAACTTTTAAGAATTGTAGTTTAGACAGGAAGTCAGGCACTGATCCAGTTAAGCTGTTGTTTGAAAAGTCTCTGAAACAAGCAGTTCTCTTAAAATGTCGGGCAATTTATATCAGAGTACTAATAATCGATGAAATGTCGAGATTTTCATTTACGGACTTACAAGAACTGCAGCAAAGTAAGATTGGATACGTAAGAAGCAATGTCCCCAGTCAATCCACTCGAACATAAGTTCCTATGATACGATTTTATTTGAAAAAGAATGAAGGGTTAGTTCTGAGTTGAATATAGCTCACGAGGTTTTCTTTTATGAGTAGTAAGCCAAAGAATATAAGGTAAACGTCAACTATAATACAATTGCTTAGAAAGAGAAGGACATTATAGCTGTGGATTCTTAAGCTAAATTGGCCGAACCTAATAATTTCAGAAAAAATAAATAAATAAAAATAATTGAACAAAAATTTTGTGAAGAAAATTGTTTGAAAGAAACGACTAAAATTGGAAAGAGATATAAAGCGAGAAGACAAGAAAATATAAAGGATAGCTCCGTGGCAGTATTTTATTTTTATTTTAGTTTCATTAGGCTTGTGAAAACATTCTTTTTTTTTTCCCCCTCGAAATATGTGTGTATGTGTGTGTTTTGCTATTTAAGGGGGTGTTTGGTATGTTAGTTTGAGTTGAAATATTTTAGTTTAGTTTGAGTTAAAAATAAGTTTAGTTTAAAAGGTGAGTGTTTGGTAAAAAGTTTGAAATACAAAGTTTAGTTTGAGTTGGTTGTTTGGTAAAAAAGTTTGAGCTAAAAAGTTAAAGAAAAACAAAGACCCTGTTTGGATGTTAAAAAATTGAGTTAACCAATTTTTTTGATTTTCATGTTCGATAACTTATCGTAAGTCCAACTAAATGGTACTTTTTCACTTCAATTTTTTCCCTTTATTGAAAATACAACAAAATTTATATCCAATATTTCCAAAGTTGGAACTATTCGAACTTTAACAAAATTTTAAACTCAGTTCAGAGTCAACACAATTTAACTAGAATTCACAAAAGTTATAACTAGTCGGAAATTAAAATTTACATTTATCCTTAATTTAACATTCTATTATACATTCTATCGACGTAAAATGTCAACATTAATAAAATTAATGTATAACACCAAAAAGACCGAAACTGATCCCCATCAAAAGCTAACCAAGAACCCACAAATATTGTAAACAAATACAATATAATATCATTAATAGTGCTCTGATGGGTACACGAGTGTGATATCCGATTTTTCAACGTTCACATTTTCCTCCTTAGGAAATATTTTCATATTAGGAAGGTATACGCGAAAAGCTCGATTTAGGGTTTTTGTATGATTTTGCGAGTTATGATGGGTCGAGAAGACTCAAAAATGATTTCTAAGCTCAGAAACGAACCTTTTAAGTCGAGAGGACCGCAACAGTGCAAAATTTTACGAAAGTCAACTTTGACCGAAAAAGTCAAAGTTTCACCGGCGAAAAGTCAAAGGGTTGACTTTTCGAGATTTTTCAAGTACGGAGCGGGAAGAGTTCCGAGATTGATGTTGTGTGATTAGTTAGCAAGTATAAGCCTTAAAATGTCCCTAGAAAATCAAGCACACCAAGTTAAGATTTTAGGGCGAAAAAGGGATTCGGAAAAATTAAGGAAAATATTTTTCGATCCAAAATTCACACAGATAAATTTTGTACTTTGGTATGAGATAAAAATATTGTGTTTTGAGGAATCACAATATTAGAATTATCTGTATAACACAAAGGAAAGAAAAAAATGGAGTTTTGGAGAAGAAAGAAAGCCAAATATGGCCCTTAGGTGAGGTAAGCTCAATGACCTCACCAAGCACCCTCCTCATGACATCATTTCCCACTAACCAAGCTTGAACTATGTGGAGCTTCTCCCTCCACTCACATATTCGGCAGCACCAAGGGGAAAGCAAGGATGAAAAGCCATATTTTAAGGGCCATAATTGTGAGCTATGCAAGGACTATCACCATGCCTATGACATCACTTCTCCACCCACTCAAGCTTGCCATAAATGGAGCTTTCTCCTCCCCTCAATGGTTGGCAGCAGCTAGGAGAAAAAAACAAAGGAAAAGCCTTAAATTAAGGCAAGTCACCAACCACTTCCACTTTCCCTTTTGCACATCATTACCCCCCATTCCCTATTCTCTTTCTTGAAATTTTCAGCCAAAATCTTGTCTTCTTTTTCTCTAAAGACTTCGGCAGCAGCAAGAGGGAGAGAAGGGAGGAGAGATCCATAAATCTTCTTGGGATTTTTTAGCCTTGGGTGTGCGGTTTTCCAAGGGAGAGAGAGCAAGGAAAAAGTAGAGAAATTTTTAGTGGGTTCTAGGGCTTGGTGGCCGAACTTGAGAGGAAGGAAAAAGGGAGAGAAAAGTGAAAAATTTTTGGGGCTTTTCTTCTAGAGGAGTTCGGATTCAAGGAGGAGCAACCAAGAGACCAAACCAAAAATTTTGGTACCCATTTCCTAGGTGTGGCCGTGTGGTGTGAAAAGCTAGGAGGAAGAGAGAATTTTTGCAACCAAACTTGGTTTTGGTTGAGGTAATCTCTAGAGCCCTAATCCTCTTTATTTTAAGCTAGATTTGAAGTTCATTTTGAGGATTCGATCGGGTTGTAAGGACGTAAGTCCAAGTTCAATTTCGTGCCCTAATCTTGGTGTATGCTTGATTTGTTAGAACTATGGTTGAATGGCTTTAAATCTTACTTGATTTGTGTTGATTTTTGTATGATTTTCATGTTAGAAAACTTAGGTGTATGTTCCCCCTTTAGTGGCCAAAAATCTACCCTTTAGGCAGCCAAGAATGCATATTATTTTAAGGCTTAAAATGGTGATGTTGTTTGTGATGGAATGCAATGCTAGAACTAAGCAACCCTAGGGTTTTGTTTTTAATTTGTGGGTTGCATGGACTGTAAGGATCGGATTTTGGGCTTAATGAGACGTTAGAAAACGTTGTGTGTTTGAATCGTAGGCTCCCAAAGTGGTCGGTCGAGTTAGATTCACGAAATAGAACGCAAACCGAACGTAAACCCAAAACTACCCAGATTCGGATTAGAATCTGACCAGTTTTGGAAAAGTGAAATTTTAAGGCCTCTAGAGGCGAATGGGGTAAAAATCGAAACATGAAAGTTTCTCAGAACAACTTTTTCTAGAGGACAACGTGGACAGAATATCAAAATAAGGCTCTAACGGCCTTCGTTTTTAGCGAAAACCGTGGCTGATCCCTGGGCCCAGTCTTCACCCAGATTTTTCAGGATCAGCCGTTTTCAAATGAAAACTGGTACCGATACAGATAGAATTATATTTTTTGCAAAACACGAAAGTTTTAGAATTTTTTAAGAGCTACAACTTTCATGAAGAAAAGTTTTTCAGATTCTCGACGGATTTTTAAACTGGGCATGTTTTATGAGAGATGCGCAGGGAATCCGAAAATCCCTGTACCAAAGTTTTACAAAATATTTTCAAAAAAATTATAAAGTGTTCTAAACCATTATTTTTAACCACGAAAACTGTTCCAAAGGCAGTTTTCGACCTCAAATGACATTTACAAATAATTATTTCAAATATCGGAATTTTATAAAGAGTTTTATGGATTTTTAAGTTAAAATTTTTTAAAAGCACAAACAGTAAGAAAATAAAGTTTTAGAGGAGAAAAATGAAGTTTTAAGACAAGAAATGGAGTTTTGAGATAAGAGACGAATTTTTAAGAGAAAAATGGTAATCAAGCCGATTACGGGCCGTAGCCGGAAATAGGACCCGAGTTACCGGGCTTAGGCCCAAAAAGCCCAGAATTGACATGGGTTGACCAGTAGTTGACCAAATGTCAACTTTGGTTAACCTAACAACCAATAAGGGTAACTTTAAGGGTTATCCAACGTAACCCTAAGGACTACCATAAATTTTGAAATGGGCCAAGAAAAGTGGGTTAAGGCCATTGACCCAATAAGCTATAGTAAAGCCCAAGGTTTTAAAGAAAGCCCTGTAGTAAATCAAGATCTAGCCCAAGAGGTTATCCAACGTAGCTTCTTAAGGGATTAATCAAGTTCAAATTAATCCCCAGCAGTAAAATGCCAAATTGGACAAGTCAGTTATCTGACGGGGACATACAACTAGGTTACAATAGGTATGTTGGTTAGGGTACCAACATGCTACAACTAGAAACAGAATCTCACCAATGTCCTTTCTCAAGCAGGAGAGGGCTTGTAGCGGTACTCCGAGTTAGGACGATGACCGCGAGAATACAGCCAAAGAGGTAAGTACAACTCGGCCTACAGCATATGCTTTAGTTGATACTTGCCAAAGTATGTTAGATGTATGCTAGGATCATATGCTATGTTATGTTACTATGTATGGTATGTTATGTGACGTGCTATATGATATGATGGTATGCTATGTCATGTTGTTATGTGCAATATGAAATGTTATGCAGTATGATAATATGTTATGTATGTAAGATGAATGTGAGAGCCAAGCATGTACGGTAAGTATGTTATGTTTTATGCAAGTGACATCAAGATGCATGTTCACTAAAAATAAGATAAGACTAAGAATAAGAAAGTAAGGTGGCAAGCAAGCTTTCCTGTGTCGTATCACCCGTCCGAGGTCGGGTTGGACTATGGTTTGAGTTGGACTGGGCTGGCCACCCCAACCACTCCATAGTTGCGCGCCAGGTACGTACACGTAAGTAGGGGCCTATAAGAAAGATAAGCATGATAATAAGTAAGAATGAAGAAAGTTAAAACGATCATAACTGGACCATGCATATGTTATGCTATGCCATGAAATGATATGTTATGCAAGTATGAGTTATGTGATGATGTATGACGATATGAAAGGTTATGTGACACTAGGTTAAGTTAAGTTAGAATATGTATGCTAGGTTATGCATGTAGGATCGCGGATTAAATAGTTGTGCTTACTGAGTGTTAGCTCATAGTTTGTCGTCTATGCTGTAGGTAAGCTACCTGACAGCAATGGGTGATGCAAAATGGAAGTGCGAGGTGGGGCACACTGTGAAATTGTGGGAACACGATGCCGCTACGCGTTTCATTTAATAAGTATTTTTGTACGTTAAATATTTTATTCACGATATGCTTATTACGTTTAGACGTAAATAAGCTAGTAAAAAAAAAAATTCCACTGCTTTTTATCAAGTAAATAAGTAAACAAGTTAAGTAAGCAAGTACGTATGTATGTAAGGTAACAGCCTGTACTAGGTGGGTCATTACAACGAGCATCCCTAGGAAAGGAAACCCAAAAAAAAAAAGGAAACAAAATCCCCCTTGGGCTTTCTACCAACTTCTGTCTTCTACAGAGTCATCTCTCATCTCTCATCTCTCTCTCACTCTGAAATTTTTGCCTTCCTGCACTTTGAGTCCGATGGCTCTCTATCTCTCTCACTCTATCTCTCTTGCTGTAGTGTACACCAAGCAGACCGAAAATAAAAGAGAATCGGGGACGACGCCGGCGACTCTCCCCTCCGTCGACGGTGCCGTCACCCTACCCGCCGTCAGGTAAGTGGAGCCCAGGCGGAGCACCACCACCTCCCATCACCGATGGGCCTCTCTCGCTCTCTCTCTCGGCCTCTCGCTCTCGCTCTCTCTCTCTGCGGCCAAACCGCACCTGAATCGTTTCACAATCGCCAGAAAGGACCTCAAAATTTTTTGTAATTGTTAATATTGCAGAAGAGAAATCGAACCCAAAGCGAAAACCCAGGATAGGTGCGGAGAAGCTGAAAACGGTTTGTGGTGGGTAGGGAAAAAAAATAGAGAGAGAAACTAGAGAGAGAAAGCAAAAAATTATAAATCACAAATGGGGTTGGTAGCCGATTGTTCTACGGGCACCGTCGATTGGCTGACCGGATGGGGGACTTGCCGACGGTTGGAACTCAGGAGTCGTCGATGGGTACGGGGCCGTATTTGTTCGCAAGATGGGCTGAGGAAAGAGAATGGGTTTTTTGAGAAGGAGAGAGCAGATGGTTGAAGGTGGGCGTCAACTCGCAACTGTGCAATATGTTCAGGGCACTGTATAACGATTCAGTGACAAGTTCAAGCTGAACTAAGCCACCAACTGAACAAGTTTAGTTTGAACTGAAATCCATCAGTTCAAATTGATGCCCCAAACTCAGCCTAAAAAAAAAAAAAAGAAAAGAAAAAAACTAAAGCTGAAACTTACAGGGAAATGATTCTAGCTGGGTCTGAAGCATTAAAAGTGCAATCAAGACCATCCCACATGTAAGCTACGGGAGCACATGGATCCCCTTGCCAGTTTTTATTTGCTCCATACTTTGACTTCATGTTCATCATAGGCCCAACTAATCAATGTTTTTAAACACAACACCAAATTAACAAAAAGGGTTTATCAAATGTATTAAAACTCGAGATTGTTAGAAGTCGAATTTGTCCCATATCACTAAGTTACTGAGCTGTTATCATCTCTGTTGAATGTCAAGTGTGTATATACTTTCAAGTTCATCCGTTTGTGATTCTGAGAAATTCCGAGCGATATAAACCTCTAGGGCATTAAGGATGGGTTGGCGGGTGGACATGTCGGTTTGATAGAGTTCATAATCGATTGTTTCCCCTCTAACAGGATAAGTACTAGACGCAGTCATTGTATACAAGTATGCTGGAGAAAGTGTAGGTACATTCTTCCATAATTCACCATTTTCATAGATCTTGAATTCTCTGGACTAGTTGGCTTTGAGCTTTTCGACTTCGGCAAATGCATGCATACGTAGTAATCATCGATTGGATTATCTGGACTCATGAAGAATACGAAGGAACGACTGGTGGCGTTTCCCGGTGCCATGGCGGTGGCCATGACACTAGATGGGGGTTGGAAAGTTTTCTTAAGATTGACGTTGATGGTAAGCGATGTACTTATCTCTTTGCGATTGGGGAAGCTAAATGGCGCCAGATACGATCATAAACATCATGTTTGTACCTAAATAAGAAAGAGACAACATGATGTAACGTAGCAAGAAAATCATATATCAAAATATTATTCATTAAAAAATCAAATATTATGTCTGCTAAGGAAAACATACATAGTTTATAATCTTTTAAACGCTAATATGGACGTCGGACATTCAGTAAAAGTAGACGGAAATTTAAGATATCTCTAGTGAAACCTCATGACAAGACTATTAATTAGGTCTCTTCTTCTTCCTTATTTACTAAAAAAATGAAAACACTTCTAGATTTTTGAACTTTCGAATGGAAAGCTTCTATCAAAATTTCCCCTTCCCACTCACTGAATTAGTTTCAACGGGATAGAAACTATACAATATTTAGTACTTGCATATTATTATATATACTAAAGGAGTGTAGATTTTCACTGTTCAGTGAATAGTAAAATGATTTCTTCATCCTTGAAACCCTTTGGTTTTTCCCAGTTTCCACAATAGTATCCCCTTTTTGCCGTTGAAACCCTATTTGTGGGTTTGTCTTTTTGCTTTCTCTTCTTTCTTGTCTTCGCTTCTTTCTCTCTCTCTTTCATATAGTTTTGTTTTTTTTTTTTTTTTACTTTACTTTTGCTACTTTGCTGTGTGTTTTTTTTTTTTAAACTTTTGCTGCTTTGTTGCGTTTTTTTTTTTTTTTTTGCTTTGCTTTACTGTTCAGTGAATAATATTTTTTTAAACTTTTGCTGCTTTGCTATCGTAGTAGTAGTTTTTTTTTTTTTGGCTGATTTGCTACAGTAAAAGATATAATATTTCACTGTTTAACAAATAGTGATTATTGTTTTTTTTTTTTTTTTTTGCTTTTGCTGTAAGCTTTTTTTCTACAGTAATGCACAGTAGTTGCTTTTTCTACATTAACTACCGATTTTGCCCCTATCCTATGTGTTAATTTTGGCTTATCTATAGTGAAAGGACGGTTTTGTCCTCACATATTTTACTGTTTTGTCTACAGTGCAGAGAATTTTTTGCCCATCTGATTTAGTTGGTTTTCCTTTATCTACAGTGAGTTGACATTTTTACCCCTATTATACTGAAATTGCCGGCTGCCCACACAGTATAATTACCGTTTTACACCTCTTTTTTAGTTCATTTTTTTTCCTACAATGTGTTACCGGCTTTACCCTATTTAGAGTTTGTTTGTTTTTTTCTTAATATTATTTTTACCTTTTTTTACGTTAAATTTTAGACATTAGATTCTGATCTATTGTTGTATTGTGTTTTTGTTCACTTTGCCTTTTTTGATTTTCAAACGATTTTTTATCTTTGTTTCGATTTTTTTGTGTGTCTTTTTTGTTTCTTTTGTTCTATTTTTTAAAGACCCTTTTTTTTTTAAGGATCCTGCATGCAATTTTTTTTCTTTTTGTTTGTTTTGTTTTATTTTTAAAAATCATTTTTTTTAAGTTTTTGCATGTATATAACCTGATAAAAAAATTTTATTTTATTTAAAAACAGTAAAAAAAGGAGAAAATGAGATATATATTTTATTTTGTTATAATGTTTTTGTTAGAGTTAGTTTTTTCTGGTTCTTTGAGTTTAGAGATTTTTTTCCTTTTTTTTTCTGCTTTATTTTTGTTTTAATTTTTTTCTTTAAATGAGTATAACTACAGAAATTTTTTTCTTTTTTGCTTTTGTTTTCGTTTTTATTATTGTTAGTACTATTATCATTTTGATTTTACATCTTCACTATTAGAAGAGATTTTAAGAAGAATTATACTTATTATAATTATAATATTTATCTTAATCAACTGTTTTTATCATATAATATCAATTTTTTTATTTTTTTTTTCTTCCTTTCCGGTACAGTGCACGGGTATTAAACTTGTACATGTCTAAAATGGAAAATATAGATAGCAATAAAATAAATGGACGTCATTGCTCCTTAGTAATACAAGAGTCAAACAAATACAAATCCAACAAATAAGAAATATATATTCACCGCAAAGGTAAATTTTTCAGCAGATTCCTCAAGTAACAAAATATTTTGTCTAAAAAGCTCTGTGTGCATAGTGGATTCGACTCTGTCTCTGTTTGTTTCTCATGATCTCTCAAATGCGTCAATTAAAAATTTCTACGACATATGCCATAATTAAAAGATTATGTTAAAAATAATATAGCATGATATTAAATATTAGAAAAATGAAAAAATGGATATAATTAAGAGGACATATGAGCTAAATCCAATAGAACAACATACCTTATTCATTTATTTTGAACCAACATCCAAGCGTCGGTATAGAATTGCCGCTTGAACGGGCATAAGTAGAATTCAGGAGAGATCTAAGCTCCAAGGCTGAAATAAATGGCGTTCCATAGCCAGTATTAACCAGACACACAAATACATAATCCGAAGGTGGAATATGTATGATCTCCATGGTCGTGATTGTGGATTCATTTTCCAATTTCACAGAACCCCATTTATTTGCTCCAAGATGCAGATCAAATACCGGTACCGTGACTTTGCCGTCGTAATTTCCATACATGATCTTGCTCTGATCAAGTATTTGGCACCTTTGCCTTGTGAAGGCTTTAGAGTTCTGCAGCAGTTTTGTCTCCCTCGGGAAAAACTGCTCAGGTTCCAAAATTGTTTCTCGATGGTGTCAGTAGTGTTTTCGAGAGATATTGTATTGCTCACACCATTTTCTGTAAAAGCGGAATCGGAGACATAGTTTAAGCCTGTAATCTGGTCGGTATAGCTTGAGTTTCTGGCGTCCACAGTCTATGCTAAAGAAGCCTGAGGGAGATGGCAAGAAAAATATTACACTTTTTGTCTAAGGGGGTATTCACCTCATGCGCGCAAACATGTTCCAATACGAAAACTCTTTCT
>CM046379.1:19219029-19318831 GCA_025413485.1 Ficus microcarpa | reverse complement strand
AATAAAATCCCACATTAAAAAGCACAAGCAAGTATAGTCGTATAAATTGATACAAGTGAAGTGTAAGGATTACTAGTATATGGTGGGGACTATGCTACTATTATGCTCCACCACACACGCGAGCATGACGGCGATTGGGCGTTTAGGGTGCTTATTGGGCAAGAAGCACTCTCTTTTTCAATGCAGTGTTTTTTCAAATTAAATTTGGACCGTTGATTTGATCGAGTACGATCTAATGGTCGGATTTGAATGATATCAGATTTAATTTAAACTGTTGATTGAATTATTACAATCTAACGGTCATAATTAATTATGATGACCAACAGGTATGTCTATTGAAACAGATACGTTTTTTTGACTTAAAATGATTTAAAAGACATGACTGTTGTATCTGTTACAACTCTTCATAAACAAGCATATTTAAGGTTATAAAACTCTAGTTTCTGATATTAGTTTCATATCTTGTTCTGGAATTTAATAAGACTGTTACTTATTAAATTCGTGAATTTGTTGTATATTGAAGGTAATTTATCAAAACACTTGATAGCAAACTATTTATAATGGGGTAAATGAAATCTTAAGAAAAATAATTACTACGCCTCAAACATTTTGATTTTCTCCCATTTTATTTCATTTCTTTATACCCAAATAATTTTTTACCACCCAATTTTTTCAACACTTTTAATTACTTCTTGTGAATAATAGAATCATACTATTTCTCAGCAAGTCCTTTAGTGTCACAAGAAGTCAAAAAGCCCACATATTAAAAGGACAATAAGGACATTGCAGTCCCGTGAAACATGACCCTACACCAGCTCATAAAACAAGACAAAAATCACCCACCAGCCGCAACCAATCATCAAAACAAGTTAACTTGCACGAAGAAATTTTGTCAGTACACTTCCCTACCCAAAAAAACACTTAAAAAAAAAAAAAGAAGAAAGAATGCGCACAGCTTTGCTTTCATCAAAAGTACTAATCTTAATTAATCAAAGTTAAAGATAGAGTTAGTATTTTCTGTACTTTTCTTTTGAATTATTAAGCTTATGTTTAATTTATTAATTACAGATAAAATTTTTAAATTAAAATTACTTGATTTTTTAAAAATTAATTATAAATTTGATTTTAAAAAATAATAATAATAATTAAAATGAAAAAATATATTTTAATTAAAATTAAATTTAAACATCAAATCAAACCTAATTCTCTCACTACAATTTTGCCGTACATGACAGGACCGATCTCTCTTTACTTCGTTGTCGCCAGACTCCAGGCCACCTCCCATTTATTGCAATTATATTAATTTGTTTGCAATCTCTGCGTACAATGAATATAGCACAGCATGTGGGGGCGCCAACTTTGAATCATATACATAGGCTTAGGCTTAGGCTAACGGGTATTTTTACATACTAAAAAAATTTGCGAATTTATTTTTATAGATTACAAATAAAATCTTGTGTTTTTACCAAGTAAATAAATTTGAAAATTTACGTTTACATTTTTTTTTTTTGCAAATTAAATCTTATCTTTTTATTAAGTTAAAAGATTTGCAGATTTATTTTTACAGCTTGGCCTTTTTTTTTTTTTTTTTTGCAGTTGCAAATTAAATTTTCATATACCGTAATATGAATGATTTGGTGTTATATATTCCATTGATTGTAGATTTTTTTTAAAAAGAGTTTTGTACGTGCTTAATTATAGGATGTCGAAAAATTCAATGAATTTTCCCATCATCTGATTTCAGCTTATATCCTCCTTACTGAACTTCATCAGATTTTAGTGATAGAATTGATCTTAATCGAGAATTGTGTCTATTGTATCACAGGATTGTTTCGTCTTTGGTATTATATTTGTATCCAATTTTAATTCAAATGATAGGTTTCCTTAAAAAAAAAAAAAAAAAGATTTAAAAATATATTTGGATATCAATTTATTTACAAAATTGAACAAATTTTGAAACTACTCATATTGTGTTGTCAAGTATACCCCTTGATCTAATTTAAATGGGAAAGAAAATCTGATTACACCCTGATTACGTCATAATTCTTTTATAACATATCTAACTGATTAATCATTACATGTTCATGGTCCTTAGCATAATAATTTATAAGCATAACACCAATTATATTAGCAAAATAAATTTTAAAAAAAAAACTGTACAGAATGTTACCCCTATGAAAATGGACACAAAATCCCATTTAAAGTGGAAATTCTATAAAATAAAAAAATAAATAAAAATAAATAAAGAGAGAGAGAGAGTAAAAACCACCTAATCTTCCTATATGGAAACAATGTTGATCAACACCCACACCTAACCTTAAATATAGGCTGCGTTGTGATCGGAACTTCTTTATAATTGAAAATAACCGATGTCTTTAAAAAAATAGGAACTAAAATTCTATTTAAAAAATAAGATTTTTTGAATGAACAATGAATATTCGAACTAACAGATGCACCTAGACATCTTGACTAAATTCTCACATAAAAAATAAGATTATTAAACGTAGGCTTTCAACAAAAAAGGAAAAAGGTGAAGTTAAATAAAGTCAATAACATGTGCTGAAATAAGAATGTTAGTTTTAAAAAGTGAAAGGGTAAATCTGGAATGAAAAACATATTAAATTCTAAATTTTATTCAAATTTACAAATAAGTTGAATGGTGTCCATTTTTTAAAAATGGTGTTCTAAAAAAGTCATTTTATGTAAGTACTTCTATTTTTGGTGGCTTCGTTGGATGAAGAAAGTTATAATAATTTCGAGCCCAAAAAAAAAAAAACCAAAGAAAAAGAAAGTTTTTGTCTTTTTCCCAAAAAGTTTCTTGTCTTTTCTGAAAATTCAAAAAAATTTACTATTACAACTAAAATATTTCAACTCAAACTAACGAATCAAACGGACCTTAATAATCATTGCACTTCAGCTCATTAACGAGATTGTCTTGAAAGTGGTACAAATTCAATGTACATTTTGTATTTTATCAAAATCCGTTTTATATTTTATCATAATTCATTTTGTATTTTCGAATTCTGATAAAAATCCATTTTTGCATTATGATATAATCCAGTTTGAATAGAATCTGTTTTGCACTCTATCAGAATCTATTTTATCTTCTTAGATTCTAATACAATCTAATACCGTTTTGGATTCTGATAGAATTCATTTAGCAATCTATCATAATTTGTTTTGTATTCTATCCGAATTCATTTTGCATTCTATCGGTGATTGGCCGTGATCAGTGACTGTCGACTGCTAGCAATTGGCAACTAGTGACCTGCCGACGATCGGAAACCGATCGGTGAACGAAATCGGACATATATGAAAACTATTCCAATAATTAAGAAAGAGAAGAAATGGCAAATTTTAATTACTTAATTAAATGCTATGAAATAACAAAATTATCAACTTTACTCTTATAAAGGGCAAAATTATAAGAAGTTGTCAAATTTATGGCTATTTCCTTAATTTTTTCTAAATTTGACAAGAAACAAGTCTGGATTATTCTCTTATATTTCATTTGAAAAATCTTTCCGTTCTTAATTTCTCACTAATAACTCATAAATATGAAATGTGCCATCTTTATTCTAGCTCTATAAGATCTGGATTTACACGAAGCGAGTACGGTAATTTTGTAAGTTTTTCCTTTAGTCCCCCATCAACAACGTTGCGAACCTAAGTGCCAAAAATTTTGGGTGATTGAATTTTTTAATTCAACAAAGAAACAGAGGAGTTGCTAACATTTAGGTTTTAAAGAGCAACCTTTTTGCAATTATGGAGACTGAAAAATCAAATTTTTAATATTGAATAATCAAATTCCAAGAGCTCATAAGTTTAAGAGATTAAAACACCGAAGAACAATAATATAGCAAGAACAATTTGATCAACCTTTCATATCAAGATCTAGCTAGTTTTTTGGCAAAAGGACTTGGCTCACCAAATTGTCAAAGTTTATGGATGAACTGCCTTGTGCACCAGTGGCCTCTTCTGCCAATTTCTTCCATTCCATGGCCTTACTCTTCATTTTCTTACCCTTCTCTTTCTCCATCAACTCTCTAACAAGAGTTTCCACTTGACCTCTCTTTACATCATTATCAATCTCCAAGCCAACATCCCACTCATTACAAACAAACCTACAATTTGTTTGTTGATCCGCAAAGAAAGGATAGCACAACATAGGCACTCCACATGACAAGCTCTCAATGATTGAATTCCAACCACAGTGTGTCAAGAATCCTCCAATTGATGGGTGGTTAAGGACATCCTCTTGTGGGCACCAACTTGCAATTAGACTTCTCTCTTTAGTTTCAGCCAAAAACTCAGGTGACAAACAAGCTGATTTGCCTATGACCAAATCAGGCCTAATTACCCAAATAAATGGATGACTACTCTTTGCAAGTCCCCATCCAAATTCAATCACTTGTTGTGGTGTAAACACTGTGATGCTTCCAAAATTCACATAAATCACAGAATTTGGCTTCTGGGTGTTGAGCCAATCTAGGCACTCGGTTTCTTCTTTCCACAAGCTGTATTGAATAGGTTCTAGAGGGTCTTTTGTTAAGCGATTGAGGAGAAGTTGGAGAGGGCCGATTGCATACATATTTGGTAGTGTCAATGAGAGAGCATCCAAAAGGTCTCTTTCTATTGCATCAAAAGTGTGAATGACAATAGCTGAAGCTTCAGAGGCTTTTTCTACAATTTCTAGGCAAAAATTAAAGAGGAAATCATTGGAATTTGTAATTCGCCAAAAGCTTGGTAGATCCCTCAATCTTACACCTTTTGTTTTTTGAACTGGCCACTCAATAATTGTGTCTAGAAAGTCGTTTGTTAGACTACTTTCATCTGTAAGAAAAAATTCAACATGAGAATATCATCCTTAGTTATTTGAAATAAACTTAATCTTTTAGAACGTAACTATTAGATGGGTTAATTGTTTATCGGAACAAGTACCTAAAAACTTACTTGAGTTTTTTAAAATTACGTTTTACATAATGTTTTTAGGAAGAAAAATGTTAAGAATACTAACTTTATTATCAACTTTCGAGCACTAACCTATGTAGTATGTGAGTTGTTATTTTTTTGACAAGTCTTTAAAATTAAAAAACAAGTATCTACAAGTAAAATGGTGACAACTCACCTCCATGTTAGTTGATATTCAAAAGTTCGATTTTAATTGATTTCTGTAGCACTACTCTTTCAAGAATGTCACACTCATCTCCTATGTTTTTATCTTTATGTTAAAAACCTCCTTTTGGAAAATTGTACTAAACTTAAAAGTGTGAAAAAAAAAATCATTATAATAGCATAAGAATACATTATACTTGATCAATTTGGGCAATCTTGTAATTAAATTGTACTAATCGAATACTTAACTATCTTGGTTAGAATTTTTGTTCAAAAACAAACGAAAAAAGACCCTATTGACTGCAGTTAGTCCCCCTTTTTATGTTTGCTTTTTAATTTATATAGAAATACTAACAAATAGGATTAAGTGGGATGAATTCAAATTCATAAAAAGTAAAAGATTTTAAAGTGTAAAAGTGAAAATGATTCTAAAGTTGAAGAACATGTAGGAGAACAATTAAAAATACAAAAATAGAATTAATGACCCGTAAAAAAACCTTCACCTTTTAATGGTAGAATTCCTTTTTCAAGAAGAGGTCTGAACTGTTTGAATCCCATAATGCTACACGCAGCAACAGGGAAGAACATCACCAGTGGAATTCCAAGCTGCTGAGCTGCTGATCCGATGGCAAACGACATAGATGCGTCCGCAACAAGGCAGGTCACAGGTGAAAGTGAAGCGACACCACCTCCAGCTTCTTTTGCCTTGTCGTTTATTTTCGTGAGGAGCTGAAGAAACGGAGCCGCAAAGTTCTTCTTAGTAGAATCACAGAGAGAAAGTACGTCCTGTGTGGAATCCGGGTCGGAAGGTGGAAGGCCATCGGGAATCGTTTCGAAGCGAAAGTGATTATCGGAAAAGCCAGCGGAGAGGAGGTGGTGGTGGTCGGGAGAAGTGCTTCTGAGTAAGCGATTGTGGTTGAACTCGGTATTGACAAAGGTTATGGAAAAGCCTTTTTGGTGAAGTAGCTTTGAGAATTTGAGCATTGCCTTTATGTGGCTTTGGGCTGGAAAAGGAATGCACACAGCGTGAGGCTTATGTGATCCAGACGCTACTTCTTCTTCCGCGGAATTCATTTCTCTGTCTCTTAATTTGTGTCTTAGTAGTTTAGTGTACTCAAAATATCTATATATATATATATATATATTGTGTTTGTTTGTTTTTCTCTAGAACACATGTATTTTATGTGTTTGATCGATATACATAGCGGAAAGACAACATCACTCAGGCCCCACGTTTTTATTCATACAAAATGCGGGTAGAAGGACTTGGGAGTGAGAAGAGAAACCTAATACGGTACGTCACATAAAAATAAAAAAAAATCAGATCTAAAGCAAACTAAATGAAGAATTGATTAAAAAAAAAAAAACTAAACCAAACCATAGTAATTTCTATATATAAACATAATATATATTTTATGCATTTCCGCAAAATATATATAAATGTTTTTATTAGTTTATTTATTTAAAACAAAAACTTTTGCATGCAACTTATAGGATAGATACATCATACATGCATGTGTGTGTGTGTGTGTGTGTCAACTAACAAAAATTCAAGTAAACTCACAAACTTTCTTTGAACAAAAGATGATAATGGATAAATAATCTTAGAAAGGAAAACATCCCAATTAGGTAATTAAACACCCCTCATCCTGCATTTGGATATCATTATTATTGTTATTATTTTGATACTCTGCATATGGATATTATTAAATTAAAAAGGAAACACAAGAATATCGAAAACAACAAATCCGCCGAAAGGCAAATGGAGCTCAAAGCGAAAAAGCCGAAAAGAAAAGCCCAAGGCAAAAACATAAACCATCCGGGTCAAACTTGAAAATTGAAAGTAGTAACTAACGCTTTTGTCAATTCTCAACTACAATATTTATTTCTCATCTCGTAACTTCACTTTTTTGTTCACTACCCCAAAAGAAAAAAAAAAAATCACATTTTGTACTTATTTTCAAAGCATCATCTAATCCGGAAAAAATAATTTTAAAGGAGGAAAAAAAAAAGTTTTGCTAGCAAAAATTTATTTATAGAACTTGAATTTTGGTTAAGAAAAACAAAATTTCATAAACTGTATACTTTGTCTTACATATATACCTCTAAATAATAAATATATTTTTTATGTAGGGCTTTCAAATAGGTCCTGGCCACGTAGATACTTCTTACGTATGTCCCAAGGCTTCCTTAATCACTGCCTTGCAGATCTTTCTTCCTTTCCGGTGGTAGACTGTTATGTTTTTGACTTGTAAAATATATATATATATATAAAAGGACAAAATTTGGCAACATTCGAAGCTCCAAAACATCTACTTGCTCACGGCTCTCAAAAATGTTTAGTTTAGTTTTAAGTGCTTTCATAGACCTCTTCGGGGACAGAATGGGATCTTCTCATTGTTTTGTCACATGTTACTTTTGATAGAAAACATGGCAGGACTCTCTAGAGGTGTAATATTTGTTTATTTGGAAAATCTTAGTTTTTCGTGCTTGATTTCTCTCTCATCAATAGGAAATGAATTATCTTTATTCTAGGTAACTAAGACCCCGATTAAAAAGAAGTGAATTGTGAGATAATTATTTCATTAAGATAGAATTAAACAGATAAATTTGTGAAGTAAAAGGGAAAATGACAAACAATAATAAACAAGAACTTTAACACACTTATTTGTATAAGTCCTTTTCCAAGAAGCGGACGCAACTGTTTCAAATCCAAAAAGCCACAAGCAGTGGGCAATAGGGAAGAAGTTCACCAGAGGGATTCCAAGCTGCTGAGCAGTTGATCCGACGGCAAACGACATGAATTTGTCCGCAATAGAGCAAGTCATGGGAGAAACGACACCACCTCCAACTTCTTTTTCATTGTCAATTATTTTCATGACGAGCTGAAAAAATAGAACCGACATTTTTTTTTCTCTTATCATATCGAGCAAGATAAAGGAAACCAACTTTCTTTCTCGCACTCACATTTTCTCTGTGTTATATGTTTTCTCTTCCTCATCTTTTCTTTCCCTCGTACTAAACGGATTGTTAGGTTTTTTAGGTCTTAGATTTATGGGGTCGTAGGTTCATAATGTTGAAGGTTTTCTTTTACATTAATAAAATGGTTACCCAGGCTCAATATATTAAAAAAATAAAATAAAATGCATTCAGCGGCCTCCATAATCGATATCATACTTAAGCATGGTGATCTGAATGGAAGCTATTAAATTAATCTTATACCTCGGTTTTTTTTTTTTTTTAAATATTTACAGGCAGCAGGAAAAGGCATGTTGCATAACAATTATTTGCAAATAACTTTCTTTAAGCCCCATTAGTTTTTTTTTTTTTTTTTAATAAAGATCTCTCTTTTTTACTGATTTTTATACAGTTCAAAATCTATCATTAAAAAAAAATTTGTAAAGTGGAAAGTTGTTAAAGAAAAAAACAAAAAGCAAGAAAAAACAATGGTCCGGACATAAAAAATAAGGAATTCGATATAATCGATGTTCTATAGAACAATTTTCAAAGATTAGTGTTTAAAATTAGAGCAGGTAACTAACAAGGAATTTACTGGTTAAAAAAATTTACTGGTTTTAAGTTTTATTTATTTATTTATTTATTTATTTATTTTGGCTGGAAATTATCCTGGTTATAAGTTCCAACAGCCATTTTTAACTTTGCTACTGCAATTTTTTTTTGATAATATATATTTTTTTGATGATTGTTAATATAAATTTAGTATTCTTAATTTCTTATAATAACTTCGATCTTTTACTATGTCGATAAAAATCGAACATACTAAGATACTAATTGGAGAATGACCTTAAATACCTATATATATATATGTATATACTTCTTTTCGTTAATTGACTTTCAGTAGTACTTGGATATAGACCAACCATTTTCTACACATGTTAGTTTGTCAATTTGAAACTGGAGTTTAAGATAATTATTAGTTTACCAATTTTCTCAAAAATTTAAAATAATTACTTCTGAGAAAATTGATAAACTAACATTTTAGTATAAGATTTTCTTGACCAAAGACTAACGTTTTAAAAAATATATTTATATGCTATAATTTTCTGAATATAAATGCGAGCATTGGAAATATCAAGGATCGGAATTTGTTTTAAAATATTGATAAATAATGCTGATTAATATAATGTCGGCGTCGGTAAAAATAAGTTATAAAAAAGACCCAACCTCTAACCTTGGTCCTTGGGAAAGTAAAAATAATAATACTAATTGTTGATGCCTGAATGGCTCCGGCAGCAACACCCAGTGTGGTCGGCTGCTCCGACCACCCTTACTCGGTCACTCTGCTCGCGTCCTCCTGCAAGAAAGAAAGCACCTAAAGTGACGGGGACATCAGTGTGGTGTCTGTCGTGGGCACTCCGATGCTTAAGTCAGAACAGGGTCTGATGAGTGAAGGAGAGGCAGAGTTTTGGCAAGGAATTCGTGTCCGTACTAAAATGGAGGGATGACCCCCAATTTATAGGTGTTCTCCGTGGGCTCGGGTACCGGGCGACCTGGTCTGGTCGGTTCCCTAGGACTCTCGGCGGGTAAGTAGGGGCATGGCGCCTGAAGGTCGTGGGCCAATTCGATGATGCCACGTGGTATTGGCCCTAGGCCATAGGCACTAGGGTGGTTGTTGTAGGTGGCTGCAGGGGTGGCCTCAGCCGGATCAGATGGCGGAAATTAGAGAGGTAGTGAGAGTAGATGGCGGAAGGCCGTGATTTGACCCCCGTGGAGTTGGGGGCCGTACTCCACCGTAGGACAACGTACGGTGGTGCGACCACTGCCAGGTGCTCGGGGTTGTCGATAATCCTCCGAGCACATGCTGGGTTGATCCGCACTAGTTTCCGTAGAGTGGTCGGTTGTAGTCGGGTCACACTGGTGAGAGTGCTCGGAACACACTGGACGTGAGTACTCGGTCACTGGCTGGGAGTACTCGGCCACCATGACGGGGTGCTCATGTTACCCTGGATGGAGGTGCTCGGGGCACTCGGGACGAGACCCTGTCGGAGTAGTCCTGATGCGATTACTTAGTTCTCGGAGTAAGCGCCTGTGGTCGGAGTGGGTTGTCACCTCAACACTAATAAAGTTCACATCCATTCTAAAAAATAATAGAATGTCTTACCTGGCAATTTTAAAATGTATTATTGAGTTCCAGAAAAGCAAATAAAATAAAACGTATTATTGAATAAAATTGTGAGAAAAGTGGCCAGGGTATGGGACTCAAATCCTCTACTTAATTTTAGTATTCTAAATTATGTTTAATCAATAATATTATGTTACCTCATTTTAAAAAGTTTGAAATACTTTGTAATTGATTTTTTATACCCTAAAATTTAACTTTTTTTTTTCAATAATGTGTCAAAATATTATTGGTTAGTCACCATTTGAAACATCAAAATTGAACAGGAGATGTCAATTCCTAGGTAGATATATATTACTATTAGGGCATTTGAGCAACTTCAAAGGGCCCCGCATACTTGGGTTAAAACTGATCAAGATGGTGAGCTGAGTGGATCCTCTTCATCTCTTCAGTCGCGTTGAAATCCCAGCCTCCAGTGAGGTTTTTATTTTTTTTTTCAATTTATTAATTATGAATTATTAGGGTTTAGAATTATATTGTGATAAGTATAAATGAGTAATAAAACTATGAATTTTTGGGTGTTTTATTATTATTATTATTATTATTATTGTTATTGTTATTGTTATTATAAGATGTGTGTTTTTGTACTACCAGTAGAGCAATAAAAACCATTATTTGACCACAATTATACAGTTAAAGTAAAGCTATTGCCTCGGTAGTCCTTTTTCAACTTTTCACCTGATATTGGGGTCTTATTATGGGTGAGACCCAATAAAATTTTAATATTTAAAGAATTTTTTGCTTATTTTTTTTTCCCCCGCTAAACATGAATATTCATCATTTTCAACTTTGTCAATGTTAATTAGTATTCTTCCACAGAATCCATTTTCAACTTTGCCAATGTTAATTTAGTATTCTTCCACACAATCCATCTCTGATCTCTCCCTCCCCGACTTTTGAAACAAAAATGTTCGAAGCAAAAGTGATTTTTTTTTTCTGGATTTTTGTTTCTGGAAAAGGAAAAGTGATTTACCTATATCATTACATTTACTTTTTTTCAAATAAAATATATTATATATGTTCGGTAGCAAGGACAACATGATCACGTGGATCCCATAATTTGATATATCCAATTATTTGTTAAAAGTGAGAACCTAGTTGTAACACCCCATCAATGTAGGGCTGTTATCATATTACTCTATCAAGTACTTATTTTACTCATTCATGAAAAAGTACTGAAATTTTTTTTTTTAAACTTAAGTTCAAAACCTTATACTTATATATATTCATATAAGTATATACTTAATTAAGAACTATAGTTCAAACCTTTACAACATATCTTGCAAGTCTTACTAAGTATTAGATACTAATAGTCTCAAACTGATATCACATAATACAATAAAATTTCAAAACACGTGACGGTGTCCAACCCAAATTTCACAGTTTGTAGCGTCATTTTCACAGTCTTGTTTCATACATTACTAATAGGCTGCTTACCTACAGCATAAACGTAAGTCATAAGTTTTCATTTAGCAAGTACAACTTATTATCCGCAAAACAATCTTGATAAATATATGCATGAACCATTTATGCTTTTTTATCAAATCCGTTATATTTCCTTATATTAGCATTTTTTTGGACCATTTACATAACATGAGTGTATGTACCGTGGCGCGCAGTCATGGAGTGATTAGGGTGACCTGTCCAATCCAACTTAAACCACGGACCAAACTCAATTTAGAGCGGGTCGGTACGACACAGGACAACTTGCTTGCCATTATATTTAAAAACTTGTTCTTGCTTTGAAAAGTATTTAAAAAACCATTTCATACTTAGAAAACCATTCCATACTTGAAAAACGATTTCATACTTGAAAAACAGTTTCTTACTTGAAACGCTTAATCTTATTCTTACTATGTAATTCATCATCAATGAGCATGCTTCATGATGTCACAATAAGAAATTATAATCATATGCATCATATATATGAATGTATGAGCTTTGAAAACATGCAAAGTAGTAAGACAATTTACCTATGCTGTAGGCAGAGTTGTACTTACTGGTTATGCTACGTCCTGAGTTTGTTGCTCTAATAGGTTGCAACAGCAGGTTATATTCCTATTTCAAAAAGGACGTAAGACAAGATCATCATATCTTACCATAAATCATTATATTCAATGCTGGTATCCTAACCAACATTCACCAGTAACCCTAGTTACATGTCCCCCGTATACTACAATGATATCTTATTCGGTTACTAAATGTAACCTTAAGGTACATGACCCAATTACAATCAAATAGTATCTTGTTTGATTAGTTAATGCAACTTGGGGTATAAGGCCCAATTATAATTAAATAGTATCTTATTAGGTTACTATTAGCAACCCTGGGTATAAGCCCAATCATATTTCGACTAATATCCTATTAGGTTACTAAGGCCAATTACTTTTAAAGTAATACCTATTAGGTTACTATTGGTAACCATGGGTTTTAAGCCTAACCCAATAGCTTGGGTATTCTATCCGGTTACTAATGGTCATCATTTTGTTATTATGTTTTCAAAATAATTTGGCCCATGTATTTATTTTTCTCTTTTCTTAACAGGACTTTGTCTAATTTTTTTCTTTTAAAAGTCTTTTGTAAAACTTTAATCCCTTGAAACCGTATTTTTATAAAACTGTAACTTTTAAACAAAAACTATCAAATTTTGAAAGCAATATTTGAAAATAGTTCCATAGTTTTCAGTTATCAATGCATGTGCAGAAATTGCCTGCTCATGCACTATTTTGAAAATCATGTGCAGGAATTTTCTGTTTTCTGCTCAGTCTTTAAGATTTAGTTTTATCTTAAAATTTGTTTCGAATTTGAAAAGGTTTTCTTCATGAAAGTTGTAGACCTCAATGATTTCTACAACTTTCATTTTTTTTTTTCTCTCAAATCTTAATTCTACCTTTAACCTATTCTTTTTCCTTGTTGAAACTGCCTGACCGTGTACAGGGTCTGGGCAGATCAGGTTTGGATTTTCATAAAAACGGAAGCTTTTGTAGTTTATTTTTCAAAATCTGATCATTTTGACCTTAGGGTTTTCAATTTTCTACAACTTCGTAGTTTTATCCTTTTCCAAATTTGGCCTCCAAAGGCCTCAAAATTCTATTTCCAAATTGCTGCCCAATTTAATCCAAAATTGCAGTTTTCAACTTTGGTTGATTTTTACATAAAATTACGCACACCCTACCTCAAACGGTTGAAACCATGAGCTTACGACAAACATGCAGCGTGTTACGTATGGTTTCCATCATCATGCATTGGTTTCCCATCCTTACAAATCCAAATGGTAACATTTACCAAATTAGGGTTTTGGGTTAATTTTTTTAACCCTCCATTCATCATACATCATCATCATTATTATCATTCATACAATACCTCTTCTTGAGTATGTGGAGACATATTATAAACAGATAATAGGCATTCACACATATTACATAATTTCTAACAAATAGTATCACAAACATGCACCAAATTATAAATCAAGACCACTAAACCCAAATCAAGACCACTAAACCCTAATCAAGCACATATCAAGCAATCTAGGCTATTGCATGAAAAATAAAATGTGAGCTTATGCTCTTACATACCCAACATAAAATAAACTTAAACTTTTGAATTACAACTTAATTTAATTGCTTAAAGGGTTTAGGAGGGTTACCTTTAAACCGTGAGAATGGTTCTAGGTCTTGAATTAAAAATTTCCCACTTACTTTACTTCCTCAAAAATCCGACCCTTACTCTCTCTTTTTTTTTTTTTTTGGCTTCGGTTCCTAGGGGTTTCACTAAATGATCATAAACTCATCCCACTTCACCTATTTATAGGTGAAAATTAATTTCTTTTTTAGAATTATTTTTATTCCTAAAATTGCATATCTAACCCTAAAAATAAAATATTTACTAAAGGAACCCTTGAGGTGCCTGGTCATAAGGGTGCCATTTTGCTCTTAATAAATGCATACTTATCCATTAAATTTTTAATTCAAAAAAACTACTTATTTATCTTGAATGAGGTGTCACCCAGTAAGACCATGTTTGGCATTTTCCTTAATATGCAGTCAATTTTCTTAATAACTCAGATAGTGCTAATACTGTTTTCAACTAATAACAGTACAATTGTACTGGACTACAGTCTAGAATTTATCTGCACTTAACTGGACTGCGTGTAAGTTTTTCTTACGACTTGAAGCCACTTAGTCTTTATTGCCCTAAATATTGTGCTTGATTTTTCTAAAGTAGTCCCGTATCTTATTCTTGCTTTTTCATCTATAATGACGGTTATCACACTATAATTTCCATACTGTTTATTATACTGCAGTCCCATCTTAATCATACCCTAAATCATCCTAGTCAAACTTTGACCGGAATAAAATCATAAATCCTTATTTGTCTTTTTCATCAAAAGGACTTATGTTTGACTAAGTAACTTATTATTGAGTCCCCTAGCTAATAAAACGAGAACTTAAACACATACTAATAATCAGATCATGTATTCATATCAACATACATGATGCAAACTTGAATTTCCTTTGTAGCTAAGGAAATCGTGAGTCCATAAAAATTTTGGTTATTACACTAGTATTGGTTCATGAGTTTTAATGTTGTATCACGGTTGGGAACCTTTTACGAAAGGATAGTCACTAGGAAGGAAGGGGGGGAGGCATAATGGGGGCATGTGTTCCAACTGAATAGGCTACAAAACCTTATTTGGTTATGTACAATTTCTGAGTTTGGTATTTTAGAAGGTCTATGCCTGCACTTTGGGCTTTTATTAAATTCCAAAAGTAAGAAAGCACAAAAATCAGCAAAAAAGATGGAAGGGTAACCAAGGAATAAAAATGTAGGACAATTCAAATTTTGTCCAAATTTATAAATAAGTTTAAAAATGTTCATTTTTTAAAAAGAGGTGTCCAAAAATGACTCTTTTGTATTAATATATAGTCAAGCCACTAGGTTTAGTAATATAAATAGATAACACTGTTTTAATATTTAAAATTCAAATTGTTTACCCAATAAAATATCAAGAGCTCTTAATTTATGGGGGACATTTAGTTTGTACACATTTCATTTTTTAAAATTAAAAAAAAAAAACCATATATATATAAATTTTACAATAAGTTAGGGGGGCCAACCCCGCTCCCTCCACCATTGCTTCCATAGAATCCATCTCTCTGTCTCTCTGTCTCTCTCTACATTTGCTTTTTTTTTTCCCTAAAAAAAGTATATTAAATATGTTCGGTAGCAAGGCCAACATGATCACCCGGATCCCATTATTTGATCCGTCCAATTGCTTGTTAAAAGCAAAAACCTAGTATTGGTTCATGTGTTTTAAAGTTGTATTATAGTTAGGAGCCTTTTACGACAAGATATACCTATGCGGTCACTAAAACGAAGGGAGGAGAGGCATAATTGAGGCATGTGCCCCCACTAAATAGGCTACAAAACCTTGTTTGGTTATACATAATTTTTGAGTTCGGTATTTTACAAGGTTTATGGCCCCACTACAAAGTCTTTCGGCCCCAAACTTTATTATTTTGGGCTTTTCTTAACCGATTGTATTGGAAATATTAGTTACCTTTTGAAAATTTTATATTTTTTTGTTTGTTCACATTGTTTTTCAAACTAGAAAATTGACATTGTTTTCACGTAATATTACTATTTTTTTTAATATGCTTTCTATATTCTTTAATTTAGCTTCGTTACTCTATTTTATTTTTTTCTTCTCTGTTGATTTCTTTCTCTGGACTCTCATTCTTTTACAAGTAATGTTTTACTATTCTACTTCTTTCTTTAATCAAGTGTGCATATTATTCTACTTCTTTCTGTATTCTTTTCCATTGGTTTTCAATTTTTTTCAAATTATTTTATTCTTTGCTTCACTAGTTTTGAAATCTAAATTACAACTTGATCAATGAGTGGAGAACAATTACATTGTTGCATTACTTAATATTTTTCAGTGAAAAATGTTAAAATTTATTGATTTTCACATATTATTAGTTTGGTAATTTTGTCTTTATTTGTGCCCCGACTAATTCCGTGTAGTAATATATGTCAGCAGCTGATTAGGAGTTAGTATACAAGGGGATAAAGGCTACTGGGAGGGTTATGTGAAGGAATAGTCTATTGTTGAGTGGCTGAGGGCCTTGGGAGGGTTGGGGGTCCTTGTATTCCCTACATTGTCTTCATATTTTTCGTTGTTGTAGTTTCTTTTGGATTCAATAGAACGTTGAGATTTTCCTAATAGATTAGGTTCAAATCAATTTCAAATTGAAAATATACGAAACTAACAAAAATACGATGAAAATCTAATAGTTTTAATATATAAATATTGGTAGAGTATAACGCATAGCATATACCGAGTATTCTCCTCACAATTATAGACTTGGCCCTCTCTTACTTTAGCAAATAAGGCCAAAGATAATATCAAAGTGGGGAAATTATGATTGCGAATCTAAACTGGTTTTGAAATATTGATAAATAATGCTAATTAATGCCAATGTCGACATCAATAAAAATAAAAAATAAAAAATAAAAAGAGATCCTACCCAACTTTAACCATATCTCTACTTGACCCCTTGACCCCGACCCCTTTAATAGAAAATAAAGTCGACATCCATTTTATAAAAAGATGTATTAGTTTATTAAGGGATTTGGATCCTATTGCGTCACGAGCACAACCCCAAATCTGCGGCAAAATATCTCAACGGCCACACACCTCATTTTATAATCCTTAATTGACTTCTTTTGAAAATTAATGACGTCAAAGATTTGCGAGGATTATTGGGATAATTTTAATGGCAATATGTACAAATTACAAATAATTCAGGCTATGGGTTTTTTTATTTTTTAAAACCTTATTTTATTTTATTTATTTATTTACTTGTTTGTTTTTATGAAAGTAGGCTATGGATTTAAGCTAGGTGCAGCATACAACTTTTTGAAAGGAAAGCAAAAAAAAAAAAAAAAAAAAAAAGCAAGAAAAACGTGGACCAATATATTACAATTATGAAATTCGATAAAATTGATGTCTACATACAAAACCAATCAATGATTAGTGTTTTAAATTGGAATAGTCATTTTCAATTTCGTCATTAATGTTAATTTAATTAGTATTGCTAATTTCAACTTTGTCAATGACCTTATATGATACTGATAATTTTCAGTGGTTCATGTCTTGCATGGCTGGAAAAATAAATAAATAAACGTACGTAGTTATGTCTGAACAAATATTATTTATTATTGTGAACTAGTTTCATCTCATTGCCTTTTTAATTGTGGATTTGATAGATAGTTGGTCCGAAGGTTATAACATTTGCTTATAATTGGGAAATCTTTTTCTTGTTTGATTTATTATTCAGAAATATGAAAATTCTTTATTTTGCGTAAGGCCCAGGTTAACAGAAAACAAGTGAGGTAATTTTATTACGTACAAGTTTCATTAAGATATAACATACAAATACACACTGCAGCAGAATAAATATACATATATCACCCAGCTAAATATGAAATACGAGGGAAAATGACAAAACAATAATAATATTAAAAAGAAGAAGAAGAAAACAACAACGAAAAGGCTAATAATAGCTAGCAGTAATACATATCAACACCGGTGGTGACATTGTGGTGATGATGTTTTATTTGAAACTTTCACTTTTATCCATTCAAAGTTCTATCTACCTGCACGTGAAAGTCTATCTCTTGACATATATAGATCACTATATATGTGTTCATGAACTCTTTGAACCTTGGGTTGATAGTTGTTGAGTGCCTATGACCAGAATCCTCTACTTTCCACTTACAGACTTAATAGACTCCTTTAACGACAAGACACTACTTACCAAATCAAAACAATAGCAAGCACGACAATTGGAACAATCTTTGCTTTATTTTCTTTTAATTTTTTCAAGATCTAGCTAGTTTGTTCGCAAAAGAACTTGGCTCACCAAATTGTCAAAGTTAATGGATGAACTGCCTTGTGTGCCAGTAGCCTCTTCTGCCAATTTCTTCCACTCCATGGCCTTAATCTTCATTTTCTTACCCTTATCTTTCTCCATCAACTCTCTAACAAGATTTTCCACTTGATCTCTCTTTACATCATTATCAATCTCTAAGCCAACATCCCACTCATTACAAACAAACCTACAATTTGTTTGTTGCTCTGCAAAGAAAGGATAGCACAACATCGGCACTCCACATGACAAGCTCTCAATGATTGAATTCCATCCACAATGTGTTAAGAATCCTCCAACTGATGGGTGCTTAAGGACATCCTCTTGTGGACACCAACTTGCAATTAGGCTTCTTTCTTTTGTTTCGGTTAGAAACTCAAGTGACAAACGAGCTGATTCACCTATAATCAAATCAGGCCTAATTACCCAAAAAAATGGATGACCACTATTTGCAAGTCCCCATCCAAATTCAACCATCTGTTGTGGTGTAAACACAGCAACGCTACCAAAATTCACATAAATCACAGAATTTGGCTTATGGGAGTTGAGCCACTTCAGGCATTCAGTTTCTTCTTTCCACAGGCTGTATTGAATAGGTTTTAGATGGTTTTTTGGTAAACGATTAAGGAGAAGTTGGAGAGGGCCAATTGCATGCAAATTTGGATGTGTAGATGAGAGAGCATCCAGAAGGTCTCTTTCTAGTGCATCAAAAGATTGAATGACAACAGCCGAAGCTTCAAAAGCTTTTTCAGCTATTTGCATGCAAAAATTGAACAATAGATCGTGGGAGTCTGTAATTCGCCAAAAACTTGGTAGATCTCTCAATCTTACACCTTTCATTTCCGGAACCCAGTCTACAATTATGTCTAGAAAGTCATTTGTTAGACTACTCTCATCTGTAACACCCACAAAAACAAAATAAGGAAAAAAATATTATAGATCTAATATGACAGTTCAATTATAGTTAATAAAAATTTATGCTATTAATGACATACTTTTTTTTTTTAAAAATAGGAATCACAAAGTTCAAATTGAGTCTTTAAATTGGTTTGAAAAAAAACAAAAAAATAAAAATAAGGGGTTGTTTGGTGACAAGAGTTCAAACCCCATTACAATCCAATTCTTGTCTTCTTCTCTCAACTTCACTATTCACACAGTTTTGTAACTCAAACTTTAAAAGTCCATAACTTTGTATAGACTAGTCCAATTGAGATTTTTTTTTAATTACATAGAATATCGAGACGAACAAAACAAGCTCCATATTTTTTTTTCCCGAACACATTTTAAGTTTTTATGCTTTTTAACTCCAGAAATTCAAACGTATCGATTAATGCACAATCAATTCAAATCTAAATTCTACAATCCAAACCTTAATATCAAATACATGCTATGTAACTGATATTTGGAATATACATCACGTGTTATTATAAATTTGAAAACTTTTTTCCACATAATTATAAGTGCACAATCAATATTGAAATGCAAGTATATATTATCTTAGTACTCTATTATATATATATATATATATGTATGTATGTATGTATGTATATTAATCTTCACCTTTCAATGGTATAAGTCTTTTTTCCAGAAGTGGACGATACTGTTTAAATCCCATCAAGCCACACGCTGCAATAGGGAAGAACTTCACCAAAGGAATTCCAAGCTGCTGAGCAGCTGATTCGACTGCAAACGACATGAATCCGTCCGCAACAAGGCAAGTCACGGGAGAAACGACACGACTTCCAGCTTGTTTGCCACTGTTGTTGATTTTCATGAGGAGCTGAAGAAACGGAGCGAGAAGTTCTTCATAGTAGAGTCACAGAGAGAAGCTGGGTCCTGTGTGGAATTTGGATCCGAAGGCGGAAGGCCATCGGGAATCGTCTCGAAGCAAAAGTGATTATCAGAAAAGCCGGTCGAGAGGAAGTGGTGGTGGTCGGGAGAAGTGCTTCTGATTAAGCGATTGTGGTTGAATTCAGTGTTGACAAAGGTTATGGAGAAGCCCTTTTGGTGAAGTAGCTTTGAGAATTTGAGCATTGCCTTTATGTGGCTTTGGGCTGGAAAAGGAATGCATACAGCGTGAGGCTTACGTGAGTCAGAAGCTACAAGTCTTTCAGAATCCATTTCTCAATATCTCTCTCTTTAATTTTGCCTGTTGTTTAGCGTACTTAAAAGGTTCAGAATTTAAAGGCTTATATAGACACATTGAAACAAGAATGTTTAGAATTTTGTTTTTTTGTTTAAGTCAAATTAATGTGTTTGGTAGAGAGGCCAACATCATACATTTCAAAAAAGCAAAAGCAAAACCATAACCAAACTAATTTCTATTTAAATATTTTTCAAGACATAATGTAGGGGCGTGCAAGGTCCCTATTTATCAAAAAAATAAAAATAAAAATCCCTTTCGGTCTCTATTTATCAAAAAAAAAATAAAAATAAAAAGTTTTGCTAGTAAAAATATATTTATAAAACTTGAAGTTTTGGAGATGTTTTTAAGAAAAAGAAACTTGAACATTAATAAATAAAAATAATATGTTATAAATTGAAAATTTTATACTACATAAACAATGCTTAAACGTGTCATATATTGATAACCCAACATGAAATTTTCGCGCCCCCTATAGTCTTAGGCATAATCATTGGCGTGCAAAGCTTTCTTTCTTCTATTTGCATACTAGTCTGTTTTTTGACTAGTTCATTTTGTATCGCCAAAGACAACATATGGTCAAATTCGAAGCTCCAAAACATCTACTTGCTTACGGCTTTCAAGATGCTTTATTTTTCTACCTCTACTGTTTGAAGCTTCAGTAAATCATTTTGCACTAAAGTTGTTTCAACTTTTGATGCTTTTATTTGATTCGACCAAGTATGTATATATTTATACACCCGTAACTTTATATTCGATTTTCAACCAAAAAAAAAAAAAACACTTTCTATTCGACCATTTTGACCATACGGATAGATGAAGAACCAAATTTTAGTTTGGACTCTTCTCATTGTTTAGTCACATGTTAATTTTGATAGAAAACCAATTCAGACTCAATTAACGCTCAAAGATGTATTCGTAAAGCAGTCGGTTGTAGTAGAAATCGAGCGCTCGTATTTACAGGTAGGCAAAAATAAAAACAAATAATATTAGTATAAATAAACGTTAAAAAGGCTAGGAAATAAAATAACAAAAAGAGAAGTTTTTTTTTTTTATAGGATTTTTGTGATAAAAAAGATAAATATAGCATTAGTTTGGTTCATCAGTTTAAACTATTAGTTTGAACTGATTTTTTTGTCTTTTTCTAAAAAGTTTTTTGTCTTTTCTGAAAAAGTTTTTTGTCTTTTCTGAAAAGTCAACAAAAATTACTATTGAAACTTAAAATTTCCAACTTAAACTGGTGAACCAAATGGAGCCATAATATGAAAAAGAGAAGTTTAGGTGGAGAAAAATTCAATAATAAATAAGGCAAAGTGTCGTGAATCCTTCATATGCTTCGTTTTCCAATTTGAATCTAATCTTCAATTTATGACTCAATTGCATATTTCACATCCCAAATGAAGAACCGGAAAATATGGAATTAAAGTCCAATAAAAATATACAAATGTAT
Organism: Ficus microcarpa; assembly: GCA_025413485.1. NCBI lineage: Eukaryota > Viridiplantae > Streptophyta > Magnoliopsida > Rosales > Moraceae > Ficus > Ficus microcarpa. Next base: position 19,297,049 of record CM046379.1, on the reverse strand, counting down.
TTTGGTGGATTAAATCTCTATGTTGAACTAAACGAATTTATCGTTATAAGTTATCCAAAATCTATAAAGTACTGTTTTTAGCAAATTGCAGTAAAACATAACTCATAAATAAATCTTGTCAAAATAGAATGTGACAATATTATATAAATAAAGCATGACTAAATTTATCTAAAAGATTGATACATAATATTTTGAGTGAAAATATAAAAATGAGATGGAGAGATTTAATTTACTAAAACATATAAGCTTACAAACAAAATGAAAATTGAACTCAAATTGGATCACTCGACGTACAAATTCATCACTAGCCTCACCAAAATATCTAGTCTAACTTGCTATTCATATCACGAAATTCTAGAAAGAAAACATGAGATAAATAATGCAAGAGGAAAAGAAAATACAAAAAGAAACACTCCAAAGAGAGAAAAAGACTAATGGTGAAAAAACCGTCCTCCGCTTGCCAAAGGCTCAGCCTTAAATAGGCCTGAGATTCAAGAGCTTCGAGAGAAATTTCGCCCAGACGATCCGCCACCACAGCTGGTGAATCACCTGCATACACGAGGCTGGTAGGCTGGAGATACGGGCTAGAATTCTGGCTTGCTGGAGACAAGGCCCGCAAATAGCGCGGGCTCGCTGGAGCTGAAGGTGACGATCTGAGATCACGCAGGCCGGAGCTAGAGTGAATGGCTCGGATTGGGTTTGGAGGAAAGCTTGGCCCAAATCACGCACGAGGGAGAGGGATGCTGGAGCTTCGCACGCAGGGGACCACAGAGGTGACACGTGGCGGCTGATGATGCACCTGGAGAGAGAACGGAAGGAAGAAAAAGAAATGGAAAATAAACCCAAAATATAAAGATTATTAAATAAGGTAAAATAATATTAAATAGTAAAATATTATGAGTTAAAATCATGGAAATACCTAATAAAAACTTAAATTATTAATTAATAATATGACAAAAGTGCATTTTTACACATTTATCAGGACTTTCTCGAGCTCGTTTGAGAGCGGTTAAAGAATGATTTTGTTTTGTATATAAAATAGAAATGCGAATGTTTTAAAAATTTATTTGAGAAATTTTTTGAAATTGTGTTTGATTGTATTTCTAGGTAAATTCATTTGAACTTAAGAAAAAGTAAAATTGTGTATTTTGGATATGTTTATGGAAATATTTATTGAGTGTATAAGTCTTAGAAAATAAAAAGGAAAATGAGAAAACAGTGTTATTCATTTTCTCATTCCTTAACAACAAAAGAAAAAAAGAAAACTTTTTTTTTTGTCCGTTTCTATTTATTACTTTGTGCAGGTTTCTAAAACACTTTTTTTCCCCCTCTGAAACAATGAGAGTTCTTTCCAAAATGTTTCTAAAACAATATCAAATGGGATCTTTGTTTTTTGTTTTCTTTCATTAAGTAATATTTGTTTATTCGGAAAATTTTTTCATGCTTGGTTTTCCACTCATAAATATGAAATATATCTTCTTTATTCTAGTTACGCAAGATCCGGATTCAAATAAAATAAATAAGGTAATTTTATCACATGTCTCACTAAGAAAGAATTAAATAGATAAATATGAGTACCACTAACAATATAACAAACTAGTTTTGAACTCTTCCCACTTGGGTCTCTAATTGTGAAATCTTGACTTGGGAGTCCCAGAACTTTCAAAAGATGTTGCTTTATAAGTTTTTTTCATTAACTCCTTCGTTAACAAAGTTAGGGACCTGAATGCCAAAAAAATTTTGGACAATTGGATTTTTAATCCAAGAAAAAAGGAAGGCCATCTGGAATCATGTCAGAAAGTGAAAAATGATAATTGGAAAAGCCATCAGCAAGGAAGTTGTCGTAGTCAAGAGAAGTACTTTTGAGTTGGTTGAACTCGATGTTGACGAAGGTTACAAAGAAGCAGTTTTGGTGAATCTTCAATAGAATTAATCCATCTCTCTATCTCTCTCTCTCTCTCTATGCCATCAACCAGCAAAGAAGCCTACCAAGTACTACCGTTCATGTGTTTTTACTGGTTGTATTTGTTTCATGGTATTTAGTACTGATACTCCAAAATTTGTTATTTTTTAACAATTATTATCCTCTACATTTCTAATTTTGAAAGTTTGTCACATGAACTTGTAAACTATTGCAATGTATCCTATAAAGTTAATTTCCATTACATGAGTCTTTAAAAACTCACACACGCCTAATGTGATGACAAAAACCCTAAATTCAACCAAAAATTTTCAAACCTAACATAAACCCTAATGAGAATTTTCTAATTTCAAATATTCAATTTAATATAGAATTAACTAAAAGGCATACATTACAATAATTTAACAAGTTTAAAAGGTAAATTGTCAAAATAAAAAATATAAGTTATAAGTTGCTAAAGGATAATAAATTTAGAGATATCAAATGTTAAATACCCTATGTGTCTTAAAATATTAGATTTAGTTAAAATGAACTCAAAATAAATTATATATATATATAAACACGCATATAAATAAAACGAACATAATATGATACAGTTCTAGCAAGTTATAGTAACAGGTTTATATATATATATATATTTATTTATTTATTTATATATATCCTATTGTATACCATAATTCTTCTTACAATTGCCGATGTTTTCACTTACATTGACGATCAAAGATGTAAGAATTATTATAATATACTAAAAAGGGTGCAAACTTTTACTATTTTTTTTTTACAGTGTTTTGACTTTTTTGTCCTTCATTATCATTTTTTTTTCTTTGTTACGGTGTTATGCTGGTTTTACCCTTTCTTTTTTAGTCAATTGGCAATTTTATCATTAGGCTTTAGTTACTTTTACCACTTGTTACGTTTGGTTGGTTAGTTTAAGTTGAAATATTTTAGTTGTAATAGTAAATTTTTTTTAATTTTCAGAAAAGACAAAAAATTTTTTGGAATAAAGACAAAAACTTTTTGGAAAAAGATAAAAAAAATTCTGAGTTGAGTTGGATTGAACCAACCAACCAAACAAAGCCATAGTGTTGAGACAACTTTGTTCTTCTAAAATTATTTATAGACGATTGTCCCTTCCTTTATAGTTGCTTTTTTTCCCCCTTTGCTGTAGTGTTATTCCAGTTTTATCATTCTTTTTTTGTGAATTGGCAATTTTACCTTTGGGCTTTAGTTACTTGCACAGCTTGCTACAATATTAAAATAACTTTGTCCTTTTAAAATTATTTATCAACGATTTTACTCTTCTTTTTTAATTGTTTTTTTTATAGCTACAATAATTGGATATTATTATCCTTTTAATGTGCATTTTTGATTTTGTCCTTCGAAGATATGTTAAGGTGCAATGTTTGCATGTATATAATCTAACTGAAATTTATTTCTTTTCTTTTCTTTTTTTTTTTGTAAAAAACAGTAAATGAAAAAAAATAATAGAATCAATTTTTGATTTTGTTGTTTTTCTTTAATCTTTTTTTTTCCCTTTTGAGTTCTTTTTTCTTTTGTTTTTTTTTTCTATTTTTTTTTTCTGCTTTTTGAGATTTAAACTATAAAGTTCGGTTTTTTATTCATATTTTCTTCGGATTTTTGTTATTGTATAATTTTTTTAAAGATTTTTGTTTGCACATTTTCAATTTTCAAAAAAAAATTATTCTCTTTTTTAAATTTGTGCTTGGTTTTTTTGGCTTTTTCATTTGTTGGGTTTTGTTTTTTAGATGTTATAGTTAATTTTTATATCTTGCATGTATATAATCTAACTGAAATTTATTTCTTTTCTTTTTTTTTTTTGGTAAAAAATAGTTAATAAAAATTAATAATAGAATCTATTTTTGGTTCTTTTGTTTTTCTTTAAACTTTTTTCCCCTTTTGAGTTTTTTTTCCTTTTGTTTTTCTTTTCTGTTTTTGTTTTGAATTATCATAATCATTTTGTTTCTCTATCTCTATCTCTACATCACCAGAGAAAAGTTTTTTTTTTTGTATATTATTATTATTATTATTATTATTATTATTAATTTACATTTTTATGATTAAGGGAGATCCTGGAAAAAAAAATAAAGATAAAAAAGATGGAGCAAAATATGGGTATGCTCTACTTTCTTTTGTTTTTGTTTTTGTTTTTTATTTTTATAAGTTATTTCTAGCTGTTCGCCCCCCCCCCAGATTTATATATTTTGTTTTTCACTTTTTGATTTATGTTAATTTGTTTTCTAGCTTACGGTAATAATAGTTTGGAATGAGGATACAAAGAGAACTATTGAATACCTTTTTTTATTTTTTATTTTTATTTTTGAAAACTTATTGTAATTATATTATTTATTATAATCAACCGTCATTATTAGATGTTATTTAATTTTGTTATTTATTTATCTATTTATTTTTGTCTTCTATGAAACCCGGGTATTAAACTAGTTAATACTAAAGGGTCTAAATTTCCTACGTTATATTACTATTTGTCAATAAACTAATCAGTAAAATTTTAAATTTTTATTACTATTTGTCACATCCCTCTTCTAATGATTCCCCCAAAAATTCCGTACATAAAAATTTTTAACTTTTTCTCTTCTTTCCTTCCTCTTTTGTTTTCTTTTTTTTTCCCCCCCTTCCTTCTTCTTCTTTTTAAAGAATGACTTCACGACTTAACATTGAACTGAAAACCAAATGTTACAGTAGTATTAACACACTAAGGTATCTCATGAATCCAAAAGTTAAAAAGTTACTACTCAAATATAAAGCATAACAAGCAAGAAGATAAGCCAAATAATATTGTCGGTCGACGGATCTTTTCATTACTGCTTGTGAATAATAGAATAACACTATTTCTCAACAAGTCCTTCAATGTCACGAGAAGCCAAAAAGGCTATAAATTACTGCACAAAACTATAAAGGGACACTGACTCTTCAAAAGGACAACAAGGACATTGCAGTCCCATTGAACAGGACGCTACACCAGCTTATAAAACAAGACAAAAACCACCCACCAACCAATTATCAAAACAAGTTCACTTGCACGGAGAAATTTTGTCAATACACTTCCCCACCCTAAAAAGCACGTAAAAAAGGGAAAAAAAAAAAAAAAAAAGGCGCATAGCTTTGATTTCATCAAAAGTACTAATCTTAATTAATTAAAGTGAAGGTATTTTTTGTACTTTTCTTTTCAATTACTAAATTTATATTTAATTTATCGATTGGAGATAAAATTTTTAAATTAAGATTGATTAAATCTTTAAAAATTTATTATAAATTTTATTAATTTTTTAAAATAATAATAATAATTAAAATGAAAAAAATATAATTTAATTAAAATTAAATTTCAAAAGATCAAACAAAATCTAATTCTCTTCCGACAGCTTTCTCGTACATGACATGGCCGATCTCTCTTTTCTTCATTGTCGGCCGTCTCCAAGCCACTATCCCATTTATTGCAATTATATTAATTTGTTTGCAAATCTCTGCATACAATGAATATAGCACAGCATGCACATGGGCATTCTGCACAAGACAGGCTTGAATTGTTAAAGTATCCTCCAACTAATAGGGCACGTGGTTAAGGTCTTCCTCTTGTGGGGCACCAACTTTCAATTATATACATAGGCTTAGGCTTAGGCTTGTGTACGATGATGTTTACAAAACGGTGGTCACATGGATTCAAGACATGTCAGACCCAATTTAAAAACCTGGAAAAAAATTTTTTTTTGAGAAGGACGATGAATACAGGTAGGAGGCAGATGAATTCAGTCGCTGTAGTGTTAAAAACCAGTAGACATTATTTTTCGTCCTTAGGGGTATTTTTGCATACTAAAAAAATTTGCGAATTTGTTTTTATAGATTACAAATAAACTCTTGTGTTTTTACCGAGTAAATAAATTTGAAAATTTACGTTTACATTTTTTTTTTTTGCAAATTAAATCTCATCTTTTTATTGAGTTAAAATATTTGCAGATTTATTTTTACAGATTGGCCTTTTTTTTTTTTTGCAGTTGCAAATTAAAATTTTCGTATACCGTGATATGACTGATATGGTAGCATATATTCCATCAATTGTAGATATTTTTTTAAAAAAAGCTTTGTACAAACTAAATTATAGGATTGTTGAGAAATTTAATGAATTTTCCCATCATCGGGTCTCGGCTTATATCCTCCTCACTGAGTTTCATTAGATTTTAGTGATGGAATCGATATTAGTCGAGGGTTGTGTCTATTGTATCACGGGGTTGTTTCATCTTTGGTATTATATTTGTATCCAATTTTAATTTAAATGATAGTTTCCCTTAAAAAAAGATTTAAAAAATATTTGGATTTCAATTTATTTACAAAATTGAATAAATTTTGAAACTACTCATATTGTGTTGACAAGTATACCCCTTGATCTAATTTAAATGGGAAAAGAAAATCTGATTACACCCTGATTACGTCGTAATTCTTGCAAAACATATCTAACTGATTAATCATTACATGGTCATGGTCCTTAGCATAATAATTTATAAGCATAACACCAATTATATTAGCAAAATAAATTTAAAAAAAAAAAAAACCGTGCAGAATGTTACCCCTATGAAAATGGACACAAAATCCCATTTAAAGTGGAAATTCTATAAAATAAAAAAATAAATAAAAATAAATAGAGAGAGAGAGAGAGTAACAACCGCCTAATCTTCCTATATGGAAACAATATTGATCAACAACCACACCTAACCTCCTTAAATATTGGCTGCATTGTGATCGGAACTTCTTTATAAATGAAAATAACCGATGTCTTTTAAGGAATAATTTATCCAAATAAAACAACATTCCAAATGAGAGAGAATTTAATATATAAACTATTAAATACATCAAAATTAAATAATTAAACCCACAAAACAGGAACTAAAATTCTATTTGAAAAATAAGATTTTTTGAATGAACAATGGATATCCGAATGCACCTAGACATCCTGACTAAATTCTCACATAAAAAATAAGATTATTAAACGTAGGCTCTCAACCAAAAAGGAAAAAGGTGAAGTTAAATGAAGTTAATAACAGATATATGAAATAAGAATGTTAGTTTTAAAAAGTGAAAGCGTAAATCTGGAATGAAAAACATATTAAATTCTAAATTTTATTCAAATTTACAAATAAGTTGAATAGTGTCCATTTTTTAAAAATAGTGTTCTAAAATAGTCATTTTATGTAAATACTTCTATTTTTGGTGGCTTCGTTGGATGAAGAAAGTCATAATAATTTCGAGCCAAGAAAAAAAAAAAACAAAGAAAAAAAAAGTAATAATAATTATTGCACTTCAGCCCATAACGAGATTGTCTTGAAAGTGGTACAAATTCAATGTATGTTTTGCATTTTATCATAATCCGTTTTGTATTTTTGAATTCTGGTAGAATTCATTTTTGCATTATGATAGAATCCATTCTAATAGAATCTGTTTTGCACTCTATCAGAATCCATTTTGTCTTTTCGGATTCTGATACAACATAATACTATTTTGGATTCTAATAGAATTCATTTGGCAATCTATCATAATTTGTTTTGTATTATATCCGAATTCATTTTGAATTCCAACAGAGACCGGCCGATGACCCGTGACCTGTCGACGGCCAGCAATTGGCGACTAGTGACCTGCCGATGATTGGAGAATGGCAGGCGAATGAAATTGGACATATATGAAAACTATTCCAATGATTAAGAAAGAGAAGAAATGGAAATTTTTAAATATTTAATTAAATGTTATGAAATGACAAAATTATCAACTTTACTCTTATAAATGTTAAAATTATAAGAAGGTGCCAAATTTATGGCTATTTCCCTAATTTTTTCTAAATTTGACAAGAAACAAGTCTGGATTATTCTCTTATATTTTCATTTGGAAAATCTTTCCATTCCTAATTTCTCATAATAACTCATAAATATGAAATATGCCACCTTTATTCTAGCTATATAAGATCTGGATTTACACGAAGCGAGTAAGTTAATTTTGTAAGTTTTCCTTCAGTTCCCCATCAACAACGTCGCGAACCTAAGTGCCAAAAAATTTTGGGTGATTGAATTTTTTTTATTCAACAAAGAAACGGAGGAGTTGCCCACATTTAGGTTTTAAAGAGCAACCTTTTTGCAATTATGGAGACCGAAAATCAAATATTTAATATTGAATAATCAAATTCCAAGAGCTCATAATTAAGTTTAAGATAATATAGCAAGAACAATTTGATCAACCTTTCATATCAAGATCTAGCTAGTTTTTTGGCAAAAGGACTTGGCTCACCAAATTGTCAAAGTTCATGGATGAACTGCCCTGTGCACCAGTGGCCTCTTCTGCCAATTTCTTCCATTCCATGGCCTTACTCTTCATTTTCTTACCCTTCTCTTTCTCCATCAACTCTCTAACAAGAGTTTCCACTTGATCTCGCTTTACATCATTATCAATCTCTAAGCCAACATCCCACTCATTACAAACAAACCTACAATTTGTTTGTTGATCTGCAAAGAAAGGATAGCACAACATAGGCACTCCACACGACAAGCTCTCAATGATTGAATTCCAACCACAATGTGTCAAGAATCCTCCAATTGATGGGTGGTTAAGGACATCCTCTTGTGGGCACCAACTTGCAATTAGACTTCTCTCTTTAGTTTCAGCCATGAACTCTTGTGACAAACAAGCTGATTCACCTATGATCAAATCAGGCCTAATTACCCAAAAAAATGGATAATTACTATTTGCAAGTCCCCATCCAAACTCAACCACTTGTTGTGGTGTAAACACTGTGATGCTTCCAAAATTCACATAAATCACAGAATTTGGCTTCTGGGTGTTGAGCCAATCTAGGCACTCGGTTTCTTCTTTCCACAAGCTGTATTGAATAGGTTCTAAAGGGTCTTTTGTTAAGCGATTGAGGAGAAGTTGGAGAGGGCCGATTGCATATATATTTGGAAGTGTCGATGAGAGAGCATCCAAAAGGTCTCTTTCTATTGCATCAAAAGTGTGAATGACAATAGCTGAAGCTTCAGAGGCTTTTTCTACAATTTCTATGCAAAAATTAAAGAAAAAGTCATTGGAATTTGTAATTCGCCAAAAGCTTGGTAGATCCCTCAATCTTACACCTTTTGTTTTCTGAATTGGCCACTCAATAAGTGTGTCTAGAAAGTCGTTTGTTAGACTACTTTCATCTGTAAGAAAAAATTCAACATGAGAACATCATTCTTAGTTATTTGAAATAAACTTAATCTTTTAGAATGCAACTATTAGATTGGTTAATTGTTTATAGGAACAATTACCCAAAAACTTACTTGAGTTTTTTGGAATTATGTTTTACATAATGTTTTTAGGAAGAAAAATTGCTAAGAATACTAACTTTATTTTCAATTTTCGAGCACTAACCTATATAGTATGTGAGTTGTTATTTTTTTTTATAAGTCTTTAAAATTAAAAGACAAGTATATACAAGTAAAATGGTGACAACTCACCTCCATATTAGTTGATATTCAAAAGTTTGATTTTAGTTGATTTCTGTATACTACTCTTTCAAGAATGTCACACTCATCTCCTATGTTTTTATCTTTATGTTTCCTTTTGGAAAATCGTACTAAACTTAAAGTGTGAAAAAAAAAATCATTATAATAGCATAAGAATACATTATACTTGATCAATTTGGGCAATCTTGTAATTAAATTGTACTAATCGAATACTTAACTATCTTGGTTAGAATTTTTGTTCAAAAACAAACGAAAAAAGACCCCTCTTTTTATGTTTGCGTTTTAATTTATATAGAAATACTAACAAATAGGATTAAGTGGGATGAATTCAAATTCATAAAAAGTGAAAGATTTTAAAGTGTAGAAGTGAAAATGATTCTAAAGTGAAGAACACGTAGGAGAACAATTAAAAATAAAAAATAGAATTAATGACCCGTAAAAAAACCTTCACCTTCTAATGGTAGAATTCCTTTTTCAAGAAGAGGTCTGAACTGTTTGAATCCCATAATGGTACATGCAGCAACAGGGAAGAACATCACCAGTGGAATTCCAAGCTGCTGAGCTGCTGATCCGATGGCAAACGACATAGATATGTCCGCAACAAGGCAGGTCACAGGTGAAAGTGAAGCGACACCACCTCCAGCTTCTTTTGCCTTGTCGTTTATTTTCGTGAGGAGCTGAAGAAACGGAGCCGCAAAGTTCTTCTTAGTAGAATCACCGAGAGAAAGTACGTCCTGTGTGGAATCCGGGTCGGAAGGTGGAAGGCCATCGGGAATCGTTTCGAAGCGAAAGTGATTATCGGAAAAGCCGGAGGAGAGGAGGTGGTGGTGGTCGGGAGAAGTGCTTCTGAGTAAGCGATTGTGGTTGAACTCGGTATTGACAAAGGTTATGGAAAAGCCTTTTTGGTGAAGTAGCTTTGAGAATTTGAGCATTGCCTTTATGTGGCTTTGGACTGGAAAAGGAATGCACACAGCGTGAGGCTTATGTGAGCCAGACGCTACTACTTCTTCCGCGGAATTCATTTCTCTGTCTCTTAATTTGTGTCTTAATAATTTAGTGTGCTCAAAACATCTATAAATATATATATATATATATATATGTGTGTTTGTTTTTCTCTAGAACACATGTATTTTATGTGTTTGATCGATATACACAGCGGAAGACAACATCGCTCAGGCCCCACATTTTTATTCATCAAAATGCGGACAGAAGGACTTGGGTGGCAGAAGAGAAACCTAATACGGTACGTCGGATAAAAATAAAAAATAAAAATCAGATCTAAAGCAAACTAAATCAAGAATTGATTTTAAAAAAAAAAAAAAAACTAAACCAAACCATAGTAATTTCTATAAATAAACATAATATATATTTTATGCATTTCTGCAAAATATATATAAATGTTTTTATTAGTTTATTTATTTAAAACAAAAACTTTTGCATGCAACTTTATAGGCTCGATACATCATACATGCATGTATGTGTGTGTGTGTGTGTGTCAACTAACAAAAATTCAAGTAAACTCACAAACTTTCTTTGAACAAAAGATGAGAATGGATAAATAATCTTAGAAAGGAAAAACATCCCAATTAGGTAATTAACACCCCCCATCCTGCATTTGGATATCATCATCATCATTATTATTATTATTATTATTTTGATACTCTGCATTTGGATATTATTAAATTAAAAAGGAAACACGAGAATATCGAAAACAACAAATCCGCAGAAAGGCAAATGAAGCTCAAAGCCAAAAAGCCGAAAAGAAAAGCCCAAGGCAAAAACATAAACCATCCGGGTCAAACTTGAAAATTGAAAGTAGTAACTAATGCTTTTGTCAATTCTCAACTACAATATTTATTTCTCATCTCGTAACTTCAGTTTTTTGTTCGCTACCCCAAAAGAAAAAAAAAATAATTCACATTTTTGTACTTATTTTCAAAGCATCATCTAATCCCCAAAAAAAAAATTTTAAGGAGGAAAAAAAAAGTTTTGCTAGCAAAAATATATTTATAGAACTTGAATTTTGGTTAAGAAAAACAAAATTTCATAAATTGTATACTTTGTCTTACATATATACCTCTAAATAATATCTATATTTTTTATGTAAGGCTCTCAAATAGGACCTGGCCGCGTAGATACTTCTTACGTATGTCCCAAGGCTTCCTTAATCATTGCCTTGCAAATCTTTCTTCCTTTCCGGTAGTAGACTGGTATGTTTTTGACTTGTACAACATATATATATATATATATATATATATATATATAATCTAAAAGGACAAAATTTGGCAACATTCGAAGCTCCAAAACATCTACTTGCTCACGGCTCTCAAAAATGCTTTGTTTAGTTTTAAGTGCTTTCATAGACCTCTTCGGGGACGGATGCATGAATGAGAACCAAAATTTAGACTGGGATCTTCTCATTGTTTTGTCACATGTTACTTTTGATAGAAAACATGGCAGGACTCTCTAGAGGTGTAATAATTGTTTATTTGGAAATCTTAATTTTTCGTGCTTGATTTCTCTCATAAATAGGAAATGAATTATCTTTACTCTACATAACTCCCCCCAATTAAAAGAAGCGAATTATAAGATAATTATTTTACAAGTTTCATTAAGATAGAATTAAACAGATAAATTAGTGAAGGACAAGGAAAAATAACAAATAATAATAACCAAGGTTGGAACTCTCAACACACTTAATTGTATAAGTCCTTTCCAAGAAGCGGACGCAACTGTTTCAAAGCCAAAAAGCCACACGCAACGGGCAATAGGGAAGAAGTTCACCAGAGGGATTCCAAGCTGCGGAGCAGCTGATCCGACGGCAAACGACATGAATCCGTCCGCAATAGGGCAAGTCACGGGAGAAACGACACCACCTCCAACCTCTTTTTCATTGTCAATTATTTTCATGAGAAGTTGAAGAAATAGAACCGAAATTTTCTTTCTCTTATCATATCGAGCAAGATAAAGGAAAATCAACTTTCTTTCTCGCACTCACATTTTCTCTGTGTTATATGTTTTCTCTTCCTCATCTTTTCTTTCCCTCTTACTAAACGGATTGATAGGGTTTTTAGGTTAGATTTATGGGGTCTTAGGTTCATAATGTTGAAGGTTTTCTTTTACATTAATAAAATGGTTACCCAGGCTCAATATATTAAAAAAAAAAATTAAAATGCATTCTGTGGCCTCCATAATCGATATGATACTTAGGCATGGTGATCTTAATGGAAGCTATTAAATTAATCTTATACCTCGGTTTTTTTTTTTTAATATTTACATGCAGCAGGAAAAGGCATGTTGCATAACAATTATTTGCAAATAACTTTCTTTAAGCCATTAGTTATTTTTTTTTAAATAGAGATCTCTTTTTTTTTTTTTTTACTGATTTTTTATGCAGTTCAAAATCTATTATTAAAAAAAATTGTTAAAGTGGAAAGTTGTTAAAGAAAAAAGAAAAAAGCAAGAAAAAAGACGTAAAGGAAACACAAGAATATCGAAAACAACAAATCCGCCGAAAGGCAAAGGGAGCTCAAAGCGAAAAAGCCGAAAAGAAAAGCCCAAGAATCAAACTTGAAAATTGAAAGTAGTAATAATGCTTTTGTCAATTCTAAACTACAATATTTATTTCTCATCTCGTAACTTCAGTTTTTTGTTCACTACCCCAAAAGAAAAAAAAAATTCACATTTTTGTACTTATTTTCAAAGCATCATCTAATCCCGAAAAAAAAAATTTTAAGGAGGGAAAAAAAAAAAGTTTTGCTAGCAAAAATACATTTATAGAACTTGAATTTTGGTTAAGAAAAACAAAATTTCATAAATTGTATACTTTGTCTTACATATATACCTCTAAATAATATATATATTTTTTATGTAAGGCTCTCGAGTAGGTCCTGGCCACGTAGATACTTCTTACGTATGTCCCAAGGCTTCCTTAATCATTGCCTTGCAAATCTTTCTTCCTTTCCGGTAGGAGACTGGTATATACTAAAAGGATGTAAGCCGGCACTGTTCATCTGAGCCGGCACTGTTCATGAACAGTGAATTGATTGACTGAGTTTTTTTTTTTTTTTTTGGCTGTGGCTGCTCTTTTTTTTTTTCTTTCTTTCTCTCTCTCTGCTGTTGCCGTTTTTTTTTTCTTTTTTCTTTTTTCTGAGTTTTTTTTTTTTCGGCTATGGCTGCTCTTTTTTTTTTTTCTTTTTTCTTTCTTTCTCTCTGCTGTTGCCGTTTTTTTTTTCTTTTTTCTTTTTTTTTCTTTCTTTCTCTCTGCTGCTGCTGTATTTTTTTTTCTTTCTTTCTCTGCTGCTGTTTGTTTTTTTTTTTTTGGCTGTTGCTGTTGCTGTTGCTGTTTGTTTTTTTGTTTTAATACTTCTGCTACTTTGTTGAGTTTTTTTTTTTTTTTTACTTTTGCTGTTTTGTTTTACTGTTCAGTGAATAGAATTTTTTTAAACTTTTATTGCTTTGCTACAGTTGTTTTTTTTTTTTTTAACTTTTGTTGTTTTGCTACAGTAAAATGATGCAATATTTCACTATTTAATAAACAGTGATTTTTTAAAAAATTTTTGTTGCTTTTGCTGTACAGTTTTTTTCTACAGTAATACACAGTAGTACTGATTTTGCCCCTATCCTATGTGCTGATTTTAGCTTATCTACAGTGAAATGACAGTTTTGTCCTAACATATTTTACTGTTTTATCTATCTCTTTAAGTTTGTTCTTCAGAATCCATTTCTCAATATCTCTCTCTTTAAGTTTACCTATGTTGTTTAGCGTACTCAAAAGGTTCAGAATTTGAAGGCTTATATAGACACATTGAAATAAGAATGTTTAGAATTTTCATTTTTTTTTTTGTTTAAGTCAAATTAATGTGTTTGGTAGAGAGGGCAACATCGTACATTTCAAAAAAGCAAAACTAAAACCAAACTAATTTCTATTTAAATATTTTTCAAGACATAATGTAGGGGTGTACAAGGTCCCTTTCGGTCCCTATTTATCAAAAAAATAAAAATAAAAATCTCTTTCGGTCCCAATTATTGGATTTGGCATACATGATTTTTGACGGTCTTAAAAAAAAAACCAAACCAGCCACATTTTTTTTTGGGAGAATGAGTGGTACAGTGTAATGGATTTCATGATTTTAAAATAATAGCATGAATGAAAATATTATAATCAAGTATTATAATTAGCTTAAAATAAAAAGATGAAAACTCAAAAATACCCTTGAATGGAAACCCTCAAATCAACCAACCTCCTCTCCTCTCTCTATCTCTACAAACCGTCGCCGGCAATCCACATCATCATCGACCAGAATCCGTCATCGCAGTCGTTGACTACATTTCTTCGTTGTCACTGTCACCGAGCCGTCACCAGAACCTTCGTGATCTCCGAGGAAAGCTTCGCGATCTCTATCGGATCGTCTGTTAAATCGATCTCCTGAGGATCCTCTCCAGCTTCCTCCTTCAATTTTCCTCTTGGTCTTCTCCGGCGACGGACCCAAATTTACGCAAAAATCCGGCGACCATCCTCATGGCTCTGTCTTTGCGATTTCTCCTCTCACCACCGTCCTTGTGATTTCGCGTAGCCCAACTTCGACGAAGCCCAGAAAACAACGTCGCCCAAATCTCGTACGATGGATTGCTTCTCTGACGACGGTTGATAGCAAACAACACGATTTGGTTTTGAAAATTATGCGAATCAGAAGCATAATGTTGCAATTTTTTGAAATTTTAGGCTTTTTTTTTTAGGGAAAGATTGTGATAGAGCCTCTTCCAGAAACACTACCAGTAGAATCTGTTTTTAAACCGTCAAGATTTAATCGAACGGTTGACATATCAAGGGTGTACTATATTTATCATATACCTTACCTCATATAACCATTTCCATCTAAAATCTTCTTAATCGCCGGCGACTTTTCTGCCGCCTGCGACGGACGCCGGCGACCCAACCCCGACACCGGCGACCCACCCCGGCCACCCCCACCACCGATCCCAGCTCCGGCTCCCCCTCCCCCGCCGGCAGCCCCTCTCTCTCTTCCCTCTCTCTCTCTTCCCTTTCTCTCTCTTCCCCTCTCTCTCTTCCCCCGCCGGCGCCCCCCCACCCCAGTCCCCCTCCCCCGGCCTCCCCCACCCCCCATCCTCCCACCGCCGGCCCCAGCCATGGCCGCCCCCTCTCTCTTCCCTTTCTCTCTCTTCCCTTCTCTCTTCCGCTTTCTCTCTCTTCTCCTCTCTCTCTCTTCCTCTCTCTCTTTTCCCCCGCCGGCGCCCCCACCCCAGTTCCCCTCCCCGGCCGGCGCCCCCTACCCAGTCGCTAGCCACGGCCGCCCCCTCTCTCTCTTCCCTTTCTCTCTCTTCCCTTCTCTCTTCCCCTTTGTCTCTCTTTTCCTCTCTCTCTTCCTTTCTCTCTCTTCCCCCGCCGGTGCCCCTCCACCCCAGTCCCCCCTCCCCCGGCCTTCCCCACCCCCCGTCCTCCCACCGCCGGCCCCAGCCACGGCCGCCCCCTCTCTCTTTCTTTTCTCTCTTCTCCTCTCTCTCTTCCCCCGCCGGCGCCCCCCATCCCAGTCCCCCCTCCCCCAACCTCCCCCCCTGCCCCCCCACTGCCGGCCCCAGCCCCGGCCACCCCCTCCCCGTTGGCACCCTCTCTCTCTCTTCCCCTGTCCCCTTTCTCTCTCTTCTTCGTCCTTTTCTTTTTTTCCTCTTACTTTGTTATAATGTGGGTGTGCGCATGGAATCATCACGTGCACTCTCAGATCTGGACCAACAGATTCCATATCAATGGTTTAAAAGAGGACTTTATGGGTAGAGACTCTCAATGGGTCTCTACCATAACCCCCTCCTTTTTTTAATCAAAAAAGATAATTGTTATATAACTGGAATTTAAAATAATTTTTGTAAGAAAAATTGTTAATTAACTATTTTTAGAATTTGGAAAATAAATTAGATACAAATATTTACACAGTAAATCCTAATATTTACCAATAAATAATATTATATTTACCTGATTCGAAAATAGTAAATTCAATATTTAGTTAATAAATATATTTTATTTAATTCAGTAAATCCAAATATTGATGGGTAAATAAATAGATTTATCAAGTAAAATATTCAATATTTTTAGGTAAATAAATGAATTTACTAAGTAAAATAAAATGGACTTACTAAGTAAAACTAGTAAGATAAATAAAAAGCAGTAAATCCAATTATTTATCGATAAATCTTCAGATTATATCGTAAATATCAATATTTCCGAAGTAAAACTCATATTTCCATACAAACAAGTGTAAATTCATTTACTATCTGGTAGAATCAACATAACTGAGTGTGATCTCTCAAGTAAATCCACATATTTACCCTTCAACATTATATTTACTTTGTTATCGAATTTTCAATTTACATGATAAATATGTTAATTCTCTATGTAAATCCAATATTTACTTTGTTCACTTTTCTTTGTTCTTTGCAAGATGCAGGGGGAATAGGAACTAGTATTGACTCTTTGTACGAGTTTCTTCTGAAGGTTAGTAACATGATTTTCATTTTCAAACCTTCTAGGTCATATTATTTGGAGATGATTAGTATTTATTCATATTTGAAGAAGCTTGTGCAGGTGCTATGCACTAACTGTTTAACGATCCTTGGTAAAAGCTTGTATCCTTTTTTTGAACACTGGAAAGTTGCAAATGCATCAATCTGGACCTTGCTTTTTCTTTTTTCTTTTTTCTTTTTTTTTTGTTAATTTGTATTAGTTGCCTTTGTTTCCACATTTTCAGACCTACCCTCGGTAATCTTACTTATGCCAACTTATCCTCTCCAGTGAAAAAGCAAAAAATAAAAAATAAAGCCGACGTCCATCTATAATTGACATAATATTGTATGATGATAACTGGATGGACCATCCAAAAATCGTCTTGATTGATTCAGTTTTAACGGTTCACATAGATTTTCCCACATAACTTACCTTTAATTCTTATCTCTTTACTTATTTTCTAATTCTCAAAGCATCACCCTACTGGGAGAAATTTTGAAAGGGCAAAAAGTTTTGCTAGTAAAAATATATTTATAAAACTTGAAGTTTTGGAAATGTTTTTAAGAAAAAGAAACTTGAACATTAATAAATAAAAATAATATGCTATAAATCGAACATTTTATATCACATAAACAATGCTTAAACGTGTTATATATTAATTGATAAGCCCAACATGAAATTTTCATGTTAAGGCGCCTCCCATAGTCTTAGGCATAATCATTGGCTTGCTAAGCTTTTCTTTCTTCTATTTGCATACTAGTCTGTTTTTTGACTTGTTCATTTTGTATCGCCAAAGACAAGATATGGCCAAATTCGAAGCTCCAAAACATCAACTTGCTTACGGCTTTCAAGATGCTTTATTTTTCTACCTCTAGTGTTTGAAGCTTCAGTAAATCATTTTGCACTAAAGTTGTTTCAACTTTTGATGCTTTTATTTTATTCGACCAAGTATGTATATATTTATACACGCGTAACTTTATATTCGATCTTCAACCTAAAAAAAAAAAAAAAAAAAACCTTTCTATTCGACCATTTTGACCATACGGATAGATGAAGAACCAAATTTTGGTTTGGGCTTTTCTCATTGTTTAGTCACATGTTAATTTTGATAAAAAAAAAAAAAAAAAAACCAGTTCAGACTTGATTAACGTCTAAAGATACATTCATAAAGCAGTCAGTTGTAGTATAAATCGAACGGTCGTATTTACAGGGAGACAAAAACAAAAACAAATAAAATTAGAAGAAATAAAACGTTAAAAAGTCATGGAAATAAAATAACAAAAAGAGAATATATTTTTTTAGGATTTTTGTGATTAAGAAAATAAATAAAATATGAAAAAGAGAAGTTTAGGTGGAGGAAAATTCAATAATAAATAAGACGAGGTGTCGTAAGTCCTTTATATGTTTCGTTTTTCAATTCGAATTTAATCTTCAATTTTATGACCTAATTGCACGTTTCACATCCCAAACAAACAACCTGAAAATGTGGAATTATAGTCCAACAAAAATATACAAATGTGTTTCGATTGATTAAATCTTTATGTTAAACTAAATGAATATATCGTTACAAGTTATCCAAAATCAACAAAGTACTGTTTTTAATAAATTATAGTAAAAAACAACTCATAAAACAAATATTGTCAAAATAAAATGTGACAATATTACATAAACAAAACATAAGTGAATTTATCTAAAAGATTGATACAAAATATTTTGAGTGAAAATATAAAAATGAGATGGAGATATTTAATTCACTGAAACGTATAGACTTACAAAACAAAATGAAAATTGGACTCACATTGAATTATATGGCGTACAAATTCATCATTCACCTCACTAAAATGTCTAATCTAACTATTTATCTCACGGAATTCTAAAAAGAATGCAAGAAGAAAAGAAAAGACAAAAAGAAAAAGACTAGTGGTGAAAAAAAAGTCCTCCGTGATTTCGAGTGCTTCGAGAGAAATTTCGCCCAAAAGATCCGCCACTAGAGCAGGTGAATCACTTGTAAACACGAGGTTGGCAGGCCCAAGATACGGGCTAGAAATCTGGCGTGCTATAGACAAGGCCCGTGAATCGCGCGGGCTCAGTGGAGCTAGAGCTGAAGATTTGGGGCTCAGATCACGCAAGCCGGAGCTGGGCCCCAATCACGCACGCGGGAGAGTGGGATGCTGGAGCTTTGCACGCAGGGGACCACCAGGCTGACACGTGGCGGCTGAGTGATGCACCTGGAGAGAGAACGGAGGAAAGAAAAGAAGAAAAAGAAAAAAGAAAGGGAAAATAAACCCAAAATATAAAGATTATTAAATAAAATAAAATAATATTAAGTAGTAAAATACTATGAATTAAAATCATAGAAATACCTAATCAAAACTTAAATTATTAATAAATAATACGACAAAAGTGTATTTTTGTACACTTATCAAGACTCTCTCGAGCTCGTTTGAGAGTAGCTAAAGAATGATTGTATTGTGTCTATAAAATAGAAATTCGAATGCTTTAAAATCTTATTTGAGAAATTTTTTGAAATCTTGTTTGATTGTATTTCTAGGTAAATTCATTTCAATATAAGAAAAAGTAAAATTGTGTATTTTCGATATGTTTATGAAAATATTTTTTTTTGATATATAAGCCTTAGAAAATGAAAACGGAAATGAGAAAACAATTTTATTCATTTTCTCATTCATTAACAACAAAAGGAAAAAAGTATACTTTTATTTTTCCATTTCTATTTATGACTTTGTGCGACATAAACAAATGTTACCATTTTCTAAAACAATACTAAAGGGAGTCTTTGTTTTTGGTTTTATTTCATAGAGTAATATTTGTTTATCCGGAAAATCTATTTCATGCTTGGTTTCTCACTCATAAATATGAAATGCATCTTCTTTATTCTAGCTACGCAAGATCCGAATTCAAATGAAGCGAATAAGGTAATTTTATCACAAGTCTCACTAAGAAATAATTAAATAGATAAATATGAGTACAAGGAAAAATATAACAAACTAGTTTTGAGCTATTCCCACTTGGGTCTCTAATTTTGAAATCTTGACTTGGGAGTCCCAGAACTTTCAAAGGATGTTTCTTTATAAGTTTTTTCATTAACTCCTTCGTTAACAAAGTTAGGGACCTAAATGCCAAAAATATTTTGGACTATTGGATTTGTTTAATCCAAGAAAAAAGAAAGGCCCTCCGAAATCGTCTCAAAGCGAAAAATGATTACTGGAAAAGCCATTAGCAAGGAAGTTGTGGCCGTAATCAAGAGAAGTACTTCTGAGTAGGTTGAACTCAGTGTTGACAAAGGTTACGGAAAAATAGTTTTGGTGAATCTTCCACATAATTAATCCATCTCTTTGTCTCTCTCTCTCTCTGCCCCATCAACTAGTTAGAGAAGCCTACCAAGTGCTATAGTCCATGTGCTTTTACTGGTTGTATTTGTTTTATTGAGTATTTAGCACTGATACTCCAAAATTTGTTATTTTTTAACAATTATTATCCTCTAAATTTCTAATTTTGAAAGTTTGTCACATGAACTTGTAAACTATTGCAATGTATTCCATAAGGTTAATTTCCTGTTACATGAGTTGTGAAAACTCACGCACGCTTTAAGTGATGACGGAAAACCCTAATTTTAACCAAAAATTTTCAAACTTAATATAAACCCTAATGAGAATTTTCTAATTTCAAGTCTCCAATCTAATATAAAATTAACTAAAAGGCATACAATATAATAATTTAATAAGTTCAGAAGGTAAATTATCAAAATAAAATATGTAAGTTACAAGTTGTTAGAGGATAACAAGTTTGGTGATATCAATGCTAAATACCCTATGTGTCTTAAAACATTAGATTTAGTTAAAATGAATTCAAAACAAATTATATATATATGTATATATGTACACACACATAAATAAAACAAACATAATATGACATAGTTCTAGTAAGTTATTGTAATAGGCTTTTATATATATATATATATATATCCAACTGTATACTATAATTCTTTTTACAATTGCCGTTGTTTTCACTTACATTGGCAATCAAAGATGTAGGAATTAATACCAAAAGATCTAAATTTCCTACGTTATATTACTATTTGTCAATAAACTCATCAGTAAAATTTTAAATTTTTATTACTATTTGTCATATCCCTCTTCTATAATTCCCCCAATAAATCCGTACATATAAAATTTTAACGTTTTCTCTTCTTTTCTTTTTTTTTTTTTTTTTTTTTTTTTTAAAAGAATGACTTCACTGCTTAACATTGAATTGAAAACCAAACATTACAGCAGTGTTAATACACAAAGGTATCTCACGAATCCAAAAATTAAAAAGTTACTACTCAAATATAAAGCATAACGAGCAAGAAGTTAAGCCACATAATATTCTTAGTCGACGGATCTTTTAATTACTTCTTGTGAATAATAGAATAACACTACTTCTCAATAAGTCCTTTAGGGTCATGAAAAGCCAAAAAGGCCATAAATTACAGAGCAAAACTATAAAGAGACAATGACTCTTCAAAAGGACAACAAGGACAATGCCGTTCCATTAAACATGACGCCACACCAGCTTATAAAACAAGACAAAAACCACCCAACAATCGCAACCAATTATCAAAACAAGTTTACTTGCGCGGAGAAATTTTGTCAATACACTCCCCACCCAAAAAAAAAAAAAAAAAAGCACTTAAAAAAAAGGCGCATAGCTTTGATTTCATCAAAAATACTAATCTTAATTAATTAAAATGAAAGTATTTTTTGTACTTTTTTTCTTAAATATAAAATTTATATTTAATTCATCAGTTGCGGTTAAAATTTTTAAGTTAAAATTGATTGATTTTTTTAAAAATTAATTATAAATTTTATTAATTTTTTTAAAAAATAATAATTAAAATGAAAAAATATAATTAAGTTAAAATTAAATTTCAAATATCAAACAAAATCTAATTCTCTTCCAACAGCTTTCTCGTACATGACATGACCGATCTCTCTTTACTTCGTAGTCGGCCGTCTCCAAGCCACCTCCCATTTATTGCAATTATATTTTAATTTGTTTGCAATCTCTGCATACAATGAATATAGCACAGCATGTACATGGGCATTCTGCACAAGGCAGGCTTGAATTGTTAAAGTCTGGTCTTCTTGTGGGGCACCAACTTTCAATTATATACATAGGCTTAGGCTTAGGCTTGTGTACGATGATGTCTACAAAACGGTGGTCACATGGACACTAGGCATGTCAGACCCAATTTAAAAACCTTGAAAAAAAAATTGAGAAGGACGATGAATACAGGTATGAGGCAGATGAATTCAGTCGCTTTTTAGTGGAAAAACCAGTAGACATTATTTTTCGTCCTTGGGGGTATTCTTACCTACCAAAATTTAAAAAACAAAAATTAAATCATCACATTTTAAAAAATTTAATGATAATTTAGACCAATTACATTTTAAAAAAATCTATTATAATCCATTTTAGAAATAGAATCTTTCCGACGATCAACACCGATGACCAAAGTCAAAGACATCTAGTCATCTTTATTCAAATTATAAAAAAAAATCTATCAAATTCCATTTTAGCTTCTAACAAAATCTTTCTCGTGACCAGTACCCGCGATCGGCTAGCCCCGGTGATAGGAGCCAAATATGTCTGGTCATTTTTATTGAAATGCGAAAAAAAATTGTTTCAAAATCCATATTGTATTCTATCAGCAGAAACTTAATATATTCTAGTAGAGTATGCATTATACTCTACTAAAGCATGGCATGTACTATACTAGAATATTCCAGTGACTAGTGTCAACAACTAGAGCTGGAGATATTCGGCTATCCATGTTAAAAACTTAAAATATTATAGAAGAGTATGCGCTATACTCTAATAGAATATAGGCTACACTCTACTAGAATATTCCGGTGACTGTTGACGGCGGCTAGAGTCAAAGATATCCGGTCATACATATTGAAAATTTAAAATATTTTACTAAAATATGCACTATACTGTACAAGAGTATGGCTTCTACTCTACTAGAGTATCCCGATGACCGACGTTGGCTGCCCGAGCAGGAGACATTTGGCTATCCATGTTGAATACTAAAAATATTCGAGTAGAATATACACTATACTCTTTTAGAGTATAAATTGTACTCTACTAGAGTATTCTGGCGGCCAGTGTTGACCGTCGGAGTCAGAGACATCCAGCCATCCATGTTGAAAACTGAAAACATTCTAGTAGAATATTCAAAATATTCTAACAGAATATGTATTATTCTCTATTAAAATATGTCGACGACCATCTCCAGTGGTCGGAGCCCAAGATATTCGGCCATCAATGTTGAAAATTGAAAAATTTTTAGTAAGATATCCAAAATATTCTAGTAGAGTATGCAATATACTCAAGTTAGAGTCAGGGACATCCGGCTATCCATGTTGATAACTGAAAATATTATAGTAGAATATTTAAATTAATGTATCCGTTAGGTTGACCGTTGACTTTGTAGGTTGACCTTTGACTAAAATCATTTTGTGTCATATTGGTAAAGTGACTAAATTTTGTGTTATATTGGTAAAGTGATATTCAAGTTTGTGTTATTAAGATGCTTTCCCCTTTTATAAACAGTATATAATCCATTTCGAACTATCTTTAGCAATTTTTACATGAAAACTGGATCGACCATCTAAATATTGTATGAATTAATCTGATTTAGCGATTTGCGGTTTTCTACACAAACTAAATTAATTCTTATCTCTTAACTTTTTTTAAAACTTTTTTGCAATTCTCAGAGCCTCACCCAACTCGGAGAAAATTTTTAAAGGAAAAACTTTTTGCTAGTAAAAATATATTAATACAACTTGAAGTAATGGATTTAAAAAAAAAAAAAAAAGAAAAAGAAACTTGAACAAGTAAAAGTAATTTAAATCCAACATTTTATAACCAAATTTTTAAGTTTGGGTCGATCTTCTCATTGTTTAGTCACGTGTTAATTTTGATTGAAAACGGATCACTATCTGGATTTTTTTTTTTTTTTTTTTGCTGGAGTAATATTTGTTTACTTGGAAAATCTATTTCGTGCTTGATTTCTCATTCAAAAATATGAAATATATATTTCTTCTAGTCACGTAAGATCTGAATTCAAATGAGGTGAATAAGATAATTTTATTTTAAGTCTAACCAAGATAATTTATTAAACAGATAAAGATGAGTACAAGGAAAAATAACAACAATAATAAACTAGCTTTGAACTCTTCGTACTTGGGTCTCTAATGTTGAAATCTTGATTTGCGAATCCCCAGAATTTCAAAGGATGTTGCTTTGCAAGCGTTTTCCGTTAACTCCTTGGTTAACAAAGTTGGGGACCTAACTACCAAAAAAGTTTTGGGCAAATGAATTTGTTGATTATACAAAAAAGGGGTTTATCGGAGGACTCAGAGCAACCTTGTTGTAAATATGGAGATCGAAAAATCAAAACTTTAATATCGAATAATCAAGTTCCAAGAGCTCAAAAGTTTATTAAGAGCCTTATAACACAAAAGAACAACAATATATAACAAGTACTACAATTTGATCAACCTTTCATATCAAGATCTAGCTAGTTTTTGGCAAAAGAACTTGGCTTACCAAATTGTCAAATTTCATGGATGAACTGCCTTGTGGGCTAGAGGCCTCTTCTGCCAATTTCTTCCACTCCATGGCCTTGCCCTTCATTTTCTTACCCTTCTCTTTCTCCATCAACTCTCTGACAAGATTTTCCACTTGATCTCTCTTTACATCATTATCAATCTCCAAACCAACATCCCACTCATTACAAACAAACCTACAATTCGTTTGTTGCTCGGCAAAGAAAGGATAGCATAACATAGGCACTCCACATGACAAGCTCTCAATGATCGAATTCCAACCACAATGTGTTAGGAACCCTCCAATTGATGGATGGCTAAGGACATCGTCTTGTGGGCATCAACTTGCAATCAGGCTTCTCTCTTTAATTTCAGCCAAAAACTCGGGTGACAAACAAGCTGATTCGCCTATAACCAAATCAGGCCTCAGTACCAAAAAAAATGGATGACCACTATTTGCAAGGCCCCATCCCAGTTCAACCACTTGCTGCGGTCTCAAAACTGTGATGCTCCCAAAATTCACAAATATCACAGAATTTGGCTTATGATTGTTGAGCCAATTTAAACACTCGGTTTCTTCTTTCCACAAGCTATATTGAATAGGCTTTAGAGGATCTTTTGGTAAGCGATTGAGAAGAAGTTGGAGAGGGCCAATTGCATATAAATTTGGCAATGTAGATGAGAGGGCACCCAAAAGGTCTCTTTCTAGTGCATCAAAAGAGTGAATGACAACAGCTGAAGCTTCAGAAGCTTTTTCAGCTATTTTCATACAAAAATTGAACAAGAAATCATTAGAGTCTGTAATTTTCCACAAATTTGGTAGATCTCTCAATCTTACACCTTTCATTTCTAGAACCCAGTCTACAAGTGTGTTTAGAAAGTCATTTTTTAGACTACTCTCATCTGCAATACACATACGAAAAAGAAAAATATTAGATCTATAGTATGAACAAAAAATATATATATATATTGTACTAATAATGAAAATTTGTTTTAAACAGGAATCTTCAAAGTTCAAAATGGGCTTTAAATTGGTTTTAAAAAAATACCCCAAAAAAAATACAAAAAGAAACACTACGTAACTGGTATTTGGAATATACATCAAGTGCATTTTAAATAAGAAAATTTTTTTCGACCTTATAAGAGCACAATCAAGATTGAAAGGGAAGTAAATTACACAAATTAATATATTCACCTTTCAATGGTACAAGTCCTTTTTCAAGAAGTGGACGATACTGTTTAAATCCCATCAAGCCACACGCAGCAAGAGAAAAGAACTTCACCATGGGAATTCCAAGCTGCTGAGCAGCTGATCCGACAGCAAACGGCATAAACCCGTCAGCAACAAGGCAAGTCACGGGAGAAACGACACCACCTCCAGCTTCTTTTGCATTGTCGTTTATTTTAGTGAGGAGCTGAAGAAATGGAGCCGAGAAGTTCTTCATAGTGGAATCACTAAGAGAAGCTAAGTCCTGCGTGGAATTCGGATCCGAAGGCGGAAGGCCATCGGGAATCGTCTCAAAGCGAAAGTGATGATCGGAAAAGATGGCGGAGAGGAGGTGGTGGTGGTCGGGAGAAGTGCTCTTGAGTAAGCGGTTGTGGTTGAATTCGGTGTTGACAAAGGTTATGGAAAAGCCTTTTTGGTGAAGTAGCTTTGCGAATTTGAGCATTGCTTTTACGTGGCTTTGGATTGGAAATGGAATGAACACAGCGTGAGGCTTACTTGAGCCATAAGCCACTACTTCTTCAACAGAAGCCATATTCTCTCTCTTCTCTCTTTCTCTTATTGAGGCTTTGAAAGGAAATATGTTGAGGAAAAAAGTGATCAGTATATATATATATATATATATATATATAAATTATAATGTTTGGTTTTCACTGGATCGCATACATATATAATTTGTGCTTGGTTGCGGAGGATATATTTAGAATCAACCTGGCGCTACATTTTGACAAATATTTAATCCGTCCAGACGTAGATTGAAGGAGCACTGGGTCATCGAAGAAAAATCAACCTAGTGTAGTCCCAAGTGATTGATATCCAGATTAACGGTTCACATAGTTTTTCCCGCATAACTTATGTTTAATTCTTATCTCTTGACTTGTTTTCTAATTCTCAAAGCATCACCCTACTCGGAGAAATTTTGAAAGGGCAAAAAGTTTTGCTAGTAAAATATATTTATAAAACATTAAGTATTGGAAATGTTTTTAAGAAAAAGAAACTTGAACATTAATAAACAAAAATAAAATGTTATAAATCGAAAATTTTATCTTACATAAACAATGCTTAAACGTGTCATATATTGATAAGCCCAACATGAAATTTTCGTCTTAAGGCGCCCCCTATAGTCTTAGGCATAATCATTGGCTTGCAAAGCTTTCTTTCTTCTATTTGCATACTAGTCTGTTTTTTGACTTGTTCATTTTGTATCGCCAAAGACAACATATGGTCAAATTCGAAGCTCCAAAACATCTACTTGCTTACGGCTTTCAAGAGCTTTATTTTTCTACCTCTAGTGTTTGAAGTTTCAGTAAATCATTTTTACACTAAAGTTGTTCAACTTTTGAAGCTTTAGGCAAGTA
Source organism: Ficus microcarpa (assembly GCA_025413485.1). Lineage (NCBI taxonomy): Eukaryota > Viridiplantae > Streptophyta > Magnoliopsida > Rosales > Moraceae > Ficus > Ficus microcarpa. The sequence continues at coordinate 19,269,902 of CM046379.1, read as the reverse complement.
TGTATATATTTATACACACGTAACTTTATATTCGACCTTAACCAAAAAAAAAAGAAAAAAACCACTTTTGATACCATACGAAAACCAAATTTTAGTTTGGGCACTTCTCATTGTTTAGTCTCAGTTCAGACTAAATAACGCTTAAAGATGCATTCGTAAAGTGGTCAGTTATAGTAGAAATCGAGCGGTCGTATTCACAGGGAGGCAAAAAGAAAAACAAATAATATTAGTATAAATAAACGTTAAAAAGGCAAGGAAATAAAATAACAAAAAGAGAAGATATTTTTTTATGAATTTTGTGATAAAATAAATAAATAATATATGAAAAAGAGATGTTTAGGTGGAGAAAAATTCAATAATAAATAAGGTGAGGTGTCGTGAATCCTTTATATGCTTCGTTCTCCAATTTGAATCTAATATTCAATTTATGACTCAATTGCACATTTCACATCCCAAACGAACAACTGGAAAATATGGAATTAAAGTCTAATAAAAATATACAAATGTGTTTTTGTGAATTAAATCTCTATGTTGAACCAAACGAATTTATCATTACAAGTTATCCAAAATCGGTAAAGTACTGTTTTTAGCAAATTGCAATAAAAGACAACTCATAAAACAAATCTTGTCAAAATAGAATGTAACAATATTATATAAACAAAACATGACTAAATTTATCTAAAAGATTGATAGAGAATATTTTGAGTGAAAATATAAAAATGAGATGGAGAGATTTAATCCACTAAAACATATAGGCTTACAAAACAAAATGAAAATCGAACTCAAATTGGATCACTCGACATGCAAATTCATCACTAGTCTCACCAAAATATCTAGTTTAACTTACCATTCATATCACGAAATTCTAGAAAGAAGAAGAAAAGAAAATACAAAAAGAAACACTCCAAAGACTATAAGAGAAAAAGACTAATGGTGAAAAAACCGTCCTCCGCTTGCCACAGGCTCAGCCTTATAAAGGCCTGAGATTCAAGAGCTTCGAGAGAAATTTCGCCCAAAAGATCCGCCACCACAGCCGGTGAATCACCTGCATACACGAGGTTGGTAGGCCGGAGATACGGGCTAGAATTCTGGCTTGCTCGAGACAAGGCCCGTAAATAGCGCAGGCTCGATGGAGCTAAAGGTGAAGATTTGGGGCTGAGATCACGCGGGCTGGAGCTAGAGTAAATGGCTCGGATTGGGCTTGGAGGAAAGCTTGGCCCAAATCAAGCACGAGGGAGAGTGGGATGCTGGAGCTTCGCACGCAGGTGACCACCAAGGCTGACACGTGGCGGCTGAGTGATGCACCTGGAGAGAGAACGGAAGGAAGAAAAAGAAAGGAAAAATAAACCCAAAATATAAAGATTATTAAATAAAGTAAAATAATATTAAATAGTAAAATATTATGAATTAAAATCATGGAAATACCTAATCAAAAATTAAATTATTAATAAATAATATGACAAAAGTGCATTTTTGCACATTTATCAGGACTCTCTCAAGCTCGTTTGAGAACAGTTAAAGAATGATTTTGTTTTGTATATAAAATAGAAACGCAGTGAATGTTTTAAAAATTTATTTGAGAAATTTTTTGAAATTGTGTTTGATTGTATTTCTAGATAAATTCATTTCAATATAAGAAAAAGTAAAATTGTGTATTTTGGATATGTTTATGAAAATATTTATAGAGTGTATAAGTCTTAGAAAATAAAAACGAAAATGAGGGTTCTTTCCAAAACGTTTCTAAAACATCCTTCTCATTCCTTAACAACAAAAGAAAAAAACAAAACTTTCTTTCTCCGTTTCTATTTATTACTTTGTGCAGCATAAAACAAATTTTAACATTTTCTAAAACACTTTTTTTTTCCCCTCCTGAAACAATGAGAGTTCTTTCCAAAACGTTTCTAAAACAATACCAAATGGGGTCTTTGTTTTTGGTTTTTGGTTTTTGTTTTCTTTCATAAAGTAATATTTGTTTATTCGGGAAATTTTTTCATGCTTGGTTTCCCACTCATAAATATGAAATATATCTTCTTTATTCTAGCTACGCAATATCCGGATTCAAATAAAGCAAATAAGGTAATTTTATCACATGTCTCACTAAGAAAGAATTAAACAGATAAATATGAGTACAAGAAAAAATATAACAAACTAGTTTTGAACTCTTCGTGCTTGGGTCTCTAATTTTGAAATCTTGATTTGGGAGTCCTAGAACTTTCAAGGATGTTGCTTTATAAGTTTTTTCCATTAACTCCTTCGTTAACAAAGTTAGGGACCTAAATGCCAAAAAAATTTTGGACAATTGGATTTTTAATCCAAGAAAAAAGGAAGGCCATCTGGAATCGTGTCGAAAGTGAAAAATAATAATTGGAAAAGCCATCAGCAAGGAAGTTGTGGTAGTAGTCAAGAGAAGTGCTTTTGAGTAGGTTGAACTCGGTGTTGACGAAGGTTACAGAAAAGCAGTTTTGGTGAATCTTCAGTAGAATTAATCCATCTCTCTATCTCTCTCTCTCTCTATGCCATCAACCAGCAAAGAAGCCTACCAAGTACTACTGTTCATGTGTTTTTACTGGTTGTATTTGTTTCATGGTATTTAGTATTGATACTCCAAAATTTGTTATTTTTTAACAATTATTATCCTGTACATTTCTAATTTTGAAAGTTTGTCACATGAACTTGTAAACTATTGCAATGTATCCTATAAAGTTAATTTTCCATTACATGAGTCCTTAAAAACTCACACACGTCTCATGTGATGACAAAAAACCCTAATTTCAACCAAAAATTTTCAAACCTAACATAAACCCTAATGAGATTTTTCTAATTTCAAATATTAAATTTAATATAGAATTAACTAAAATGCATACATTACAATAATTTAACAAGTTTAAAAGTTAAATTGTCAAAATAAAAAATGTAAGTTATAAGTTGTTAAAGGATAATAAGTTTAGAGATATCAGTACTAAATATTAGATATAGTTAAAATGAACTCAAAATAAATTATTTATATATAAACACACATATAAATAAAACAAACATAATATGATATAGTTCTAGCAAGTTCTAGTAATAGGTTTATATATATATATATATATATATATATCCTACTGTATACTATAATTCTTTTTACAATTGCCGATGTTTTCACTTACATTGGCGATCAAAGATGTAAGAATTATTATAATATATTAAAAGGATGCAAACTTTTACTGTTTTTTGTACAGTGTTTTGACTTTTTTGTCTTTCATTATCAATTTTTTTTTCTTTGTTACAGTATTATGCCAGTTTTACTTTTTTTTTTTGGTCAATTGACAATTTTACCATTGGGCTTTAATTACTTTTACTGCTTGTTATAGTGTTGGGACAACTTTATCCTTCTAAAATTATTTATGGATGATTTGTCCCTTCCTTTATAGTTGTTTTTTTTTCTTTGCTATAGTATTATTCTGGTTTTACCCTTTTTTTTTTTGTGAATTGACAATTTTGCCTTTGGGCTTTAGTTACTTTTACAGCTTGCTACAATGTTAGAACAACTTTGTCCTTCTAAAATTATTTATGAACAATTTTACTCTTCTTTTGTAGTTGTTTTTTCTGATAGCTACAATAATTAGATATTATTACCCTTTTAATGTGTATTTTTGATTTTGTCCTTTGAAGATGTGTTAAAATACAATGTCTGTATGTATATAATTTAACTGAAATTTATTATTATTATTTTTTTTTTGTAAAAAACAGTAAATGACAAAAATAATAGATTCTAATTTTGATTTTGTTGTTTTTCTTTAATCTTTTTTTTTTCCCTTTTGAGTTTTTTGTTTCTTTTGCTTTTTTTTTTTTTTCTGTTTTTGTTTTTGTTTTTTTTTTTTTTTTTTCTTTCTGAGATTTAAACTTTAAAGTTTAGTTTTTTATTCATATTTTCTTCGTATTTTTGTTATTTTATAATTTTATAATGATTTTTCTTTGCACATTTTCGATTTTCGAAAAAAAATTTATTCTCTTTTTTCGATTTGTGCTTAGTTTTTTTGGCTTTTTCATTTGTTGAGTTTTGTTTTGTTAGATGTTATAGTTAATTTTTATGTTTTGCATGTATATAATCTAACTGGAAAATTTATTTCTTTTCTTTTTTTTTTGTAAAAAATAGTTAATAAAAAAAATAATAGAATCTGTTTTTGGTTTTGTTGTTTTTCTTTAATCTTTTTTCCCCTTTTGAGTTTTTTTTCCTTTTGTTTTTCTTGTCTGTTTTTATTTTTAATTATCGTAATCATTTTATTTCTCTATCTCTATCTTTGCATCACCAAATAAAAGTTTTTTTTGGTATATATTATTATTATTATTATTAGTTTACATTTTTATGATTGAGGAAGATACTGGAAAAAAAAATAAAGATAAAAAAGATGGAGCAAAATATAGGTATGCTCTGCTTTCTTTTGTTTTATTTTTTATTTTTATAAGTTATTTCTAGCTGCCCCCCCCCCCCCAAGATTTATATATTTTGTTTTTCACTTTTTGATTTATGTTAATTTGTTTTCTAACTTATGGTGATGATGGTTTGAAGTGAGAATGCAATGAGAACTATTGAAGTCCTTTTTTTTTATTTTTTGTTTTTGGGTTTATGTTTTTAAAAACTTATTGTAATTATATTATTTATCGTAACCAACCGTCATTATTAAATGTTATTTAATTTTTTTATTTATTTATCTATTTATTTTCCTCTTCTATGAAACACATGGGTATTAAACTAGTTAATACCAAACAAGTTAATACTAAAGGATCTAAATTTCCTACGTTACAGTACTATTTGTCAACAAACTAATCAGTAAAATTTTAAATTTTTATTACTATTTGTCACATCCCTCTTCTAATAATTCCCCAAAAATTTCCGTACATAAAAAATTTTAACTGTTTCTCTTCTTTCCTTCCTCTTTTGTTTTCTTTCCTTTTTTTTTTTTTTTTTTTTTTTTTCCTTCTTCTTCTTTTTAAAGAATGACTTCACGACTTAACATTGAACTGAAAACCAAATATTACAGTAGTATTAACACACTAAGGTATCTCATGAATCCAAAAGTTAAAAAGTTACTACTCAAATATAAAGCATAACAAGCAAGAAGATAAGCCAAATAATATTGTCGGTCGACGGATCTTTTCATTACTGCTTGTGAGTAATAGAATAACACTATTTCTCAACAAGTCCTTCAATGTCACGAGAAGCCAAAAAGGCTATAAATTACTGCACAAAACTATAAAGGGACACTGACTCTTCAAAAGGACAACAAGGACATTGCAGTCCCATTGAACAGGACGCTACACCAGCTTATAAAACAAGACAAAAACCACCCACCAACCGCAACCAATTATCAAAACAAGTTCACTTGCACGGAGAAATTTTGTCAATACACTTCCCCACCCTAAAAAGCACGTAAAAAAGGAAAAAAAAAAAAAAAAAAGGCGCATAGCTTTGATTTCATCAAAAGTACTAATCTTAATTAATTAAAGTGAAGGTATACTTTTCTTTTCAATTACTAAATTTATATTTAATTTATCGATTGGAGATAAAATTTTTAAATTAAGAATTGACTTAAATTTTTAAAAATTAATTATAAATTTTATTGATTTTTTAAAATAATAATAATAATTAAAATAAAAAAAAATATAATTTAATTAAAATTAAATTTCAAAAGATCAAACAAAATCTAATTCTCTTCCGACAGCTTTCTCGTACATGACATGGCCGATCTCTCTTTTCTTCATTGTCGGCCGTCTCCAAGCCACTATCCCATTTATTGCAATTATATTTAATTTGTTTGCAAATCTCTGCATACAATGAATATAGCACAGCATGCACATGGGCATTCTGCACAAGACAGGCTTGAATTGTTAAAGTATCCTCCAACTAATAGGGCACGTGGTTAAGGTCTTCCTCTTGTGGGGCACCAACTTTCAATTATATACATAGGCTTAGGCTTAGGCTTGTGTACGATGATGTGTGCAAAACGGTGGTCACATGGATCCAAGACATGTCAGACCAGTAGGAGGCAGGTAGGAGGACGATGAATGCAGGTAGGAGGCAGATGAATTCAGTCGCTTTAGTGGAAAAAACCAGTAGACATTATTTTTCGTCCTTGGGGGTATTTTTACATACTAAAAAACTTTGCGAATTTATTTTTATAGATTACAAATAAAATCTTGTATCTTTACCGAGTAAATAAATTTGAAAATTTACGTTTAAATTTTTTTTTTTTTTTTTGCAAATTAAATCTTATCTTTTTATTGAGTTAAAAGATTTGCAGATTTATTTTTACAGCTTCGCCTTTTTTTTTTTTTTTGGCAGTTGCAAATTCAAATTTTCATATACCGTAATATGAATGATTTTGTGGCATATATTCCATCGATTGTAAATATTTTTTTAAAAAGAGTTTTGTACATGCTTGATTCTAGAATTATCGAGAAATTCAATGAATTTTCCCATCATTGGATCTCGGCTTATATCCTCCTCATTAAATTTCATCAGATTTTAGTAATGGAATCGATATTAATCGAGAATTGTGTTTATTATATCACAAGGTTGTTTCATATTTGGTATTATGTTTGTATCCAATTTTAATTTAAATGATAGGTTCCCTTAAAAAAAAAGATTTAATAAATATTTGGATATCAATTTATTTACAAAATTGAACAAATTTTGAAACTACTCATTTTGTGTTGACAAATATACCCCTTTATCTAATTTAAATGGGAAAAGAAAATCTGATTACACCCTGATTACGTCCTAATTCTTTTAAAACATATCTAACTGATTAATCATTACATGTTCATGGTCCTTAGCATAATAATTTATAAGCATAGCACCAATTATATTAGCAAAATAAATTTTAAAAAAAACGGTACAGAATGTTACCCCTATGAAAATGGACACAAAATCCCATTTAAAGTGGAAATTCTATATAATAAAAAAATAAATAGAGAGAGAGAGAGAGAGAGAGAGAGAGAGTAAAAACCGCCTGATCTCCCTATATGGAAACAATGTTGATCAACACCCACACCTAACCTTAAATATAGGCTGCATTGTGATCGGAACCTCTTTATAAATGAAAATAACCGATGTCTTTTAAGGAATAATTTTTCCAAATAAAACAACATTCCAAATGAGAGAGAATTTAGTATTTAAAATATAAAACAGATCAAAATTAAATAATTAAACCCACAAAAATGGGAACTAAAATTCTATTTAAAAAATAAGATTTTTTGAATATTGAACAATGGATATCCGAATTAATAGATGCACCTAGATATCCTAACTAGATTCTCACATAAAAAATAAGATTATTAAACGTAGGCTCTCACCAAAAAAAGGACGAAGGTGAAGTTAAATGAAGTTAATAACAGATGCATGAAATAAGAATGTTAGTTTTAAAAATTGAAAGCGTAAATCTGGAATGAAAAACATATTAAATTCTAAGTTTTTTTCAAATATACAAAGAAGTTGAATAGTGTCCATTTTTTTAAAATGGTGTTCTAAAATAGTCATTTTATGTAAATACTTCTATTTTTGGTGGCTTCGTTGGATGAAGAAAGTTATAATAATTTCGAGCCAAGAAAAAAAAAAACAAAGAAAAAGAAAGTAATAATAATTATTGCACTTCAGCCCATAACGAGATTGTCTTCAAAGTGGTACAAATTCAATGTATGTTTTGCATTTTATCAGAATCCATTTTGTATTTTTAAATTCTGGTCGAATTCATTTTTGCATTATGATAGAATCCATTATAATATAATCTGTTTTGTACTCTATCAGAATCTATTTTGCCTTCTCGGATTCTGATACAATATAATACTGTTTTGGATTCTAATAGAATTCATTTTGCAATCTATCATAATTTGTTTTGTATTCTATCCGAATTCATTTTGCATTCCATCAAAGACCGGCCGATGATCAGTGACCTGTCGACGGCCAGCAATTGGCGACTAGTGACCTGTCGACGATGGGAGAACGGCCGGCAAACGAAATCGGACATATATGAAAACTATTCCAATGATTAAGAAAGAGAAGAAATGGCAAATTTTAATTACTTAATTAAATGTTATGAAATGACAAAATTATCAACTTTACTCTTATAAAGGGCAAAATTATAAGAAGTGCCAAATTTACGGCTATTTCCCTAATTTTTTGTAAATTTGACAAGAAACAAGTCTGGATTATTCTCTTGTATTTTCATTTGGAAAATCTTTCCGTTCCTAATTTCTCACTAATAACTCATAAATATGAAATATGCCATCTTTATTCTAGCTATATAAGATCTGGATTTACATGAAGCGAGTACGGTAATTTTGTAAGTTTTTCCTTTAGTTCCCCGTCAACAACGTCGCGAACCTAGGTGCCGAAAATTTTTGGGTGGTTGAATTTTTTTATTCAACAAAGAAACGGAGGAGTTGTCCACATTTAGGATTTAAAGAGCAACCTTTTTGCAATTATGGAGACCGAAAAATCCAATATTTAATATTGAATAATCAAATTCCAAGAGCTCATAATTAAGTTTAAGAGATTAAAACACAAAAGAACAACAATATAGCAAGAACAATTTGATCAACCTTTCATATCAAGATCTAGCTAGTTTTTTGGCAAAAGGACTTGGCTCACCAAATTGTCAAAGTTCGTGGATGAACTGCCTTGTGCACCAGTGGCCTCTTCTGCCAATTTCTTCCATTCCATGGCCTCACTCTTCATTTTCTTACCCTTCTCTTTCTCCATCAACTCTCTAACAAGAGTTTCCACTTGACCTTTGTTTACATCATTATCAATCTCTAAGCCAACATCCCACTCATCACAAACAAACCTACAATTTGTTTGTTGATCTGCAAAGAAAGGATAGCACAACATAGGCACTCCACATGACAAGCTCTCAATGATTGAATTCCAACCACAATGTGTCAAGAATCCTCCAATTGATGGGTGGTTAAGGACATCCTCTTGTAGGCACCAACTTGCAATTAGGCTTATCTCTTTAGTTTCAGCCATGAACTCTTATGACAAACAAGCTGATTCACCTATAATCAAATCAGGCCTAATTACCCAAAAAAATGGATAATTACTATTTGCAAGTCCCCATCCAAACTCAACCACTTGTTGTGGTGTAGACACTGTGATGCTTCCAAAATTCACATAAATCACAGAATTTGGTTTCTGGGTATTGAGCCAATCTAGGCGCTCGGTTTCTTCTTTCCACAAGCTGTATCGAATAGGTTCTAGAGGGTCTTTTGTTAAGCGATTGAGAAGAAGCTGGAGAGGGCCGATTGCATACATATTTGGGAGTGTCAATGAGAGAGCATCCAAAAGGTCTCTTTCTATTGCATCAAAAGTGTGAATGACAATAGCTGAAGCTTTGGAGGCTTTTTCTACAATTTCTATGCAAAATTTAAAGAGGAAGTCATTGAAATTTGTAATTCACCAAAAGCCTGGTAGATCCCTCAATCTTACACCTTTTTTTTTTTTTTTTTTTTGTTGAATTGGCCACTCAATAAGTGTGTCTAGAAAGCTGTTTGTTAGACTACATTCATCTGGGGCCATGGCCCCCCTAACTTTTTGTGAAATTTATATATACATGGTTTTTTTTTTCTTAATTTTAAAAAATTGGAATGTGTACAAACTAAATGTCCCCCATAATTTAAGAACTCTCTATATTTTATTAGGTTAACAATTTGAATTTTAAAAATTAAAACAATGTTATTAAATCTATTTACATTAGTAGACCTAGTGGCTTAACTAAGTATTAATACAAAAGAGCCATTTTTAGACGCACCTTTTAAAAAATGAACATTTTTAAACTTATTTATAAATTTGAAGAAAATTTGAATTTTCTTACATTTTAATTCCTTGGTTACCCTTCCATCTTTTTTGTTGATTTTTGTGCTTTCTTATTTTCTTAAATTGAAGTGTGTATTTGTATGATTATATCTTAATGAAACTTGTACGTAATAAAATTACCTCACTCATTTTCCCTTAACCTGGGCCTTACGCAAAATAAAGAATTTTCATATTTCTGAATGATAAATCAAACAGGAAAAAGATTTCCCAATTATAAGAAAATGTTATAACCCCCAGACCAACTATCCATCAAATCGACAAATAAACATGTGTAAACAATGAGATGAAACCATTTGCACAGAAAAAGAGAGAGAGATAAACCCAAGCCAGAATTTGGTTTTAGAATTCTACTTCTGTCCAACATATGCAAGGACAATTAGGTAGTTCACAATGATAAATAATATTTGTTCAGACATGACTACGTACGTTTTTTTTTTTTTTTTAATTGTTTTTTTTATTTTTCCAGCCATGCAAGACATGAACCACTGAAAATTATCAGTATCATATAAAGTCATTGACAAAGTTGAAATTAACAATACTAAATTAACATTAATGACAAAGTTGAAAATGACTATTCCAATTTTAAACACTAATCATTGATTGGTTTTGTATATAGACATCAATTTTATCGAATTTCATAATTGTAATTTATTGGACCACGTTTTTCTTGCTTTTTTTTTTGCTTTCCTTTCAGGAAGTTGTACGCTGCACGTGCCTAGCTTAAATCCGTAGCCTACTTTCATAAAAATAAATAAAATAAATAAGGTTTTAAAAAATAAAAAACCCATAGCCTATAAGAATTTGTAATTTGTACATATTGCCACTAAACTAATCCCAATAATCCTAGCAAATCTTTGACCTCATTAATTTTCAAAAGAAGTTAATTAAGGATTATAAAATGAGGTGTGTGGCCCGTTGAAGTCTTTTGCTGCAGATTTGGGGCTGTGCTCGTGACGCAATAGGATCCAAATCCCCTGATAACTAATACATCTTTTTATAAAATGGATGTCGACTTTATTTCCTATTAAAGGGGTCGGGATCATGGGTGAAGTATAGATAATATTTTAAAACCAATTTAGATTCGCAATCACAATTTCCCTACTTTGATATTATCTTTGGTCTCATTTGCTAAAGTAAGAGAGAGCTAGGTCTATAATTGTGAGGAGAATTCTAGGTATATACTATGCATTATACTCTACCAATATTTATATATTAAAACTATTAGATTTTCATCATATTTTTGTTAGTTTCGTATATTCTCAATTCGAAATTGATTTTGACTAAATCTATTAGAAAAATCTCAACGTTACAATGAAAAACATGAAGAAAATATAGGGAATTCAAGGACCCCGAACCCTCCCAAGGCCCTCAGCCACTCAACAATAGACTATTCCTTCACATAACCCTCCCTGTAGCCCTTATCTCTTTGTATACCAACTCCTAATCAGCTACTGACATATATTACTACACGGAATTAGTGGGACACAAATACAGACAAAATTACTAAACTAATAACGTATGAAAATCAATAAATTTTAACATTTTTCACTGAAAAATATTAAGTAATGCAACACTGTAACTGTTTTCGACTCATTGATCAAGTTGTAATTTAGATTTCAAAACTAGTGAAGCAAAGAATAAAAAAATTTGAAAAAAATTGAAAACCAACGGAAAAGAATACAGAAAGAGGTAGAATAATATGCACACTTGATTAAAGAAAGAAGTAGAATAGTAAAACATTACTTGTAAAAGAATGAGAGTCGAGAGAAAGAAATCAACAGAGAAGAAAAAAAAAAAAAGAGTAACAAAGCTAAATTAAAGAATGTAGAAAGCAGATAAAAAAAAAAATAGTGATATTTCGTGAACACAATGTCAATTTTCCATTTTGAAAAACAATGTGAACAAACAAAAAAATTTAAAATTTTCAAAAGGTAACTAATATTTCCAATTCAATCGGTTAAGAAAAGCCCAAAATGATAAAAGTTTGGGCCCGAAAGACTTTAGTAGTGGGGCCATAAACCTTCTAAAATACCAAACTGAAAAATTATATATAACCAAAAAGGGTTTTGTAACCAATTTAGTGGGGGCACATGCCCCCATTATGCCTCTCCTCCCTTTGTTTTAGTGACCACATAGGTAAATCTTATCGTAAAAAGCTGTTAACTGTAATACAATATTAAAACACATGAACCAAAACTAGGTTTTTGCTTTTAACAAGTACTTGGACAGATCAAATTATGGGGTGATCATGTTGTCCTTGCTACCAAACATATATAATATATTTTATTTGGAAAAAAGCAAATGTAATGATATAGGTAAATCATTTTTCCTTTTCTAGAAACAAAAAATCCAGAAAAAAAAAAAAATCACTTGTGCTTCGAACATTTTTGTTTCAAAAGTCGAGAGAGAGAGAGAGATCAGAGATGGATTGTTTGGAAGAATACTAAATTAACATTGACAAAGTTGAAAATGGATTTTGTGGAAGAATACTAAATTAAAATTGACAAAGTTGAAAATGATGAATATTCATGTTTAGCGGGGAAAAAAAAGTAAGCAAAAAATTCTTTAAATATTAAAATTTCAATGGGTCTCACCCATAGTAAGACCCCAATATCTGGTGAAAAGTTGAAAAGGGACTACCGAAGCAATAGCTTTTCTTTAACTGTATAATTGTGGTCAAATAATGGTTTTTATTGCCCTACCGGTAGTACAAAGCACACATCTCATAATAATAATAATAATAATAAAACACCCAAAAATTCACATTTTTATTACTCATTTATACTGATCACAATATAATTCTAAACCCTAATAATTCATAATTAATAAATTGAAAAAAAAAAAAAAAAAAAAAAACCCTCACTGGAGGCTGGGATTTCAACGCGAGTGGAAAGATGAAGAGGATCCACTCGGGTCGCCTTCTTGATAAGTTCTTACCCAAGTATGCAAGGCCCTTTGAAGTTGCTCAAATGCCCTAATAGTAATATATATCGACCCTGGAATTGACATCTCTTGTCTAATTTTGATGTTTCAAATGGTGGCTAACTAATAATATCTTGACACATAATTGAAAAAAGTTAAATTTTAAGGTATAAAAAATCAATTACAAAGTATTTCAAACTTTTTAAAATAAGGTAATATAATATTATTGATTCAACATTATTTAGAATACTAAAATTAAATAGAGGATTGGAGTCCCCTATCCTGGCCACTTTTCTCAAAATGTTGTCCAATAATAAGTTTTATTTTATTTGCTTTTCTGGAACTCAATAATACATTTTAAAATTGCTGGGTAAGACATTCTATTATTTTTTATAATGGACGTGGACTTTATGCGTTAGAGGGTGTTTAGTAAATGAATTGAGTTTGAGTTGAGTTAAAATTTTTAAGTTTGAATAGTATTAACTTTTGAAAAAGTAGTTATAAATTTTGTTGATTTTTCAGAAAAAGACAAAAATTAAGATAAAAAAGTACAGTTTAGTTTGAGTGAAAATGTAATACCAAACACCCCATTAATATTTTTTCTTTCCCAAGTACCAAAGTTAGAGTTTGGGTCTTTTTTATAACTTATTTTTACCGACGCTGACGTTATATTAATTAGCATTATTTATCAATATTTTAAAACAAATTCCGATCCTTGATATTTCCAATGCTCGCTTTTATCTTCAGAACATTATAGCATATGAATATATTTTTTAAAACGTTAGTCTTTGATTAAGAAAATCCTATAATAAATGTTAGTTTATCAATTCTCTCAGAAGCAATTATTTTAAGTTTTTATAAAAATTGGTAAACAAACAATTATTTTAAACTCCAGTACAAATTGACAAATAAACATGTGTAGAGAATGAGATGAACCCGAAGCCAAATTTTGGTTCTACAGTTCTACTTTTGTCCAACGATAGGTCTATAGTCAAGTACTACTGAAAGTCAATTAACGAAAAGAAGTAATGTAAGGTCACTCTCCAATTAGTATTTTAGTTTGTTTGTTTTTTTATCGAAATAGTAAAAGAAGTTTATAAGAAATTAAGAATACTAAATTTATATTAACAATCATCAAAAATATATGTCATCAAAAAAAATTAAAGTAACAAAGTTAAAACTGGCTGTTGTAACTTATAACCAGGATAATTTCCAGCCAAAAAAAAAAAAAAAAAAAAAAAAAAACTTATAACCAGTAAATTTCTACCAAAATTTATAACCAGTAAATTCCTTGTTAGTTACCTGTTCTAATTTTAACTACTAATCGTTGAAAATTGTTGTCTAGAAGACTAGAACATTGATTATATCGAATTTCTTATTTGTTATGTTCGGACAATTGTTTTTTCTTGCTTTTTTCTTTTTTCTTTAACAACTTTCCACTTTAACAAATTTTTTTTAAAAATAGATTTTGAACTGCATAAAAAATCAGTTAAAAAAAAAAGAGATCTTTAGTTAAAAAAAAAAAAAAAAAAAAAAACTAATGGCTTAAAGAAAGTTATTTGCAAATAATTGTTATGCAACATGCCTTTTCCTGCTGCATGTAAATATTTAAAAAAAAAAAAACGGAGGTATAAGATTAATTTAATAGCTTCCATTAATATCACCATGCCTAAGTATGATATCGATTATGGAGGCCGCAGAATGCATTTTAATTTTATTTTTTTTAATATATTGAGCCTGGGTAACCATTTTATTAATGTAAAAGAAAACCTTCAACATTATGAACCTAAGACCCCATAAATCTAAGACCTAAAAACCCTAACAATCCATTTAGTAAGAGGGAAAGAAAAGATGAGGAAGAGAAAACATATAACAGAGAGAAAATGTGAGTGCGAGAAAGAAAGTTGGTTTTCCTTTATCATACTCGATATGATAAGAGAAAGTAAATTTCGGTTCTATTTCTTCAGCTCCTCATGAAAATAATCGACAATGAAAAAGAGGTTGGAGGTGGTGTCGTTTCTCCCGTGACTTGCCCTATTGCAGATGAATTCATGTCGTTTGCCGTCGGATCAGCTGCTCAGCAGCTTGGAATCCCTCTGGTGAACTTCTTCCCTATTGCCCGTTGCTTGTAGCTTTTTGGCTTTGAAATAGTTGCGTCCACTTCTTGGAAAGGAATTATATAATTAAGCCTCTGTTTGGCAAATCATCTTAAACTTAAATTTTTCATCTCAGTTTTTGTCTTTTTCTGAAAAGTCAACAAAAATTATAACTAGTTTTTAAAAAATTAACCAACTAAAACTTAAAAATTTCAACTCAAACTGTTTTACCAAACGACGCATAAGTGTGTTAAGAGTTCCAAACTTGTTTATTATTGTTTGTTATTTTCCCTTGTAATTCACAAATTTATCTGTTTAATTCTATCTTAATGAAACTTGTAAAATAATTATCTTATAGTTTGCTGCTTTTTAATCGGGGGGAGTTACCTAAAATAAAGATAATTCATTTCCTATTTATAAGAGAGAAATCAAGCACGAAAAATTAAGATTTTCCAAATAAACAAATGTTACACCTCTAGAGAGTCCTGCCATGTTTTCTATCAAAAATAACATGACACAAAACAACGAGAAGATCCCAGTCTAAATTTTGGTTCTAATTCATCCGTCCCGGAAGAGGTCTATGAAAGCACTTAAAACTAAACAAAACATTTTTGAGAGCCGTGACCAAGTAGATGTTTTGGAGCTTCGAATGTTGCCCAAATTTGTCCTTTTAGATTATATATATATATATATATTGTACAAGTCAAAAACATAACAGTCTACTACCGGAAAGGAAGAAAGATTCGCAAGGCAATGATTAAGGAAGCCTTGGGACATACGTAAGAAGTATCTACGCGGCCAGGTCCTATTTGAGAGACTTACATAAAAAATATATATATATATATATTATTTAGAGGTATATATGTAAGACAAAGTATACAATTTATGAAATTTTGTTTTTCTTAGGGTTTGTTTGGCAAACATCTCATTTTAAACTAAACTGTACTTTTTTCATCATGATTTTTGTCTTTTTCCCAAAAAGTTTTTTGTCTTTTCTGAAAAAATTTTTTGTCTTGTCTAAAAAGTTACTATTACAACTAAAATATTTCAACTCAAACTAACATACCAAACAAACCCTTAACAAAAATTCAACTTCTATAAATATATTTTTGCTAGCAAAACTTTTTTTTTCCTCCTTTAAATTTTTTTTTTTTCCAGATTAGATGATGCTTTGAAAATAAATACAAAAATGTGTATTTTTTTTTTCTTTTGGGGTAGTGAACAAAAAAGTGAAGTTACGTGATGAGAAATAAATATTGTAGTTGAGAATTGACAAATGCATTAGTTACTACTTTCAATTTTCAAGTTTGACCCGGATGGTTTATGTTTTTGCTTTAGGATTTTCTTTTTGGCTTTGAGATCCATTTGCCTTTCGGCGGATTTGTTGTTTTCGATATTCTTGTGTTTCCTTTCTAATTTAATAATATCCCTACGCAGAGTATCAATATAACAACAACAACAACAACAATAATAATAATAATAATATCCAAATGCAGGATTAGGGGTGTTAATTACCTAATTGGGATGTTTTTCCTTTCTAAGATTATTTATCCATTCTCATCTTTTGTTCAAAGAAAGTTTGTGAGTTTACTTGAATTTTTGTTAGATTACACACACACGCGCGCATGTATGATGCATCTATCCTATAAGGTTGCATGCAAAAGTTTTGGTTTTAAATAAATAAACTAATAAAAACATTTATATATTTTGCAGAAATGCATAAAATATATTTTGTTTATATATAGAAATTAATATGGTTTGGTTTAGTTTTTTTTCTTTTAATCAATTCTTCATTTAGTATGCTTTAGATCTGATTTTTATTTTTTATTTTTATCCGACGTTCCGTACTAGGTTTCTCTTCTGACTCCTAAGTCCTTCGATCCACATTTTGGATGAATTAAAATGTGGGGCCTAAGTGATGTTGTCTTCCGCTATGTATATCGATCAAACACGTAAAATACATGTGTTCTAGAGAAAAACAAACAAACACAATATATATATATATATAGATGTTTTGAGTACCCTAAATTATTAAGACACAAATTAAGAAACAGAGAAATGAATTCCGTGGAAGAAGTAGTAGCGTCTGGCTCACATAAGCCTCACGCTATGTGCATTCCTTTTCCAGTCCAAAGCCACATAAAGGCAATGCTCAAATTCGCAAAGCTACTTCACCAAAAAGGCTTTTCCATAACCTTTGTCAACACCGAATTCAACCACAATCGCTTACTCAAAAGCACTTCTTCCGACCACCACCACTTCCTCTCCGGCGGTTTTTCTGATAATCACTTTCACTTCAAAACAATTCCCGATGGCCTTCCACCTTCCGATCCCGATTCCACACAGGACATACCTGCTCTCTGTGATTCAGCTTGGAAGAACATGTCGGCTCCGTTTCTTCAGCTCCTCGAGAATATAAACGACAATGAAAAAGAAGCTGGAGGTGGTGTCGTTTCTCCAGTGACTTGCATCGTTGCTGACGGATTCATGTCGTTTGCCGTCGGATCAGCTGCTCAACAGCTTGGAATCCCTCTGGTGAAGTTCTTTTCTATTTCCGCGTGTGGCTTGCTGGCTTTGAAACAGTTGCGTCCAGTTCTTGACAAAGGACTTTTACCATTAAAAGGTGAATCTAAATATTGCTTGTTCTTCGATGTGTGTGTGTATTTTTTATTTATTTATTTTGTTCTTCGATATTTATTGTGTTCTTTATAAGGTCGGAAAAAATTAGTTATTTAAAGCAACACATGACATATAATTCGAACTACCAGTTACATAGTGATGTTATTTCTTTTTTCAAATCAATTTAAAGACTCATCTAAAGCTTTCTAGATTTCTATTAAAATATTTAATTTCATAAATAGTATAAACTTTGATTATTTTATGTTTAACAATCATATTATTCTAGTAATTAATTATCAGTTGTTATCATAAGTTATCAATTACTGTGTAACTTTAGCAATTATAATAATGATTGCTGACAGACCTGCCGGAAGGGGGGGGGGGGGAGCGCGGAATAAAAACCTTATCAATGAAATAATTTTTTGTGTGCTCAACCTTGCTTATTTCTTATTATCAAAATGTCTCATTTTGTTCTGTATTTTCATGAATACTATAATCATCATCTTTATTTTAATTTCACGTTAAGACCCTCACTTTTGACAAAATTTGACATATGATCTTAAGGTTCGATAGTAAGAAACATTTTGACGACGAGTTTTATCAAAGTAATCAAGTATAAAGTGAGGTTGTTAAACTTACGCGCTTAAAGACTAGCAAAATTTGTCAAAAAAGAAGTTATTAACATAACATTAAAAAAAGCGATAGTAATATTCCTGACAGCACAAAATTAAATTAAACACGGTCTTCTTATAAAATTTAAGAAAGATTTCGATATGTAACCCTGTAAAAAAAATGAAACGAATCTAATAATCTGGCATATGATCATACGTGATTGATAAGAAAAACTTGAAGTTATGTAGTATTAAGTTGTTCTCCAAAGAAGTAGGATTAAGCTTCTTTCAAGTAACTAAGGTTGATATGATCATATCTAATCCGTTCTTTTTTGTTTTCTTGTGGATGTTACAGATGAGAGCAGTCTAACAAACAACATTAATCTAGACATATTTATAGACTGGGTTCCGGAAATAAAAAGCATCAGACTAAGAGATCTACCAACTTTGTGGCGAATTACAGGACTCCAATGATCTCGTGTTTAACTTTTGCATGGAAATAGCTGAAAATGCTTCTGAAGCTTCAGCTGTTGTCATTCACACTTTTGATGCACTAGAAAGAGATCTTCTAGATGCTCTCTCATCAGCACTCCCAAATTTGTATGCAATAGGCCCACTTCAACTTCTCCTCAATCGCTTACCGAAAGATCCTTTAAAGCCTATTCAATACAACTTGTGGAAAGAAGAAACCGAGTGCTTAAAGTGGCTCGACACCCAGAAGTCAAATTCTGTGATTTATGTGAATTTTGGAAGCATCACAGTGTTGACACCACAACAAGTGGCTGAATTTGGATGGGGACTTGCAAATAGTGGTCATCCATTTTTTTGGGTGATTAGGCCTGATTTGGTCATAGGTGAATCCGCTTGTTTGTCACGTGAGTTCATGACTGAAACTAGAGAGAGAAGCTTAATTTCAAGTTGGTGTCCACAAGAGGATGTCCTTAACCACCCATCAATTGGAGGATTCTTAACACATTGTGGATGGAATTCAATCATTGAGAGCTTGTCATGTGGAGTGCCTATGTTGTGCTATCCTTTATTTGCCGAGCAACAGACAAATTGTAGGTTTGTTTGTAATGAGTGGGATGTTGGTTTGGAGATTGACAATGATGTAAAGAGAGGTCAAGTGGAAAATCTTGTTAGAGAGTTGATGGAGAAAGAGAAGGGTAAGAAAATGAAGAGTAAGGCCATGGAATGGAAGAAATTGGCAGAAGAGGCGACTGGTGCACAAGGCAGTTCATCATTGAACTTTGACAATTTGGTGAGCCAAGTCATGTTTTGCCAAAAGCTAGCTAGATCTTAAGGTTAAAGTTGACCAAATTGTAGTACTATTGCTGTATTGTTGTTCTTTTGCCCTTCTCTTAAACTTTTGAGCTCTTGGCACTTCAGTTCAAGTTGACCAAATTTTTTTTGCCACTTTGGTCCCCAACTTTGTTAACAAAGGAGTTCACAGAGATTAACAAAGTAACGTCGTTTGGAAGTCTGGGGGACTCACAAATCAAGATTTTAAAATTACAGAACCAAGGGAGAAGAGTTCAAAATCAGAACTAGCTAGTTTATTATTATATGTCACTTTCCCTTGTACTAGTCATATTTATCAGTTCAGTTACATATTATAGTTGTAATAAAATTACCTTACTCATTTCATTCGAATAAAGAATAAAGATAATCTTGTGTCCTATAATTTATGAGCGAGAAATCAAACACGAAAAAAATCTTTTCCAAATAAACTAATATTACACCTCAAGAGAATCCTGACTTGTTCTTTCTACCAAAATTAACTTGTCATGACTATGCAATGTGAAGAACCAGGTTACAAGTTGGTTCTTCATATTTCCCCGAAGAGGTCTTCCTTTTTTAATTAAAAAAAAAACATTTTCAGCCATTACATATTTATAGACATTTACATATGGCAGATAATATTTTTTAAAATATCAAATAATTAAACAGCTAGAAAAGTTGAAACAAATAGTGCAATTTGATTACGGAAACTTCAAATAGGACTGATAACTACAAGGGGAAAACAAAACATTTTGAGAGCCGTGAACAAGTAGATGTTCATTTTCAGAGCCAAAAAGAAAAAAAGATGTATACATTATTTTTTTAATTTTTAATTTTTAATTTTTTTGTTTTTAGCGATAAGAATTCAACAAGTCAATTAAACAGAATAGTCTACGAAAGAAGCAAGAAAAGTTTTGCTAGCCAATGGTTAAGGAAGCCTTATTGTGTTGGAGAATGAGTGAGAAGAAGAACAATGAAGACAAAGAAAACTAAAACCAAAGATGGGTTTAAGACAGATTGAGAATACTTTTCTTTATCAAGATCTTATTTTTACTCTCACTGTTGAGTTTGCTAAAGAGTTAAACTACAAATTTGACCGGATTAATTGAGTATAAGGGATATTCTGAGGTTGTTAAAATGATTTTTCCTTAACGTTTACAGAATTTGTCAAAAAAGAAAAAAGTTACAAAAACAAAGTCAAAAACAAGATTAATTATGGAATTCCTAAAAACACAATATAAAACCTGACATTACCATTAAATTTAGAAAAAGGTTTAGGTACTTTTCCCTATGAAAAAGTGAACCCATCACCCCTTCTCACCCCTATTTATAGAATTCAGCATGTGACCATTTGTGGTTGATTTGAAACATTAGAAGTTTTTTAGAATTACGCCAAGGAAAATTTCTGCGTTTAATCAAGCACTGTTAGCAAAGCAATCTTGGAGAATTCTACAGGATCCAGAGTCGTTGGTTGCCCGTGTGTTGAAAGACAAGTATTTCCGAGGAACTAACCTGCTAGAGGCTAAACTAAGATATGGGGCGTCTTACCTTTGGAGGAGTATTTTGTGGGGACGAAATGCAATCACACTTGGGCTTCGACGTCGTATTGGTGATGGGACCTCCACACGGGTTTTTGAAGATCCATGGATACCTTGACCTTCATCCTTTCGAGTAGTGACCAAGAAGCCAGAGGGGGGTGAATCCTTGAGGGTTGGGGATCTGATGGTGGAAGGGAATCGGGGTTGGGATAAGGACAAGATAGCTAATATCCTTTGGCCGGTTGACCAAGAGCTGGTCATGGGTATTCCCCTAGGTAATGGTGGAGGAAGTGATAAATGGGCGTGGCATTTCGATTCTAAAGGACTTTATAAGGTTCGGTCGGGGTACAGAGCAATTATGGAGTCAAGAAAAACTGAATCTTCTTCGTTGAAGAACTCGGATATTACATGGTGGCGGAAGATGTGGAGTCTACCAATTCCGCCCAAAGTCCGGTTGTTTGTTTGGCGCGCTTTCCATGAGATTCTTCCAACGAGGGTGTCTTTGAGACGGAGAGGTATCGATTGTGACACTGCTTGCCCTAGATGCTCTAATGCTACGGAGTCCTTATCCCACGCAATATTTGAGTGTCCGATCTCCCATGCGATGTGGAAGACCTCCCGGTTCTGGAAGGTGATTGAGAAAAGAAGGGACATTCCAGTGGCCGATTTCTTAAGGGTTGTGCAGTCAGAAGTTCCTACGGAGGAGTTAGCCTTTATATGCTGGCTAGCTTGGAAGCTTTGGTGCGAGAGGAATAAGGTGGTTCATGGGGGAGATACTGGAGATCCGCAAGTTATCTTAGATCTGAGTACTGCTAGCTATGGTGAGTGGCAGACGTTGAACAGCGTGCCGGTTCAATCACAACCCATAGGCTCAGATGTGTGGCGACCACCAAAAACAGGTTTTCTTAAGCTGAATATCGATGCATCGGTTCTACCAGGTTCGTCCTATATTGGTATAGGAGTTGCAATCCGTGATGCTGAGGGGTCTATGGTAGGTGCAGTGGCAAAGCCAGTAGAGGGCTCCTTCTCTCCCTTTGTTGCTGAGTGCATAGCTCTGCGGGAAGGATTGAAGTTTGCTAAGGAAATAAAGTGTTTTAACCTCGAGGTTGAGACTGATGCAATTAATGTCGTATCAGCTGTGGAGGATGATCGGGAGTTGTCCATGGAGGGTCCAATCTTGGAGGAAGTCAAACTTTTGTGTGCCCAAGTGCACTGTTCAGGTATTCACCATATACGTCGGAGTGCAAACCAGGTTGCTCATCTTTTAGCTAGATTTGGCTTTAACTCTAATTGTACCAATGTTTGGATTAGTGAGACTCCCGCTGTAGTCTCCAATGTTGTTTCTATTGAAGCTTCTGCTTAATAAAGTGAGGTTTTATTCAAAAAAAAAAAAAAAAAAAGAGAATTACGCCAAGGAATGTATTATATATAGCATATTTATGAAAATTAAAATAATTTAATGGTATATTTATTTAACTGTTACCTAGTAAATAAACTTATTTACTAATTTATTTACTAACTAAATAATTAATTCACTTTAATACAAAACGCACTTATTACTCTTAAATTGTGCTATTTACTTCAATAGTTTCAAAGATATGCTAATATTTTTTAACTTCTGTAAATATATTATTTACCTCTTTTTCCTAAGTTTCTCTACAAAGAAGTAGGAATCTTAAGTGCAGTTCCATTATGGAAACTTTGAAAAGGACTGATAACTACAAGTGGAAAACAAAACATTTTGAGAGCCGTGAATAAGAAGATGTTCATATTCAGAGCCAAAAACAAAAAACAAAAACAAAAAAAAAAACAAAACAAAAAGTAGACTTTTTTTTTTTTTAATTTTTTGTTTTTAGCGCAACAAGTCAATAAACAGAATAGTCTACCAAAGAAGCAAGAAAAGCTTTGTTAGCCAATGATTAAGGAAGCCTTACTGTGTTGGAGAACGAGAGAGAACAATAATAATAGAGGCAAAGAAAACGGAAAATAAAGATGAGTTGAGCCATATTGAGAATACTTTTCTTTAAGGTTTTATTTGCTCTCACTATTAAGTTTGTTAAAGAATTTAACGACAAATTATCCCCAAGATACAGTAAACCCTTGAATAAAATATCTAGCAATAATATTGTATTCCATAACAAAATATAAAATCTGTAAATTTTTGAAGTTTTTAAAAGTACAGAGGTGTCTTTTCATAAACCATCATTACCATGGTAATCCATGTAACCTTTTCCGAAATGTGTCTTTTCATTGTAAAGACATCTCTTTTAGTATCTATTCAATTATCATAATTAATATATCTATTATTGATAACAATTCAATTTTGTATGAAAATATGTAATTAATAGACAAAATGGTTTGAATTAACTCAAAAAACACATTCAGAACATCTTATATCAGGACATATTACGCGGCCGCGCACCTGATTGATGCAGCCACACGACCCTCTCAGTCCTATTGTATATTATGATCTTATGTCAAATGAAAGACATATTACAATATCTCTTATGTATTGGTCTAAAAATTAAAAAAAATTAAAAAAAAAAAAAAAAAAAAAACAGACTAGTCCAACTCATCAACTTTTCACCCCCAGCAAAATCTTCTTCGGATAGGGTGTCGTTGAAAATAAGAACAGAAAATTTGCAAAGTTAAAATATGAGAAACAAATACTTGTTTAAATATAGATGTCGGCTTCGTTTGGTTCGTTAATTGAATTTGAAAATTTTAAGTTTTAATAGTAATTTTTCTTGATTTTTCAGAAAAGACAAAAAACTTTTTCATAAAAGGCAAAAAACTTTTTCACAAAAAGATAAAAACTGATATGAAAATTTTGAATTCGAACTCAAATCCCAAACAAGGCCGACATATGTATTAAACAGCTCAATTTATTACATATGCTGATGGAATATAATAAATTATTCATAGTATAGCCTCCGAAAGAATTGGAAACTTAAAAAGAGTGATTTTGATTCAATCATTAACTAAAAGGTTTTATTGGGAAATAAAACCATTAGTTATTAATATTAATTTTCAAGTTTGACCTGGTATGTTTTTGCCTACCTTCTTTACGCTTTTCTTTTTGGCTTTGAGCTTCATTGCCTTTTGGCGTATTTGTTATTTTCTAATATTATTTATTTATTTATTTATTTTATATATTATCTAAATGCAAGATATGAGAAGGAATTTTAGATGTGAATGACCTAATTTGGAATTTTTTTTCCTTCCTCTAGGACTATTTATCCCTTATTGTCAATTTTTTAAAGAAAGTTTGCAAGTAATATTTAGTTGAAAGTTTTCAGTTTATTATAATTTTTGCTAGTTCAAAACGCCATATATGTATGTATCTATTCTGTAAAGCTGCATAAAAACAGTTTCATAGTTGCATAAAACGCTGGAGAGAATTTAACATAGATTTCTGACTTTTCCAATTTCTTATTTTCTTTTCATATATTCATAATTTTTTTCTAAAGCAACTCATTAGGTTTGATTTAAACTCTGTGAACCAATATGTATATAGGAGAGACTGTATACGGCATTTCTTTTCATAAGTTATTTGTATATATATATATTTTTTTGTTATGTACTGTGACAATCACATGATGATTCTAATGTATTATTATAATGTCATGTGACAAGATTTTAAATAAAAAATTATATATTTAAAACAATTATTTATTATAAGTTTTAGAAAAAAAAATTAAGATAATTGCATGATATATGTGATCAATGTGATATCATATATATATATATATATATATATATGAGACACTTCTTAAATATGCATATATATATATACACACATTACATATTATTGTGATGATTGATGTATGTAAATTCTTAAACCTTATCAAGTATTTATAATTTATTTTTTGTATGATTTGATTTGATGTGACCTTTTGATGCACATCCGATTGGACTTCTCTTCCAAGTCCTTTGATGCGAATTTGGACGGAATAAAATGTGGGGGCCATGTGGTGATGTCTTTTCCTTCCAAACACGCAAAAATATACTTAACATCTAGAGAAAGACGACACCAAATCCGTAAATATCAGATGTGCTTTATTTGCCAAAATATATGTGTGCGTCCTCAACATATTTCTCTTTGATCAGCACACAATAAAGTACGACAAAAACATAAATTCAGAGAGAGAGATATGGCTTCTGTGGAAGTGGTAGCTTCTGGCTCATACAAGCCTCACGCTGTATTCGTTCCCTTTCCACTCCAAAGCCACATAAAAGCAATGCTCAAATTCTCAAAGCTACTTCACCAAAAAGGCTTTTCCATAACCTTTGTCAACACCGAGTTCAACCACAACCGCTTCCTCAGAAGCGCCTCTCCCGACCTCCACAGCTTCCTCTCCGGCGGCTTTTCCGACATTCATTTTCGCTTCGAAACGATTCCTGATGGCCTTCCGCCTTCCGACCCCGATTCCACACAGGACATACCTTCTCTCTGTGAGTCCGCTTGGAAGAACATGTCGGCGCCGTTTCTTCAGCTCCTCAAGAAAATAAACGACAGTGAAAAAGATGCTGGAGGTGGTGTCGTTTCTCCCGTGACATGCATTTTTGCTGACGGATTCATGTCGTTTGCAGTTGGATCAGCTGCTAAGCAGCTTGGAATCCCTCTGGTGAAGTTCTTCTCTATTTCTGCGTGTGGCTTGCTGGCTTTGAAACAGTTGCGTCCAGCTCTTGAAAAAGGACTTGTACCATTGAAAGGTGAACATTTTATTCTTATATATAGCTTGTACTTATTTACTTCTTCTTCAATATTGATTGTGTTCTTCTCAAGGTCGACGGAAAAAAAAATAGTTATTTAAACAACACACGACTTACATTTCAAACTACGTGTTACATTAGTGAATTTTTTTTCTTTTTTTTTTAAAGCCAATTTAAAGACTCGTTTATAAACTTTCTAGATTCCTGTTTAAAAAATATTCTTGAATTGATAGTATAAGTTTTTAGTTTTTTCTTTTTTTAAGGGGATAAGTTTTTAGTATTTTCAGTGTAACTATCAGTTTATTTATTAATTATAGTAACTATCATAAGTCAGTTTAATGTAGTCACTAAGTGATATTAATTTTAATTTTAATTTTTAAATATAATTTATATGATAGATGAATTATCATTTTCTTATTATATTTAACAAATTTTTATTATATTTAACAAAATATAAAATGGATGTGAAATGACTCCAGCGAAATTATGAACTTTGCTTAAATCCGCTTACGTGGCGCAGCTCCGCCTTTACGTACAAAACAACAAATTTGAGGTGGGGCCTACATAAACTGATAGAAAGAAAACCAAGCCCACGCACATACGTCAAGATAGCAGAGTCCTCTATTATTTATTTATTTATTTATAAATAGACTTCTACAAATATATATATATACACGTGTACATATTGCCGTGGAGTGGAATTAGACTTTTAATTGTTTTTTTTTTTCTTTTTGGTAAATTAGACTTTTAATTGTCGTTTGATAGATGTATGGGTAGTTTTTAATATATCAAGTCAAGCATGTAGGGGTAGGTTTTAATGGGATGTAAAAATATACGTTTTGGAATAAATATTATTGTAACCCAAACGTCCGTTGTATCAAACAAACAACGAAAATTTTCTTATAAAAAAAACAACGAAAAAGTATTTATTTCTAATAGAAAAATAAGAAAATACTTGTTTACTATTAAGATATTATATGACGTATTACTTATAACATATATATTTTTATTTATATTACTATTTCAGCAGAAAAAAAAATAATGTGATTTGTATATTCTCTAACAAAAACATTTTCAAGATGCATATGTATAATATGTAGGAAAACAGTACAAAAAAGAAAACGACAATTACTTCTTGTTGGCGCGTGTAGGCACGTACGATTGGTGTCACTCGCAAGTACTATTTTTCTAATTCTTGTGATTATTACTGATAGACCTAGCGTAAGAACAAAATTTGAAAAAATAAAAATAAAAATCAGTGTCCTCAACGAAATACTTTTTTTTGTGCGCTGAACCTTGCTTTTTGTTTTATCCAAATCTCACGTTTTCTCCTATATTTTCATGAATGCTACTATCATCAATTATGTTATTAATTTTGTGTTAATATCCTCACTTTTGACAAAATTTGACCAATTGTTATGGTTCCATATAAGAAACATTTTAACCACAAATTTAACCAGATTAATTGAGCATAAGGGATATTCTAACGTTGCTAAAATGATTTTTGCTTTAAGTTTGCAGAATTTGTCAAAAAAGAAAAAAGTTACTAAAAGAAAGTCAAAAACAAGATTAATTATGGAATTCCTAAAAACACAATATAAAACGTGACATTACCATTAAATTTAGAAAGAGGCTTTGGTACTTTTCCTTATGAAAAAGTGAACCATCTCTGCACCCCCATATACAGAACTCAGCGTGTGACCATGTGTGGTTGATTTGATTTGAAACACTGGAAATTTTTTATAATTACGTCTAATAAATAGCATAGTTAAGAAAATTAAAATAATTTAATGCTATATTTATTTAACTGTTAAAATAAATAAGATATTAACTAGTTATAAACTTGTTTACTATTTCTGACTAAGTAAATAATTAATTCACTTTAATATAAAACGCACTTGCTACTCCTAAATTGTGCTATTTACTTCATTAGTTTCATAGATATGCTAGTATTTTTTTAACTTCTGTAAATATAGACTTCTTTTTCCTAAGTTTTTCTGCAAAGAAGTAGGAATATTATAAGTCTCTTTCAAGTAACTAAGGATGATATTATTGTATTTGATTTTTTTTTCTTTTTCTTTTTTTTCTTGTGGGCATTACAGGTGAGAGCAATCTAACGAATGACATTCTAGACACATTTATAGACTGGGTTCCGGGAATGAAAAGTATAAGATTAAGAGATCTACCAGCTTTATCACAAATGACAGACTCTGACGATCTTATGTTTAACTTCGGCATGGAAATAGCTGAAAAAGTTTTTGAAACTTCAGCCATTGTCATTCACACTTTTGATGCACTAGAAATAGACATTCTAGATGTTCTTTCATCCACATTCCCAAAATTGTATGCAATTGGCCCATTCCAATTTCTTCTCAATCACATACCAAAAGATCCTCTAAAGCCTATTCAATACAGCTTGTGGAAAGAAGAAACCGAGTGTCTAAAGTGGCTCGACACCCAGAAGCCAAATTCTGTGATTTATGTGAATTTTGGAAGCATCACGGTGTTGACACCACAACAAGTGGTTGAATTTGGATGGGGACTTGCAAATAGTAATTATCCGTTTTTTTGGGTAATTAGGCCTGATTTGGTCATAGGTGAATCAGCTTGTTTGTCACAAGAGTTCATGGCTGAAACTAAAGAGAGAAGCCTAATTACAAGTTGGTGCCCACAAGAGGATGTCCTTAACCACCCATCAATTGGAGGGTTCTTGACGCATTGCGGTTGGAATTCGATTATTGAGAGTCTCTCTAACGGAGTGCCTATGTTGTGCTATCCTTTCTTTGCAGACCAACAAACAAATTGTAGGTTTATTTGTAATGAGTGGGAAATTGGCTTGGAGATTGATAATGATGTAAAGAGAGGTCAAGTGGAAAATCTTGTTAGAGAGTTGACGGAGGGAGAAAAGGGCAAGAAATTGAAGAGTAAGGCCATGGAGTGGAAGAAATTGGCAGAAGAGGCCACCGGTCCACAAGGTAGTTCATCTCTGAACTTCCACAATTTGGTCAACCATGTTCTTTTGGCCTAAAAGCTATCTAGATCTTGAGGTTAAAGATTGACCAAAATATTGTGGTGGTTGCTATATTGTTGTCAAAATATTGTAGTACTTGCTAATATGGTTGTTCTTTTGCCGTTTAGGCTCTTAAACTTTTGAGGTCTTTAAAATCTTTATTTCTCTGTCTCCGTGCTTACAAAAGGGCTGCTCTGGTAGATCCTAAATATCCAGTGAGAAACAAAAAAATCATTTCCCAATAAACTAATATTATACACTCCATGGAGTCCTGACTTGTTTTCTACCAAAACATGTGACTAATGAAGAACCAGGTTAAAATTTGGTTCTTCATCTGTCCCGAATATTTTTTATTTATTTTTTTTAATATATGTTCTTTTTGGTGGTTGACAGTATTTAAAATTATAATAATTTCAGCCATGACAAATACTGAAATGATCGAAGAGAATGTTGCATATATTTTTATCTTTATTTTTAGTATACTATATTAAAAGAATTAAAGTGCTACCTTATTCACTTTAACATGCGACATCTTTTTTTCTTTTTCTTTTCCTTTCCATTTTCTTTTTTCGTTCTCTTATCTTTTTTTCTTTTCTCTTCTTTTTTTTTGTTTTTTTGTCACAAGTGAAACATATCTGAATTTTTTTTATAACCCAGATCAACTACTATTTTCTTATAACATCTTATCTGACAAATAATTTTCTATTTGATTTACTCTTTTTTTTTTAATGGTACATTACACATTTGGTGCTCACCTCTAATCACCTTCCTCTATTTTAAAAATCGAATGTTAACTTGCGTTCAGGCTCAATTATTTGCAACGAAGCCAACCCTTTCTTTTCCTCTTTCACGCCTTTACTCTTCTCCTCCTCGCCCCCCCCCCCCCCCCCCCTCCCTTTTTTCCTTCCTTCTTCCGCCTGTTCAACGCGACAGACCTTGGGTTGGACCCCGTCGAAATGGAGGTCGCAATTCCGTCGAGAACAAGACACGATTCCATTGCATCCCAGACGCGAATTCATCACAACCCAGATGCTATTCCGCTGAGTCTCAATCACGATTCTGTTGCGAATCTAACTTTGATTACAAAATATAGTTATACATCTTCTCGACCAAGTAAAAAATCGCTTGCGGCCTTCTCGAAGTGTCTGGCTTTGATTCTAATGGCGGCTCGTCGGAGAACTCCTTCACCGGAGTCGACGCCATTGAAATATCAGCTTCGACTACACTCAGCGATACAAATCATTGCTGAGTGATTTTTGTTCATATTTGTGTCGGTCCACCAAAATACCATGTCATTGCCACATGCCCATGCCGACTAGGGTGCTCACTGATGAACCTTAGCTTTACTCAAATTGGGACCTAGGTTATATAATACCATACAAAATTTATGTAACAGCTTTATCCAATGTGGGGTTTAGGTTGTGTAATACCACACAAAATTTATGTAATAACCTTAACTTCATTCAATGTGAATGTGGGGCCTAGGTTGTGTAATACCATACAAAATTTATGTAATAACTTTAGCTTTGCTCAATGTGGGGCCTAGGTTGTCTAATACCACACAAAATTTATTTAATAACCTAGGTTGTGTAATACCACACAAAGTTTATTTAATAACCTTTGCTTTACTCAATGTGGGGCCTAGGTTGTGTAATACCACACAAAATTTATGTAATAACCTTAGCTTTGTTCAATGTGGGGCCTAGGTTGTCTAATACCACACAAAATTTATTTAATAACCTAGGTTGTGTAATACCACACTAAATTTATTTAGTAACCTTAGCTTTACTTAATGTGGGGCCTAGGTTGCGTAATACCACACAAAATTTATGTAATAACCTTAGCTACGTTCAATGTGGGGCCTAAGTTGTCTAATACCACACAAAATTTATTTAATAACCTAGGTTGTGTAATACCACACAAAATTTATTTAATAACCTTAGTTTTACTCAATGTGGGGCCTAGGTTGTCTAATACCACACAAAATTTATTTAATAACTTAGGTTGTGTAATACCACACAAAATTTATTTAATAACCTTAGCTTTACTCAATGTGGGGGCTAGGTTGTCTAATACCACACAAAATTTATGTAATAACTTTAGCTTTACTCAATGTGGGGCCTAGGCTATCTAAGACCACAATAACCTAGGTTGTGTAATACCACATAAAATTTATTTAATAACCTGGGTTGTGTAATACCACACAAAATTTATTTAGTAACCTCAGCTTTACTTAATGTGGGGCCTAGGTTGTGTAATACCACACAAAATTTATGTAATAACCTTAGCTTTGTTCAATGTGGGGCCTAGGTTGTCTAATACCACACAAAATTTATTTAATAACCTAGGTTGTGTAATACCACACTAAATTTATTTAGTAACCTTAGCTTTACTTAATGTGGGGCCTAGGTTGTGTAATACCACACAAAATTTATTTAATAACCTTAACTACGTTCAATGTGGGGCCTAAGTTGTCTAATACCACACAAAATTTATTTAATAACCTAGGTTGTGTAATACCACACAAACTTTATTTAATAACCTTAGTTTTACTCAATGTGGGGCCTAGGTTGTCTAATACCACACAAAATTTTTTTAATAACCTAGGTTGTGTAATACCACACAAAATTTATTTAATAACCTTAGCTTTACTCAATGTGGGTGCTAGGTTGTCTAATACCACACAAAATTTATTTAATAACCTTAGCTTTACTCAATGTGGGTGCTAGGTTGTCTAATACCACACCAAATTTATTTAATAACCTTAGCTTTACTCAATGTGGGTGCTAGGTTGTCTAATACCACACAAAATTTATTTAATAACCTTAGCTTTACTCAATGTGGGGGCTAGGTTGTCTAATACCACACAAAATTTATGTAATAACTTTAGCTTTACTCAATGTGGGGCCTAGGCTGTCTAAGACCACAACAACCTAGGTTGTGTAATACCACATAAAATTTATTTAATAACCTGGGTTGTGTAATACCACACAAAATTTATTTAGTAACCTCAGCTTTACTTAATGTGGGGCCTAGGTTGTGTAATACCACACAAAATTTATGTAATAACCTTAGCTTTGTTCAATGTGGGGCCTAGGTTGTCTAATACCACACAAAATTTATTTAATAACCTAGGTTGTGTAATACCACACTAAATTTATTTAGTAACCTTAGCTTTACTTAATGTGGGGCCTAGGTTGTGTAATACCACACAAAATTTATGTAATAACCTTAGCTACGTTCAATGTGGGGCCTAAGTTGTCTAATACCACACAAAATTTATTTAATAACCTAGGTTGTGTAATACCACACAAACTTTATTTAATAACCTTAGTTTTACTCAATGTGGGGCCTAGGTTGTCTAATACCACACAAAATTTATTTAATAACCTAGGTTGTGTAATACCACACAAAATTTATTTAATAACCTTAGCTTTACTCAATGTGGGTGCTAGGTTGTCTAATACCACACCAAATTTATTTAATAACCTTAGCTTTACTCAATGTGGGGCCTAGGTTGTGTAATACCATACAAAATTTATGTAATAACCTTAGCTTTACTCAATGTGGGGTGTAGGTTGTCTGATACTACACAAAATTTATTTAATAACCCAGGTTGTGTAATACCACACAAAATTTATTTAATAACCTTAGCTTTACTCAATGTGGGGCCTAGGTTGTCTAATACCACACAAAATTTATTTAATAACCTAGGTTGTGTAATACCACATAAAATTTATTTAATAACCTTAGCTTTACTCAATGTGGGGCCTAGGTTGTCTAATACCACACAAAATTTATGTAATACCCAGAGAAAAACAACACAAAATATAATAGTAGAGATGTGCTTTTATTCTTTTTTTTTTTTTTTTTTTAATTTTTGGCCAATGGAAATAAGAGATGTACTTCACCTTTCTCCTCAGTATATTTTTCTTTGATCAGTACACACTTAATTGCCAACATAGGCATAAATTGACAAAGCGAGAGAGCAATGAATTCTGTGGAAGCAGAAGTAGGAGCTTATTCTGGCTCATGTAAGCCACTGGCTCATGTAAGCCACCCGCCGTATGCCTTCCTTTTCCAGTCCAAAGCCACATAAAGGCAATGCTCAAATTCTCAAAGCTGCTTCACCAAAAAGGCTTTTTTATAACCTTTGTCAATACCGAGTTCAACCACAATCGCCTACTCAAAAGCACTTCTCCCGACCACCACCACGTCCTCTCGGGCGGCTTTTCCGATAATCGCTTTCGCTTCAAAACGATTCCCGATGGCCTTCCGCCTTCCGACCCGGATTCCACACAGGACATGCCTTCTGTCTGTGATTCCGCCTGGAAGAACACGTCGGTTCCGTTTCTTCAGCTCCTCACGAAAATAAACGACAATGGAAAGGAAGCTGGAGATGGTGTCGTTTCTCCCGTGACTCGCCTTGTTGCTGACGGATTCATGTCGTTTGCCGTCGGATCAGCAGCTCAGCAACTTGGAATTCCTCTGGTGAGCTTCTTCTCTACTGTCGCGAGTGGCTTGCTGGCTCTGAAACAGCTGCGTCCACTTCTTGAAAAAGGACTTGTACCATTAAAAGGTGTGGACTTTATATATTTAGCTACTACTTATTTACTTATTCTTCAATATTGATTGTGTTCTCTTAAGGTCGAAAAAATATTATATATTGATATATTTCAAACTACAAAGTGTTTTTTTTTTTTTTTGAAGCCAATTTAAGGACTCGTTTAAAATTTTCTCGATTCCTATTTAAAAATTTAGTATTGCATTAATAGTATAAATTTTGATTATTTTTTGTGTAACTATCAAATTATTTTAGTGATTATAAAAATTAATAGTAATTATCATAAGTTAATACTGTGTCACAATGGCAGTTATAATAAGAAAAAAATATTAGAGACACTACTTTTAATCATAATTTTTGAGTATCAACTTATGTGATATGTGAGATGTGAGTTATCATTTTTATTAATAGATATGTAAAGGATTATTACATCAATCGATTATATTTAGGATTATTTTTATCTATGCCTCATGAATTTTAGAGTCACTCAAACTTTGTTAGGATTTTTTGTTAAAAATAGACGAAAAAAGATCACATGATTGCACTTAATTCACTTTTTTTGTTAGTTTTTAACTAAAATTCTGATAAAAGAAGTAAAATAGTTTACATTCAAAGTTCAAGCAGCAAAGTCTGAGTGTTCAAGATGCAATATGATAGTGACCATAAAATTCAAGGGACATAAATGAGAATAATCATTATATCTACTGTTGAAAAGATTACAACATACCATCATGTGAGTTGATATTCAAAAATTGAGAGATTAAAGTTAATGTCTCTAGTATCACTTTTCTAATAGTGACTTGTGATTATTGTTGATAGACCTAGCGTAAGAACCAAAAAAATCAAAAAATCAAAACCAATATTCTCAATGAAATATTTTTTGTGTGCTAAACCTTGTTTTGTTTTATCGAAATATCATGTTTTCTCCCATATTTTCATGAATGCTATTATATCATCAACTTTGTTTTTAAGTTTGTGTTAAGACCCTATTTTTGACAAATTTTGAGAAAATGTTAAGGCTCGATATAAGAAACATTTTAACCACAAATTTGACCAAATTAATAGAGAATAAGGGATATTCCGAGGTTGCTAAAATGATTTTTTTGCACTTAAAGTTTAGCAAAATTTGTCAAAAAAGAAGTTAGTAAAATAAAGTTTAAAATGGGTTCATGAAATTCCTCAAAACTAGGGATGATAACAGGGCAAGGCGAGGCAGAGCTGGAAAATGTTTTTCCATCCCCATTCCCATTTATATCGAAGCGGAGCTGCAGACGAGGATTCCCTATTGGAAAGGCTCTCTCATGCACACCCATTCTCCATATATTATAATTATAGATTTGAAAAAAAAAAAAGAAAACAGTAAAAGCAAAAATGAAATATAAATTAAGTTTAAAACCAAAGATTATATAAACGAATAAAATTTTGAACCTATGCAAATGGAATCTTAAATATAAAGCCATTGAAGGTTTCATCCAAATGTTACAAACTCTAAAAACTAAACTTTTATAAAACACTTAAACTAAAAAATCTTGAAACCATAAAAAATACACATAAAATTCTCATTCTTTGTCTATTTGATATATATATATATATATATATATATATGAAATCACACATGTATATATATGGGGACATGGGTGGGGCGGGGAGTGGAGTGCTTTTCCCGACCCCGCTCCTCTAATTTTTGGAAATAAGATTTCATCCACATATCCCTCCCCATCTTTAAATTTTATCTCTCATCCCCACCCCGTTCAGGATGGATCCCTATAGGACCCCGTAATATTTCTATCTAGAACCCTATAGATAATATTGCCATCCCTACTGAAAACACATTATAAAACGCAACATTATGGTTAAATATTTAAAAAGTTATATACTTATCCCATGAAAAATTTGAACCCATCTGACAATCTGTGCACCTTATTGTCTTCAGCATGTGGCCATATGCGATTGATTTGAAACACTAAAAGTTCTATATTATTAAGCTAAGGAATATATAATAAATAGTACATTTATGAAAGCTAAAAATAAGTAAATAGTATATTTATGAAACTTTGGAAGGAAATAGCATATAACTTAGTAATTAAGTTTATTTTTACGTAAACATGTTAATTTACTCTTAGTATAATACGTACATACTTTTTTTTAATTCATAAAACGTATTTTTTACTTGTAAATAGTTGTAAATATGCTAATATTCTTTTAACTTCTTGTAAATATGCTATTTATTTCTTTTTCCCATGAAGTTTTTCTGCAAAGAGAAGTAGGATTAAGTTTCTTTCATGTAACTAAGGATGATATTTTTGTATTTAATATATATTTTTTTTGTGGCCATTATAGATGGGAGCAGTTTAACAAAGGACATTCTAGACACATTTATAGATTGGATTCCGAGAATGAAAAGTATAAGATTAAGAGATCTACCAATGTTATCACAAGTTACAGATTCCAATGATCTTACATTTAACTTTGTCATGGAAATGGTTGAAAAAGCTCCTGAAGCTTCGGCGGTTGTCATTCACACTTTTGATGCACTTGAAAGAGATATTCTTGATGCTCTCTCATCCACACTCCCAAATTTGTATGCAATTGGCCCACTTCAATTTCTTCTTGATCGCATACCAAAAGATCCTCCAAAGCCTATTCAATACAGCTTGTGGAAAGAAGAAACCAAATGCCTAAAGTGGCTCAACAGCCAGAAGCCAAATTTTGTTATTTATGTTAATTTTGGAAGCATCGCAGTGTTGACACCAAAACAAGTGGTTGAATTTGGATGGGGACTTGCAAATAGCAATCATCCGTGTTTTTTTGGGTAATTAGGCCTGATTTGATCATAGGTAAATTAGCTTGCTTGTCACATGAGTTCATGGCTGAATCTAAAGAGAGAAGCCTAATTTCAAGTTGGTGTCCACAAGAGGATGTCCTTAATCACCCATCAATTGGCGGATTTTTAACACATTGTGGTTAGAATTCAATCATTGAGAGTCTCTCTTGTGGAGTGCCTATGCTGTGCTATCCATTCTATGCGGATCAACCCACAAATTGTAGGTTTGCTTGTTGTGAGTGGGATGTTGGCTTGGAGATTGATAATGATGTAAAGAGAGGTCAAGTGGAAAATCTTGTCAGAGAGTTGATGGAGAAAGAGAAGGGTAAGAAAATGAAGATTAAGGCCATGAAGTGGAAGAACTTAGCGGAAGTGGCCACCGGCCCACAAGGTAGTTCATCCCTTAACCTTGACAATTTGGTGAGCCAAGTTCTTTTGCCAAAAAGCTAGCTAGATCTTGATATAAATGGTTGATCAAAGTGTACTAAGGTGTTATCTTTATCCAAGGAATTGTTGGTTCAAACTTATAAAGAATCCACCAATACATAGTTTATGTCGAGAAATAAACTCATGCATGTAGCATGACTCGAACCTTATTCAAAGGATAACCTCCAAACAAGACTTCTCACCACCTTATCACCACTACCACCATTGGTATGGTACGTACTTACTATTGTTTGCTTTTCATCGGTAGTTTTCTTTTTTTCTTTTTTTGGTCTTTTATTATTATTATTATATATTATTGTTCTGTTTTCTCTTGTACTTCATATTTATCTGTGTGATTTTTTTTTTTTTTGGTGAATGTATTTATTTGTGTGATTATTTCTTAATGAAACTAGAACAAAATTACCTCATTTGCTTTAATTGAATCGGTGTCTTGCGTAAAACAAAGAATTTTCAATTTTCTGAGTTATAAATCGAGCAGGAAAAAGATTGTTTTGGAGCATCGAATTGAACCATATTTTGTTTTTAGCGACACATGTATAATATTGTACCAAAAAAAATAAAATTATTAAAAAGAAAAAAGACTAGTCTGCCAACAGAAGGAAGAAAGCTTTGCTGCTGATTAAGGAAATCCTTGGAATGGAGCATATGGACATATGTTTCCTGCCCTCGAGTAAGAAAACGTACAATGTACATACGAGTCTCTTATATTTAATAGTATATTTGACATATATAAATTTTTATTTTTTTAGATTCATATGACAACTTGTTGATGACTACATGTAATATCACGATATTTTGAAATATTTATTATAAATGACAAATATCAACAGAAAATATTGAACATTAATAAATTAGGTATTAATCTTGATGTTATAGATATTGAATCATATGATCGTTGGATAAGAAATTTTGACTACATATTCAAGTGGTTCATATATCTAAATTTACGAATTAATGATACAAATATCAAAAATTTATTGAGGAGATATTATATGTACTGGATTATAATTTTCCTTATTTTCTCTTTAAATAAATTTGAATGAAAACTTTAGTTCTTCCTCTCTGTTCATATGAAACTATTATTTAGGGAAAAGTATATGAATGACACAAATTTAAAGACCATCGCATCAATATGATACTAAAAATAAGCACTAGACTAACATAACACAAAACTAAAATTTATGTTATGTTGGTCAATAGATGGAAAAAAGGTGTTGATCAATATATGAAAAAAGGTGGTTATTTAAATAATTTTCTCTATTAAAAAATTATTTATCAAACAGCTAGCCGTATTTATTAAATATAATAACAAAGTGCAACATGTTTATTATTTATTAATGTTTGTTACTCTTCCTTAAAAACATGTTCAAATTTTTATCGAGTAACGGATTGTTGAAAGGGGTACATGCCTCAATTTAAATTTAGAAACACAAATTTGGTTATATCTCTATTTATAAAGAAAAATTATGATTTTTCTTGATTGAAAGAAAAAAGGAAATATATTATTTAAAATTAAATTATTTATTAATTTCTTTCGCAATATCCCGTTTAAAAACTCTGCTAAGTTGGTGCTCTATATAAAAGGGAAATTGAAGGGAAGAAGCCAAAAATGAGGAATGAAAGCAAGGTTTTTGTTAGTTGGAGATCCAAATGCGAAGGTTTAAAAAGTTGGGGACCACAAGCGCAATTATTCCTAAAAGACATACAAAGAAAAAACAAAAACAAAAACAAAAACAAAAGGGACTTCTACTGTGGGGGATGTATTTTTTCCTTCACCGATAAGGCAAAATTTGTTCACAGTTAGATTTGAATCCAACGGTAGTAAACATTGAAGGAATACCAAACTAAAATAAGGCGACCACATATGATTCCATCAAATTAAATTATTTGCATAAAAAAAGGGGTAGGAATTGCTCTGGATTAAGTTTAATTTTAATTAAATTGTATTTTTTTATATTAATTTTATTTTTTTTAAATCAATAAAATTTCTAATTAATTTTTAAAAAATCAATTTAGTCCAATTTAAAAATTTTATCTTTTAACTAACTTACTAGATAGAGGTTAAGCTTCTATTCTATTCGCAAAATTCATCGAGGAGGCCGGAGGAGCTCACGCTGCCGGAGGGAGGGGAAGTTGGATTCGTGTCGATGTCAGACATCACCGAACGGCTTGGTGAAGCTCTCGCTCGATGTTGTGGGCGTAGATCTCGTTCCCGACTATGGTGGTTGGATGACAAACGGCACTACGGTGGCAGATCTGATTTCACAGATCGCACATAGTCGGCTGGGTTGTGACAAATCTAGTTGTTTGTCTTCATGCTTGTTGACGTGCCATCCAAGTTTGAGTTTTTGCTCACCTTTGCCAAGAATTGTTCTTTGTTTTTCTTTTTGGTAGATGCAATTTTTTTTTTCCCCTGAGATTTGATGAGTTTGTCGTAATTATAGTTTTTGATGGATTCCTCCATGTTTTAATTTTGTTTCGAACTTGTGAATGATTATGGTAGACCCATACCTATTAAATCTGAGAAAAAGAAGTTATTTCTTCATTAAATCGTATTATTTTCAAGTAATAGCAGAATTGAGATTAAAGATTTGGTTTTAAGCTCCAACACCAAAGGGAAGCAATATCCTGGAAAAAAAAAAAAAAAAAGTTAATAGAGTGTGGAATCCTATTACAACAACTCCACTTCTTTCTCAAGGGGTTAATTTGAAATCATTTGTTTAGGTTTTTCAAACAAAGAAAAATAATGCTCTGTTTGGCGTTTGAGTTCATCTTAAATTAAACTATATTTTTTTATCTCAATTTTTATCTTCTTCTAAAAAATTAACAAAATTATTATTAATTTTTAAAAAGTCGTTCAATTATAATTTAAAAATTTTATCTTCAATTAACTTATCAAACGGCGGCTAAGAGTTCATCTATAGATGAAGAAAGGGGAGGAAAGAAAAAAGAGTTCATATTCGCACTGTCGCCACCATTCGTCTGGAGTAGGTAGGCTTGCAATTCCAGTTGAAACCAAGAAATTAAAAAGAAAAAACTCATGAACATAATCGTGATTAAGGGTTTGCTTGGTAAATTAGTTCATTTCAATTCAAACTATACTTTTTTTTGTCTTTTTTTCAAAAAATTTTTGTCTTTTTCTCAAAAAGTTTTTTGTCTTTTCTGAAAATTCAAAAAAATTTACTATTACAACTAAAATATTTCAACTCAAACTAACCAACCAAACACACTATAAGTAAGGGAAGGAACAAAATTCTCTGGTTTTTTTTTTTTTTTCCTTCTTTTCTTTTCTTTTTTCTTTTTTCTTTTTTTAAGCGTAATAATCACATGTAAGTGTTCTATGGTAATATTGGTACATCTATTAAATCTAGACCATTTAAAACTAATCGTAAGGTAGACAATTTTTACCCTATCGGTGGGGAAAAAGTACGGAATTAGCCAAAACAAAAACAAAAAGCAGAAGGGCGCGAAAGTATGTAGCGGTAATGAAGCCAAAGCGGCGAAATTCAAATCTAAAATCAAACGAAATAAAAAGAAATCATTTTGTTTTAGAGAGAGAGATAGGAGAGAGAGAACCATGAAGATCGAAGCAAAGCGCTCCGTCATCGAGATCCAAGACGACGACGGCGACGGCGACGAAGACTTCTTCTCTCAGGTGGCCGCATTGGAGGCCGCCGCGCTCGCCTCCTCCAAGCGCCGGCGAATCACGCCGTCCCTAAACGCCGTTGTCGTTCCGAAATCCCCTGCTGATATCTCCAACTCCAAGAAAGAGATCTCCGCACCTCCGCTGGTGACGCCGACGAGGGTTTGTACTTGGCCGCCCTCAAGGGAAACCACAGCCTCGTACGTCAAGCAGCCGCCGCCAAAGGAAACGACGCCGTCTTCGGCGGCGGAGGCGGAGGAGATTCCTGCTTCAAGTGCGGGAAGTCCGGGCACTGGGCTCGTGACTGCGATTCGGCACCGGAGGAGGCGGCGGCGGAGGTGGTGGAAATTATGGTAGTTCTGATCCTTCGATCCCCGAGAAGAGCTGTCCCTGTGGATTAGGGATTTGTACGGTTCTCACGGCCAATACTGAGAAGAATCGGGGCCGGAAGTTCTACAAATGCCCTCTCAGACAGGTTTTGTTCATCGATTAACTCGTTTTTAGGGTTCGATTTTCCGTTTTTAAGTTTCGATTTTTCTTTGTTTGGCAGGAAAATGGAGGTTGTGGTTTTTTCGAGTGGTGTGACAATGCTTCTGTTGAGAATAGTTATTCCATGGCGGGTGGGAGTGGGAATTACACATCTGATTCTTCGTTTCCAGGGCTGCCTTGTCCCTGCGGTGCAGGTTTATGCCTCATCTTGACTGCAAAAACTGGAAAGAATATCGGCCAGCAATTCTATCGGTGCCCTGCCATCCAGGTAAATTTTTTTCTTTTCTTTTAGCCAATGATTTTGATTTAGTTTATTGCGAAACTACGTTGTTTGAATTTGCCACTTTTTGTTAGTTCTGTAAATTTTCACATTAAACAGAAATAAATTGATATGGATGTTCAACTTATTGGCAAGGAGAAAAAAAAAAAAGAATAAAAAGAATCACTACATTATTTAGCTCAATAGCAAGTTAGCTTAATGGATGCTCAAAAAGTTGGATGCGATCGGTTAGCTTGGTATGATATGTGCACGAACATAAAATATTTGGGGCTTTGCACGGCATCAGCTCTGCAAGAGATAAGATCGACCTCACAAAGGTGGTTCCAATGGCGAGGATGAATACCGCCTAGTATCTCTTAGAGTGAGCTCCGTGCTGAGTTGAATATAATCACTCGTGTTTGAATGTGTGTTGTACTTGTATGCAAAAACTTTGGCTTTGAAGTAGAAAAGAGTGAAGGATGTGATTTAGTAGAAATGCATTTGTTGGTTGAGTCCTACTTTATAGAGTAAGTTAGTTCTCACATTATCATGAGGAAGACTTTCAATTATTTGTGGTCTAGCAGCACCTGCAACATATCTATAATGATGTGAAGGAAAAAAAAAAAGTTCATTTTGTGGTTTATGGTTTCCGTCAATAGGGAAGTTCTTGTGGTTTCTTTAAGTGGTGCAATGAGAATACCACATCAGTTAGTGCTCCAGTCAGTACTCCGAAGGCCTTTTACAATTCCAGTGACGCTACTGTCAGAACAGGGTCTTCTTGTTTTAAATGTGGTAGGGAAGGGCATTGGGCGAGAGACTGTTCCGTTCCTTCATCGAATGCTCCTGCCGAGTCAGGAGGAAGATCTGCTTCTTCAGGCACATGCTATAAATGTGGTAAGGCTGGGCACTGGTCAAGGGACTGCTCTTCTTTTTAGATTCTGAAAAGTGTGGTTGAAACACTTGATTTGACATTTTGTGGACTATTGTTAACTTGATGGTGATTAATATGATAGTAAATCATCATCCCTAAAACCTGAGAGGGGTTTCGGTTTTGATAGATGGAGATTGTTGTTTGAAGCTCT
Source organism: Ficus microcarpa (assembly GCA_025413485.1). Taxonomy (NCBI): domain Eukaryota; kingdom Viridiplantae; phylum Streptophyta; class Magnoliopsida; order Rosales; family Moraceae; genus Ficus; species Ficus microcarpa. The sequence goes on along the minus strand of CM046379.1, from coordinate 19,227,945 downwards.
TTTTGTCTGACATGGTCTGCATCATGTGAGTTTTTCTTCGCAAGCTCCTCGTCCATGAACTGTTTTGGGTACATTTTGATGTTTAGGTGTGAAGTAAAGGGAAAAGATCCAGCAGTAGATCAAAAAACTATGAAATGTTTGAAATAGACCAACCTTCTACTATAGAATCTTCTCTCGTTGTGTTAATATTTTTCCTGTTATGTTGTTTGTAAACGGAGAGAACAAAGACTTTAAACTTTGTTTGATCTAGTTATAACTGAAATTATTATCAATACTTTAGGAAATTCTCATCAAGCCGACACCGTTAATAGGGAGAAGTTAAAAAAAAAAAAGGATATATAGTATCTTTCAATAATCCAATAAAGTTACAAGCATGGAGTAATTAATTTTATTTTTCTGAGTCATAATTTCAGGCAAACAACAGGGTACTAATGAACTTAATTTGTGTCGAAAAGGAGCAATTTATGGGTGGAATTTGCAGGCTGTTTTCAACTCTTCTCCTGGTTTGTCCCCTGCAAGTCCACTGTCCACCCATTTGGAATAGCCCCCTTCCATGTTGCTAACATGCTCAAAACCCTGCATTGAATTCCTTCATTTGTGAAACAACTTTTCTGCTAAATGGAGGACTCGATGAATGAAAGAACTAGGGAGTTAAATTCGTTATGATAAGTTTGAAATCAGTAGAGAACTATACGGGTAAGAACAAGTTAAAACATGGTTAAAGCTCGACTTACAGCATTAAGCAAGTCGACGCAAGCACGTTGTCCTCTGCCCCCTCTATTGCAACTCTTCAATTCATACAACAGAATTTTCTCAGTCAGTTATGAAGTCAATACTCAGTCTATTCTGATTTCGTATCAGTTAATTCGCATATAATTTGTGTTTACATACTTACAAATATTTAAAGAAAAATAGCAAATGCCATTTACATGACTCAATTAGTAGTAGAATCTGGAAGTGCACTAATTACCACGACTAAGTGATCATCCTTCTTGCAAATTGCCGAAACTTGGCTCAGAAAATCTGGATTTTCCACTCTACCTGATCATCGCCCGATCACAAAACAGAAAAAGTCAGATCTGATTGAATTTCGCTTGCAGGATTATTGATATTTTTTTTTCTTTTACATGCATCCTATCGAGTTAGATGAAATATGATTATGATCAAATGACTTGAATTTGACAGTATTGTTACCATCTTCGGTGAAGAACATATAAGGGACGTTCAAAGCGCCATCCACGTGACTCTTATTGAATTCTTCAGGAGTTCTGCATGTTGTTAAGTTTTAACAAAACTTTTCAAATTAGATGTAAACTATGGTAATGAAAATTGTAAACTCAAGAATGAAATGAAAACCAAACCTGAGTACTAGTAACGGGGAAAAAAGAGAGAAAAAGAAAGATTAGATCATCACTAACCTGACGTCCAAATAACGGTGATTGATACTGAGAAGACCTTTGGCGGTGTACACATCGACGTTCACGACATCTTCGGCCCTAAAAACACACGAAAATGATAATTTTGACTTCAGATTTTCAAAAAGATCATGTCACACACGCACACATATATATATATATATATATTTGTACATATAGTGTATATGAAAAGCTACATACAAACAATAGAGAGCAAATCAATAATAATCGGAAGCTCACTTCTTGGCTTCAGCCATTGAACAGAAACTATTTCAAGCGATATAACTGGCTTTTGATTGTTCTGGTTCTTCAACAAGCAGTATAATTGGCTTCAGGCAAACACACACACACACACACACATATATGTACACAAGTGCTTGTAAATATTTGTTCGTTGACTTTACTGAAATATTGCTCTTATCCCTGCAAGCGTTGACCGTCATTTTCCAGTTCGCATTTAAAATTCGTGATTATGCATGTGCTTATGTTTGTGCAAGAGTTTGGTTCATAATTATGTAAATATATATATATATATATATAACACCTGTATATGACGTACGAGTAGTTGACTTGTGATTTTATATATTTTGTTTGGCATCATGACGTACATGATTTTTATTGATTATGTTTGAAGCTTTCTTTTACCTAGGCAAATAGATAGCATGATTAATTTTTTTGTTAATTCCTTTTTATTATGTATATTGTGTACCAATTCAGAATATTTTTACTCTTCGTCAAGTTATGCATGGCGACTATTATTTAGTAAAATTTTTTTAAAAATAAAATAAAACAAAGAAAAGGTTTTCAATTAACTAGTTGAAGCTTTTTGTAAATAGTCAGAAATAAGATGTCCCAACTTTATTTTTGAATATTTATACCGAATTAAATCCCTGAATTGGAACGACTCCACCGATTGATCCATTTTTTTAGACTATGTTTAATGGCTACCTTTAGATCATGATTATCTTCTCTTCGTGCTCTATTATTAAGCAATTTAAGATCATGTGGGAGGATCATCTTAGCTTGTCAGCATTTAAATATGCTTTGATTTTTCCCCATACCATTATTAAATTCACGGAAAAATTCAATAAACATGTTTGTGGTTGATAAGTGATTTGATTTCAACAATGAGAGAGACGGCAATTGACATTTCTTTATTATTATTTTTAATTCATAAATAAGAAGACTTAAACTTTGCATCTTATCATTGGTGTCAGATATATCTACATCCCTATGTATTATTATAGATGTATTAAAATCAAGAAATTAATATGAGCACAAATTAATAATAAGCATATGAATTCAAAACAAATTAAATAATATAAGCACAACTTTCTAAACAAATTAAATACTCGCATTATTTTTCAAAACAAAAGTAATTATAACCATTAATGCGAAGCATATTCTTTCATTCTCTTCTTCTTGTTCTCCTCATTGTTCTTGTATTCCTGAATCCATATCCGTGTATATATATATATATATATATATATATCTACGGAAACGCGTGATCTAGGCTTATTTTCCAGCTTAAAGAGCAACAGAAATGAGTACTAGTACTCTTCAAAATCCCGGATTCAAGTGCTTTCCTGAGTCTAATGTATCTTTTATCCGCAAGGTATATACAATAATGTGACACCTGTTTTAACTTAAAATTTTTATTTTGTCGTTATAAATTTTTCACTATTTTTCAGCTGTCATAATTAGGAATAAAAGAGTATCAATACAAAGAAATTAAAGATGCATACTCGCATACATTATTGTTTTAGTTTATTAAATTCTACTACCTTTATAATCGATTGATTACATGTGCATATGTCACTAAAAGATGATGCATATTGAATTTTTCAGCTGTTTTGTTCACATATGCTTTAATGAATCGACAAAACTATATATATGTACGTATATATTGCTCCTTTTCAATGCATATTTGCACAGTTATAATGATATTATGCCTTTCCAAAATAATTACAAGTTTTTATGATATGCCTTCGTTTCAAAGGATTACGTACGAGAATTTAATTGCGCCTTTTCTCTTCTTTATTATATTAAAACTAGTAATGCCATCAAGTGGTTCGTGTGTACATATCACAAATTATTTCAAAATCAAGTAATAATTTATTATTATTATTATTATTTTATACATCAGAGAATTTGAATTCATACACTTTTCAAAATTATTTGATGCAAAATTATCATTCCATTAGAACTTTTGACAAAACAGACCTATAAGATAACATTGCGATTATTCTAAGCGGTGCTGTAGCTCGGAGCCGAGTTTGTGGGGACATTCATAATGGTATTTGCGGCAGCAGCGGCACCAATCGTGAACCAAAAGTACGACGGAGCGGCGACGTTGATCGGGAACGCAGCAAGCGCGGGGCTGGCGGTGATGGCGGTGATTCTGTCGACGGGCCACATCTCCGGTGCGCACCTAAACCCTGCAGTCACCATCGCCTTTGCAGCGCTGCGGCACTTCCCTTGGTCCCAAGTTGTCCCTTACATTGCAGTACAGGTTTTAGCTTCGCTTTCCGCCTCTTTCGCTCTCAAGGGCGTCTTTCATCCCTTCATCTCCGGCGGAGTTACGGTCCCTGAGGTGAGCCATGGCAAGGCTTTCGCCCTCGAGTTCATTGTCACCTTCATCCTCATGTTTATCATTACTGCTGTCGCCACGGACACCCGTGCGGTACGTACAAAAATGGAGTCTTAATACATATGGTTACTTTTCCCAATTTTCTTTGTTACTTTGGGTTTGTAAAACATATGGTTACTTTTCCCTATTTTAATACACTATGATTTGAGTTTATAAAAGAAAAAAAAAGTTTTAATTTACCATCTGTTTCTTTAGACGTGTTCCAAAGTTCAATATTATTTAAATACATTTTTTTTTCCTTGATCAATAATTTATTTTTACTTATGGATCATAAATCTCTAACCAAACGTTAATTAATTAATTGTAAGGCTTGTAACAAATGGTGTCTTTGCGCTACACAATTTTCTTCACCTTGAGTTTGTAAAACGCCAGGTTAAATTTCACTATTTTTACACACTTTGATTGGAGTTCATTCAAAAAAAAAAAAAAAAAAAGGTTTTAATTTACACCATATATTTCTTTAGACGTGTTCCAAAGTTCAACGTTGTCTAATTTTCGTTTTCTTTTTCCTGATCAATAATTGATTTTGACTTATAAATTCGTGAATTCACCCTTTTCAACTTATGGATCATAAACTTCTAACCAAACATTAATTAACTAATTTATAAGGCGTAGAATTCGATTTCTAAATTTCCAAATTCAGAAAAAAGAAAAAGAAAAAGAAATAGTAAGCAACTTATTTAAAATACCTGCAAAATGCGATAACCCTTCAAAGTAAAGGGATTGCGGACATCTCAAATAGAAGTTTGTGTGGCATGCTAAGGCCTAAGAGGGACCAGATGGTTCGAGTACCAAGTCCTTAAATATACATGTTTTTATATATTGCCTTTTAGTTTGCTATTATGGTATAGTTGAAAGGAAAGTCATGACGACAGGCCGGAGAATTGGCTGGCATAGCAATTGGAGCTACTGTTTTGCTCAACATTCTCATAGCAGGGTTAGTATATATTGTTGTGTAATATTCCTTTTCTTACGTACATTAAAATAATTCATATCACTAGCTTCATTTAACTTATATTAATTGATCGTGTACGCGTATAGTACTCGCCGTACAGGTCCAATAGAGCAATTTTGTCTTGCAGACTCACATAATAACTAATTGATCTATATATATCTTATATATATAATGTTATATAATTTTATGTTACATTTTAGATAAATACCAAGTATCAAAAAAAAAAAAATGGTTACATATTAATGAATTAGTAAATTATAAGATATTAGTTATGATATTATATGTGCTGAACCATACGGGTGTCGAATAAGAAATTTAGTGTGTGTATATATATATATCACTACTAAGTGTTAGGTATAACTAATAATAATGAAATGGCAGATCAACAACAGGTGCGTCAATGAATCCAGTGAGGACGTTGGGTCCGGCTGTAGCAGCAGGGAATTACGAAAGGAGTGTGGATATACATGGTGGCTCCTCCACTTGGGGCCTTAGCTGGTGCTGCTACCTACACTGCACTCAAGCCTTCGCACATTGATAGACCACCAAATCGGGTATATTTTAATCATATTGAATTACATTACCGTTTTTTCTTCATTTAATATCAACATCAACTACATATAACTACTCCATTTATATGTATGATGGCTTGTTTTACCCTTTTTTCTTCATTTAATATCAACATCAACTTCATATAACTACTCCATTTATATGTATGATGGCTTGTTTTACCTTTATCATCGTTTTAATTGTTTCATTAAAAAATAACTGTACAGACCGTATGTTATATTAAAAACTGAAAAAAGCGCAAACTTAGAGTAGATATAAGAATAATCTAATCTAAGAATGTCCACTCAAAGCTATACTTAATCACACACACACATATTTAGTAACGTTTTTCATTTTACAACTATCATTAAATGGATCGCATATTTATGATCTATTGATACGTCGTTGTTTTAACCATATAAAGATATGGATATGATAACTGTAATAAAATGGATAATTAGTAAAAAATATTTATAACAGTTAATCAAATATATACGTATCTCTATTTGTTGATAAGTATATTAAAGTAAATATAAAATTCCGTCTATACTTAACAGCTGTTTTAGATATTATATATACACACATTCAAGTACTAATTGCTGAATTTGTGTGTTTTTTGTTTTTTTGGCGATAGATACATGATGACTCGTTTTCGTCAGGATATCCCTTCATCAAATGATGGGCCTCCTTCCGCTCCTCCGGGTAAATAAGAAACAATCACTGCTATACATATATATATATATATATATATATATAGATATGATATATGTGTGTGTGTGTGTATACATTCGTATATATATTCTAATACGTTCATTATGACTTATATAGATGGATATTTATGTTATGGGTGTATATGATTGATAATTTTTTGATTCATGCAGATCAAATTCTATAAGCTGGTATTGATCTCCTCAAGGCTAAGGAAAAAGGAGCAAACGTAACTAAATAAAGAGAGAGTTCATGACTTATATAAGAGCACAATATCTATTGTTATATTTAAGTACCTTGCTCAACATCGCTTGTCTAAAGGGTGATCAATATTATATAGGTATCTAAGTTACGCTTAGAAGATATCATGAGAAGAAAAGATCACCAAGTCTATTACTCAATACAGAGCCAGAGGTCTCGAAGATTGGTCTCTGTGTGTGTGTGTAATGCTCCCCTATAGTCTTTGTTCCCCAATAACTGACGTGCAACGTCTCTCTCTCTCTCTCTCTCTCTCTCTAAATTCTTCATTCGGTAAATTTATTAAGTTTCTGTTGTCACCTTATTATAACTTTTGTAGATTCACCTTACAACAAAAATTTAGATTTTATCTCTGACTCTTATTTGGTTGTCACCTTTTAATTTTAGCACTTGTCACCTCAAATTTTTTAAATAAATACACTTACCGGCCAGTCCTTTTTAAAATATAAATATATATATATATATATACACATATATATATTAACAAACTAAAAGTGTCATCGTCTTTTTTAAATTTTTAGTGGTTTAATTTCAACTTTCAAAAGAATGGACAATTGAGGTGTGATGTATCATACATAAGTGAAGATTCTCATGTCTCGCGCTATGTACCACCCTTTTTCCCTTAATATTAACACACAAGGGAAGTTCAAAAATATTATAAAACACTTCTCTCTTTCATCTCTTTTTCATGTAGGATAAGATCATAAAGAAAAATCCAAAACTCGTTACCCAAGTTCTCTTGTATTCTAAAATTCAACAAGAATATAGAACACACCCATTGAGCGAGACCATAACAAAGATTTGAACCTCATCACATTGTTAAGAATCACAAGGCTTAGAGTAGGTTAGTTAGACCGAAACCGAAGACGAAGACGAAGACGAAGACGAAGACGAAGACGAAGGCGATACGGGGAGGCTATTGTATTAGGTTAGTTAGACCGAAGACGAAGGAGGCTTGGAGTAGGGTTTGCATCTGAAAGCAAATTCTTCCATTGTTTTTCAGAGGAGATTTCATACGTCACTCGTTGGCTAAGCCTAGCTAGTATTATTTCTCCAAAATGCGTCGGAGAAAAAAAAAAAAAAAAAGAGAAAAAACATATGTATATTTTTTTGTTTTTAATCCAATATGCATTTGTTCCTCTGATAATTTGTTTTATTTTTATTTCTCATAAGTTCTTAAATTCAGGTATATATTTTAATACACGGTCTGTATATTTATTTATTATTATTTTTTAAGGAACGCAATAATGTTTAGTGGTTAGTGATTTGGTACCAACTAACGTGGGGGATGGGCATGACTTTCCATACCTCTAATATTTATTTCATTTTTTTTTAATATAAAGAGTTTGCAGAGGCAATCAAGTGTATTCATAAGACTTTTCAAAACAAATTAATATAGTCCGTATTTCTTTCAAAACAAATTAACCATAAGCGCAATACTTTCAAACAAATTGATTATGAATTAATAATATTTATGCGTACCATCTCTCATTTTTCTTCTTTCTCTACTTATAAATATATGTGTGTGTGAATGGAATATATACACACATTCAAACACACACACACACACAGACATACATGTGAGGCAATGAGAAGGCGCACAACTGATATAACTCTAGCTAGCTAGCTTGCTTAATTTATTTTCTAGATAAACAAATATACATGATCGATACGACAACTCTTCAATTGGCTGAAGGATTCAGATGCATGGGAGTTTTTCCTGATTGTAATTTCTCTCTTGTCAGCAAGGTAATGGTCTCTCTTTAACTTGATTTTATTTTTTAAATTTTCCGGCGCAACTTTTCACTATTTCACTTCAGCTGTTATAAGGACTACTAATTATCAAATTAAGGGTGTATTTACTCATGCATAATTAGAGCATGCATGAATAGAGTGAGTAAGATTTAGAGTGAGAATTCAAATTTCCGAATAAATTGTTTAATTGGTTTTAGGATTTGGAATTGATGTCATTACGAATCTAATTCATGCGTTTACTTGAATCCAGAATCAGAATAAATTATTATAAATTTACTTGTATATCATTTCATTTATTGTGTTTTCAAAAGACTAAAAAAATTATTAATTTTTTTTATTTCTTACCATACTATTAATCAAAAGTAAAATAATCATTTTGATATTAAGACAATAAAATATAGATTATATAAATTTTTTGTTTCAAAATTTAAAAAGAGAAAAAAAATGAGTTAAAATAAGTAAAATAAAAAATATATAAAAATAGATACATATTAATTTATTACTATAAAACAGGCTCTTGTTTATTCTAATAAAGTTAATAATAATTATGACAACTATATAATATTAAGATAATAAAAAATATTATATTTAGTTCATAAAATAACTAATATAATTTTGGAAGTATA
>CM046379.1:18904514-19218909 GCA_025413485.1 Ficus microcarpa | reverse complement strand
ACATGCAGGGAAACTTGCACGTGTGGTTCTGGCCGGGGTTTCCTGAGGTATCTAATAACCTTGCTTCTACTCACCGCTGGCGCACCTCTCCTAACTATTGCCCATTTATTCTAGAATAATCTTTTTAGGAGGGACAATTTAGAATAAAATGGTAATTTAATGCTAATATCAGAATTGGAAGACAGTCTGAAAAAGGGTATGAGATTGTCAATTTCATTCATCAATCTCAAATTGGTGTTAGAAAAAAAATCAGCAAATAAATAAGGAATTGACTCTCGTTATCTATTCTTGATAAGTAAACGTACTATATGTGAGTTGTTTACTATTTGGGATATGTACACAATCTAACACAAACAAATGATATAATACCTATATCCTTCCAAGTTATGTTTCATGGACTAAATAGCATTGTTGTATTTTTTTAAAAAATATATTGCTGAAGAAGAAAACAATGCAATCTTTGAGCAGAAAATTCATTTAGTTGCTCTATTAAGTATATGCAGAAAATTAACCTTTTACATATATCCATGCAGCTTGGAGCAGAGTTTGTGGGAACATTCAAATGATATTTACGGCGGCAGCAGCACCCATCACGAACCAAAAGTATCACAATGAGCCCGCAGCAACGATAATTTGGAATGCGGCAGCTGCGGGGCTGTCGGTGATGGCAGTGATTCTGTCGACGGGCCACATTTCCGGTGCACACCTAAACCCCGCTGGTCACCGTTGCATTTGCCACGCAGCGGCACTTCCCTTGGGCCCAAGTTCTCCCCTACATAGCAATCCAAGTTTCAGCTTCCATCTCCGCCTCTTTCGCTCTCAAGGAAGTTTTCGATCCCTTCATGCCTGGCGGTGTCACGGTTCCCACCGTAAGCAACGGCAAAGCTTTCGCATTCTAGTTCATCGCCACCTTCATTCTCATGTTTGTTAACATGGCTATGGCTGATAAACGTGCGGTACGTACAGTTCCTACATATCCTCTACCCAATTTCACTTAGAAATTGTTCAGCATTAATGAATGTTAAATTACGTTCTAACAAAACATATTAAAAGAAAGTAACATCCATATCCCTAAATTAGATCTTGAAACATTTCACTGGAGTAATTCTACACGGCCTACTTGAAAATTGAAATATTTATATTTGTGATATTTTGTAATGGATGAGAGTGCTGTATGACAGGTGAGAGAATTGGCGGCTCTAGCCAGTTGGAGGTAACGTTCTGCTCGACAATCTCGGTAGCCGGGTCAGTTTTCTTTTTTTTTTTTTTTGGTAAATTGTAGGAATTAAAGTTGAAAAAGAAAAAGGTTTAAGGGATTTTTTTTTTTTTAAAGGTTAAAAGTTCCAAAAGAAAATCATCATTGGCACTTTTTTTTTCCCTTCCCACTAACCCCATTAGGACGTAGAGAATTTTCCACAAAAGTTACCCGAACTGTTTGGTGATACGATGGCAGGCCAGCAACAGGGGCCTCAATGAATCCTGTTCGGACTTTGGGTCCGGCAATCGCCGCAGGGAACTATAACGGATTGTGGATATATATGGTGGCGCCGCTACTTGGGGCCTTAGCTGGGGCAGCTACCTACACTGCTGTGAAGATCCTGGACAGGACCACCAAATCAGGTTTAACGCGCCTTGACTTTTTTCCTAGTTTAGAACCAACAAGATTACATATAAAGGGACCAGAAGAAACTGATTGAAAATTTTTCTTTCAATTTTCACCAAAAGTAAAGGAAACAAAATAACTGTTTTAGATTTACTACCAAATGGCCTTTAATCTAAGCATGTAATCTGAGTTGGGTTGTTGAAACAGGTTCAGGATGACACTGCAGCAATTTATGTGCCTCTTTCGCCTGTGCTGGGTAACTTTAGAAACTACCACTTGCTGGTTTATGTTCATGATTTAGGTTCTTACTGGTCCCACTTTATTCGAACACAATCCTAAACTCTTCTTATTTTGATTGCAGGTCACGAATGTATGAGCTGGAGTTTTGCATAAACAAATAAATAAATAAATCGCAAATAAATCAAATTACCTTGGATTCTGGAATCAAGACTGCTTACATACTTTATACTTAATTCCATATACGCAAACAGAGTTAAGAAAAACGAGTTCCCATAGAAATCGGCAACATCAATCAAAGATAAAATATTTACCAATATCAACAAAACAGAGCAGCAATGTGCTTAGATCACAGCATCCATGCAACAGAAGTGTCGGAGCCGCCGAATAAGTGCCGTGCTCTCAACCAACCTGTAGAGGATATACGAGTGAGACGAACTAGCAGCAGTAGCAAGCTGTCCATTCTTTCCCTCCGATGGTCTAAGTGGGAAAGGATATGAAATATAATGAATGATCTTTCTATGGCCGCCTTCCTCTAGCATTTTCATGTCATTTGTTTGTGCTAGCCACAAGTCATGCGATGTAGATGGATGTTTTTACGATTTAGTAACTTGATCATGTATTTGTTGACATCTTACTTGTGTATGTGGCTTCTGTAATCATCAAGTATTGTGAGGAATTTTGCAGTGCCTCCTGAATTTTATAAACAACAATTGTATTGTAACAAGTCATTATCAAAATTGGTGTGAGAAATGAATGTCATTTTGTTTTTGGTTTTGGCTTTTGTTTTGTTTTATTTTTTTTTTAGATTCGATCTTCAAAATTCAAAGATGAACGGCCCTTATGAGGAATGACCGTCTCTCTTGATCATAACGGCCAAATAAGGAGTCCTATCCCATTAAATTTACAGCAGAAGAACTGCAACTGTGCCCACTGGGACTGAAATTTTAACAACTCACTTGATTTTTGGGTTGCTTCATTCACTTGTGATGTTGCACACTTTTCATTCTGCTTCGCCATCATCTTCACTGGCAAGACTAACAGGTGTAGTTTCGTTGACAGCTGCTGCGGGATCTTCCGCGGCATGGTCATCTTGATCATCCGCATATGCTTGAGAGCTCACTTCCTGTCCTGTCAAGTCTTTATGCTTTAGGTTACCTGTCAAAAGAAGAAATGAATGTTGAGTGAACTTGAAACAACAAATGGAAAATGACAGAAAGCGCAAAAATTAAGATGACATTAAACCCATTTAATAGCCATTAACTATCTCGTACTATTAAAAAAGAATATTGTAGTGACCATAAAGTTGCCAATTTGATGACTTTTGAAAAAGTTTTAAAGACGTCCAAGAAATTAAATAACGTTATACAATTTGACCAAATTAATTAAGTTTGAGTCAAACTTGTGTCTGATTGAGTAAAAAGTACATGCTAGGAAGAACATATATTCTCTTTTCTCTGTCATGAATATGACAGGCAGGCTTTTATCTAACTCGGCTATATATAGACACACAAACACACACACACACACATGCTAGAAAGAGCATACAATTTACTTTCTAGATTAGAAAAATCTTTTCTTTTTTTTTTTTTTTCCTCCAGAAATCATGCACTTCCAAAATGATAACAAGTTTCCTCAACTAATTTTCCTTTGGTGATGACGAGGAACGTTGAGAAGAAACTTTGTAGTAGGAAAGCTTTCATTTATATGAAAATAGATGTGTACATATGTAAATAAACATAACTTAGACAATACTTACCCAGCCAAAATGTACATCCACTTGATGTTGCATGAAGAAGCGCCTTGACATGGAATAAGTAGCGTTCCATAGACCTCTTTGTAGCAGGAATTTTGCTAGTTATAGCAGTTTGTTTCAAACCCTTCCAGAAATAAAGTAGAAGAATATCAAAGAGGAGATCTTAAATCTGTCTCAAAACGTTCAGTGGAAAAGACACCGAACCTTTGCTTCAGAACATAGGGTCTGTATAGTTCTTGTGGCTTTCTGAAGCTCTTTCACCTAATTGTTATAGAAAAGCATTAGATGGAACTCCCTTTTAGGATGTCTTTCTACACATCATAGCTTACCATTTGGATTATCGACTCCTTATGGACTTCAAATTGAGCACGCAAGAAGTCAAAAACTGGACAAGAAAAAAAAAAAAACCATAAAAACCTTAGCAATTTTATTCAAAGCACAGTTTGGGGTAAAAAGTTTCACGGGTTTACCCTTCAAGAAGGAATTAACAAACTTTCCACCATAGTTGACGGCCAGCGCATGCATGGTCATCTGTTCCATCATGAAAGGTCAAGGTTAATTTGTCTTGAAAAGTTGAGGCCACCACTTGGCCCTGAGACAGATCAAAGAAGTGTGGAGAAGCTCTCTTGAAAGAAATTAAAGCAAATTTAAATAAATAAAATATCAGATGATGAACCAAATTGAAAAACAAAACAAATGTTACAAAACAACTCCATAATCTCTTTAAGATAACCTTGTCGGAAGTCCTGCAAAGGGTAACTAACGATACCACCACATTTACAGAATGGCGTAGTTTGATCAGTGTATCTTTGACTGTTTCATGTAGAGCATGAGCTCTAGGCTTCCCAAGGAGAATGACTTCCTTGACCTAATGGAGAATATATAATCAGTTCTTACTCTTTGAACAAGCAGATACCCACTAGCAACCACAATGATATTTGTATCAGAGACATATGTTCGACTCACCAATCTGTTAAGAACAGTCAAGTTCCTTTCATGCTGCAAATAATACCATATTCTATCAGCATCCTATAGAAGAAACTTAACCACAAAACATATTAAAGGAAAATCAAAGATGCCTTACCAGTACCCTGTACCAAACAATAAATGTAGCAGAATTTAGAGTTGGAAAACTAGAGTTATCTTCTTCCATTCTATCGCCTGAAAAAGCCTAATGAAAAAAGACAAAAAAATAAAAAAAATAAAAAAGCAAACGCCATATAGCTTTTCAATATCTGGTTTAGATAAAAGCAATATACGTCAGCAGGTATACAACTATAGATAGACATGATTTAGCCCAAAAAATTAATTATTTAAAACTCAAGTCAAGTAAGAATTATCCTTAGGCTTTTTTGCATTGGTACACCTTAAGCTTATTGTAGAGTTGCAATTTGACTCTGAACTTTTAATTTTAACAATTTGCACCTTGAACTTACAAATATGTAACAATTTGCACCCAATTGACAATGATATTAATCTTTTAAAGGAAATTGATATGTGATTTATACATGGGTTGTTAACTCATGACATATATAGTAATTTTTATCTTTGTTAATTAACAATATATATGCAAGTGAAGTATCAATTTTCATTAAAAAATCAACATTGTTTATTAATGGGGTGCAAATTGCTACAAATTTGTAAGTTTAGAGTGCAAATTGCCAAAATTAAAAATTCAAGGCGTAAATTGCAACTCTATAATAAGTTTAGGGTGCACCAAAACAAAAGAGCCTTATCCTTAAGCCAGAATTTGATAAGTTTCTGACTAATTCACACTCCCAAGAACCTAATAGAGGCCAACATACTGGTTATATAGAAAGAAGTAACCAAGAACCCAAGTCAAGTAACCATCATCAATAAATCAGCAAAAAAATAAAAATAAAAATAAAAAAAAGAGTAACCATCATCATTAAGCCAAAAATAAAGTTTTATGAGATAGTGACTTCGATATTAAACAATCAACGAGTAAGAAAAAAAAAGCTGAAACAAACATGCACCTGAGAAAAACTAGAGCGTGTTATCTCATCGAGCAAAGCAGAAGTGGGATCACTGTTTTCCAAGTAAAGGCGAAGTATCTTTTGAACCATGTCACCCTGAAAACATTGCAACTTCCAGAATCAAGACCATGAAATTAGGCACGCAACAGTCAATCATTTCCTAGTCAAAGTAGAATTAGTAAGAATGGGAGAGATAATCAAAAGTCATACTACGTAGAATTAGTAAGAATGGGAGAGATAATCAATAGTCATACTACGTAGAATTAGTAAGAATGGGAGAGAAAATCAATAGTCATACTTTGTTCCGCCAACCATTCTCAAGATTCTCAGCATCCCATCTATGCTTCAAAAGCATCTCAGCAGAAGTTCCAAGTTTGCCACACAAGATAGGAAAAGCCCCCTCGATAAATTCCAAGTTCATCTGGTTACCATTGTCTTCCTTGAACTTATCAACGAATTTTTGGACTGAGGTTGCAATTGACTCCAGAGTAAGAAGAGATTCAGAGGCCAACGTAAAGGAGAAAGAACAGGCTGCAGGGATCAGATGTAATTACCACGGAGGTTAGAGATAAGAATGAAATAAGTGAGATAAAAATACCAGGCAGCAGCATAGAATGCTATACCTTCATTCAGGACACTTTCCACATATAAATAAGCACCAGCATATAAGTACTCTGCAGTCCCAGGAGAAAGCTTCAACTGCACACCCGAAAAGAAATCGTCTGGTATCTTGACAGGCTGGAAGGCTTCAAGAAGGTTTAGAAGAACTGCTTTGTTCATCAAGATATCAGGTAAATTTATTATCTACATTCAAAAATCACGATGAAAAGTTCATTAGTCTTGGATGGTAAACCACAGGATTACAATTAAGTAGATATGATGATTAATAAAGGCGTAGAGTGCACAGAGAGGAATTTCACCTCACGAAAACAATGAAGTATTTCTTTAAGGACCAAACTAGACACTGAAGATCTTGTAAGTTCAAACATGGGAATATCTGGGTTCCCAGCGGAAGCAGATTGAATATTCCAATGTTCTTGACAAGTTCCATTACCTGCATGGTATTTATTGCGTGATTAAAACAGATATTGAATACTCTTCTGTTATTTGTTTAGCTAACTTGGTTCCTGATGGATTTTATTTTACCTTCTTTAAGTAAACAAATGGCAGTATCCAAATGCCTCTTAAGACTTGGAAAAACTTGAGTAACTTTACTTAAAAATTGATTTACTGTCATCCTGGTGAACCCACTTGGAGCACTTGAAAATCTACCAGGGAATTGTTTGCTGGGTAGAGTGAAGTAATCCAGCTTGTAATGAAGATCGCGCAGAAGGTATAGAAAGAGTGGTAACTAGAACCCATCGAAGACAGAATTACTTTCAAATTTTGTATACTCTTTTTTTTTTTTTTTTTTTTTTTTTTTTTCCTGAAAACTGAAACATAGAACAATCACTGGATCCACATCAAACAAATAGTTACCTCAGCAGCAGGATCAGAGCAACAAGAGTCCTGGCGCTGTAGCAGTGAAGAAACATCAAGTAAATTCCATCATTCTTCAAGTAAAAACTTAATCGAATGTTTTTCTATTTAAAGGAAATCTGGATGCATTATTTCTTTTAGACAAAAATTCCTAAAACGTCAAATTGAGAATGTTGGTAATATATCCTGTTCTATATAAATGGGGAATGAGAGGGGCCTTTCATGATAAATATTTGTTGGTTTGAAAGTTTCTGACATGATGAGTTTGGCCCATCTATAGAAATCATATAAATGTACGGATTGAGCAAATCATACTTCGTTCAAGCACTGGATAACTTATTTGAAATGCTATGTAGATTGCTGAGAAAGATGGCTATTAGTTTAATTATACAGTACGTCACAAGCATAACTAACCTTTGATAGGGTCAAAATCGAAAGGCACTGAACCTGGAGACGCCTGAATTTGGATCTCTGACTTTCAAGAGCCTTGGCAGCTGCAGAAATCTCTACAACCATAGGCTCACTGAAGTCAGAGGGGTGCTGCTGTGATGGCTCAGCTGAACTTTCCTTTAAAGATAAAGCAGAAGAATTTTCATTGGGCACATCTTGGCTTGTTACAGCTCCAGCTTTCCTCAATACATCCAATATTGTAGGCTGCTGGAGTTTGTCATTCGAATCTGAACTTAAGCACGCCTTTGAGAGCTTCTTTCGTGTCCTCTTCTTGTCTGAAGAAGTGTTATCACTCGTTTTATTCTGCTCACTTTTCTTTTCCACTTGCTTCACTTGATGGATTTGGTTTAACAGTGAAGACCCAGAGTGATCCACATAAATATGGAGCTCTGGAAGAGACAGAGGGCACCGGCCAATAGAATAGTTTAATAAGCTTTCAAGAAATCTACACATTTAGAGTAATTTCCATTAGTACTTTAGGTAAGAAAATTTCAAAATTTGGTGACTAATAGTAAAGTGAACAAAGCCAAAATTAAGGTGCCCCAAGATCAATGTTTTAGTATGTCTTATGAAAATGCTTTGTAACAAAGTTTTCCGAGAAGTAGAAAACCCAGAACATACACAAGGTTCCTCAATCGCTTCATTAGTTTTGCAATTATATCCGCTTTTGTAGCCTGACTTGTAAATTCAAATCTTCCAGCAATTTGTGTACAAAAGGCATTGAGCTGCATTTAGAAACAAAAAATAACAATTGATCTCTGTGTAGTTGACATAATAATAACAGTAAGCGTATTAAAATTAGGGTAACATTCTCAGTTCAATTAACTTACTAGTTCACGTATCCAGTTG
Organism: Ficus microcarpa; assembly: GCA_025413485.1. NCBI lineage: Eukaryota > Viridiplantae > Streptophyta > Magnoliopsida > Rosales > Moraceae > Ficus > Ficus microcarpa. Next base: position 19,210,538 of record CM046379.1, on the reverse strand, counting down.
GCTGCATAATAGATAGAGAGACAGACAACCTGTTTCTGTTTTCCGGTCAGAGACTTCCAGCCAGCTCCAATGAAGTACTGGGTAATGGATAAACAAAGTATATATCAGCACAAATTCATGCCCACTTGCATTGACAAGCTACACAAGTATAATAAGAAAATATAAATCAGAATATCTATTAAAGTCACTACAAATCGGTGTTAGTCTAATGTTACAGGAAACAGCAAAAGCAGAAAGGTTTCCAGAGAATCCAGTGCGACAAAGATACACGTGAATTGACTCAGAAGTTCAATAGATGTAAAACGTGAAATAAATAAGGTAGACAAGTGAACCAGATTTTTTTTATTAACAGAAGATTTCGCTCCGTCCAACCTTAGAAGAAGGAAGGTGCAAGGGGCAGCCAAGAAGAGCATCAATTCCTCCAAGAGATCCTTGATTTGTCAATCTTTCAATCTGAGAATTGACAGCAAATTAAAGGGCTATCGATTAACTTCAAATTATACTCGAGGCTTAAGGATCATGCACTTACAGCAGATAGTAAAAGGAAGTTAGCAGGAAGGACTTGTACAGAAGTGGAACTGCACACAATAGTCAAGACAATTTTCAAGCTTGTCAACAATAGAACAAAAATATATATCAGAACATGACTTAAGGGAAAGACAACAAATTTATTACTGCAAGGAAGAGGAAACCAATGGCAATATGTTGAGACAAATAGGTGAAATATCACCATCCAAGTTCATCCATAGTTCCCCTACGAAAAAAGCAAGAGATACTTTAATCCACTCTGTTTAACTTTTACATGGAATGATGTTGAACAGATGACGCAAATAGCAAACTATTAGAAAGCAGAAAGGCAAGTTATCACAAGATTCACCTTCTAAACCACAATATGACTCCTTCACGGGCAATTTTCCACCATCTATATCCGACAGAAACAAGGATTCAAATTCTCCTACATGCTTCCCAATCCTACAATAAAGAGATTTTTTTTTTTTTTTTATTGGTAAAACTTCCAAAACTGAGAACAAGAATTGAAATATAGGCCTCAAGCTATTAAAATCAACTGACCATTCCATAATAGTTGGATGAAGAGCTTTACAGTCCATCAATTCTGTCAGTTCATCATAAAACATGACCAAAGCTAAGGGTAACTGTTTGCAAGAATCCAAAGACATCTTCAAGATTTCCAAAGCCTCCTCGCAATTTGATTTCTGTCGAAATGGCCATCAACAATCACAATGAACAGTTTAGATCCAAAAAAATGCCTTATGATCGGGTGTTTGTGTCAAGAGGTCCAAGACTCTCTCTAGTAGTCAAACAAATTTCAAGACAACAATAATTAGTGATTTAAATGACATGGTGTTCTACCTGAGACACGGATGGAGAGAGAGCATTGTTTGCGTCACCAAAACAGGAAGCTATCTTTAGGGTGCCAATAAGTCCCATCTTCTTGAACTTGAGGTCTGTGTGACCAACCTGCATGATAGCAGAGCAAAACGAATCAATTCTTCACTTTTTAAGACCAATTATGTCATCAGAGATACATGTTCCACAGGTTAATTAAAAATTTTCATGTTAAAATAAGTTTAAAAAAAAACAAAACAAAAACAAAACCAAAAAAAGAAGAAATTCAACAGTCCATGTTACCTGTTTACGGACTATCATCAATAGTTCATTTGCAAAAGAAGACCTGTATGAATCAGTGCTAGATCGAGCAAATAGTGCCAGTTGGCTAAAAACCTCATAGACCTGCACTGTGATAAAGCCAGTGAAAATGGCAGAATGAACATTTGTGTTTCTTAAACAATCACAAAGAAAAATAGTGCTACCTTGTGCAGATTTTCAACGTTAAATCCTTCCAAGTAATCTAATATACCTGATTGCAAAAGAAACACACATTAAGAAGACCTTGGCAGAGAACTAGTTCATCTAAGTGCACATCAACAAAAACAAAAACAGTACCACTAATATGAGGAGAAAGAGGAATCAATTCTTGTGAATAATCTGAGACCAACAAACCCATCGTTTTCAAAGCAGAACTCACTGCATGGTTAACACCAGATCCCACAAGAGTAACTAGTGAACCAAGAACCTGCATAGGTACTCGAATAAAAGATTTGAAAAGTACATCATTTAGTTATCAACATAAGAGATGTGTGGGGGGGGGAGGGGATAGCCTCAGGACCACATACTTCTTGTCTTGAATAGGCATCAGTGAATTCTTTGAACAGACTAGTGTACACACGGATGCCAAATTCCCTTGCTTTTTGTTCTTTGCATGCCAAAAGATACTCAGACAGAGAAATAAAAGATGGAAAATACTCCTGATTGATTGAAAAGGATCAAAGTCAAACATAGTTTATAATTAAAAAAAAAAAGAACAAACAAACTAACAGAATTGCAATCTTAGAAGATACCTGTACCAATTCCTTGAGCCCACAAATACATTGATCAAACATAGCGTCCTGAATACAACCTTCAATGATTTTCTTCTTGAATATCTTTTCTACTCTCTTTTGCAGGGACTCTCCATTCATGTATATGAGCATTAGTAGCCATATGTCAATGATTTTATGATCCCCAGGTTTCTGAAGCGAGTTCAGTTCTTTCAAAATCTCCTGGCAAAGCATCTACAAGGAAAAATAATGATAATAATAACAACACTAACACAATTTTAAAACTCTCTCATGGAAACAACAGGGAAGGGAAAAACAATATACATTCTTAAATCGAAGACTTGATCTCAAGGCATCAAGAATCGAAGCCTCCGAGCCATCCACGTGAGATTTGCCTTTGAGTTTCTTCTGGTGTATTGCTCGAGAATTCGACAACCCAACAAACTTTAACTGTTCGCGGATCTGCGAGATTATTCTTCCGAAATTCGCTGGTGTTGCTGAAAGCAACAGAAATCTAAGCAGAAACGGCATATGTTCCGCATCAATTGTTCTTATGCATGATAATGCTATGGTGATGACCTTAAAATTAAAAAAATAAAAAATAAAAAATGTCTAAGTACTTTCATAATCTCAGTCACTACCAGATTTTGTGAAAGAAATAAAAACAATCATTAAGAAATTAGTATATTAAGCAGAGAGCATAAACTGGATCACTACTTGAGCACCATAAATATCCTAAATCGGTTTTGACATAATAATTGTATTGCACTCTCGAGTCTCGAAATACCTGTTCTTGCAACCGATCGTCTAAATTAAGGTTCGAAAAAGAGTCGAGGACAGCAACAACAATGGCAGAATCCTCTTGAAGCATTTTTTCGAGCGATTCAACCACTGAACTGTTGCTCTGATCGCCGATGATCTCCGGCAACGACCCGATGATCTCTTTCTTCAGATGCAGCGGGCAAATCGAAAGAACTTGCATCAGTTTGTCTGTGAAGGCATTAGGATCGACAATGAAATCGAGCCACCGGAAATGATTGACGATAAGCCTCGCAACGTCATCTTCAAGTGACAGCGATGACATTCCAGAATGTTGCGGATTAACGTCGAAATACTCCGGAATTTTCTCCAGAAGCATGTTCTGAAGGTCGAGTTGAATGGACGGGACGAGCAGCAGGTGTCGGATCAAGCTCTCGCCGACGGAACCTAAGCTGTCGCTCTTCGAAGGAGCAAGAATCCTGAAAAAAAAAAAAAAAAAAAAAAAAAAAAAAAAAAAAACCACAAACTCGGAATTATTTTTCTCGTTTGTAGTTGAATTTTCTCGGGAACTAAACAGGGAGGGACCTGACTGACCTGCGGAGATTTCTGGGGGACTGGATGTAGGAGGAGAGGCCGGCGAGGAAATCGGCGCGAAGAGCGGGGGCGGTTTCGGTAAAGGAGAAGGCGTGGTGGAGGTGGCGGCGGAGCTTGTGGTGGTCGGAGGGGACGCAGGGCGGGCCGGAGGGGTTGACGAGAGTGCAGCCGGCCTCCGCCAGAATAGAGATCAGCCTGTCGGTCTCCGGATCTTCGACGGCGTCATTTGCTGTGGCGGCGGCAGCGGAGGTGGAGGCGGCGGATTTGGGGATTTTGGGGGGAGGGAACGGGGAAGCGGAGGAGGGCCTTTTACGAAGAGGGTTTGGTTTTTGAAGAAACACCATTTTTCGTTGGCTTTGGAGTTTCGGATTTTCTTCGGTAGGAGAAGCTTCTTCTTTACGACGTCTGTCGGTAGGTGTTCCCTGAAAACTGGAGAGGAATCGAAAATGGCGAAAAATGGCGCCAAACTTTGGGTGCTGGTAGTGGTGGAATTTCCTTTTTTTGAAAATGAAAAGTCGCTTATTTTAAAACGACAGGTCGTGGGAAGGAAAGTTATGATTGAAACAGGATGTCGTTTATTTAAAAAAAAAAAAAAAAGAATGTCGTTCTCTCAAATTAATCGACAGGTCGTTGGAAGGGAAGTTATGTCGTGAAACAGGATGTCGTTTTAACAAAATAAACGACATTTTAGTTTGTGATTAAAATCAAAACGTACTATAATGAAACCTAATCTGGCTTGCTGGACATGTAAAAGGGATATGCGTAAATACCTTTTCAAGTACTTTTTAAATAAATATTTAAGGATTTTGTAAATTAGAAAAAGGGTAAATGAGTCAAATAGCATAAATTAATATTGGAATTTAATAAAATAGCAGGTTCTTAAAAAGTGGAAAATCATAGTATATTTACTTCATTAAATTTTCAAAATTCCTTCCTAAAAAAAATTCAAAATTTAAGTTTTACCCCCAACCCCTATGTTCTTAACTTTTCCAGCCGAGTCAGATCTATATGCATCACTAGCAACGGTAACGACGAACATCGTCGTCAATAGAAATCCTCCTCATTGTCACCGTCATCATCGTCAATGACCTATTTTAGATCAAAGGAAAATTGGGACAAAAATCGCTAGAAAATTGCGAATCTCTAGCAACGGCACGATTGCCATAAGCACAAAAATCTCCGACCTCATGCCGTGACTCCTTCTCCGGCGACGAATTTGCTAGAGGCATCAATGGAACTGCTGGAGGCATCGACTGATCTACTACAGGAAGCGATAGTTGTCAAGATTTGTTTTTCAGATCTTAAATTGGGTGATGGGTAAATTTAGGATTTTTAGAAATTTAGGGGTCTCTTTTTAAATTACACTAAATATAAAAAGAGTAAATAATTTTCTTTTCCTTCTCCCAATAAGAAAATAGAAATATTTACTTCATCTTAAAAAAAAAAAAAAAAGAGACATAGATAGATTTACTGGTAACAAAAACAATAAATCTCATTCTTAAAAAATTTCTGGTAAAGTATATATTTATTAAGTAAATCGCCACATATAGGTGATAAGTACCATATTTGTCATGTAAAATTAAAAGTTAAAAATAAAAACTAACATCTGATTTACTAATAAATATCAATATTTGCTAGTAGTAATATCAGATTAACAAATTAATATTGGATTTATTAGTAAATTTAGTATCTATCAAAAATAAGTAAATTACATATTTTCTAGTAAATCTTAGTATTTACTCATAAATCTAATATTTGCCCTTAAATTCACTGTTTACTAATAAAAATAGCAAAGCTAGATATTTGTTTTTAAATCTAATATTTTACTAGTAAATCTAGTTATTTACATGTTAATAATGATAATTACATAATTTCTCATAGATCTATATTTACCAATAAATAGTGATGTTTAAAATAAAATTGTGTTTTTTTTTTTTAAGTAAATCCTTTAGTTACCTTTTTTTTTTTTTTAACATTCATTTAGTTTTTTGATAAAATATGTTATTTACATATAAATCTAAATCTAAATATTTTATGATAACTCTATCAATCCTAAATTTTTTTATTTGAAAATATAGTATTTACATCGAGATAATATTTCATAGCAAATCCAGATATTTACATTATTTTATTTTAGAATTAGTAAATATTTAGATTTATTGTATTTACACAACTTTACATAATTTTATGTCATTTATATGAACTAGATTTACTAATTAATACCTATATTTTCCTTTTAAAAAAATACCCACTTTTAACTTATTTAATTTTATGTTATTTATACGAACTAGATTTGCTAATAAATACCAATATTTACCCCTTTAAAAAAAAAAAACCCCCCATATTTGCTAGTAAATACTTGAATTTACTGTGGGGGTGTTTGGTGTGTTAGTTTGAGTTGAAATATTTTAGTTATAATAGTAAATTTTTTTGAATTTTCAGAAAAGACAAAAAACTTTTTAGGGAAAAGATAAAAATTTTTTAAGAAAAAGACAAAAAAAAGTTTGAAATGAGTTGGAGTTGAATGATCTCCAAACTCGCCCTATATATTGAAAAAAACCCCAAATTCCCAAATCAAGCCACAAAATCCTAAGGCTATGTTTGGTTCGCGAGTTCATCTCCGCTCCGACTAAAATTTTTTTTGTCTTTTCCCAAAAAGTTTTTGTCTTTTTCTCAAAAAGTTTTTTGTCTTTTCTGAAAATTCAAAAAAATTTACTATTACAACTAAAACATTTCAACTCAAACTAACGAACCAAACACCCCCTAAATCTAACTAGGAGCTTCCACTGCTGTTGCCGAAGAAGATGGCGAGCTCGTCTCCTGAGAAAATGCAATCGTCTCCGCCGAAGTTGGCACCAGAGCTCGGTGCCGGAGATCGTGACATTATTGCATGGAAGAATGTCAGAGATTGAAATCGGGCTTGGGGAAACGGCGAAGCACCTGGAGAAGAAGTAAATGTCACTCTCGCCGCCACCGGAGGAACACCGACGGGTCACCTCCTGCCACTTAACCTCACCGCAATCAAAGCTGAACGCAGTGATCTCAGAGAATCCCACAAAGAGGCCTCTCGTCGTTCAGTCACGACTCTATTCTGCTTCAGGGGATTCGCCTGATTTCGCGCTCTCCACTCGCCAACGAAATCAGCTTCCAATCGCCGGGGAGATTGCGCCATCAGTCGCTAGGAAGATCGCGAACCGCTACAGTCACCGAGGAGATCGAGAACCTCCACTCGCCAGGGAGACCAGCAGCGTCTTTGGAGCAGTTTCCATCACCAGAGAAGAACAGTTGCTCTAGCGGAAGCAAACGCATGGAGGGGCTGGGAAAGCAGGGGTAGAACTGGAATTTGGGGGGAAAAATGAGGGGTGTTTAGTAAATGAGTTTAGTGTAAGATTTTTAAGTTTCAATAGTAATTTTTTATAAAAGACAAAAAAAATTTTTAGGAAAAATAAAAAATTTTTTTAGAAAAAAACAAAAATCATGATAAAAAAAGTACAATTTAGTTTAAAATGAACTAATCATCAAACACCCCTTAGGCTATGTTTGCCTCGTCAGTTCATTTCAACTCAAACTGTACTTTTTTTTGTCTTTTTCCCAAAAAATTTTTGTCTTTTTCCCAAAAAGTTTTTTGTCTTTTCTGAAAATTCAAAAAAATTTACTATTACAACTAAAATATTTCAACTCAAACTAACCAACCAAACAAACCCTTAATGAAAGCTATTATGTTCATAACTTTTAAAATAAAGCTATAATTTTCGGTTAGTATTTCAAAATATGCTATTTAGTGCTATCTCGTTAGAAAAATGACATATTTTTTAAATTGTGATTTGATCTATATAAATATATTTTTTCATTAGTCAATCACTAATTAATTACCATCAATTACTTATAAATAAAATCATTGAGTCAATCATCAATCTAGGGTTTGTTTGAATCTCAGGTTCATATTAAAGTTTTTCATATTAATTTTTGTCTTTTTTTTAGTTAAGAAAAATTATAAATTGATATTTTTGAAAAATCAACCACTTCTAACTTAAAAATTTCATTTCAAACTGTCATTCCAAACATAAGCTTAATTTCTGCTAACATTTTTTTTATATAACAAAGTTTGGCCAATTATAATCAAGTGTTCAAAATTAACTCCTATATATATAGTTTTTCCGACATAAATTATAAAAAATTATCATAGGAATTATTATATGAATGACCGGATAAAAATCTATTACATAAACTATCAAGACAGTGTCCAACCTTTGCTTAAAATTAATAAACACAATAACTTGATTGGCCCTGGAAGCATTTAAACTTTTACATTCTTAAACACGAACGACACCTCAATCGAAAACCGAGCTTAAGAGTGTGTTTGGTTGGTTAATTTGAGTTGAAATATTTTAGTTGTAATAGTAAATTTTTTTGAATTTTCAGAAAAAACAAAAAACTTTTTGAGAAAAAGACAAAAACTTTTTGAGAAAAAGACAAAAAAAAGTACAGTTTGAGTTGAAATGAACCGATAGCCAAACAAACCCTAAATCTACTTTATCAACATATAAAAAAGAAGAACAAGAAACTAAATTATTTTTACTAGCATAAAATGAAAGTGGCAATCACAAGTTTTAACACACACTCTTGTCATCTCATAAATCTAAATACACGAGCACCATGGGAGCTAAAAATTCAGACATAAAAATCTTACAAATTAAAATAACATAGCCAAGGCAGAAGTCACACCTCTTATTACAAAATTATTGTTTAATTGTTCCAGAGCACAGCATCGATATTTAAAGAGGGGTTGAAGAAGCCTACTTTTCAAATATTTGAAAATTGAAAAATTTACCTACTTCCCAAGCTAGAACATTCATAATCAGCCAAACACACAACGTTTTTCATTTCTTGGTTTGCTAAAAGTGGACTATATATATATATAGTATACAACACAAAGGATTCTACCTTGCAAAGGGAGCAGAAATTTCTGTATTCACATTCATAGAGATCAACTCAATCGAATCTTTTGATGCAGCAGCTTCATAGCCATCTCTTCTCCTAGCCACCTCTAATACCAAACACTCCTTTAAATCCATCACGACGTTTATCATGGTCGGCCTTCTAGCAGAGGTCGGGAGCACACAAGCCATTGCTATCTCCAAAGCTTTCCAGGCCGAGTTTGAACTGAAGTCTCCTTGTAGCCTTGGATCAACAATATCTTTGATTTCCCCGTTTCGAAGCATTGGAAGATACCCATTGAACTATGTGGGGCCGCTTGTTGGTTTGCGCAAGCACACTCCGGCTTGTAACTATCTCTAGAAGAACAACTCCAAAGCTGTAGACGTCGCTTTTCTCATTTAACCAGTTTGTTACGTAGTACCTAGACATTGAAAAAGAAAAAAATGTTACACTTTTCGTAATGTTTCTTGGCATTAATGGTCTCTGCCAATATATGAATAGTGCATCCAGAGATATTTTAGTACATTGCTCATATAGTGAGTTTTCTTTAATGGTACGACCAGTCTCTTAATTGAACCGTATAGCTTAGATGTTGCTCAGAAAGATACATACTCAGGGTCGAGGTAGCCAGGAGTGCCCGCCACGACAGTCGACACATGGGAGCCGTCTTCAGATGGAAAGACTCTGGAAAGACCAAAATCAGGCTAAGTTGGCTTGGAATCTCTCATTGAGTAAAATGTTTGAAGGCTTTACATCTCTGTGAATTATCGGCGGTTTGCAACCGTTGTGAAGATACTCCAATCCTACACCACATAAAATCAAGTTCATTCACAACAAACGGAAAGTCGAAACTTATTATGTTTATAAACACATATCCTCTTCCTTTCTCACCTTGTGCTGCATCTATGGCTATTCGGAGCCTCTCTTCCCAAGTCAAAACATAAGCACTTTTTTCTGCATCCACAAGGTATGTGTACAGTTGAATTATATTCACAACAGACTTGTAAACTAATAATTATTTTTATTTTTATAGATCTCATTTAGTTATTGAAGCCAAAATAAGTAAATAGCATATTTAGGAAATATTTACTCCTAGTATTGTAAATATGCAATTTCGTAAATTTGCTATTTACTTCCTTTATCTTCCATAAATATGTTATTCACCTCTTCCGTCCAAAAATTATTTACCCTCTCTATTTGGTTAAATAGAATGGTAAATCAAATAAGATGAAGAAATTAAACCTGCTAAATGCTTTCCTAAATTTCCATTAGCCATGTATTCAGAGACAACCCCCATATGGGTGCCTTCATTGCAATATCCGACAAGGCTAGCCAAGTTCCTGTGATGAACTCGCAACAGAAGTTTTACCTGCTCAATAATTCCCAGATCACATATTCATAGACAGAGAATATAAAACAAAATTAAAAAAATACAAGAAAGAAAAATTTATATTCTAAGGAGCACTTATTGAAAATATTATCCACGAGAAAGTCTACTACCTCGGCCTGAAATTCCTTGTTTCCTTGTGCTGATGTTGGAGAGAGCATCTTCACAGCGACTTGAGTGCCGTTCAAGTAACCGTGGTAAACGGTTCCAAATCCGCCTTTTCCAATGGCTCTCTCGAAGTCGTTGGTAATTGTCAAGATTTCAGAGTAGGAAAACTGACAGTTTTTTGGCTCCAGAGACCCAAGTCTTGCCAAGGGGTTGGCCTTTTTTGCCTTGTCAGCTGATAAGATCAATGGTATGAGCAAAATGAGCAGGGTTCTTTATTTTTTTTTTTCCGGCTTGACAATGATGCTGCTTCTTTTAGTAGGTATATGTGCACTTTTAAATGGCAATACCTTTTTTACTCTTCTTAAGGCACCATATTATCAGAGTAGAAGTGGTTAAGAAGCCAAAAGCTGCGACAACCGAAACCGCTATGGGAATAGCAGAATTGTTTTTCTTCTTCTTTGTGCACGAATCCGTTGAACAAACTTTCAGATCGTCATCGACACTACGGTCAACGCATTCAAAAAGTTAGGAAAAAGTTGAGATAGAACTACAGTTTTTACTTTTTAACTCGATATTCCTAAGTAACAATAACACACGACAATTACGAAATTTGCGTTTTCCTTCTTTTTCTTTTTCTTTTTCTGCCAAGCAAACTCCAATGAGAAAAATGAAGAAAGAGACAAGAAAAAGAAATAGACCTAAGTGTGAACGAGCCACTGCTTGATCTTTTAACAAGGCCAGCCGGAAGTGGACCGGTGAGATTGTTTTCCTTCAAGTCTCTGAAATAAACAACTAGCAAATACGAGTCTGCAGCGTAATTTCTTGTCAAAAATATTTGCATTAACTAAAGCTTGTGAACTTACAGAACTTGTAGAAATTGCAGCTCGGACAGGAAATCAGGCACTTGTCCGGTTAAGTTATTGTTTGACAAATTCCTGACACGTGAAACTTTGTAATTTAGGACCGGCGATTTTGAGAATTCGAAGTTTGAGTTTGACGAGTAGTAGTTAGATTTGAGAGACTAACAAGGTTTCAATCATCTTAAGACCCGATAAAGAGGGATCTATTTCGCCGGTCAACCCACTAGACGATAAGTCCCTGCAAGTAATATCTTGTTAGAAGTAAATCAAGTTGTAAAACAACTAAATGATATATATAATTTAGTCATTTTTAAAGGTAAAACTTACAAGGATATAATTCTTAATGGATCACTTGATTCACCGCCACTGTAGCTGCAATTTAGACCTTTCCACAAGTAATCTTTTGGTGCACATGGGTCTCCTTGCCAGTTTCTCTTCAGCCCATATTTAGACTTGACATTCATCATGGCAATAACTGGACAAAATTTGGAGAGATATATATATATATATATAATATCACAAGAAATTGGAAGTTTTTAAGCAAATAGAATCCAGAAAAGGCGATACCATCTTGGTTATCCGTTTGTGTTTCTGTCGCTTCTAGTGCCATGTAAGCCTCTACACCGTTGAGAATGGGGGGGAGAGTTGACCTTGCAGTTCTGTGGATGGTATATCGAATTTCGTCTCCACTGACTGGATATTGGCTATAGACCATAAATGTATACAAATAGGGGGGAGAAATAGGTCCGAAGAAGAATTCGTCGTTCTGTGAGATGTTAAATTCCCTTGTTTGGTTTGGTTGGAGCTCTTCGACTTCAGCAAAGTACATGTAGACGTAGAACTTGGAGTTGGGATTATCGGGAGTCCAGGAAAATTCTATAGGATCACTGGAATTGGCTGGTGTCATCGCAGTTTCCATGACTGAAGATGGTGGGTTGAAAGTAGTGTCAGCGTCGGCGTCCACTGTAAGCGAGGTGGTCAAGAGTTTACACCCAGTAACGCTATAGGGCCACCATATTCGGTCAGACAAATCGTCTTCGTACCTGAATTTTAGACATGTAACAAACAGTTAATGGCTCAACATTAATCGCCTATCGTCAAAGCTTAAAAAGGGGGGGAAAAAGTACCTGATTGTAGTATTGGTTGCAGAACCAATATCCATCCTGTCATAGAGAAGTAATGATGCATAAGGAGTTCTGTAAGTAGAATTTTCCAAAGGCCTAAGCTCCAATGCTGATATGAAAGGCGTTCCAAAGCCAGTATTGACAAGACATACAAATATGTAGTTCGAATATGGGATATGAACTATATCCTTGTAATGAATCGTAGATTCATCATCCAACTTCACAGTATCCCATTTGTTAGCTCCAAGGTACAGATCAAATGCCGGCACTGTGCCGTTTTGATCATAATTTCCATACAAGAATGTTGCTCTGATCAAGTACTTGTTGCCCTTTGCTTGTACAGGCTTTAGGGTGTAACAGTTTTTCAATCCATCAGGAAAGCTTCTGAGATTCCAAACTTGCTGGTCAACGAAACTTGTTCGGTATTCGGGCAATACACTCCGGCTTACACCACTGTCTATGAAGGATTCATCTGAAATGTAGTTTAGGCCTGTTATTTGGTCTGTATAGTCAGAATCCTCTGATATCCCACAATCCAAACTGATGAACCCTGCAAAATATTGAGTAGAGGTTATGTTTCTGTAGTAAGTTTCGAACAAAACAAGTCTTGATTCAAATAAAACGATAATATATATCTGTAAGAACCTGATTGATCCTGGGCATGAACAAAAACTATGAGGGCAAGAACACCAAAGTATGCAAAGTGGAAATGTTTCCACATCTTAGCCTCCAGTTCTAATTTTTCATGCAAGGAAATTATCATGTCTCGTATAATTGTATAAGCTGTTATGAAGTGTTTAAAAAACTTTAGTCAACCTTTATAGCTCTACAGAAATCATAAACATCAAACAATTACGCGTGCAGATGTCATGCTGAGGTAGTATTCTTGTCCCATCGAGTTTATCACACTATGCGGAATATATAGTAAATAGCAAAATCTAAAAAAAGTATATGACAAATTTACAAAATTATTGAAATAAATAATACGGTGGTTGTAGATATAGCCACCAAACTATATCATAAGAAATAGAGTTTGAATCCCCAAGTTCAAAAAAAAAAATATAATATACTTTGCAAATAACTACGTCTTTGTACCAAGAGTAAATAAATTATTTACCTCACTAATAAATTTATTTTCTTGTAAACATGTTATTTATCTAAAAATTAGTTTTATAGATATGCTATTTATTTCTTTTAGCTTCTGTAAATATGTCTCCTTCCCACTTGAATTAATTTGTACCTTGAATTTGTATTTGCAAAGTTTAAGTTTGATTAACATAGATAAATATAAAAAGCAATATCTATCTTAGAGTCCGTTTGGTGAATGAGTTTGAGTTGGAAATTTTAAATTTCAATAGTAATTTTTGTTGACTTTTCAGAAAAAACAAAAAAAAATTTCAGAAAAAACAAAAAATTTTTTTAGAAAAAAACAAAAACTGATATGAAAAAATACATTTTAGTTTGAAATGAGCTAACAAACCAAACAGAGCCTTAGAATAAAAAGTGCCAGATTCCATTTTTCTTGTTTATTTCCAAACTTATCTACTCTTTTTGGTCAACCCTCTTCAGTTGGCTATGCAAATTATTTTTCCTTGTGGTGCTATCAAGAATAGGAGGTGTCAAATAACATTTGCTGTTGACACGTTCAACTCATTCCTCTTTTTTTTTTTTGGTCGATGGAACCACTTTTAATTAATTAATAATATGCATGTTTTTGTATAACACCTATACCTGTCAATGACTCGAAGAACCAGACGTTGTGATCAAGATATATGTAGAATTTCCATGAAATTGCCAAGCTAGAGTTTTCTTATTATTTGGTGGAGAACTTGTATGTCTTTATTCTTTTGATTATTCAACAGCCACTTATTTAGAAAACTTGGTGTTTTATCTAGATACTCAAAATAAAGTTTAGCCTAGAGAAGTTGGTGTACATACCGTTTACCAAAATATGTTTATTTTCAACAAAAAGCTACTTGTATAATTTGTAATTGTATAGTTCCAATTTAATGTTCAATCAATTTGAGATTTTTATTCGCACATTTTCAATAATTTCCTCCTCAAACGAATGCACCATCATCAAAACCCCCTCTTGCAATGATCCATACGGATTCCATCCATCTTCCTCAAACTCTAAGAAGATCATAGCTCCATCTAGATCTTCGCTTTGTCAAGCCAGCCATATGTTATCATATCTGGTTTCTATCAATTATGCACCACAAATTCTCCATCCTACCAATATTTGTTCGATTTTTTTCAAGAGTTCATCTTGTGAGTACACATGGGTACATTTAGAATTTAGCTCTAATATCAACCATACGGTTTAAGAGTTCCATCCCAATGTTAACATCTTGGGAAAAATACCCCAAGTCCTTTTAAAACCCATTTCCAATTTCATACGTAACTAATATAAGACAATTTGTTCGCACACTCCCAAGAGAAAAGTATTTCTTGTCCAACTTTTTTTACCCTGTAATTAACGCAATCATATATAATGTCAAACCTGTAAGCTTCTGTTATACATCAATTATACAAGTGATAAATTCCTTGACTAGTGACAGAGGACTAAGCGTGCATTTTGATTCGTCGATTAAAGATGAAAATTTTAAATTAAAGTTGGTTGACTTTTTAATACTAATTATAAATTTTGTTGACTCTTTAGAAAAAATACAAAAATTGAAATGCAAAGATACAGTTTAGTTGGAGTTGAACTGAAACGCCAAACAAAGTCTAAGAATATTTTGGACCGTCGCTTTTGTGACATCAACTTATGACCAAAATACTTGGTTTAGTCCATACACTTAGCAGAGTTCAAACCAGAATTTAAAAACTAAATTTCAAAATAACTTTCAAATGACCATTAGCGTTTTGCGGAATCTTTACGTAGTAATCCATTACCCAACAACACTTTCATGTATCCCTCCATATGCTTTGCTAGTCCGAGGACATTTTCAGGCCATAGGACGCTTGTCCAAATTACCAACATTGGGAGCATAAACTCAGTAAGTACGAAATAAATCCCACAATGCATATATGAAGATGCATGACCATTTATGTTTATCCTTTTGTTCTTAATAACTTATGATTGTTAACATACTTATTATTAACATACTTGATTGTTCTTAATATACTTATGGGCCCTTATGTACGTACTAGGTGCACGCAACCTTATTAATTTAGAAAGATGGAGAAGTGACCCAATCATCAAAACCTAAGGTCATACTTAAAATCATTCATGAAGACTTCTCTCTAATGGAGATTGGTACAACATATCTTAATCTTTCATTTATTACTCAATTATGAGTCCTTAATTCATAAAATGAATATGAAATATGACATATCTTGTAAAACGTGTTACTAAACATGAAATCTGGCAATATTGTATAAGAGTCATGTAAGCACAGAATATACATCAAACATGACAACATTCAATCCACACTGTAGGTGGGGCCCGTACTTATAAAAAATCTTGAAGTTAAAGTTTCTCGTGGTTTGCACCCGGCTCAACCCCTTTGTCGTTTTGGTGTCCTATTTTAAACCGACCCGCAACTGTTATAGTGCATTCTTAAAATTATTCTTTGTTGTTAATATGTGCCTTATAGAACTTATTGCTTCTAGTTAATAATTAATTTTTTTCAAGATTAATTATTAATTACATTTTTTTCCCTTTTATCCTTAAGGAAATAGATTTTCCATAAATTGTTTACTTTATTATTATATTCCCTTACTAGAGGATTGATAGAATTTTAAACCTTAACTTGCTCATATTAAATTCTTTATTTTAAATTAGTTATTAATTAAGTGGATTAATAACTAATCAAGTAATATTATTAATTAACATTTAATCAACTTATATAGTAACTATAAGATAGTCGATTCATAATTAGTTAATTATTAATTAGTTAATTAATAATTTATTAATATTAGTAATTAATAATTAGTTGATAATTATCTAATTATTTATTGGTTGAGAGATAATATTAAATTAATTTCTTGAATTTCCTTGAAATAAATAATAATTATTAAATGGTTAATAAATTAATTAAACCATTACTTATTTTGTCCCTTAATGCTTATTCTATTTGGTCTTCCATTTTACCATTAGACCCAAGAAGGCCCATTATACTTTATTTATATTTTCAACCACACTTACCAAAATTCTTTACATTTAAATGCCTTACTTGTCTTTTAACTGGCCCAATGTTAAACCAATACTTAACCATAATAATTACCCAACTTAATTGGCTTATCACACTTTCCTTAAACTAGGAAAAACACTGCCTTCAAGTCAGGTTTCCTATTTTACAATTTGACCCCTTTTTTAATTGTTCAGTGTTTTAGCACGTAAAATGGATTAACTTGTTCCCATTATATACACTTGAATTTTTTTCACTAGAGGGACCCTTAAAGATCCTCCTTGCAGATTCTATACTCTTAAAATGATAATTTTCATAAATTTCACTTTTTACCCTTAAAATTTTTAATTTACATTTTGACCCCTAAGGGGTGTTTTCCTTCATTTTATGTCTAATTCTCATGAAAATTTAACGTACATCATATTTTAGTCCCTTATTCTTGACTACAAAGTCTCGGACTCAACCAACATTCCTAGCCTTGTGAAATCATAATTTTACCCTCCGAGGGCAAAAATGCCATTTTTCCCACTTAAAAATTTCGGCCAGAGATTGTATTCTTTGAAAGCTTATGCTGAGGGAAACATTCTGACCTTCATGAGTTTAGTGAAATTCTCACTAAAAATATCATTTTCATATTTATTTTGTAATATGTCAAAAAAAGGCTATTTTCATATAGCTATGAACTTTAACTTCATTCTATCATTATTGAAGCCCTAAAATCCTTTCTTCACATTCCAAGTCGCCAACATAGAATAGTCTCAGCAAATAAACATGCCATATCCAAATATTTTCATGCCATAGCATATGTTTTATACCACATAGTCATAAAACTCACGAAAATAATATTCTCATCAAAACTTTTCATTTTGTGATAAGTTAAATTATTTGAATTCCACGAAACACACATATCACAATAATAGCAACAAGACCACATTCTTATTTTATCATCATGCCAAGATTTTTGTTTTCTTTAAGATCATTTTTCATGACAACCCTTGGAACTTCTAAAACGTGTCAGTTTGTGGAAAAACATATACCTTGGTGTTGTTGATGGAGTTTGTGGCTCTTTTGAGGGCTTGGAGGCTTTCTTGAACTCTTGTGATGAGGAACTAGAAGTTGGAAAGTAAACATATTGATGGGGCTCTTTTGTGGTGGCCTTGCTAATGTGGAGGGTAGGTGTCCGTAGTGCTTTCTCTTGCAAGCCACAATGTTGGCCCCGACTGGGACAAGCTAAACTCAGATGACCCCATGGAAGACGGTTTCGAGCTGGGTGACACCGTTGCAATTCCAACCCCATGTGGATGAAGATCTCTAATAAAGGGGATCTTGAGATGACCATATGGTATGGGAGAGGAACGTGAGTGGTTTGTGAAGAGATGTTTTTGGTGAATAAAAGGTTTGTTTGATGCTTAGTATGAGGGTTTAGATCTATGGTTATGTTATGAATTCTGTATCAGGTTTGAAATGTGGTGCCTAAGAATGGCTTTGTACTTCAGGTGTTCCTTTGTTGGTGGAATGATTCAATTTAAAAATAAATTATTTTTCATACTTGTTTTTCTTCTTTTCGCTAATCTCCATCCAATAACCACTGCCATTAAGAGGACAAAAAGTGTGGCAGCTCATGCTGCAATAGGAACCTCGTATTTATGCTTCTTCTTGCTATGGCATGAAAGTGATGAACGGAGATCTGGGTTTTCGTCAACACTACAAAAAAACATAGTTCATTTAACAAAGTTACGACAAGTTTAATATCCACATTATAAATTTACTCCATTAAAAAAAAAATTTAAGAAAGACAAGAAACTAGCTAGAGATCAGATCAAAGACCTGACTAGTAGCAAGGCACTGTTGGATCTTTCAATGA
The DNA here is from genome assembly GCA_025413485.1 of Ficus microcarpa. Classification (NCBI taxonomy): domain Eukaryota; kingdom Viridiplantae; phylum Streptophyta; class Magnoliopsida; order Rosales; family Moraceae; genus Ficus; species Ficus microcarpa. Next base: position 19,192,369 of record CM046379.1, on the reverse strand, counting down.
GGTCAACTGGAACTCAACCAGTGAGATTGTTTCCTCGCAAGTCCCTGAAAATCATTAAAAAAAAAATAATGTTTAAAAATAAATTAATGGAAAAAATGTGGGAAATAAAATGATAGTATTAGTCATGGAGCAATATGACTTACAGAACTTTTAAGAATTGTAGTTTAGACAGGAAGTCAGGCACTGATCCAGTTAAGCTGTTGTTTGAAAAGTCTCTGAAACAAGCAGTTCTCTTAAAATGTCGGGCAATTTATATCAGAGTACTAATAATCGATGAAATGTCGAGATTTTCATTTACGGACTTACAAGAACTGCAGCAAAGTAAGATTGGATACGTAAGAAGCAATGTCCCCAGTCAATCCACTCGAACATAAGTTCCTATGATACGATTTTATTTGAAAAAGAATGAAGGGTTAGTTCTGAGTTGAATATAGCTCACGAGGTTTTCTTTTATGAGTAGTAAGCCAAAGAATATAAGGTAAACGTCAACTATAATACAATTGCTTAGAAAGAGAAGGACATTATAGCTGTGGATTCTTAAGCTAAATTGGCCGAACCTAATAATTTCAGAAAAAATAAATAAATAAAAATAATTGAACAAAAATTTTGTGAAGAAAATTGTTTGAAAGAAACGACTAAAATTGGAAAGAGATATAAAGCGAGAAGACAAGAAAATATAAAGGATAGCTCCGTGGCAGTATTTTATTTTTATTTTAGTTTCATTAGGCTTGTGAAAACATTCTTTTTTTTTTCCCCCTCGAAATATGTGTGTATGTGTGTGTTTTGCTATTTAAGGGGGTGTTTGGTATGTTAGTTTGAGTTGAAATATTTTAGTTTAGTTTGAGTTAAAAATAAGTTTAGTTTAAAAGGTGAGTGTTTGGTAAAAAGTTTGAAATACAAAGTTTAGTTTGAGTTGGTTGTTTGGTAAAAAAGTTTGAGCTAAAAAGTTAAAGAAAAACAAAGACCCTGTTTGGATGTTAAAAAATTGAGTTAACCAATTTTTTTGATTTTCATGTTCGATAACTTATCGTAAGTCCAACTAAATGGTACTTTTTCACTTCAATTTTTTCCCTTTATTGAAAATACAACAAAATTTATATCCAATATTTCCAAAGTTGGAACTATTCGAACTTTAACAAAATTTTAAACTCAGTTCAGAGTCAACACAATTTAACTAGAATTCACAAAAGTTATAACTAGTCGGAAATTAAAATTTACATTTATCCTTAATTTAACATTCTATTATACATTCTATCGACGTAAAATGTCAACATTAATAAAATTAATGTATAACACCAAAAAGACCGAAACTGATCCCCATCAAAAGCTAACCAAGAACCCACAAATATTGTAAACAAATACAATATAATATCATTAATAGTGCTCTGATGGGTACACGAGTGTGATATCCGATTTTTCAACGTTCACATTTTCCTCCTTAGGAAATATTTTCATATTAGGAAGGTATACGCGAAAAGCTCGATTTAGGGTTTTTGTATGATTTTGCGAGTTATGATGGGTCGAGAAGACTCAAAAATGATTTCTAAGCTCAGAAACGAACCTTTTAAGTCGAGAGGACCGCAACAGTGCAAAATTTTACGAAAGTCAACTTTGACCGAAAAAGTCAAAGTTTCACCGGCGAAAAGTCAAAGGGTTGACTTTTCGAGATTTTTCAAGTACGGAGCGGGAAGAGTTCCGAGATTGATGTTGTGTGATTAGTTAGCAAGTATAAGCCTTAAAATGTCCCTAGAAAATCAAGCACACCAAGTTAAGATTTTAGGGCGAAAAAGGGATTCGGAAAAATTAAGGAAAATATTTTTCGATCCAAAATTCACACAGATAAATTTTGTACTTTGGTATGAGATAAAAATATTGTGTTTTGAGGAATCACAATATTAGAATTATCTGTATAACACAAAGGAAAGAAAAAAATGGAGTTTTGGAGAAGAAAGAAAGCCAAATATGGCCCTTAGGTGAGGTAAGCTCAATGACCTCACCAAGCACCCTCCTCATGACATCATTTCCCACTAACCAAGCTTGAACTATGTGGAGCTTCTCCCTCCACTCACATATTCGGCAGCACCAAGGGGAAAGCAAGGATGAAAAGCCATATTTTAAGGGCCATAATTGTGAGCTATGCAAGGACTATCACCATGCCTATGACATCACTTCTCCACCCACTCAAGCTTGCCATAAATGGAGCTTTCTCCTCCCCTCAATGGTTGGCAGCAGCTAGGAGAAAAAAACAAAGGAAAAGCCTTAAATTAAGGCAAGTCACCAACCACTTCCACTTTCCCTTTTGCACATCATTACCCCCCATTCCCTATTCTCTTTCTTGAAATTTTCAGCCAAAATCTTGTCTTCTTTTTCTCTAAAGACTTCGGCAGCAGCAAGAGGGAGAGAAGGGAGGAGAGATCCATAAATCTTCTTGGGATTTTTTAGCCTTGGGTGTGCGGTTTTCCAAGGGAGAGAGAGCAAGGAAAAAGTAGAGAAATTTTTAGTGGGTTCTAGGGCTTGGTGGCCGAACTTGAGAGGAAGGAAAAAGGGAGAGAAAAGTGAAAAATTTTTGGGGCTTTTCTTCTAGAGGAGTTCGGATTCAAGGAGGAGCAACCAAGAGACCAAACCAAAAATTTTGGTACCCATTTCCTAGGTGTGGCCGTGTGGTGTGAAAAGCTAGGAGGAAGAGAGAATTTTTGCAACCAAACTTGGTTTTGGTTGAGGTAATCTCTAGAGCCCTAATCCTCTTTATTTTAAGCTAGATTTGAAGTTCATTTTGAGGATTCGATCGGGTTGTAAGGACGTAAGTCCAAGTTCAATTTCGTGCCCTAATCTTGGTGTATGCTTGATTTGTTAGAACTATGGTTGAATGGCTTTAAATCTTACTTGATTTGTGTTGATTTTTGTATGATTTTCATGTTAGAAAACTTAGGTGTATGTTCCCCCTTTAGTGGCCAAAAATCTACCCTTTAGGCAGCCAAGAATGCATATTATTTTAAGGCTTAAAATGGTGATGTTGTTTGTGATGGAATGCAATGCTAGAACTAAGCAACCCTAGGGTTTTGTTTTTAATTTGTGGGTTGCATGGACTGTAAGGATCGGATTTTGGGCTTAATGAGACGTTAGAAAACGTTGTGTGTTTGAATCGTAGGCTCCCAAAGTGGTCGGTCGAGTTAGATTCACGAAATAGAACGCAAACCGAACGTAAACCCAAAACTACCCAGATTCGGATTAGAATCTGACCAGTTTTGGAAAAGTGAAATTTTAAGGCCTCTAGAGGCCGAATGGGGTAAAAATCGAAACATGAAAGTTTCTCAGAACAACTTTTTCTAGAGGACAACGTGGACAGAATATCAAAATAAGGCTCTAACGGCCTTCGTTTTTAGCGAAAACCGTGGCTGATCCCTGGGCCCAGTCTTCACCCAGATTTTTCAGGATCAGCCGTTTTCAAATGAAAACTGGTACCGATACAGATAGAATTATATTTTTTGCAAAACACGAAAGTTTTAGAATTTTTTAAGAGCTACAACTTTCATGAAGAAAAGTTTTTCAGATTCTCGACGGATTTTTAAACTGGGCATGTTTTATGAGAGATGCGCAGGGAATCCGAAAATCCCTGTACCAAAGTTTTACAAAATATTTTCAAAAAAATTATAAAGTGTTCTAAACCATTATTTTAACCACGAAAACTGTTCCAAAGGCAGTTTTCGACCTCAAATGACATTTACAAATAATTATTTCAAATATCGGAATTTTATAAAGAGTTTTATGGATTTTTAAGTTAAAATTTTTTAAAAGCACAAACAGTAAGAAAATAAAGTTTTAGAGGAGAAAAATGAAGTTTTAAGACAAGAAATGGAGTTTTGAGATAAGAGACGAATTTTTAAGAGAAAAATGGTAATCAAGCCGATTACGGGCCGTAGCCGGAAATAGGACCCGAGTTACCGGGCTTAGGCCCAAAAAGCCCAGAATTGACATGGGTTGACCAGTAGTTGACCAAATGTCAACTTTGGTTAACCTAACAACCAATAAGGGTAACTTTAAGGGTTATCCAACGTAACCCTAAGGACTACCATAAATTTTGAAATGGGCCAAGAAAAGTGGGTTAAGGCCATTGACCCAATAAGCTATAGTAAAGCCCAAGGTTTTAAAGAAAGCCCTGTAGTAAATCAAGATCTAGCCCAAGAGGTTATCCAACGTAGCTTCTTAAGGGATTAATCAAGTTCAAATTAATCCCCAGCAGTAAAATGCCAAATTGGACAAGTCAGTTATCTGACGGGGACATACAACTAGGTTACAATAGGTATGTTGGTTAGGGTACCAACATGCTACAACTAGAAACAGAATCTCACCAATGTCCTTTCTCAAGCAGGAGAGGGCTTGTAGCGGTACTCCGAGTTAGGACGATGACCGCGAGAATACAGCCAAAGAGGTAAGTACAACTCGGCCTACAGCATATGCTTTAGTTGATACTTGCCAAAGTATGTTAGATGTATGCTAGGATCATATGCTATGTTATGTTACTATGTATGGTATGTTATGTGACGTGCTATATGATATGATGGTATGCTATGTCATGTTGTTATGTGCAATATGAAATGTTATGCAGTATGATAATATGTTATGTATGTAAGATGAATGTGAGAGCCAAGCATGTACGGTAAGTATGTTATGTTTTATGCAAGTGACATCAAGATGCATGTTCACTAAAAATAAGATAAGACTAAGAATAAGAAAGTAAGGTGGCAAGCAAGCTTTCCTGTGTCGTATCACCCGTCCGAGGTCGGGTTGGACTATGGTTTGAGTTGGACTGGGCTGGCCACCCCAACCACTCCATAGTTGCGCGCCAGGTACGTACACGTAAGTAGGGGCCTATAAGAAAGATAAGCATGATAATAAGTAAGAATGAAGAAAGTTAAAACGATCATAACTGGACCATGCATATGTTATGCTATGCCATGAAATGATATGTTATGCAAGTATGAGTTATGTGATGATGTATGACGATATGAAAGGTTATGTGACACTAGGTTAAGTTAAGTTAGAATATGTATGCTAGGTTATGCATGTAGGATCGCGGATTAAATAGTTGTGCTTACTGAGTGTTAGCTCATAGTTTGTCGTCTATGCTGTAGGTAAGCTACCTGACAGCAATGGGTGATGCAAAATGGAAGTGCGAGGTGGGGCACACTGTGAAATTGTGGGAACACGATGCCGCTACGCGTTTCATTTAATAAGTATTTTTGTACGTTAAATATTTTATTCACGATATGCTTATTACGTTTAGACGTAAATAAGCTAGTAAAAAAAAAAATTCCACTGCTTTTTATCAAGTAAATAAGTAAACAAGTTAAGTAAGCAAGTACGTATGTATGTAAGGTAACAGCCTGTACTAGGTGGGTCATTACAACGAGCATCCCTAGGAAAGGAAACCCAAAAAAAAAAAAGGAAACAAAATCCCCCTTGGGCTTTCTACCAACTTCTGTCTTCTACAGAGTCATCTCTCATCTCTCATCTCTCTCTCACTCTGAAATTTTTGCCTTCCTGCACTTTGAGTCCGATGGCTCTCTATCTCTCTCACTCTATCTCTCTTGCTGTAGTGTACACCAAGCAGACCGAAAATAAAAGAGAATCGGGGACGACGCCGGCGACTCTCCCCTCCGTCGACGGTGCCGTCACCCTACCCGCCGTCAGGTAAGTGGAGCCCAGGCGGAGCACCACCACCTCCCATCACCGATGGGCCTCTCTCGCTCTCTCTCTCGGCCTCTCGCTCTCGCTCTCTCTCTCTGCGGCCAAACCGCACCTGAATCGTTTCACAATCGCCAGAAAGGACCTCAAATTTTTTGTAATTGTTAATATTGCAGAAGAGAAATCGAACCCAAAGCGAAAACCCAGGACAGGTGCGGAGAAGCTGAAAACGGTTTGTGGTGGGTAGGGAAAAAAAATAGAGAGAGAAACTAGAGAGAGAAAGCAAAAAATTATAAATCACAAATGGGGTTGGTAGCCGATTGTTCTACGGGCACCGTCGATTGGCTGACCGGATGGGGGACTTGCCGACGGTTGGAACTCAGGAGTCGTCGATGGGTACGGGGTGGATTTGTTCGCCAGATGGGCTGAGGAAAGAGAATGGGTTTTTGAGAAGGAGAGAGCAGATGGTTGAAGGTGGGCGTCAACTCGCAACTGTGCAATATGTTCAGGGCACTGTATAACGATTCAGTGACAAGTTCAAGCTGAACTAAGCCACCAAACTGAACAAGTTTAGTTTGAACTGAAATCCATCAGTTCAAATTGATGCCCCAAACTCAGCCTAAAAAAAAAAAAAAAGAAAAGAAAAAAACTAAAGCTGAAACTTACAGGGAAATGATTCTAGCTGGGTCTGAAGCATTAAAAGTGCAATCAAGACCATCCCACATGTAAGCTACGGGAGCACATGGATCCCTTGCCAGTTTTTAATTTATTTGCTCCATACTTTGACTTCATGTTCATCATAGGCCCAACTAATCAATGTTTTTAAACACAACACCAAATTAACAAAAAGGGTTTATCAAATGTATTAAAACTCGAGATTGTTAGAAGTCGAATTTGTCCCATATCACTAAGTTACTGAGCTGTTATCATCTCTGTTGAATGTCAAGTGTGTATATACTTTCAAGTTCATCCGTTTGTGATTCTGAGAAATTCCGAGCGATATAAACCTCTAGGGCATTAAGGATGGGTTGGCGGGTGGACATGTCGGTTTGATAGAGTTCATAATCGATTGTTTCCCCTCTAACAGGATAAGTACTAGACGCAGTCATTGTATACAAGTATGCTGGAGAAAGTGTAGGTACATTCTTCCATAATTCACCATTTTCATAGATCTTGAATTCTCTGGACTCGTTGGCTTTGAGCTTTTCGACTTCGGCAAATTGCATGCATACGTAGTAATCATCGATTGGATTATCTGGACTCATGAAGAATACGAAGGAACGACTGGTGGCGTTTCCCGGACACTAGATGGGGGTTGGAAAGTTTTCTTAAGATTGACGTTGATGGTAAGCGATGTACTTATCTCTTTGCGATTGGGAAGCTAAATGGCGCCCAGATACGATCATAAACATCATGTTTGTACCTAAATAAGAAAGAGACAACATGATGTAACGTAGCAAGAAAATCATATATCAAAAATATTATTCATTAAAAATCAAATATTATGTCTGCTAAGGAAAACATACATAGTTTATAAATCTTTAAACGCTAATATGACGTCGGACATTCAGTAAAAGTAGACGGAAATTTAAGATATCTCTAGTGAAACCTCATGACAAGACTATTAATTAGGTCTCTTCTTCTTCTTATTTACTAAAAAAATGAAAACACTTCTAGATTTTGAACTTTCGAATGGAAAGCTTCTATCAAAATTTCCCCTTTCCCACTCACTGAATTAGTTTCAACGGGATAGAAACTATACAATATTAGTACTTGCATATTATTATATATACTAAAGGAGTGTAGATTTTCACTGTTCAGTGAATAGTAAAATGATTTCTTCATCCTTGAAACCCTTTGGTTTTTCCCAGTTTCCACAATAGTATCCCCTTTTTGCCGTTGAAACCCTATTTGTGGGTTTGTCTTTTTGCTTTCTCTCTCTTTCTTGTCTTCGCTTCTTTCTCTCTCTCTTTCATATAGTTTTTTTTTTTTTTTTTTTTTTACTTTACTTTTGCTACTTTGCTGTGTGTTTTTTTTTTTTTAAACTTTTGCTGCTTTGTTGCGTTTTTTTTTTTTTTTTTGCTTTGCTTTACTGTTCAGTGAATAATATTTTTTTAAACTTTTGCTGCTTTGCTATCGTAGTAGTAGTTTTTTTTTTTTTGGCTGATTTGCTACAGTAAAAGATATAATATTTCACTGTTTAACAAATAGTGATTATTGTTTTTTTTTTTTTTTTTGCTTTTGCTGTACAGCTTTTTTTCTACAGTAATGCACAGTAGTTGCTTTTTCTACATTAAACTACCGATTTTGCCCCTATCCTATGTGTTAATTTTGGCTTATCTATAGTGAAAGGACGGTTTTGTCCTCACATATTTTACTGTTTTGTCTACAGTGCAGAGAATTTTTTGCCCATCTGATTTAGTTGGTTTTCCTTTATCTACAGTGAGTTGACATTTTTACCCCTATTATACTGAAATTGCCGGCTGCCCACACAGTATAATTACCGTTTTACACCTCTTTTTTAGTTCATTTTTTTTCCTACAATGTGTTACCGGCTTTACCCCTATTTAGAGTTTGTTTGTTTTTTTCTTAATATTATTTTTACCTTTTTTTTACGTTAAATTTTAGACATTAGATTCTGATCTATTGTTGTATTGTGTTTTTGTTCACTTTGCCTTTTTTTGATTTTCAAACGATTTTTTATCTTTGTTTCGATTTTTTTTGTGTGTCTTTTTTGTTTCTTTTGTTCTATTTTTTAAAGACCCTTTTTTTTTTAAGGATCCTGCATGCAATTTTTTTTCTTTTTTGTTTGTTTTGTTTTATATTTTAAAAATCATTTTTTTTAAGTTTTTGCATGTATATAACCTGATAAAAAAATTTTATTTTATTTAAAAACAGTAAAAAAAAGGAGAAAATGAGATATATATTTTATTTTGTTATAATGTTTTTGTTAGAGTTAGTTTTTTCTGGTTCTTTTGAGTTTAGAGATTTTTTTCCTTTTTTTTTCTGCTTTATTTTTGTTTTAATTTTTTTCTTTAAATGAGTATAACTACAGAAATTTTTTTCTTTTTTGCTTTTGTTTTCGTTTTTATTATTGTTAGTACTATTATCATTTTGATTTTACATCTTCACTATTAGAAGAGATTTTAAGAAGAATTATACTTATTATAATTATAATATTTATCTTAATCAACTGTTTTTATCATATAATACTCAATTTTTTTATTTTTTTTTTCTTCCTTTCCGGTACAGTGCACGGGTATTAAACTTGTACATGTCTAAAATGGAAAATATAGATAGCAATAAAATAAATGGACGTCATTGCTCCTTAGTACATACAAGAGTCAAACAAATACAAATCCAACAAATAAGAAATATATATTCACCGCAAAAGGTAAATTTTTCAGCAGAATTCCTCAAGTAACAAAATATATTTGTCTAAAAAGCTCTGTGTGCATAGTGGATTCGACTCTGTCTCTGTTTGTTCTCATGATCTCTCAAATGCGTCAATTAAAAATTTCTACGACATATGCCATAATTAAAAGATTATGTTAAAAATAATATAGCATGATATTAATATTAGAAAAATGAAAAAATGGATATAATTAAGAGGACATATGAGCTAAATCCAATAGAACAACATACCTTATTCATTTATTTTGAACCAACATCCAAGCGTCGGTATAGAATTGCCGCTTGAACCGGGGCATAAGTAGAATTCAGGAGAGATCTAAGCTCCAAGGCTGAAATAAATGGCGTTCCATAGCCAGTATTAACCAGACACACAAATACATAATCCGAAGGTGGAATATGTATGATCTCCATGGTCGTGATTGTGGATTCATTTTCCAATTTCACAGAACCCCATTTATTTGCTCCAAGATGCAGATCAAATACCGGTACCGTGACTTTGCCGTCGTAATTTCCATACATGAATCTTGCTCTGATCAAGTATTTGGCACCTTTGCCTTGTGAAGGCTTTAGAGTTCTGCAGCAGTTTTTGTCTCCCTCGGGAAAACTGCTCAGGTTCCAAAATTGTTTCTCGATGGTGTCAGTAGTGTTTTCGAGAGATATTGTATTGCTCACACCATTTTCTGTAAAAGCGGAATCGGAGACATAGTTTAAGCCTGTAATCTGGTCGGTATAGCTTGAGTTTCTGGCGTCCCACAGTCTATGCTAAAGAAGCCTGAGGGAGATGGCAAGAAAAATATTACACTTTTTGTCTAAGGGGGATTCACCTCATGCGCGCAAACATGTTCCAATACGAAAACTCTTTCTTTTTCCAAACGTCTTTTTAGAAAATTTAGCGTACAAAAGAAATTAATGTTTTTGAAGAATTTTTTGAGGAAAAACGGGTGGCATAGCAGTTTTTTAAAATTTTCCTTAACATGTTTTTATAGCACTAATACAAAAATATAAAACTTAAAATCAGAAATGTATTTTTACTTTATCTATAGGTACGGTTATTTTAGTCGCTAAATTTAATTTTTAATGGTCTCATCTGTGAGTAATTTATAGCACGACACACATTGTTCTTATATATGAATGCTTTTAAATATAAGGTATTTTTACTGATAGTGAACAAACCTGAACACTAGTAGATCTTGTCTAAATCATATTAAACAAAAAAAAAATTTTTATAAAAAGTATACAATATAAACATCTTTTGATACGATATGATAGGTCAAGAGATTATATCTATAACCATACAATTCTCACATATTTGGCAAGTCTTAAAAAGTAATGTGTACGATTTTTTTGGGGTATATTTTTCATATTATTATCATCTTAATGAAGTAAAATGATAGCTCCATATCTACATGTTACATAGTTCTACTAAGATGAAGATATGGCTAGATCAGAGTGGTGACAATTAAATTATGACTAGATCATGAATTATTACGTTACATATAAGCAGTTAATGTTTCCTAAAATAACCTAATATTATATTTTGAACTAATATAGCTTTTTCACTATATATATGTACAATTTCAAAACCTGGGAGTAGATATAACTTTCATACCTGTTTGGCTTTGAGCGTGAACAAGAACAACGAGAGCTAGAAATACGTATGCATAGAGGAAATGTTTTAACATCTCCATCATATCTAATTAATTTGATTATCAGTTTCTCCTTTTTTACCCCCCTAAAAAGGTTGGTGGAGAATTATGTGTCCTTTCATATAGGCAATGACCAATGCATGTCAAGTGTGAAACTGATCTGAAAAGCAATCATCAATAAAATGATAAAAATATTAGTGGTTTTGTCATGATTAGCTGTGAAGTACTTTCTATACATGGCTTAAATTACTGATGATATAATATACGAATATATCCACTTGTGTTTTTTCAATTCATTATTACATATATATAATCCAACTCCAAAATGCATCACCATATCTGTCAGCAAGCAAAGAGTCAAATATGTGACCCAGTCACCATCAAATTGACTAAACATAATTAGCAGAATACGAACAAATTAGGAAAGAAAGAAAAGGATTAATATCCAGGTGAAAAATGTGATTAGCTCTCTACCAATAAAAAGGCAAATCGTGACAACCATTTGATGATCAAGTTATTTGACTTGAGGAATCGAACGTGAAGAAATATTAAAGAATAAAAATCATTTATAATAGCAAGTACAAATTAGGTACCCTTTGGATTTAGCTCATGTTACAATTTGGTATACATATCTAGTACGGCAGTCCCTATTCATCGCATATACTAATCATGATGAACAAAATATATATATATATATATATATTAGTTGCTTCCGATAATATTGAGTAACATATATCGTAACGAGTTGGATTTTCTTGATTTTACATATATATATATATATTGATAATTCCAGTAGGCTGGTAATTGAGACGAGAGAATTTATTAATTGCATCTCCATAGCTATAATTATAAAGTATTAATCAATTCTATGCTTAATAATCATATAAAAAAATTAGCTGTACTTACAGATGTACTTTTATCATCCATTCAATTATTGATCACTTGTCCACTTGGCTTTTGTTTTACTTAATATTGGGTGCAATTCAGCACTATAAAAGATTTCATTAAGCATGTAGCTGACTTGCTATACTTCTTATAGGGGGAGTTTGGCAACCGGTTCAACTCAAACTTATTTTAAACTTTTTTTTGTTTTTTTCTTCAAAAATTTTTGTCTTTTTCCCAAAAAGTTTTTTATCTTTTCTGAAAATTCAAAAAAATTTACTATTACAATTAAAATATTTCAACTCAAACTAACATACCAAACACCCCATAATAAATATAGACAAATTCCATGGATCTACCAATAGAGTCTTCTGCACATGAAAAGAATCATATAGTTTGTCATTTGAATCGGCAAATGGGTCTGAACCCACTTTTTATTTTTTATTTTTTATTTTTTTTCGTTTAAATTTTATGTTCAAACCCATAAAAGAAATGCTAACTTATTTTATAGCGATAGACAAAAGGCGACCAACACAAACCTGCAGCATGTTTTTATTGTTGTTATGCTCGTGCAAGTGACATATATATGTCCAGGGTCACCAATTGACTACTTAGTATTCTGTTTGTTTCATGAGTTTGAATCACAATCTTTTTTTTTTTTTTTTTTTTTTTTGAGTTTGCTTCACAAAATTTGAATTTAAACCTAGAATTTCCGTTCAAACCAATAAACCAAACACCACATTATACTCTTGCCAACATGTATCAATGGAGGTATTCGGCTTGTCCATTTGCCTGTTAATAAACGCGACAAATGTAGATATAGCAGGAAGATCGTAACATGTATAGAGTAGAGATATTAAAAAAGCAGCGTGCTAAGAGATGAATCTTGACAATAGAAAAGAGAGGCAAAATATCGCATAACAAAAAAGCACAAATTACTCTCTAAGCACGAGTATTAACAATACTCGACAATGGAATGACAAAGCACATAAATTAAAACATATAGATCTATATATATATATATATATATATATATTGTGGACACTTGCAATTCTATCTTGGCATAGGATTGAGACTGGTATTCAGATTGACAGCATTGAAGATTGAATCTTTTCTCTGGCTTCCATCCTTTTTCGAAGCTATCTCCGACGCCAAACATTCGTTCAATTCGATCACTACTTGATTCATTCCTGGCCTTTCTGAGGACTTCTGGTGTACACAAGCGATTGCGATTTCCACAGCTTTCCATGCAGAACTGCTTTTGAAGTCTCCCCGTAACCTCGGATCAACAATATTCTTAATCTCTCCATTTTCAAGCATGGATGCAACCCATTGAGATATGTGGGAGTTCTCTTGATAGTTAATTTTCACAATGGCGGGTTGGCCCGTGATGATCTGTAGTAGAACAACTCCAAAACTGTAAACGTCACTCTTCTCGTTCAACCGGTTTGTTTGAAAGTACCTATATACACATGACACAAAAATATTGAACATCAATTAAGTAAAGGCATAACAAATTAGTTGATACTATTTAGTCCGTTAATTGCTGAGATCTATATTGTTTATTTCAATTTCTTGAAAAGGTTGGACACTGATGGAAAGAGCTTTTATATATATTGCTGTGGTCCTCCTGGAAGGACCATACTTCCATCGTACCGTATAAAAGTGAAAAACGTAACATAAAATACGCACGTTAGATGTTAAATTTCTTGATGTTCCGCCTTTTTAAAGTTTGTGTTAAGTTAAATAGCTGTCATGTTATCCTTTTAACTTCTATATATATGTTACGGTCAGAGTACGGTCCTCTCCAAAGTGAGGATCATAGCAAAACTCTATATATATATGCACATATGCACTTACTCAGGGTCAAGATAGCCCACGGTTCCAGCCACAACAGTTGATATGTGAGTTCCACCTTCTACAAAAGCTTTTGAGAGCCCAAAATCAGCAATTTTGGCTTGGAACTTTTCATTGAGTAGGATGTTTGCAGGTTTCACATCCCTGTGGACTATTGGTGGCTTACAACCGTGGTGCAAATACTCCAACCCTGCATTTGATCGATTTGTAGTAATAGTTTAGTTTCAACCGAAAAGATATTGATGTACATATATATATGTATGTATATATAATAACAAATTTACGTACACAAACTAAATTATACCTTGAGCTGCATCCACGGATATTCTCAGTCTGTCCTCCCAACTCAAAGTGAATTCATTTTTATCTGTCATAATCAGGATTACAAGAATTAACTATTCGTTGTGTAAAAACATCAAGTCAATAACGAACAAGCTTGCTTTTAGTTCGTCAGTTGAAGATTAAAATTTTAAGTTGAAGTTGACTGATTTTTCAAAAATTAGTTATAAATTTTGTTGACTTTTCAGAAAAAGACAAAAACTGAAATAAAAAAGTAGAGTTTAGTTAGAGTTAAACTGAAACGTCAAATGAAGGCTAAGGCTAATAATAAAGTTTCTGTGATAAACTCTCAAATTAAAAGCCACAAAATAAACCTGAGAGATGTCTTCCTAAGTTTCCGTTTGCCATGTACTCGTAGATTAGCCCCATGTAGTTGTCTTCAATGCAGTATCCGATAAGGCTAGTCAAGTTTCTGTGGTGAACTCTCATAAGAAGTTTTACCTGCAAATTATAAACCACTTTAAATCAGAAACATAGAAAAAAAAAATCCATATGAGAAACTGCAATGCATGATAATCCGACAAGATTGATCGCACCTCGGCTAGAAACTCTTTATCGCCCTGGGTCGACGATGCAGAGAGCATCTTAACTGCCACTTGAGTGTCATTTAAGTAGCCATGGTAAACAGATCCAAATCCTCCTTTGCCAATGACTTTCTCGAAGTTGTTGGTAATATTCAAAATCTCGGCATAACTAAATTGATGATTTTTCGGCTCTAGTTCTGACCCAATTTGGTTCTTAGATTTGCGTTTCCTTTCCTTCCCCTCTGTTCAACATCGTCACATTAAGCTCAATAATCGACCACGTTCACAACATATCAACTTAACCATTAAAAATGAATAATTTGTATGGTTACCCCTAAACGTCTCGAATTTAACAATTTAGTCCTCTAAAATTTTTTTTCTTGACAATCAACCCCTAGACTTATAATTTAACGAACGTGAGAAAAAGAAATGATGGTGCCAAAATTTATAAGTTTATTAGAGGTTGATTGTCAGGGAAAAAAAATGCTTAGAGGCTAAATTGCTAAATTTGAAAAGTTCGGGAGTGTTTGTACAAAAAGATCTTAAATCATTATGCATATGTGCCTATATACATATATATATATATATACCTGGTTTTCTTCTTTTCACCAATCCCCAACCAATACCCAATGCCATTAAGAGGACAAACACTGTGGCAGCTGATGCTACAATAGGGGCTGTGTATTTATGCTTCTTCTTGATCTTATTATGGCATGAAAGTGATGAACAGAGATCTGGGTTTCCCTCAACACTAACACAAAATAGAGTTCATAATAAAAGTCTTTGTTACGAAATTAGAAACGAATAGGCAACAAGAAAATAAAAAAAAACAAGAACACATAGATTTACGTAGAAAACCTAAACGGAAAAACCACGAGCAAAAAAAAAAAAAGAAAATCCACTAAATCAAATATCAGTACAAGAGGAGCAACTATAACAAAAGACAAAACTAGTTTATCCAAACTTTTAACGGTCATAAACTAGTTTATCCACATTATAGATTTACTCCATTAAAAAAAAAAAAAAAAACAAAACAAAACAAAACAAAGCAAAAGGGAAAGAAAAGAAAAAAGACAAGAAACTAGCTAGAGAAGATAAAAGACCTGAGTAGTAGCGAGCCAGTATTGGATCTTTCAATGAGGTCAACTGGAACTGAACCGGTGAGATTGTTTCCTCGCAAGTCTCTGAAAATCATCGAAAAATAGTTTTTTAAAAAAATTAATGGAAAAATATGGGAAATAAATGATAATATTAGTCATGGAGCAATATGACTTACAGAACTTTTAAGAATTGTAGTTTGGACAGGAAGTCAGGCACTGATCCAGTTAAGCTGTTGTTTGAAACGTCTCTGAAATAAGAAGTTCTCTTGAAATGTCAGGCAATATATGTTACAAGCACCAATCGACGAAACGATGAGATTTTCATTTACGGGCTTACAAGAACTGCAGCAAAGTAAGATCGGATATGTAAGAAGTAAGGTCCCCAGTCAATCCACTTGAAGATAAGTTCCTGTGATTCAATTTTAGTAGAAAAAGAATGAAGGGTTAGTTCTGGCACGTTGAATAATATATAGCTCGCTAGGTTTACATTTATAAGTTGTAAGCTAACCATAAGAGAGCAAAAATTGTAACTATGGATTATAATAAGATAAACTGGCGGAACCTATTGATTTCAGAAAGAAAATGAAATAAAAAAATAATCGAAAAAAAAAAAAATTTGTGTAGAAAATTATTTTGAAGGAAGGACTCCAAGTGGAATGAGATATTTAAAACAAGAAAATAGTAAGATTTTCTTAACGACTGCTCCTTTGCGGTATTTTGTTTTAATTTTAGTTTTATAGGCTTGTGAAAACTTTCTTTCTTTTTCTCAATATATCTATATTTTCCTAATTAAAAAAAAAATCCTAAAGCTGAGACTTACAGGGATATGATTCTAGCTGGGTCTGAACCATTAAAAGTGCAATTAAGACTTTCCCACATGTAAGTTTTCGGAGCACATGGATCCCCTTGCCAGTTTTTCTTCACTCCATACCTTGACTTGATGTTCCTCATAGCATCAACTAATCAATGTGTTTAAAAACAAAACCGAATTAACGAAAAGGGTTAGTTAACACTACAACAAGATATCAATTGCATTAAAACTCGAGATTGTTAGAAGTTAAATTTGTCTCATATTGCCAAGTTACTGAGCTATTATTGTCTCTAGTGAATATCGATATACCTTCGTGTTGATCCGTTGGTGATTCTGGGAAATTCAGAGCACTATAAAACTCTACGGCATTAAGGATAGGTTGGCGAGTGGACGTGTCGGTCTGATAGAGTTCATAAGTGATTGTGTCCCCTCTCACAGGATAATTACTATACACAGTCGTTGTATACAAATACGCAGGAGAAATTGTAGGTTCTTTCGTCCATAATTCACCATTTTCATAGATCTGGAATTCTCTGGACTCGTTGGCTTTGAGCTTTTCGACTTCAGCAAAGTGCATGTACGCATAATAATCGGCAGTTGGATAATCGGGTTTAATGAAGAACCTGAAGGAAGGACTCGTGGCGTTCTCTGGTGCCATGGCCGTGGCCATGACACTAGGTGGAGGCTGGAAAGTTTGCTTAGCAATATTGGCATCTATGGTAAGTGATGTACTTAGCTGTTTGCGGCCGGGGAAGTTAAAGGGCGCCCAGATACGATCGTAAACATCATCTTTGTACCTAGATATAAGAGACAACATGATATAAATTGGATACGGGGAAAAAAAAAATAGTTAGTATAAGAATCAAACAAATACAAATCTAACAAATATAAAGAAATATATTCACTGCAAAAGGTAAATTTTCAGCAGGATTCCTTAAGTAACAAAATATCTTTGTCTAATTTACCAAAAAAAAAAAAAAAAAAAAAACTTTGTTCTAAAAAAGCGATGTGTCATGGTGGATTCAACTTTGTCTCTGTTTCATGATCTCTCTAAAACTTCAATTAGGAATTTCATTTTAACTAAAATATATCATATAATTTAAAGATTATGTTAGTTAGATAAATGACATGATATTAGTGTTAGAAAAATGCAAAAGGGAATACAAATAAGGGGACATATGAGCCAGATCCAACAGCAGTATGTACCTTATGGATTTGTTGGATTTTGAACCAATATCAAAGCGTCGGAATAGAATTGCCGCTTGAACCGGGGGGTAAGTAGAATTCAGGAGAGGTCTAAGCTCCAAAGCTGAAATAAAAGGTGTTCCATAGCCAGTATTAACCAGACACACAAATATATAATCCGCAGGTGGAATATGTATGATTTCCATGGTCGTGATTGTGGATTCATTCTCCAATTTCACAAAACCCCATTTATTTGCTCCGAGGTACAGATCAAATGCCGGTACCGTGACTTTGCCGTCGTAATTTCCATACATGAATCTCGCTCTGATCAAGTATTTGGTACCTTTGCCTTGTGAAGGCTTTAGAGTGTAGCAGTTTTTGTCTCCCTCGGGAAAACTTCTCAGGTTCCAAAATTGTTTCTCCAAGGTATCGGTATTGTATTCGAGAGATATTGTTTTGCTCACACCATTTTCTGTGAAACCGGAATCGGAGACGTAGTTTAAGCCTGTAGTCTGGTCGGTATAACTTGAGTTTTCTGGCGTCCCACAGTCTATGCTAATGAAGCCTGAGAGAGACAGCCAGAAGAGTATTTACACTTTTTGTCCAAGAGGATACTCACCTCATGAAAACATGTCAAAATACTACAAATTTTTAGAAAAATGAGGGTACACAGATAAAAGTCTTTTTGAGATTAGTTCTTTTTTTTTTTTTTTTTTTTTTTTTTTTTTTTCCTTTAAGTGAAAACAGGTTGCATAGCTGCATGTTGCAATAGCACTTATACATTGGGGAATTCTACAATGGGTAAAGTGATTTTACCCCAATTGATGGTGTAAAAAATTTTGAACGTAGATCAACTTTCAACGGTTTAGATTAAAAAGATACACCAATAAATCATAAATCATACCCCACCTAATTATTCCTTGATTAAACATTTCAAAAAAAATTAAATAAATAAATAACGCACTCCGGAGGCCACCCCTCCCCCCATCGGCTTTGCCTAGATCTGCACGTCCCAACCCAAATCCACATCTCGTCTCATCCGGCCGACCAAGCCCTGCATCTCGCTCCACCGCCCAAACCTCACGTCGCCAATTCTCACACCCTCCTCTCCTCCTTCGAAACACTGGCGACGAAGGCCATGGAGAATCGCAACAACTTTGTGCTGGGCTTGCCTTCTCCGTCACGACAGTCCAAAGATCGCAATCGCGATCTCAATCGACCAAGACCAAAAAACCTTACCCCATTGTAAAAATCCCCATATATATATATATATATGCAAAACTTATAATAGAAATTTATTGTTATTTTAGCTGTTAGACTTAATTTTTAATGGCTTGATTTATAAGTAATTTACAGCGTGACATGTATTGTTTTTACATATGAGAATTTTTTTAATGTAAGATATTTTGACTATGATATATAATTCTAATAAGTAGTAGATATGGTCAAAATTATATTAAATAAAAACTTAAAAAAAAAAAGTATACAAATTACGCATTTTTGATAATTTATGATAGTTGAAGACAAAGTTCTATTGGGTAAGGCATTTTTTCATATTGTACTCTATGTATTTGGTAAGTTTTAAAAAGTAATGTACACAATTTTTTGATGTATTTTTCTTCTTTTTTTTTTTTTTTTAAATTTACGCTCAATGAGATAAAAAGCTGGCTCCATCTTCAACGTGCTACACAACCTAAAAAAAGGTGATACATAGTTCTACCAAGATAAAGATATGGCTATAGTGGTGGTAATGAAAGTATGACTAGCTTGATTGTGAATTTTTAAGTTGCATATACGCAATTCATGTTTCCTAAGAAACTGATATATATATATATATATATATATATATTCTGTTGTACTACATATGCTTTAAATTTGCACTATATTTATATACGTATATATATATATATATAATTTCTGAACCAGGGAGTATGTAACTTTCATACCTGATTGACTTTGCGCATGAACAAGAACAACGAGGGCTAGAAATACGTATGCATAGAGGAAATGTTTTAACATCTCCATCAGATCTAATTTGATGTTCAGTTTCTCCTTTTTTTTTCCCATAAGAAGGTGAGGGAGAGAATATGTCCTTTTATATATGCAAATGACCAATGCATGTGAAGTTTACTTGAGCTGAAAAAGTCAAATCATCAATAAAATGATTAAATTATTAATGAATTTGTCATGATTAGCTGTGAAGTACAGTTTCCATATAGCTTAAATCACTGATGATATTCTATATATATATATATATATATCCACTTGTGTTTTTTCAATTTATCATTATATATAATTCAACTCCTAAATGCATCATTCACCTAACAAAAAAAAAAAAAAAAAAAAACAACAACAACAACAACGACAACTCCAAAATGCATCACCATGATCTGTCAGCAAGCAAATTGAGAGTCAAATATGTGACCCAGTCACCATCAAATATTGACTAATCATAATTAGCAGAATAGGAACAAATTAGGAAAGAAAGAAAAGGATTAATAACCAGGCAAAAAATTGGATTAGCTCTCTACCAATAAAGAGGCAAATCGTGACACCCATTTCATGATCAAATTTGACTTGGGGAATAATGGAACAGGGAGAAATTATTAAAGAACTAAAAGCATTTATAGTAGCAAGTACAAATTAAGTCGTCCCTTTGGATTTGGCTCATGTTACAATTATAACATATATATATATATATATATATATAGCTCTGTACTCCCTATCCATCCCTATCTAGATCATGTTTCGTAATTAGTTTAATTTAATTAGCTAATCATTGCAGTTGACTTGCTAAATTCTACATGTACGTTAATAATCATCACATGTACTAGTCAAGTTGAAGGAAAGAAGTTCATATATATATATATATATATATATTTCTGTACCCTTGAGATGAAATTCAACGACTAAAATGCTTTGAAGAGTACCGAAGTGGGCAAGAAACCTTTTGCCTTCGAGGAACCGTTTAATCTATATTACTTGAAGGCAAGAAACGACTTTTCGTTTCGTTTTGGATCACGTTCTGTTGATTGCTCGTGGGCCTGATTGTTACAGTTAAGGGCCAGTTAGGTAAGTTGTAGCCAATGCTTACTCCTGCTGGTGGTCGATTAAAAAAAGTTCAAAATACAACAAAAAGTCTACAATATGGTAGTAAAAATTAATTTTATCAGAATAATAACTATACAATTTAGTATAAGTTGGAAAAAAAAAAAGATGTTATTTTTTAAAATTTATGAAAATCTGTTGTACTTAAATTAGTAAACACACAAAATACAGCGTATTTTGTCAAACTTGATGCCAGTAAATTGCAGTCGGAAAGTGTTTGGAAGAAAATGCATATTTACATTTGTTGGATGTATAATTTAGCAAAATTAAAATATAAAACAGATTAATAAAGGATTTACTTGAGAATATTAAATTTACCTAGCGAATTTAATAATACCTAATTTACTAATGTTTACCAATTTAGCTATTTTATTTACAATATTTTTAGAACTTAGAAATTTTGCCTCAAATTTGTTTTGTTTTGTTTTTTTTTTTTAATTGAATTTTAAAGGACTCTCATCGTGATGAATTTGTTATAACCAGAGGCAAGGAGACCGAAGAGAAGATCACATGCACAATTTGAAGCTCCTGATGGAGATCGCGAAGTGATGAATAAGACATTTTCTTTAATGACGGAGCTTGGAATCTCAGTCCCGTATGAGCTATGATGAAACTCACGAATCGTTATCTCCCTCCTGATATATGACAATAATGGCGATGGAATCTATAGCAACAATGACTACGATATCTAAGACTTTGAGCAATGACAAAGTGAGTGGCTTATGATGTGAGCGACGATGAAGTGAGCGGCGGCGGCGGTGGCAACGACGGCTTGGCGTGGAAGCTACGAGGATGGGGATGAGGTAGATATTGAGGGCGCTCTTGGGATTTTCGAAATATGTAAACATATTATGCTATTTTCTTCTAATCATAGCAATAATATGCTATCGTTTTCGTAGTACCCCTAGACTATGTGATTCCCCTCTTTCTCCCTATTTCAATTCTCCTCTTCTAAACATATCGTAACGTGAGCCTCAATAAATTTCCCTTCTCATTTTTTACACTAAAACATAGGAGAGTGAATAAATATCACATCAATGTCGTCTCTGTTATTTCGGATGATTTGGATCTTTCTTTGGAAGGTCCGATTCTGGAAAATGTTAAATAGTTACTTGCTCGGTTGCGGTATCCAGGTATTTATCACATTCGTCGCAGTGCCAATCATATAGCTCATCTTTTAGTTAGATTTGGGTTCAATTCTAATTGAATCAATGTGTGAATTTGTGAAACTCCTATTATAGTCTTTAATACTGTTTCTTTAGATGCTCTTGCTTAATAAACAGCTCTTATTCAAAAAAAAAAAAAAAAGTTCACATAATGCCCATTTACGAACCCTATTGCTTTTCAGGTTACTAAATATATTTATTACACAGCTCAAGGGTACTTTTTTATTTGCATTTTTTTTTTGGGGGGAAACTATTCATAATAATATTACACCACTAGCTAATTA
Organism: Ficus microcarpa; assembly: GCA_025413485.1. Lineage (NCBI taxonomy): Eukaryota > Viridiplantae > Streptophyta > Magnoliopsida > Rosales > Moraceae > Ficus > Ficus microcarpa. Next base: position 19,170,368 of record CM046379.1, on the reverse strand, counting down.
GTATTGATATCAATTATATTTATAACTTATTATACTCATAGCAAAAAGATGCTCTGATTCAGTTAGATGTTTTATTTTATCTTCTTTTTTTTTTTTTCTTCAATAGTTTCTCATTACACAGTGATGATTATTTTTTCTTCACATTAATTTTGAAAATGTTTTGATGAAAATTCGACTCATGTTATGATTATTTTACTGAAATGTTATACTTCTAAAGATTTATGTTATATTATCGTACAAGAAAATAGAAATGCAAATATTTCATTTCGAAGAATAAATGACTTTTTTTTTGAAATTACAGTTTTAACCTCCAATAGCTCACTTATTTATTGCTTTACCAGGTCATCCATGCACTTTTACCTACTATGATAGGTTTTAAAAGATTTTATATGTAATAAGATACCATCAACACTTCACAAGTGGATAACATTATAATAATTGACTAAAACTTTATTGATAATAAACACCAGTGAAAGACCTGAAAGACATTAGCTAGTGCTTATATTATATATATATATATATATATATACACACACACACATATATATATAGAGAGAGAGAGAGAGCGGGGGGGTATGTCTACCATGTAAACTGGATGACCCTCCTTCAAAATAAAGCTGAGTTGTTGAGATGAATTAGGATGGACAAGATATTTTGAAGGGCAAGGAAATGGAAAGAAAATTGTCTATTTATAGGAACCGGTTTATCTCTTTCATTTATTTAAATGCACAAAAGTTAAAAACGACTCTTCATTTTGGGTTTAGAGAGAAGGAGAGTCCATTTAAATTGTAAAAAAGCACCAGGCACACAAAGCTAGTGCGATGGACAGTAACAATTCACATACATCAACTTAGCTTATAGAATTTACTTATTTTTAACTGTTTCTACACTCTTTTTTGTTATATCAGAGTTTTTAGATTACTTTATTCCTTTAAGCAGGAGCTTTTATAACTTTAATATAACAAATTTGAAATTTAACCTCATAAATACGAGTTTAAACAAGAGATAAAACCCATAAATCCTTATATCTCAGTTATTAATTTTGATAATAATTGCTAATTAAAATAGGATTACAAATCTTAACAATAGTAGATAATAAAAGGATTAAATGCTAAAACTCTCCTTTAACTGTACCCCTTATACTACTTTATCAGATAAATTTTGAAACGTAACATCTATTAGTTTGGAAAAATGAACGGTTAACAAAAATAGGCTTTTATTAGAATTTTTAACGAAAATGACCATGTTGTAGATTTGGCTGTAGCTCGTGTAGTTGTGCTTTATGTTTTGTCTTATGATAATTATCTGTGTAATAATGTTGTTTATGTGCATATTTATTGTTGGTTTTTTTTTTTTTCTCCCTTCATAATTTAGTTGTTGGGTGACAATCAAGTTTAAAAAAGTCCCAATGGAAAAGAAATAAAAATGTTAGAGCACTTTATAATTTTCTCCGGCCTTAGGAGGGTAATGAATGTGATTTGAAAAATGCCTACGTGACTCAAAACGAAAAATATGATTATATGTTATGCTCGTTCTAACATAACGTTACTTTCTCATAGTTTTATGTTACGATATCGTCTAGGATAATAGGACAATGAACATTCACATTCAAGAATTTGGGAAATAAACTGCTAAAATTACAATTGCAACCCTCGACGGTATCATAAATTATTATTTTGCCCAGTCATTCCGTATGCTATACCTACTACAGCCAGCTCAAAAGACAATTACATATATGTTAATATACTTTCAAACATTGACAGGTGAGACCCATTAGCATAATTGAGTATGCAATTTGACAACAAAATCATAGCAGGTGGGGTGAAGAACTATCCTTCTAGAGACTTTAGCCACTGCATATATATATATATATGGTCTGTTTGGTAACTAAGTTTGAACTGAAAAAGTACAGTTTGATTTGAAAATTTTTGTTGATTTTTCAGAAAAGATAAAAACTTTTTCAAAAAAAAAACTGATATGAAAAAGTACAGTTTGAGTTCAATTATCAAACGAGACCATATATTTATATTAGCTGCTTGAGATTCATATATCATAGCGAGTTGGATTTGGTCATAGTCCAGTAAATCGACAAGAAGATAGAAATAATAATAATGATAATGATAATGATAATGATAATAACAATAATAATGCAATATTTTTCAACAGTTTTAGAAATGAAGATGATTACATGATGCATGGTGGTTAGTACGAATAATTTCTGTATACGTTTTTAAATCAATCAGTGTACAACTTGTTTGATTTTTTCTATATATATGGACTTAAAATTGAATAATAAAACCGTCGAAAACTTTATCGTGGACCGAAATGCCACATTTACTAGAGCTCTTTTTTTTTTTTTTTTTTTGGCCTCTCTCTCCCTCTCTCTATATGAAGAGAGAGAGAGAGAGAGAGAAGAAAAGCAATTGCTTCATATAGTATTGCTTTCGATTCTCACACACGAATTTGCCGCCATAATCTACAATTACAAAGAGGAAAGAGAGAGAGGGGAAAAAAAGATGCAGAGAAAACTTATTATTAAAATAAACTAGCAGAGAGGGATTTTTATAGTTAACCTTACAAACAAATGCTAAAAATACCAATTTATCCTTGCTAATAAAGAAAATAAATAATCCTAATCCAAAATATATAGAACTCTAACCAAAAAAAAAAAAAAAAAAAAAAAAATCAATAGAATGGCAAATGTGGATGAGGCTCTTCCAAGGAGAAACTAATTATTGACTAGAATTGGTCGTTGAACTAATTACTTGGTACTTTCAGTGAACGACAATTTTAACAATGTCTGTCTTCATTATTCTATGGCGATAAATTTAGTTGTCATTTTCTTCTCCCATTTTCTGTGTCTTTATTTTAGATTAGTTACTATTGATTATTTGGTCAATATTCTACAAATTAAACCTTCAAATTTTCTATTATTTTAAACCAATTGCCGTGAAGTAGATGATGGATAATGCTTTCAGACGTTGCAATCGGTACGGACAGAGACAAGCTATGGATGACGAAACTCAGTCATTCCGGGCTGATCAATCGAACAGGGTTTAGGCGGGTGAGGCTGAAGAAAATCCATGCCTGAGATTATCAGATCAATAAAAAACAGATCAACAAGCTAAAATAACTCATCGACATCGAAAAGATTTCACAAGAATAATCTTGGGTATTATATTTCTTCGCCAATAAATCTTACACCGCTACATACAGCATGATTATCCGTATTGAGTTTCATGAATGAGTTTTGAGAAAAGAAAAACCACAGATCTACGAGAAAGTCTGTAACATGGAATGGAGGGAAGATGATTCCTATGAATCTGAAGTGTGTCAAACTATTGACGCTTTAGCTTGGATCTTTCTAAACCGGGCAGGTCTTGGCAAGGTAATCACACCCTTCATAGACTTCCAACCCAGGTTGGTCCAGCTCATCTTCTTTAAAGCAAGCGCATCGCTTGCTCATTTTCCCAGTCAAAGCGATTTCTACGGGCCTCTGAACTAATCTCGGGTAGCCAACATCACACCAGACCTAACAAAAAAAAAAAAAAACAAAACAAAACAAAACAAAAGGAAAAACCTTGTGAGAACCGATGTTACCAAAGTGCAACTCGATCAACAGTGGAAACGCTTACAAAACCTCTGCGGGTGGTTGACTCATAATTTTGAGAACATTTTCAACGTTTTCTATGACAAGGCAGACACATAAATGTCAAACTAGTACTATGATTTTATTTTCTTCCTTAAAAATTAATGCAAACACATACCTCCCCGCCCTCGTTTTGACTCCACCTAGAATTGCAGCTTGGTAGTTTAGATTCTTCATTTTTCTGTTTCTCCAAAAGCTGTGTCCCTCTTGCTGCCTTTGCTTCGGCTCCTTTCAAATATTTTGTGGGATTTCCTTGGCTATCATAGTAACGACCCACTAGCTTGCCAACAAATCTACCAATTAGGAGTTCAGCATACTAATCATCAAACACTGTAGTCACTCAAAGAAAATTTCAAATATGCACTCGGCAAAGTGGAAAATTTCAAAAGAAAGGAGACTACTACTCACGTGTAACTTCTAAAGTAGAAATCCCGCCATTCAACAATGCTCTTAACCTGCACAAGAGAGAGAGAGAGAGAGAGAGTAAATTAGCACCGAATGTTTCCCAAACAACCAACAGCATGATTAGGTTCAGGGTGGCAAAATGTAAATCACGAGGAAGCATGAAACAAGGCACTCCTTGTAACCGGTTGCAAGTCAAAACAGTTATAACTAGTCAACAGTGACTTGGTTGTGCAGAACTTGGCATGTAGTAATGATTAAAGGTGGCTGCCATCGCTATAGAAGGAGAAAATATGTGCCGCACGCAATCTTTATTAGCATTCGGCAAGGCAAGACATGCAAAGAAAAGAGGAGTTGCTGACTACTTGAGACAAATCATTGCATAGGACATTTAAGGCCAAAAGTGGAAGCACAATTCAATGTTTTGAGTGATGGCACGCAGCCACAATTCATATAACCTGTCAAGGATCCTTTCTGTCTTATACTCCTTTTCTTTTTTACGCTTTCCTTTTTTCTCTTTTGGATAGGATGGTAGGGGAAGCGGGGTAACAGGAGCACTCAAGTCTCAACTTATGTGACTTTTCCAATGAAAAATGTGGAAGGGAAAAGGGGAAAAGAGAAAACAAATTAAGAAGCAGGGGAAAAATCTATACCTCGGTGCTGGAAAGACCACGTAATGAGTCCGTGAGTCCATCTCCTGCATTAGGAACAAAGAACATAATTAATGCTACTAAGAAAAAATTATTTCCAAATTGAAGGTGAAAGACTTTGTTCAGATTCTCTGATTTCCAAAGGAATATTAGTCTCGATAAATGGTAATCAGAGAAAGACAAGGAAGTTCAATGATAAACAAAAGATCATTTCCAACTTTCAGTTTCATCGAACATATATAGGACTGTATGAATGTTATAGACATCAAGACTTGCGCCCTTAGGCATAAAAGGCGGTCGTAACTAACAACTAACAAGTTCTACCAACTAGCCTAACTAGCAAAGTCTCACAACATGATATCCCAATGATGGTAATTATGAAGTTCCAGAGGCAATGCCCAACCCATTATCTTACCCAACAAGCTAGTGATCGAACAATCTCCCATCTATAAGCCTGAAGAGTGTTTTATACTCCCAGCTTAATGAAAGATCGGAAATCAAAGAAGGAAAAAAACCTGTAAGACCTTGTTTTCATAATGAAAGTCATATTCTGCAAAAGCTTCTGGAAAATAATGACTCTTTACAATATTGCCAGGAGCCTTGAGGCGGCTTAAGCTTTTTAATTTCTGTACAACCTGACAACTTTAAACTACTATAACTACAGAGATAAGCATGTTGAACACAAAGACTTAAGAGATTTAGTTGACAAAATACATTCGCAAACATCAAACTTTGAGTCTAGTTACAATTTAATAAGAAATATAATGACTGCTGTTGTTACCTGTAAAGTTTCCTGAAACAAATGCACGGGAAGCATCTCTAGATTATATCCAAAGAAGAAAACAATAGTCAGTGTACGAGTCTATCGAACAACAAAGCACAAAAGTGCATAATCCATAATGTTGGTGAAATACGAACTATACTGATAAATTTAGAGTTGTTCATAAGAACCAGTCACTGACATATGGATTAATACTTTAACAACGAGTTTAGTATACACGTTAAGGACGCATGTTTTGCAGGAAAAAGAATTGAGATCTTAAACCATGTAGAGCAAACTAGTAGCAAAACATAGGGAGGGAGTTAAGTAGAGCTAACCTTCCAGCAAAATGATTGTAACCGCCTCCCTTGCCATAATGAGATTTCCCTTTCCTTACATCAAAGACAGACCTGATTCAACAAAATCTGAGCCACTTCATAAAATGTACCAAGACAAATTGCTGGTTGTCGATTTTCCAACTCATTATCTGCTTTGAACTTCCGGTTTATATTTCTCGCATAAAAGGGTATTTCACACATTTTCCCCTGAACTTTTCACGATTGGCAAGTCACCCGCTAAATTTTTAATTTTGGAAAATGATCTCAGAACTGAACAAATTGTTGCAGATTGCACCCAGAAACGATGACAATTGTCAAAATTTGAACGTAAAACACCCTTGTACATGCGAACTGAGCTTGTTCGAAGGAAGAGACTTAAATTTCATATGACAACCAAAGCGCATCATGTCACGTGCAGAAGGGCGTTTTCTTTCAAATTTTAAGATCGCCCATCAATAAGGGGACACTCTACAACATTAAAATTAAATTCAGGGGGTAATGGAAATCTGCCTAAGTTAAAAAGAATTCAGGGAGCAACTTGCCAATTCAATCAAATTTCGGGGAAAAAGCGCACAGAAAATCAATCAAAAGCATCAGCCTACACATAGACAAACTCACAAAGAGAGAGAGAGAGAGAGAGAGTACCCAAGAATTCCTAAAAGGATTGGCAGGCCCTCGTCAGTCCCATTGTACAAAGCAAGTTCTTCAACACTGAACAATCTCTACCAAATGCAACCAACATTAGCTACTTTATATTCAATCAACATAAACCTTCATTTTTTAATAAATGGGTATATTTTTATTTTACTCCATTTGATCGTCAAGATTCAGCTACCAAAAAAAAACAAAACAAAACAAAACTTTTTTTTTTTCTTTTTGATGGGTAATTATAATATTATTCCCAGAATTAACATCTGTAATGAACTCAAATGAACTTAAAGAGGAATTATAATACCAAACCCATTAAAGTAATTTTCTTTTCCTGGCTCAGAAAGCTCTTTCTTCATCAAAAAGAAGAATTTCAAAAAGGTTAAATAAAAAATAATTATTATTATAGAACTGAAAAGGGAAGAGAGAGAGAGAGAGAGTTTTCTGACCTGTTGAGGAAAGGGTTTAAGGTAAAATGTGAGGAGGAAAGCGAAAACAGTAACAATAACTGCAATCAGTACGGAACAAGGCGTTGCGAACCTCATTTACTCCACTTCCACTCTCTGCCTTTGCATCTGCCAGAAGCAAAGTCAGAGACTTCAAACGAGGTTTCTTATAATTCGCACCCTTCTTCGTCTTCTCCTTGTTTATTTATTTATTTCTTTAAGATTAAGAGGAAAAAAAAAAAAAAAATTTGTTGACTGTCAACACCTTTCTTCGCTCCATGCATTTGTGAATGTCAATTGTTGCAAAAGAAAATCGTAAAAATGTAAATTTAAGATTTTTATTTTATCTTATTTTTTGGTGTTCTAATGTTATTTCATTTATAAAAATAAACTTTTCCCTAAAAAATAGTATATTTTAATTGAGGAATTTAGAGGTAAATAGCTTTTTTTAAAGAAATTTTTAACAAATGGTGAAAGTTTTTTAAATATAGTTAAAAGCCCTTTTTTTTTTTTATGGTCAATCAATTTTTTTTTATATGGTCAATAAATGATTGATCACATGGTAATATTGATTTGGTGAATCAGTAATTGATAGTAATTAATCATTGATTGATCATAACGTAAATAATTAATTCAAGTCAATTATTGATCGACCGAATATGAAAATATGACAAACGATCATTTTACTAAATAAGAAAAAAAGTTCGATCATCTGTTATATTAGGTGACCACCTAACCTACCCCATCTAATTTTCCGAATAAATAACATATTTTAAAAATATTTAAAGTAAAGATCTGTAAATAATAAATTTATAAGATAAATAGATTTTTTACTTTAATAAATTTAAGGATTAATTTTACAAATGTCCCTAGATTATGTACCTTATTTCATTTTCTCTTCTATATTTTCAAAATCGGTAATTATACCCCTTGAACCACATTAAGCCATTCATTTTTCTCCCTCTATATACTTCCATTTATAAACTTTAACAGAATTACTTACATGACATATATCAAATAATTAATCAAATATTTTTTAAAAAATAAACGCATATTAAAAATCAAATAAAAGTTTAAAACAACTAAAAATGAAATACACACACACACAAATTTCACTCCCTCGTCCTTTCCCACTCCGTCTCTCCCCCTCGAACATCCTCCAACGCACATCATTTCACGATCCAGCCCCAGCCAACCACACGCATGACCCAACCTCTGCCGCCCCTTCCCGGCACGATCCAACCTCTGCCGCCCCCTTCCAAGTGATAACTAGCCTCTGCCACCCCCTAACCCTCGCGATCTAGCCTCCGCCGCCCCTTCCCAACACAATCCAGCCTTCGGTGCCCCCCCTTCCTGCGCAATCCAGCCTTTGCTGCCAACTCTCAATGTGATTTGAGCTTTGCTGTTACCCCGATCCAACCTTTTCCACCATGGGTTCACCTTTTATGTTTTTGGGCATGGCTCTTTTTCATATTATTTATTTTACGGATAAAAGAGAGTTTAGAAAATTTTTCCTACATTTATTTTAGTTAATAATGGATATTATTTAGTAAATACTAAAACGTTAATTTTTTTTCTTTTCAAAATATGGGTTCATATTTTTAGAAAATAATTGATTACTTCTTTAATGAAAATGAATGCCACGCGTAAGTACTTTCGTTAAGTTTATGGAGAGAAGTGGTCGGAGGGGCAAAATAAGTGGTTTTATATAGTTTATGAGGTATATTAATCGGTTTTAAAAGTTCAAGATACAAAATGAAGTAGGGCATATAGTTCAAGGACATTCATAAAATTAATCCTAAATTCAATATTTATGGTGAGTTTGGTGTGATAGTTTGAGTTGAAATATTTTAGTTTAGTTTGAGTTAAAATAAGTTTAAGTTGAGTGTTTGGGAAAAAGTTTGAGTTGAAAAGTTTGAGTTGAGTTGAGTGTTTGGTAAAAAAGTTTGAGTTGAAAAGTTGGGGAAAAACAAAGGCCCTGTTTGGATGTTAAAAAATTGAGTTTACCATTTTTTTTGAGTTTCGGCCTCAGTAACTTATCTTAACTCCAACTAAATGGTACTTTTTCACTTCAATTTTTTCCCTTTACTGAAAATCTAACAAAATTTATATGCTATATAAATTTGTTGGAACCATTCGAACTTTAACAAAATTTTAAACTTAATTCAGAGTCAACACAATTTAACATTCTATTATGGGTTCCATCGAACGAAAACGTAATAATTAATATACGCTGAATTAATGTCACCAACTGATTTTTTTGTGTTTTTTGTCTTTTTATTTATGTTAACTCCAACTAAACGGGTTTGCACTTTAATTTCTGTCTTTTTTCAAGAAATCAACAAAATTTATTTTTATCCAATAACCAAAATTTATAACTACTCGGAAATTAAAATTTCCATTTATCCATTTATCCTTATTTTAATATTCTATTGTACGTTCTATCGACGTAAATTGTCAACATTCATAAAATTAATTGTCAACATTCAGTCTAAACTGATGCCCCAAACGGCCCCTTATTATTATTTATTTCGAATATTTTAACCTAATATTATTTATTTAAATTTAGTTTTGTGAAAATTTTTTTTTTTTTTTTTTTTTTTTTTTTTGAGGAAAAATCCGTCAGAGACAAAACCTGTCTGGTCTCGTCAACTTAAACAGGTATGGGAGGGGCGGGGTTGGGGAGTATTTCTCCCGACGGGGTGGGTTGGCAAGAAACCCACCCGGCCCGAAGCCGCCTCATTGCCGTCCTTAGGTAACCAATTTTTTTCTAATAACTTTGCATGCCACGTGTCAATGGAAGAGTGGTTGAAAGGCAAGAAAACGATGAGAACGCTCACATTTGAACCCCACCAAGGAGCAAGAGCAATAATTAATGACAATAATAGCCTACATTTTCGACTATGGTCTAAAAATTCAATCTGCTGTCATTCCAAGGCGATTCACACAGGTTCTTCTCCTCTTTCCCTCCCTGTATAGGTACCTCCTCTTTTTCTTCGATTTTATTTATTTTTATTATGATTATCAACAATTTATCTTCTCTGGTTGTCCTTTCGATTTTCGATTTTGTGCCTTATTTAACTTTTTTTTTTTTTTTTTTGCCGTAATACGAGCTTGATTCGTAAATTTTCAATTTTTCTCTAAATTTTTCCCCTAGAATTGAAGTTTAATCTGGAGATTTTTTTAAATAAAGCGCGATCTTTCGGCCAGAATTCGATCGAAATCGAAGAAATTTGTTGAATTTTATAACAATTTGACTCCTTTAGGTTGCGGATTGTCGAAATTTTCCGGCTTTTGTTTGTTTTTGAGTTTCTGGGATTTGTAATGAGCTTGATTTTGGGTTTATGTTGGAATGGCGTTGAAGTTACAAGTTTAATAGACAGAGATGGGTGTGAGACAGGCTTTAAAGAGCCTTGATGCGTTTCCTCGTGCTGAAGAGCACCTGTTGCAGAAGACACAATCCGGGGCACTCGGTAATTATGCCTTTCTTCATCCGAAACCTTCTCGTTTCGTCGTAAATTTTTGTAGTTTTATCCGTATAGTTTTGCATAAAGGGCTAGCTGAGCGGGAAACATGAATTAAACACTTTGAATGAGAATGCAGTTTTCTTTATTGCTATTATTATTTTGTGCATGTAAATTAGCTTTCTATATGACAAAGTTGCATTCGTGGTTCGAATTTTTGATATATTGTGGAGAACATGCTTTGAGTGGAGATATTACGTTGTTGCACTCTTTAAAAGAAAAGTGAAAAATGAGTAAACGGGGAGATGAATGGTAGGGGTATTAACTAATATCCTTTTTAGAACCGTCACGTATGATTTGTCATCCTTCTATCGGAGGGTAACAACTTTCTCACTTTCCATGTCAATTCGCATTATAAGGTTGGAATAGGAGTTGAGACCCTTAGCATTGTCCAGTGCAAGAATAGCATAAACAATCAACATTTCTCTTTTGAACAATGTTTAAAGCAATTTCTTCTTTACTTCATTTTCTGTTGATGTGTGTTTAGCCTTTGAGTGCGAAATCATGTGTGTGTTCGCTGGATAGACATAAATCATGTATTCTTGTGGAAAAAGAATATGTTTTATTTTTTAAATTGAATTTGATGCTGTTATTACTATTAAATAAGTAATAAATTTATTTATTTGTTTATTTATTTTTGCAGTCTCCATTGTTGGTCTAGTCATAATGGCTATGTTGTTCATGCATGAGCTGAGATATTATCTTACGACTTACACTGTCCATCAGGTTTGTGGTTTTTGTATGATCTGTTTATTTTTCTACTTCTTACGTATAGTGGATTACTAATGATGAGTAGAAGTTTTTAGTGAGAGATTCCGAAATTTTGGACATAAGAATAGGAAGCTTATATGACTAGTTGATAAATCAGGACTGCATAGATAAAACTGTGGTTTGACGAGTTGTCTAACAATGAGCCTTACGCATTTGACAGATGTCTGTGGACTTGAAACGTGGTGAGACTCTGCCAATTCACATAAATATGACATTCCCTTCGTTACCATGTGATGGTTAGAACATTCCTTTCTTGCTTTGTTGGAGAAGTTTTTATGTTTTATACTTTTGCAGGTTTTTAATTGGTTCTTCCCTTTTTGTTTTTTGGTTGCAGTCTTAAGTGTTGATGCAATTGATATGTCTGGAAAGCATGAAGTGGATCTTGATACAAACATTTGGAAGGTGATAAACTTTCTTAATTCTCTGATAAGAACCAAGAACACTCAAGAAAATATGTGGATTCTAACAAGCTAATTGAGAAGAATAATGGAGGATTTTCATATTGAAAACAAAAAACAATACAAGATAGATTCCCAGACATTCGAGAGATCTGCTAGCTCTCCGAAGGGTTTCCCCAATTTCCCACTAATCAGTCCATACCCTTACTCTGTACCCGTCCCCCTTTTATACTAAACTCACTACTAACAAACCTCATTAATTGGTTATGCTACTACCTAGCTAACTAATATCCAAATCCTATCATTCTCTTATGTTTTTCTTGTCAAAGTTTATATACAGACATTAGAACGAACAAGTTATGCATGCTTGGCTAGCTGTGAGTTATACAAGAGATAGTAGGATGGACTTAGTTTCTTTTTATCTTCCCCAAGTTGCTTTATTGTAGGAAAAGTTGGTTAGTTGAGTGTTTCCTTCATTGTGCTATTGTTTTTCTATGATCGTTAGTCAAAGATTAAAGCTTTCTTGTATGTGGACCTCGCTACCCTTCTTAACTTACTTAGGTTAACTCGCACTTTAGCTTAATGAAGGCATCATCTTATAAGCAGCAGGAACTGATTCATGAATTGCTCTTATAAACACAAAAAGGATGCAAAATGTTTGAGACTTATGTTGCATGTTGCCTTTTTCGGAAGACCAGAACGATATACTAGATAAGCGGTCTTGGATGCCTGTAATTGATATCTCCTCTTGGTATTTATGTTCATTACATGTTAGACTCTGATTTAGATCTTATCGTGTGCTTGAATATGCTCATCCGCGACTCTTTGCTGGAAAATTTAAGCTTGGGAAAGTGTTTAGTTGAAAGTTTCTTATCATTTGCTTCACTATTTGATCCTGACGGGCTGACACTTCTATCAGAAACCTAGTTACAACTTATACGTGCTTAGTTTGTGTGATTGATTCATATAAAAAGAAAGGAAACAAAATGTTGGTAACGTCTAATGGCTGTGTAGAACTGGGCAAAGTTTATTGTGTATTCATAATGAGTATCAATTTTCATAACTAGCATCTTGTCTTCTCTCTTCCCTCCCCTTAACATCCTCTTATATTACACTAACCATTGTACATGGTCGCTGCAGCTTCGCCTGAACAGTCATGGCCATATCATTGGCACTGAATATTTATCTGACCTTGTGGAAAAGGAACACACAGCTCACAAGCATGGTAACCAAGTTTGTACCCTTTACGAACTTGTTGATGTGCTCGAGTCAGTTATACTCAGTTTCTGGTTATTTTGATTGTCTATATAATCTTATTGTTTCATATTTTTCTCATGAACTAATAAATCCATGCTGCTCAAGAATTTGTTCACAGTTTTCTTCATTTGTTTTGTATAATGATTGAAGCCAGTCATGCCTTTGCTATTTTACAAGATTCTCCTTGTTCTTTGATTTTACTGTTGAAACATCAAATATCTGATAGAGATCCTTGGCCAGATGGTGATAAAGATCATCATGAGCACTCCCATGAAAATCATTTAGGAGGAGCCTTTGATCAAGCTGCTGAAGATATGATAAAAAAGGTGAAGCAAGCATTGTCAAATGGAGAAGGATGCCGGGTATTTCATCATGGAGCTCTCTGCTTGTTATGTTAAAGGTCTTTTTGAACTTTTAAATTCATGCTAAAACTGAAATTTTCTTTTACTTGCAGGTTTATGGGGTTTTAGACGTCCAGAGGGTTGCTGGGAACTTCCATATTTCTGTTCACGGTTTAAATATTTATGTTGCCCAAATGGTTGGTTGTGTTTTTTTTTTTTTTTTTAAACTTCATCTGCTTCCTCCTCCTCCTTTTATTTTCCCTTTCTGTTTCAAATAACGTTTTCTTTTGCCCTTATGTGCAGATTTTCGGAGGATCTAAGCATGTGAATGTCAGTCATATAATTCATGATTTGTCTTTTGGCCCAAAATATCCAGGAATTCACAACCCACTTGATGGGACAGAGAGAATTCTGCATGACACGAGTGGAGTATTTAAATATTATATAAAGGTTTGAATTCATGTATCTTTCTTCTTTAAAATTTTGGGTTTAGTCTTTAACTGAGGTATTTTGTATTATGCATGAGCGTGCAGAATTGGCTGTGTGAGGGTTTAATTCTCTCAGTTTGGAGTTTAATTATTTCTGGGGATTTTTAATTTCTTACTCGATAAATTTTAATCTGTAGATTAATGCTGTTTATATTTCTGGTGCCATATTTTGTTGAGGCATGAAAATTACACGTTGATTTTGAGATGCCAATATGGAAACTTTTTACTCCAAACGTTTTTGCTGATTTGGAAATATTCTGGGTAACTTGTTTTCCCGTTTTTGTCATATCTTTATGTAGTCCTTGTCCTCTAACATAATTTTCTACATACGTCTTCTGATAGTATTTGTTTTCTGTTCAAAATTTGTGATTGACATATTGGCTGGCTACCTATAGCAATAGACAACGTTACACGCAAAGAAAGGTGCTTCAATAAAATCTTTAAAACACCTAAAAAAAAATAAAAGAAAAGAAAAGAAAGCAACCCGTCTGATTGCTTTAAATTCTTGTAGACATTTCTTCGAAATTTCCTTTCAAACTTATTTTTACTGGACAGCTTGTATACAAATTCTATTCTTTTGAGATCATAATTATTCATGTATGTTATTGGAAGTTGCTTTTTTTTTTTTTTTTTTTTTAATTACTTGAGGATATGTAAGTTGTTTTCCTTTCCCATTTGCAGATCGTTCCAACTGAATATAAGTATATTTGGAAAGAGGTCTTGCCAACTAATCAGTTCTCTGTCACAGAGTATTTCTCACCGATGAAAGACTTTGATAGGTCATGGCCAGGTTGGTTGTTGTCATACTTATTTGACTTTGCCTTTTAGATTGGTTCTTGGCACCAATTAGCTGCCCTGGTTGTTCTATTTGCAGCTGTATACTTCTTGTATGATCTCTCACCTATTACTGTGACCATCAAAGAAGAACGCCGCAGTTTTCTTCATTTCATAACTCGGCTTTGTGCAGTTTTGGGTGGAACCTTTGCTTTGACAGGTTTGTCTGTTACACTAACTCTGTACCTTTTGCATAAAGGAGTATGGTTGCGATGGAAAATAGGTATGAAAGAAGTTTGTGAATTCTTTTATCCAATCGTTCCATTTAAATATTTATGGGAACGTATGGGAACTTCAGTGACGCTGTAAGTTACTATAAGATTATGTTATAACTTGGCTTCATGAGGAACTACTCTAGAAAGTTCTTTTATTGTTGTTTTTATCATTATTATAATTTAGAAATGTTTATGTGTTACTTTCACAAACATATCGCAGTTCAGCTGTTTGGTTGATTATAGTCTAATCAAACTGGCACAGTGTAAAATTGCAATAGGGAAGGCGTTATACGATTTCTTTATCTCATTGGTTTTGGATATATGTTTACATTTTATCTCGCATCAACAGGAATGTTGGATCGTTGGATGTTTAGGCTTCTTGAGGCACTGACTAAACCAAAGGCAAGAAGTGTATTGCGATAGACCTGAGAACTCTTTTGGATTATCATTGATTCATTCGTGTCTTTGAGGAACTATTGAAGACCAATGTAGCAAGTGAAGATGGTTGGAAAATGCGGGGACAAGTCAAACACGCAACACTGAGTCCTGTAATCTTTTGGTGACCACTCTTCAAAGTCGTGTCGTCATCTCTGTTATATCTTGTGTTATTCGGTTTCCAATAGCTTGAACAAGAGGGTTAAAGTAGAAGGTTGTCGTAGACTATTGGCATTATACTTGATGGGATTCACAGGGGACTCCTAAATTTTGATTCATTTTGATCTAGATAGACATGTTAGTTCCATTGTTCCGAGCTCGTGCTTGTCAATTTTCTTGATCATCTGGAATGTGAAAGAATGAATGTTCGATTAAGTTAATAGAACTAAAGAAGCCCTTGATGAAGTTTTGAATGCCCATTTTTAATGGGATTGTGTTTTGACAAACACCAATATGCACTTGTTCACATACCTATCTTTTAATCGACCGAGTCAATTCGTCTTCATTCGAAATATTGGCATCTATATACAATATGGGATCGAACTCGTGCCTTCTAAAATATAAATCGCGCTCTACCCTACTTTATATCACTTGACCAAGTAGTTATTAGCAAGTTTGAGACCGTAGTGTTACATTAATTGTGCATTTGGATGGCTTATTGTATTTGGAATTGTATTCAAACGAAATGTACATATTCTAATGTCTGTGTTCGATATCACATTTTTACATTGAAGTACATTATATTATATATATTACTAAAGGGATGTAGTTGACCCGCATTGACTGAAATTTTTTTTTTTTAATTACTTTTGTTGCTACTGTTTTTTTGTTTTGTTTTTGTTTTTTTTTTGCTGTTGTTGTCGTTTTTTTTTTCCTTTTTTGCTGTTTTTTTTTTAATTTACTTTTGCTGTTGTTGCTGTTTTTTTTTTTAACTTTTGCTGCTGCTGTTTTTTTTTTTTTTTTTTTTTTCTGTTGTTGTTGTTGTTTTTTACTACTGGAATGTAAGTCGGTGAATAGTTTTTTTTTTTTTTTTTAACTTTTGCTACTTTGCTGCGTTCTTTTTTTTTTTATTTATTTTACTTTTATTATTTTGCTTTACTGTTCAGTAAATAGTATTTTTTTTTAAACTTTTATTGCTTTACTATAATTGTTTTTTTTTTTAACTTTTGCTGCTTTGCTACAGTAAAATGATGTAATATTTCACTGTTTAATAAACAGTGAATTTTTTTAAATTTTTGTTGCTTTTACTGTACATTTTTTTTCTACAGTAATACACAGTAGTTGCTTTTAAACTACCGATTTTGCCCATATTTTATGTGCTGATTTTGGCTTATCTACAGTGAAAGGATAGTTTTGTCCTCACATATTTTACTGTTTAATCTACATTGCAGAGACTTTTTTGCCTCTCCGATTTAGTTAGTTTTTCTTCATCTACAGTGATTGACATTTTTACCCCTATTATACAGAAATTACCAGTTGTCCACACAGTATAATTACCGTGAGTTGATATTTTTACCCCTATTAGATAGAAATTACCGGTTGTCTACACAGTATAATTACTGATTTATGCTTCTTTTTTAGTTTATTTTCTTTTTCCTATAGTATGTTGCTGGTTTTACCTCTATCTAGAGTTTGTTTTTTTTTTTTTTCTTAAGATTATTTTTACCTTTTTTTACGTTAAATTTTAGACATTAGATTCTGATATATTGTTATATTGCGTTTTTGCTCATTTTGTCTTTTTTTTTTTTTATTTTTAAATGATTTTTTACTTTAAATTTTTTATCTTATTTCGATTTTTTTTTGTCGTTTTTGTTTATTTTGTTCTATTTTTTAAAGACCCCTTTTTTTTAAGGATTCTGCATGTAATTTTTTTTTGTTTTGTTTATATTTTAACAATCTTTTTTTTTTTTAGTTTTTGCATGTATATAACCTGATAAAAAAAAATTATTTATTTTTAAAAACAGTTAAAAAAAAGAGAAAATGGGATATATATTTTATTTTGTTATAATGTTTTTGTTAGGGTTAGTTTTTTCCGATTTTTTTGAGTTTAAAGATTTTTTTTCTTTTTTTTTTTTTTTGTTTTCTGCTTTATTTTTGTTTTAATTTTTTCTTTGAATAAGTATAATTACAGAAATTTTTTTTCTTTTTTGCTTTTGTTTTCGTTTTTGTTATTATTAGTACTATTATCATTTTAATTTTGCATCTTCATTGTTGGGAGAAATTTTGAGAAGAATTATACTTATTATAATTATAATATTTATTTTAACCTACTGTTTTTATCATATAATATTCAATTTATTTATTTATTTATTTTTTTCCTTTCTCGTGCAATAGACGGGTATTAAACTCGTGTATTCTAATAAAATGCGAGTTGGGATTTCACCGGTTAGAATGCGCACGAGGATTTCAATGTTTGATGGCATGTGAAATTGAAGGTGTGTTTTAAAAAGGTGTATTTATCTGTGTATTCAAAAAGTGAATATTAATGTAAAACATTAAAAACCAAATAAATATTGTATTATATTGAAAAATATTTTAATTAAATGGGACATTCAAATGTACGTGACCATAATACTTGACCAACGCTGATATAACGTGAGCCGTTAGGATCCGCAAAATTTCTCTTTTTTTTGACCGAATAAGATTGTGCTTGTGAAAAGACTGTTTAGTTAATAGGACCTGACTGGTTCTAGCATTGCCTTTTACTCCCGATAAAACTTTGAAAGAGTTTAATAGATGTTGTTATTTCGTTGTATGTAAACGTTACATGGTTGTTGTTATTTGGCCAAATGATCCACCAATCGCCAAACAACTTGTCATTCAACGGTTGTTTTTAGCTATTTAACATGAAAAAAAAAAAAAACACCAGAGAGCTTGGAATTCAATTGTTGAGGACCACACGATAAGGCAAAGGTATAAGGCACCGTTTCACTATCAATAATTCAACAATAAAAATGCGTCTATTTCTATACTCAATAGTCTCAATTAGAGGTCTTATTTAACTAACTTAAAAGCTTAAACAACAACGTTTCCCCTTCATATGTGAGCGTAGATGAATGCAAATATCCAACATGTGTCTGACATTAACAAAGAAAACAATAGAGACACAACGTGAAAAGTTTAAAAATAAAAATAAAAATAAACAAAACAAAACAAAACAACTTACTCTGATATCATGCTAACCTTTAATTCATTATTAACAACTTTGAGTTGAATTGACCAATAATATATTATTCTAACAACCTTGAGCAGAATTGAGAAAATCTCTTTTATATTTGTGAAGTCTGAGATTTTTTATATTTTATATTTTTATTTTTATCGACAATGGGATGAGGGACCTGACTCTAGGAGTGGCAATATGAATTGCGACATGATGACACGAATCGAAAACGACACGAATTTCGTGGGTTCGGGTTGGGAAAAATAGTGGTCATGTCAATTTCGGGTCACCCAAAATTGACACGAAAAAATTCGTGTCGTGTTCGGATTGGACCTGTAAAATCCGAACATGACACGAATTTTTCCGTGTCAATTTCGGGTCCAACTCGAATTTCGTGTCAATTTCGTGTCGTGTAGTGTCAACCCGTTACGGGTTCGTGTCGCGGTTTCGAGTCATTTTCGTGTCATGGGTCGTGTTCGGGTTGGGGAAGAAAAAATTCGACACGGCTGTAACACGACACGAATTCGACACGTGACACGAATTGCCACTCCTACCTGACGCCAATGAGGGTTTTGTTGTTGTTGTTGTTGATTTTTTCTTTTTTTTTTTTTTTTTGCAAACAAAAAGAAAAAGGAAAAACAAAGACATTGTCATTCTAAACCTAGAAATTATATTTTTCTTTATTATTATTTTTTACACAAGACCACCCTAGTAATTTTTTGAACGATATGACTTTTTGTCATTATTATTGATGTTTTTAAACTCAGGGACAGGAAACTTAATCTAGACCTTGATGTGGGAGGTAGGTATTGAATTAATATTAGATTAAAGTACTTGAAATTTTTTTTTTATTTACAATAAATTAAACGTGTCCTTAACAAATAGCCAACCATACACAATTCTAAGGGCCACTTCGATAGTTCAATGAGATTAGCTTTAGTTTATCGCAAAAAGAGAGACACAAATAAAACAATTCGCATATCTCAAGTGAAAAATTGAAAAGTGTTTATTTGTCCCTTTTTTTTTTTTTTTTTTTTTGAAAATCATATTATTATGCTACTAATATGTCATAGTGAAATGGCAATCTTGTGAACTCTAACAGAAAATATAGAATTTAAATCTCCAATCAACAAATTTTTTTAAAAAATATATATACCTGACACAAACATGACACCTCCCACGATCTCACTAGACGACACACACACATACATATCATGGTAATAATCGAAATAAATCATAATTACTTCAATCATTAAATGCTTTGCCTTTTTGTTGAAAAAAAAAAAAAAAGGAGAGTGTGAGGGAGATCATGAGAAAGCCTTCTAGTATTGATTTGTGAAGCTCTGAAAACTAATTTGTTAAGTTTTGTTAAATTAGATATTTTTTCTCAGAAATTAAAGACAAGAGTTTGAATATCGTCATATGACCATCACCATCTTTTTTTTTTTTTTTTTTTTTTTTTTTTTTTTTTTTTTTTTTTTTTTTTTTTTTTTTTTGGACTTGCATCTGCCTGGAACGGAACAGCTACCTTCTATAACCCCCCGTATACTCGTAAGTGCTTTTTTTTTTTTTTTTTCCCAATTTAATCGGTCCATCCATTATTTATGTTAGCTTTCATGAATATGTCTAGTAGTATTCTTTCTATATAGTATCTATATATATATATAACATGTGGATCAATTCCAAGGAGCCTTTCAAACTAGTATAATACACAAGTGTTTTTTTTTTTTTTTTGGATTAAGAAAGTGTTGTTAGTTTAATCTCAAATTTTTTTTTTTTAATTTTTTGCCCCCCTCAACTTCATGGGGTTTAACATCTGATAATTTTGTAGGCAAAAAACATATCATAATTTTTAAGATTATATTTCACATTTGTATTGTTTAAATCCAAACTTTGACGATCATTTCCTTTTTGTTTTATTATAAAATTTTAAGAACTCTTACTTTGACCTGCAGTAAATTTTGAATATCTAGTCCCATTAATCCCTTGTGTTATAATTTTTATTGAAAAAAAAAAAAAAAAGGTTTCTTGGGTATGGCCCGTTGGTATTTTTCCATTTGTATTTTTGAACGAAAATTAATTATGCCAGAAAGGTTTAAGTCTTTTTTCCTTGTCTTTTCTAATAAAAATTCTGATAGATGGGAGATAAGTGTGATTTATTCCAAACTCAAAAGATAGAACGAGAGTTTTCGAAATTCAATTTAAAAAAAAAAAAAAAAAAAAGCGAGAAATATATATCCTAAAGTTACAACCTCACGAGTGAGATTGATTTTTTTCCCCCCTTCCATCCTCATGGGGTTTTAGCATGGGACAGTTCTAACGTACCTAAAATCATCTTCTTTTTGTTTTCATATATCCATGAAAGCATCTGCCTGCTTTTGCTGCGTGAACCGTGGTCTCCATGTCGCCGCCGGAGGCAAAGAATTATGGACCAGTGTCAAAAACTCCTGCGGAAAATTATTTTATACAGTAAAATGCGTTGGCGCGGCAAATCTTGCACCAAAGCTTGCCGGGATGGGGATGCATATGTCATCGTCGGAATCGTTGATTACTGCCCGGGTTGCATTTGCAGATCCTGATGCAGGAAAAATTAGGGTTCATCAGTAAGTATTTGTTTAACGTCCTGTACGTGCATGCATGCATCGTATGCATTATATATTACGTTCCTCCTGAACTTTTCGTAGTTTCTCAGTTTAGTACCATACCTCTTTTTTCTTAACAATTTAGTTCATGAGATTTTGAAAAAAGATTAGATAGTAATTCTATTCTACTTGTTAATGAGACATAATTTTTAGGGAATTTTGCGACTGACTAATAATTATTAGGGGTTGAAGTGTCAAATTAGAAAAAGTTAAGGGGGGCACAAGTGCTAAAAACGATTATTGTTATAATCTACCTATTATCTTTTAATTTAAGGACAAAGTTGTAAAAATAAATAATTAGTGTACCAAAATGTCAAAACATGAGAAGACAGACCCATCATTATTTTTTGGGTTATATGCAAGAATGCCATAAATTTGATACTTTCTTGTATATATGCTCACCATAATAATAAAATTGATAATTTTATCATTTTATAATACTTAAATTATCAACATTAATGTTAGAGTGGGCAAAATTATAAGGAAGTACTAAAAACATGACTTTTCACCTAATTTTCTCTTTTTTCTTATTTTTAAGGAGAAATAACATATTTACAATAAGTAAATAAATAATTTATCTGATAAATCTATAATTTACTGATATTTACTCTAACTACTTTTAAAACCAACAAATTATTTCAATTATTTTCGTAAAAATATTATTTACTTCTTTCTCCCTTCTTTTAGACATTCTTTTCAAGTGTTTTTGGGATTACAGAAAATTCAAACTGATATTGCTCGTGATTTTCTTAATTTTATTTTTCTTGGTTTTGTTTTCCACTTTGGCTCTTAGACAGTGTTCTGCAAAACTAGATGTTGAAGACAAGACATGGTGAATTTGATTGTGAGAAATGTTTGTTTGAACTTCGAAGATATATATAGAGACGAATTGTGAAGTTATGTTGGTGTCGTTTGGTTGGAGGTGGTATCCTCTGTTGCCACTACTAGTTTGGCCTTTTTATTTTTGGGCATCTTTTGAATTATTAACTTTTCTTAGCGCGCGCAAAAAATAAAAATAATAAAATTAATTTTAAAAAAAAGGAGAGAGAAAATAACACATACAAATTCTTTTGCTCTTTTTTTTTTTTTTTCTCCTTTTTATGCGTGCCACTACTTGCCCTTCAATGGAAGATGCATCAAAAAAATTTAGAGCACTACCAGGCCAAATTCATATGTCAAAACAAACTTTTTGTTTTTTTTACTTTTTCCGCTCAGCTAAAAAGCTGTTTTGTTTTGTTTTGTTTTGTTTTTTGTTTTCTGTTCTTCGTTTTTTTTCCCCCTTCCTATGAAGAACCTTCAAACTATCTAAGGAACCAGAATCGGAAGGAAAACTTTGGAGCTCATAATCTTGCAAAGTGGTCTCAAATTTTGAATAGAATTGGTGTTCTGGATTCGGCTTCTATAACTGTGTTTGTTTTTGAGAATGAGACAAAGTGGTTTCTCATTTATTCCTTTTGAGGCCTCTCTCCTTTCTTTAGTTTTTTTCAGTTTCGTTTGGTAGTCTTTTCGCTTTTCGGTTGGTGTCTTTGTCCTTGTTGTTCGTTTTGGTTTTTTCCTTTGTAGTTTCCTATTTTTGAATGAATTTCCAAAAAAAAAAAAAAAAAGAACGAGAAAGCCATTCCCACTTTTTTCTCTCTCGTTTTTTTAGCTTCACATCCTTTACTATTCTCTATTTGATTTTCACGTCTCCATATCAAAATTCAAATGAAAAGTACGTTCACCCATCAAATATCATCCTTTTTTGTTAATTCGTTGGTGCAGTCAAGTTTCAGGTCCGGATTCAATAACAAGGAAAAAAAAAAAAAGAAAGAAAGAAAATATGAAAATGGAAGAGATTGCAATTCGTAATGAACTTAAGATCTAAAATGAAAGATCCTTTTATCCTTTCATCTGATCTTCAATCTCTTTTTCCTCTTTTTTCCAATTGAACCCAAAAAGAGAGAGAGAGAGAGAAGAGAAGAAGAAGAATAAGAAGAAACTCAACATCCATGAATGACTTCAAGGAGCTTCTGGCCGCGGATTTCAAGTTGAAGCCTTCCAAAACAAACTTTGATATCAGATCTTAATCTGTTCACTCCTCCGAAAATGATCGTTAATGGAATCAGCTGTCTAAAAAATAAGAGGAAGAAGAAGAAAAAGTAGAGGAAAGAAAAAGCTTCTAAGAAAAAGGAAAAAGAAGAGAAAGAAAAGGCTGCAAATATGAAGTGAAAAATTGTACGTGCTCAATACTAGATCAATTCGATATACCTTATTTTATAACCATTCATTTTACCACATCAATCTTTTAGACAGTAGGATTGAACACTATGGTAATGCTCTTTAATTGAACTCTACCACAACCATTCGCATTTTTTCAAAATTTCATAATTACACTCATATCATTTTAAATTTATATAGAAAATCAAATTTAAATTATTTACAAGTTTCAAAGGTTCATAATTATAATAAAAAATAGATACCACATTTGAGATAATTCGATGCACATCCATTTTTGCCAATTAAAACATTCGCATTCACATTGACAATATAGATGGATAGTGACATGTATCATCAGTTTTTTTTTTTTAATAGAAACAGCCATTTTTATTTCAACACCAAAAAAATTGGTGCCATTTTTATTTTAGCACAAAAAATGGCTTCAAAATAAAACTCTCCACTATTTCCTCAACTCACCTTAAAAATTTCTTCCAGGAACGAAGAATATAACTTTACTATAATTTTACAATGTGTTTAAAGATAATATTAATGTACATTTACAATCAGACAACTTAATCCCACAAACCTCACACTTCCCAACCCTCCAAAAAATATATATGATATTTTATAAGAAAAACCTCAATAGGCCCAAACCTAATGAACTTGAGAACTGTTGAAAGTGGATCTTTTTCCCAACCTCAAAAAATCACACCAAAATTCTTTTCACTCCTAATAGAAAACCCAAATTGGTCAAACCTCACATGGTTTTGAAACCTTTTGGCCATGCTTCCAACGAAAATGCCAAAATGTTGAAAACCATGGGAATCCCGTAAAGCCATTTTACCCGTCAAGTATCGTCGAATGAAATCAAACTGAATATACCTTTACTGACTATGTGGTCAGAATAACTTGCTGCCTGGAACTATGCATAGGCCCCGCGTTCGGTTCTTCAAGCAGTTGTTGCTGGTGCTGTTGTTGCTGGTGCTGCTGCTGTTGCAGATCTTCTGTCGAATGTTGCAGGCGATGGTGTTGATATTGCTCCTGCCGTTGTTGCTGCTGCTGGTCGTGATGAAGCTGTTGTTGCAATGCAATTTCAAGTTGTTGGCGGGTAGATTGGAGCTGCCTGCTGGTTCTCCATCTAAGATACTCGACTAGAAGAGTATTTGTGCTGATTGCAATCCCAAAGCCGGTGAATGAGGAAAGGAGGACTGAAAGAATTGGGTTTACGTTAAGCTGCAAGATCAAAAAACATGAGAGGATGATCCCTAATAAGCCCTTTTCTCCAATTAGAGAGAACACGACTATGCAGAGCATAGAAGGTCGCAAGGCAGAATATCGATTTTCTTACTATGGTGTAAAAAATGTGAGCAAACAGAATGACGATCGCGAACTGGAAAGAAGCATAAGCCCATATGTAACTCCTGCTCACTGCCACCATTAAATCTTTGTCAGATCCCTATCAATAACCATAATTCAGGAAATAAAAACCCAACTCTTATATTTGTAGGATTGGGAAGGCATTGAGGCAAGGCTAAAATGGTTTTTCTTTTTGGATAAGGCCAAAGCCAAAGTGTTTAGAGCGGGGGACGGCATTTGGCAAGGCTAGAATGTTTTTTTCTTATTGGATAAGGGCACAGCCAAAATGTTTATTGACATTACACTTTTTTTTTTCCCTTCGTTGATGGTGGAAACAGTGGGAGATCCTATTCGATCCCACTGCTGAAATCTCTTTACACTATCTATTAGCTAACTTTTTTTATTAAAATGTGACATCATGAACCACCAACGGTACAAATTTTAAAAAAGGACGTAGTAGAGCTCACCCATTGTTGAAGCAATCATGGATGAAAGGATACCCAAAACACAAGAGAACGGTAAAGAAATAGCAAGAGCTCGAGGACCCAGGTCAGATACCTGCTCAATTTCAAATTATGAATGTGCAAGTTACTTGAAACACGAACCACCAAAGAAGAGCATATATATATCATATATAAAAGAGCAGCATATTGTTCAGAACTACGGGCAGAGAAGTTTCCAAAAGCATTAGCATTAGCTCCAAAATTGACAAAGATACAGTTAAACCTGATTATCCCATCCACTTCGGCCCTACAGCCTGAGTAAAAAATGTAAAAATGACCTATTTCTCCATGTGTAAAATCTCAGAGAACGTACTTTGAAGTAAGACCAGCTCATAGATAGGCTAATGACACTAAGCACCTAACCGTTGAATGGATCTATCAAATGACAACCAAATATAAAGTACATGAGAGACATGTTATTCTACTTCGGCAACTAATGGGATGAACCAGGCTCCTACGTGGCATTAAGACATATCACAACAAAGTACAGGTTTATTGCAAACAAGCAAAGATATGTTACCAGAAGTTGCTCCAGAAAGCAGAAATACGCAAGCATGCTGACCATGACAAGAACTGGAACATCCTGCCAAATCCTGTCGAGTATGATACAAGAAAAATTCTAAAATAACATAAAAACTACCACGTATAGATTTGAACTTAATAGAAATTCAGTTGTTTTTTATTCGTTTGTTTTCTTCCCTTCCTAGGACTCCTTTGCCATAGAGGACAAAAAATAGAAAGATGGCCTTTTGTTTTACAGGACTCCTATGTGATGTCCTACATCGAGAATTTAGAAAATTGCACATCTTAAGTTAAAACTTAAAACAATAATTGATTGACTTGCCTGTAACGGGTAGTTTCCCTCTGCTGTGATGTTGCAGGAGGCCGTCTTAGAGTTTGAGAGTGGTGTATTTTTAACAATGTCACAGGCAGGTTTTTGACATCTTGCTTGCAAACGTCGCAGGTCTTGTTGCCTTTAATGCTAAACCATTTCACTGCACACTCTTTGTGAGCAAGTGCCAGGTCTCCTTTGCAGCTGCACTCCATTTTTAGAGTATCACCACCTTCCCCAAGCTCAACTAAACAAATCCGGCAAACTGCTTCTTCCTCAGGAATATCTTCACCAGCATCTTCACTAGCTGAAAGTGGGAAAACAAATCACCAAATAAAGGCTTCGCAATTCTGTCATTTATCCTAATTATTGATTATGCCATCAAAATATTAGTCACATATGTTAGATTAAACTCCATTCAGACAAACTTATCGATTACCAATTTCTATTGCATGGGCATCATTTGGGGAGGCGCTGTCAACTGGAGCAGGACGCGGGGTTGCTGAAATTACACGAATCATGCCTCCAGAATCCATTCGCCTTAAACTTCTAGCCTTAACATTTACTGGTACTGACAACGAGCGGGGCATATGATGCTTGACTTCAATTGTCTGTAGCAAATTCCACCATGAAGAGTACTAAAATATACAAGAACCTAACCATCCGCTACTAGAATTGCTAAAAGACATTAGTATTGATATTAATAACACTTAGTATGAATAAACAGAGGTCACTTACAGAAAACTCAGACTGACTCTCCAATTGTCTATCCTGTATAGATTCAGGGCCGGAGTTTGCCATTGGTGTAACTGGTAAAGAACTTGTCATTTTGAATGATGAAGAAAAGAAAACCTTATTAAGAGAAAAAGATCTTGAGGTAGTAGGCCTTTCTTGACAGCCTTCTGAAGGGGGTGTATCCGGTATAATGAGGACGGTTCTCTCAGCATCCTGGGATGGATTTTTCACTTTAAGGCTCCTTTGAGGAAACAGATTCTTCATGGATGACCTGACCTTGGCTGAATTTGGCCTCGGGGGCAGTCCTGCTCTTGTGGAAGCAGGACTTGGCATAGAAGATACGTCATTCCTCGCAAAAGCAGACAAAGAGTTTTCTAGAGATCTTGCAGGAATTTGCAATGATGATAGGTTAGGCCTTCTAGACTGTTGAACCAATGAGGTTTCTTCACATTTTTTCTCTTCATTACAGGTCTACAAAACCATCAAAAACTTCTTAATACACAGCTCAAGAATAGAATCCGAAAAAGTAAATTTGGTTTCATGATGTAGTTACTTACGCATACTAGATGGACATAAAAAATGAAACGTTGTTTTTCAAAATTCGTACATATTATGAACATTTTTCAAATATACCAGCAAGAAAATCCTAATATTGAGAAATTATTTTAATTGACCAAGTGTACCACATCATTGTACTTACGTGGTACACCCGTCCAATAACCAAGTAACACCTTAGGTGATTTGCCCAGATACTAATTCACCTTCGCTGACTACATGTACATATATATTTTTTGTATATATATATATGTACAAAAAATATATATGCACATGTATAAATACATATTTAGACCTTCAGCATCACATTGTAAATTTCACATTGCCATATACGTCCCAACAAAGAAGAAAAACTAATTTATGCCTCTCCCAAAAATTTGAATTGGATTCATTTTTCACTAACTAAACCAAATTCTTATTGTTCATATCTTTCTTTCAAATTAACAAGTGCTAATTCCTCGTTTTCCTAAGCAGGAAATAACGTAATGGAAAAGGGAAAACAAAAAATAAAAATAAAAATCTATTGATCAAAATTCAAAATGACAACTTTCTTTTGTTTTCCTTGCCTTTTCCATTTGTATTTTTTTCCGAGATTCTCGGAATGCAACAAAATTCATGAAGTACCAAAATTTATCCCAAAAAAAAAAAAAACAAAACAAAACAAAACAAGACAAAACAAAAATCTAAAAACTCGATGTCTAAACGGTCTAAAAAAAATTCAAAATTCCATTGAAGCCAAAAAAAAAAAAAAAAAAAAAAGGATATAGAGTCACCTGGGACTGGAGAGTGGAATCCATGGACGATTCTTCAACCAGTTGAAGCTCGGAGCCCGAATTCTCCATGGAAACAGAGAAAAATCGAGAAAAGAAGAAGAATAGTATGAAGAAGAACCCTAATTTCTCGAGGAGAGATTGAAGAGAAGAAGCTATTAGGAAGCTGGTAAAGCTCCGTGTGTGTGGTTTTGCTTTTGCTTAGCTTACACTCACAAAAAGAAATAAAATTAAAATGAGGGAATTACATTTATGAAAAAAATATTCATAATAATAATAAATTCGAAATTAGAAAGCTCCGTTGTACTAATGATGAAAACAACAAAGCATAGTTGGGCCTCAACCCATTATTAAATCATGTTTTGTTCTGTTTTCTATTCTCTTCCTTTCTTTCTTTCTTTAATGAAATTTTATATTCCTTTTTTCAATTTTATAATAATTTTACCCGCCAATTGCTTCCTCTCACTATCATTTAATTTTATTTACTTATTTTTAATAATTTCTCTTTCTCATTTATATGCCGATATTGGACCTTATGTCTTCTGTTTTTTTCTTTTTTTCTTTTTCATCAACTATTATAAGATTTTTTTAAAAAATATACAAGAATAATCTTTATTTTGAACGACAAGAAAGTTCTTTTTACGTACCTAAAAAATGGATTAGAATTTGTCTTTTAAGAGACTAGTTTTTCTAGTGGAACAATCGACAACGACGTTTTATTATCAATTTGGCACATGTGTTTTGTATACCATCAATTTGTGGAATAAGAATGAAAGCGAAGTATTTTTATTCTAGTAGTTGTAACCATAAACTAGTAGAATAAAAATCAAAGAACAAATAATAATAATAATAATAATAAAGAAAAGCGACAACTATAAAAAGGACATGTGCTTTCAACATTTGACGAACGACAACGAAGAATTGTTTCACACGAGATACGGCATGTCGCTTAATTTTAAAAACAACAGCGCTCATTGTATATCCTAGTACCCAAAAAAAAAAAAAAAAACCGACATCTTCTTTCATCATCGGATGAACGACTACAAAGAATTTTATTGCAGAAGACATGGCGTGTCGTCCAGGATAAACGAAAGACAATGCCAAAAAAACGATACGTCGTTGAAAGATAAGAACCTAAAAAACAAAAAAACAAAAAACTTTTTCTTAAAAGGAAAAAAAATACTTTCACAAATTAAACTTCGAAGACAGATTATTAAGATAGAATTTAACGGAATTTAAAAAAAAAAATTAAAACTGTTAAGACAGATTATTGAGCTACAAAAAAAAAAAAAAAAAAGATCATTCAGAGAAAATTTAAAAGGAAACTTGTATATTTAAATTTATAAAAAAACTTTTAAGATTATTTTTGTAATTATAAAGATTTTACTTTAACTTAACTTTTTATTATAGTAATGTTAAAGGATGAAATAAGAGATATTTTTACTAATAGTTTAAAATTCAAGAGACATTCTTATTAATTATTTAAAATTTAAAGGATATAAAGATCATTTTTAAAATTACAAGGAGTAAAGTTATAAGAATATTAAAATTTAAGATCAATTTTTTTCATTTAGTGTGTGTTTGGTTGGTTAGTTTGATTTGAAATATTTTAGTTGTAATAATAAATTTTTTTGAATTTTAAGAAAAGATAAAAGAAATTTTGAAAAAGAGAATTAAAGTTGGAATGAACTAATGAAACAAACAATAAATAGAAAGAACAAACATAATAATATTTCATATTTTAGAAAGTATTTTTATCAACTTTTAAAGTTTAGGCCGCAAAATTAAAACAACTTCAAGATAAAAATGAAATTTGTCCTTAGACACAAAAAAAAAAAACAAAAAAACATAACAAAACGGGTTCATCGTTTTCTCTTGTCCATCTTCGGTTCGACCCGTTTCTTAGCGCCACAGAATCTGAAAGCGTCGAAGACAGAAGAGGGAGAAACAGAGAGAGAGAGAGAGAGAGAGAGGGACGAGCGCAAGCTCAAGTTCTCTCATCGTCTTGTTCGTCCTTCTAACCACGAATTTCTTCCTTCTTCATACTCACCAAATTGCCGTGGCTTCACTGACTTGGTGGATCTCCTTTTCCACTGCACGATCGGTTTCGCATGTAACAAGATCTGAGAATCTTGTTCAGTGTATGTTAAAAAGCATTTTTTTCTGCGAATTTTGTGTTTAATCTCAAGAATTTCCTCAAGTTTACGTGCTTTTAATGCGATGCTGATCTTACTGAACTTCCTGGTATGGAAATTCGAGGATTGCTGATTTAGTTGGATCCATTTCGCTGCGATTTGATGTCGTCCTGATTTTGTGATGTTCCAGTACGATTTTGTGATCGGTTCGTAGATTGATCAGAGGACGGAACGTAGAGATTTTCGGTTTGGAAGGGCAATGGACAAGTCTAGCGCTTTGGAGTACATCAACCAGATGTTCCCCACAGGTTTCTCTCTCTTTCCTTATACATATTTGTGTATCTATACATATATACATTTGAATTAGTGCACTAGAAGTTCCCAAGGAGAGCATAGAAGGAACCAAAAGAACTGAAAATGACCAGACGCACTAATGCCTTCCTAGATGTTTGATTCAAAACAAGGCTAGAATCTTGTTTAATCTCCTCAAAAACCCTGTTATGGTCCTATATTTTGTTTGTCTGTGATTCTTATTATGGTAACGTTTCAAGCTTTTGTTGATCTCCAGAGGCATCTTTGACTGGGGTTGAACCACTTATGCAAAAGATTCATAACGAGATTCGGCGGGTGGATGCTGAAATCTTAGTAGCCGTTCGTCAGCAGGTAAAAGTTTTTGCCTTCTTAGGTTGTAATTGGTCCCTTGGCAATACTTCGTGTTTTGATGGATCGGTCATTGTACTTCCAGAGTAATTCGGGAACTAAAGCAAAGGAAGATCTTGCTGCTGCTACACGTGCTGTTGAGGTATATTTTCGAATTTGACACAGTTATGAATGTCTTTCTGCAAATGGAACTTCTTGTCTTATGTGGATTTCTTTTGTCGGTATTGTATTGTTTATTTCATCTTTGTGTAATGCAGGAACTCATGTATAAGATCCGGGAAATCAAAACCAAAGCTGAGCAAAGCGAGACAATGGTACAGGAAATATGTCGGGATATTAAGAAGCTGGACTTTGCAAAGAAGCATATAACAACAACAATTACCGCTCTTCATCGTCTTACCATGCTAGGTACCATTCCTGTCCTTTGTTGGTTTTGCAATGAGTCTTGCAATGGCTATTTGCATTTTATGGTCACTGGTGAATTTGGTATTCAAGATTTCTAATCTAAACACAAAAAAAAAAAAAAAAAAAAAATTTGAATCGTCTAGTGAACGGTGTATGGTCCTCCATAGCATGCTATTATGTGATAAGCTATGAGTCTGAGTGGTATTGCTCAGTGCATGTCGGGATCCATACAAATGTCTCAGGGCAAAATATTAACACGCATGATTTAGTTTTTATTGGTGGATGTCCTGACAATATTGCAATAGACCAGCTATGAAAGTTGTAGCTGTGAAGTTTGGCCCCAGAGTAGCCAATTCTCTAGATGAACCTTAACTGGAAACTGAAAAGGGATCAATTTAACAGTGTGATTCTCCTGCTCGCTCTGTCCAATCAGCTGATTGGTTGATACCAATTAGAAGACTGAAGGAACATACATATGTTTACAATACCCAAGTAACACCACTTTCATGTTCTGGCAGTCTCGGCTGTTGAGCAGCTCCAAGTAATGGCTTCAAAACGGCAATACAAGGAGGCAGCTGCGCAATTGGAGGTATTTTTTCTGCTGATGATTAGTTGGAGTTAACAATTACGGCATCATCATTTTTTGTAGACAAATGGAAGTTTTCTTCCCCCTTCAATATCTTCCTGTCCTCGTACATTGTTGCTGATATTAATGCATAAATAAAAAAATATATATTCATATGTTCATGCATATGCCGTATACTAGAGGTTGCATAAAGCTTAAATAATCCTCGTAAAAGTTGCTTCATTTGCTAATTCCTTGTTCATTATTATTTTTCAGGCTGTAAACCAACTATGTAGTCATTTTGAAGCCTATAGGGATATTCCAAAAATCACGGAGCTCCGAGAGAAATTTAAGAATATCAAGCAAATACTTAAGTCACATGTGTTTTCTGACTTCTCAAGGTATGATGTCAAATAGGAATTCTGTAAATTGCCTACCAAATTCTATAATCCTTTCTCGGTAGTTTAAAATTTACTTATTTATTTATGATGGCTCAAGATGGATGCTCTCAAATTCTAACTGGAAACTGTCATGCTTAGTTGTGTTAGATGCGCACTTGATGTGCCTAATTCTGCCTTCGGTTTGGGGGATAACTTTAATCAAGGATGACCATGTTCTGTGACCTTTGTAGTAGACCCTTCCACTGAAATTGTTGAATTTCAGCTTTTTCGATGACATCTCTGTAAAGACAAATTTAAATTATGCCTTGTAAGCAGTTTTTTGATAGCAACTGGATCTTATTCACTTACAGGATTCCAAAAAGAACACATGAAACTCACACAAGAACACTGTAACCTTCTAACTCCACATTAGTCACTTATCACATACTAATCAACCCAAAAGACTATGTAACTGTCAGGTTACATTATTTTCTGGTACTACTCTTCTATTCTTTCTCACATACGTGTACCTGACATGGGGCCTATCATTCACTTAGGTTGTTTCTCAATATTGAGATTGACAAATATCATGCACCTATTGTAAACCAATTTGTAACCATAAGATCATCCGCATCGGTTTCTGCTTCCTAAGTAATTATTCTTTTACATTCATTCCCAGCTTAGGTACGGGAAAAGAGACAGAAGAAACTAATCTACTCCAGCAATTATCTGATGCTTGCTTAGTTGTTGATGCTTTAGAGCCATCTGTTAGAGAAGAGTTGGTAAATAATTTTTGCAGCAGGGAACTCACATCTTATGAACAGATCTTTGAAGGAGCAGGTTTGTCCAAGTTCCTATGTTGTCTTGTACAAATTAGTGTCTGAGCTTTCTGTTTTAAGAGTTTGCTTTAAACTTGGTGGATTTTGAGTTTCTTGATGTTTGTTATGCTTCTAGAACTTGCTAAGTTGGATAAAACCGAACGAAGATATGCATGGATCAAACGGCGAATAAGAACAAATGAAGAGATCTGGAAGATTTTTCCTCCTGCATGGCATGTTCCATATCGACTCTGTATTCAGTTCTGCAAAAAGACAAGGTACGTTCTTCTTGTCTTCATATCAATCTACGGAAGCCAGAAATGGTTTTTATTTTTCTGAAGATTTGTTTGCAACTTAAAATATTCAATAGGTTGGTATGGTGACCTTGAAGAGTGGAAAGGTCTACATGAGTGCACAGTGTAAGAAATGGTACTTCTGTCATTATAACTTCTAAGGTGCTTTGTTTTCAGGAAACAACTGGAGGAAATCCTTAATAATCTGAAAGAGAAGCCAGATGTTGGGACTTTATTATTGGTAAGCCATATATCTCATTAATGTCCTTTTATCTACCTTTGATATTGTTTAATCTTCTTAATGATTTTACATGCAAATGAAGTGAAAGTTGGCATATATTTCTTCCTTCAGATTAGTTTAATTTAATTGTTGCACGCCTACTTAATAGAACTACCCCCAAACAACATACAATCAGTTGTAGTCAGATTAACTTTGTAATCCATGTGGATTTTGTTTGAATGGACCATCATCGTCCTTTCACCCTAATCGTTTTAATTTTGCCCCCCATCCCCACCATCTCGTATTTTAGTTCTTCCTGCAACTCTGTTTCTCTTGCCATGAGTTAGCATCCATATTCACTGCACTTCTTTTGGTTCTTTATTTCATGTTGGATGTAGTTTCTGAGCATGCATCCCTCTTAGAAAGTTTGAAAACGTGTGAACTTAGGCAAAGAAGCTGTTGATTGAAAATTGCAAGTTTCTGTACTTTCCATCTCCATCCCTTTATGTGTTGTGCAGGCTTTGCAGCGAACTCTAGAATTTGAGGATGAATTGGCAGAGAAATTTGGGGGTGGCACTCAAGGCAAAGAGACCGGGAATGATATTGAAGAAATTGGTAGAGGGGGAAGTACTGGTCAAAATGTGTCAGATATCCGCAAAAAATATGAAAAAAAGCTTGCAGCGTATCAGGGAAACGATGCTGAGGTACGCGTATGAACAATTGTTTATATGGTTTGGAATTTGGCATAGTGCTAAGCTAACTGATAAATTATGAAGTCTCCCATTTTCACCTTGTTATTTTATGTTCACAGGAAAAGGATGGCAACAAAGAACTGTCAGCGCCTGGTGCTGGGGTACTTTTTTAAATCCTAAATGTTTCCCTATTTATGTGCTACAGTGGACATGAATTCTTTAAAATAATGACCTCTCTGGTGTGTCGTTTGCTGTTTGATCTTTGCTTCAGGAAACTAATGTTAGAATAAATCCTACATTACATCTCTCTCTCTCTCTCTCTCTTACACAAACACACACGCTCATGTATATATTTTTCAGATAGGTACATATAGCTTGTGTTTGTTCATTTGTATGTGACATCTCTCTCTCTCTCTCACGCATACATATATAAATATTTTTGAGATGTGTACATATTGTTTGTGTATGTTCATTTGTCTGTGACATCAGAATTTAATGAGTGATGTCTCCAGCAGGACATACTTATGATCTCACATAAATTAAAGCCACGTCATGTGTGATGTTTAAACGTTATAGTGGGAATGTTTTTTGTAATTTCTTCTTTGTACTTCTCCACTTGAAAAAATGAATGCTATAATGACCAAAATACCATAAAGTGCAGGAATACTACATGTTGAGTATGGAAGTGTTAAGAATGTACCATTTTCAGAGTTCTTTATGATGAATTGTTCCAAACATAGGATTATTGATAAAGCATAACTTGTACTGTTTTATTTGGCAGTTCAACTTTCGCGGAATTATTTCATCTTGCTTTGAACGTCACTTGACTGTATATATAGAGCTAGAAGAGAAGACGCTAATGGAAAATTTAGAGAAACTTGTTCAGGTAGATTGTTGTAGTCATTATAAATTCTCAGAATTTGGCTCCCTTCTTTTCCTTCTCGAATCACCTTTACTGTATGACAGGAGGAGACATGGGATATCGAGGAGGGAAATCAAAATAATGTTTTATCCAGCAGCATGCAGGTAAGCATCTAGAGATTCTCTCTTTCCTGTCATCATCATTTGAATGTATGCCCAAGAATTTTAGGTATGTCTTGAATTGAAACATTTGAATTGAAGTAGAAGAATTCCTATTTTCCATTTTGCATCTTATTATGCTTTTGCAATCTTAAAATGGCTCCAAGTAGAAGATTCAGGCACCCTGCATGACCAGATTTTTTTTTCTCAGCTGAGGCTCAATCTTTCCTTTCACTGCTCACTTAGTTTCCTTGTTTTGCAGTTGTTCCTTATAATCAAGAGAAGTTTGAAGAGATGCACTGCTTTAACAAAGAACCAGACATTACTTAATTTGTTCAGGGTGCGTTCTTTAAACTTTTTATTAGTTCTCTTTTATTTTGCGTAGTTTACTGTGGTCCTAGACCCCCGGTTTTGTTTCTGAATTCCTTGTAGATGGGTCTAAATGACGGTCTTATGTGTGTTGTTTTCATAAAATAAATAAATGGGTATACATGACACTTAAGCTGGAAAGCAACTTTAGTATCTGTAAATATTGTACAATTCTCCTGTTTGTGCCATGCAACCTCATATAGCTTGCCACCATCAGGTATTTCAACGAATTCTCAAGGCATATGCTACAAAGCTTTTTGCAAGACTCCCTAAGGGTGGCACAGGAATTGTTGCAGCAGCAACGGGCATGGATGGACAGATAAAGGTAATAACAAAGAATTTTTTCGGAACTGTTCTGAGATATGTTATACTTTTTATCTACGATAGAGAAACTAACTTTGTTTTTTTGCATCTCTTTGACAACTTTAACAGACATCTGATAGGGATGAAAGGGTGATCTGCTATATAGTCAATTCAGCAGAGTATTGCCATACGACGGTGAGTTTTGTGAATTTGTTGCACTTATATGTGACTTAACTTTTTGTGAATGCACATGGCTTGTCAGTTCCAACATGTTGCGAGTTGAATCTTTTGAGAAAAGGACTAGATGACTTTCTTGGTATCAGGTTTACTTTGCGTTTAGCCCATGCAAATAATATTTTAATGTGTAGAATGTAACATGCTTACACTAAAAGTTAAACTTATCTACAGCCTAAGTGACAAGGGTTTAACTTTTGACAGTCTGGTGAACTGGCTGAAAGCGTGTCCAAAATAGTTGACTCACATTTAGCGCAGATGGTGGATATGTCAGAAGTTCAGGTATTAGCTAAAAAATTGAATAAAATCTAAACCATGTCAATTTGCTTCCTCCATTTCTAAGTTGCTCAAGAGTATGTGCAGGATGAGTTTTCAGCAGTTATAACTAAATCTTTAGTAACCCTAGTGCACGGCCTGGAGACAAAATTTGATGCCGAAATGGCTGCAATGACTCGTGTTCCATGGAGTACGCTTGAGAATGTTGGAGATCAATCAGAGTAAGTTACATTCACTTTATAATTGAAATTTCAGCTCCAATCTTAGGTGTTTTCTGAAAATAATCCCGTCAAACTTTTGCAGATATGTTAATTGCATAAATATGATTCTTACTACTAGTATTCCTGTGCTTGGTCGCCTCCTTTCGCCAGTTTATTTCCAGTTCTTCTTGGACAAGGTAATTACAATATAACCCTTTTCTTGTAATGTGGTTCTTATTATGGATCTTTTTCCTGATCTTTGTTGTTCATAATTTTATTGTTTTTGTTTTCTTTACTTTTCAATTTGTTTTAGTTATACACCATGCTTAGATTCCACAACCACTTTTTATGTCTTCAGTAGCATTAACTTTGAGCTCAGTTTTCAAGACCAGCCTCGTTAAGATATCCAACATACTCCCAGGCTTTTGTTACCTTTTTTTGCAAACGAACAGAGATATTTTTTATTCTCACGTTGCACTGTATGTCAGTATCTAAGCTTATGTGTTCACCTGCTATCCATTGCATATTCTTATCCAAGTTATTATTTTGCTGATTGCAAATTTACTTTTTAAACATGTTCAAGTGGACCTGTTCTCCCCCAGAAAATGTCACCTGCTAATGAATTTTAGTCATAATATCAGAGTAATACCACTACACCTGACAATCTACCTCGAAATATTGAACCAACGCCGCACAGTTATCATATAAAAGATGAAATTTTTTAGCATGATGAGAGAGGTGTGGGGGCTTGTTTGGTTGTGCAATCTGTTTATTCTTAATACCCCGCCAAGCAAATGAATTGGTCTGCTTTCGGGATGATCGCACTTTTATGTCTTCTACTGATGACAACATAGGGGATGTCTATCCCATAATATATTAAGCTTGTATATTGTGTTATTAAGTGGATTGCAATTCAATTCAATTCAATTGCACTTTTTATGTATGTTGTGTTATCTTGTGCAATCTGTTTATTCTTAATACCCCGGCCAAGAAAATGAATTGGTCTGCTTTCGGGACGATCGCACTTTTTACATCTTCTGTCGATGACACAATAGGTGATGTCTATCCCTTAATATATAAAGCTTGTATGTTAACACTGGTGGAATTCAATTCTTATGTATGTTGTGTTTTCTTAACTTGTTTTTGCCATGGTTAATTATGCAAGGGCATTTTGTCCATGTCAAAACTTTTAGCCTTCATAAACTGTTGAGCAGTATACTGAGGTGGTTAAGTGATGTAAACTCTGCTGGGAAGCTTCCTTCAAGTTTAATGTGATCTCTTCACACTAATTATTCTTATTATCATTTGCAGCTTGCTTCTTCTCTTGGCCCACGCTTCTTTGCAAACATTTTCAAATGCAAGCAGATATCGGAAACTGGAGCACAACAAGTATGGCCCGTTTGAACATTTTTATAGTTCTTTTACTCACTTTTCTTTTTCATTTACAAGCAACATGTACCTTTGTGATAAACTCACTAGTAAGGACAACTTGAAATTTACAACCTGGAGCTTGTTTCAAGATGTCTTGAAGGAACGTCCATGATGACAGGTTGAAACAAAAATTTTAAGAATTTAGCAAGGCTTTCCTTTGTGAAGATTTTATATATATATATATATATATAGATATATTCAGTTTAAGGTCTGATACGTGGCTTATAAAGCAATTTTTTACTACTATTCAACTTGAGGTCTGTTATTACTAAAATATCTTCCTCATTTCTAAAATTTGAAGAATGCTTCTTATTTTAAGTTCTCTATTTCTAATATTCGGCTTGAGATGCTTACTCAATTTTACAGTTCTTTGGATCTCTGTTCTTGTTCTTTCAGAAAGAGAAAATGTAATGCAGATTTGTTCATTACGTTCCCACGTTGATTTTTATCTTTATTTTCCTCATCAAGTTACTTTAAGTATGTTGGTAACCAGACTGCTACTGTCGATCAGCTGAAAACGATCTGATTTACATTTGGTTGAGACTCTTTGCTATTGATCGTTGTTTGATAAATCTATTTTGTGTGTTGTATCATTTGATATTGATTCATTAAGTTTCGGCATAAAGGAGTTTTTTTTTTTTTATGTTATTGTCAGATGTTATTGGATACTCAAGCCGTAAAGACGATTCTTTTAGAAATACCTTCCCTTGGTCGACAGGTGAGTAGACGACATTCATCAATATAACCTTAACACTGCAAACTTTATTGTTTCACAATATCCCATCAATAATGTTTTATAAAGGCAGCCTCCTACGTAAGGTATAAACTAGTGCTGCCTAGTTTGAAGAAATTTAAATTGCCATCTTTTCTTCAAAGCAAGAGCTGTAGTTATTTATTCATATGAGGGTGTTCAGGAATTAGAACTTTGGAGTTTGGACCTTGACATTAGTCATATATTACTCTTTCTTTGTCCTAGATTTGAAATTAAATCCATTATTCAATTATTTTTTGTATCCCGTAACAGACATCAGGTGCTGCTAGCTATTCAAAGTTTGTAAGCCGTGAGATGAGTAAAGCTGAAGCACTTTTGAAGGTTGGTCGTCGTTTCTTGGAAATTTTCAGACAGCTTAAGTGTTTGTCTTCGGAGAGTTTATACAACCCTTTCTTCCTGATACAGGTTATATTATCGCCAATTGATTCTGTGGCGGACACGTATAGAGCATTGCTACCAGAAGGAACGCCGATGGAATTTCAGCGGATTCTGGAGCTCAAGGTTGTAGTCAACCATTTGCCTTGTTTCTGTTTTGCTTTTATTTTTAATACTCAATCCTGTCAGTTGTTTCAAAACGGAAGCTCACACTTTGCTCTCAGAGGTGCCAAGTTGGGGCTTAATTTGATCTCTTTCTGTGTTTAATCCGATGATGGTTTATACAGGGCCTTAAAAAAGCTGATCAACAAACTATTCTGGATGATTTCAACAAACATGGACCAGGGATTACGCAACCTTCTATTACATCATCAGTCGTCACCACTGTCCAGCCATCCCCAGCTGCTGCTGTAGCTTCTGTAATTCCCAGCTCTGCTTCACTCGGACTCATCACTTCCAGAGAGGACGTGCTAGCACGAGCAGCTGCGCTTGGACGAGGTGCTGCTACAACAGGGTTCAAGAGGTTCCTTGCTCTCACTGAAGCTGCAAAAGACCGGAAGGACGGACCTTTCAGGAAGCTCTTCAATCCATGACAGCGTAAGATTCAAAACTGTAAACCATTTTTCCTTGTTTCTTTTTTGAAATTTTGTGCCTTTTTCTTTTCTTTTTTTTTTTTTCACTTTTCCCTGGTGGATTTTGGATACAAAAGAATTAGATTGTTGTATATTATTCCCTCAATAGTTAAATAAAAAATCTCTTTATCCTTTTGTTCCCTGTACCATCAACACTTGTCTATTGTATCTTCTAGCCGACTTTTCTTGAAGGGTCTGAAATAGCTAAAATATTTATATTCAACCAAGCCCATTGACAATCATTTTAGACACAGCGTAAGAGTAAAGTTGATTATGAAAACTTGGAAGTTTCATTATTTTTTGTTTAAGTAATTCTCGGACTAATTTATTGGGTCGTTACCTTACACACACACACGTTTGTTCTCAATTACTCGGTACTTTGTCAAGGCCTCCTCAATCCCTCAAATCAATTGGTTCATGATTTATTAAGGATTATGACAATTTGTTTCTTAATTTTTTTTAACCAGTCAAACTGTATATCTATAATAGATACATATTGTAAGGTTTATCCCCCAACTATAAAATAAACTACGAGAACTTGTATTAAACGAAAAAAAAAACCAAACAAGCAAACAAAACAATATCGTTATTATGCTTGAAAACGTAAGAAAATTATTCTTTTTTTTTTTTTTTACCTCATGAAACAATTTTAAAAAAATGTCTTGTCATAAGGTAATGGGCTGATGACTACCCCCTTCAAAAGTGTATCTTGAAGTTAAAGGTTGGGGATCAATGATTAGGATTAGTTCACAAATGACTTCAAACACGTATCAGGATGAACTTCACAAATGCTCCCAAGCTTTTACACTGGTCCCACTTTGACATATGACTCACACTTTTACGAGTGACCAAGATATGTCTTTCTATGGGTTCCATTAAGATGAGCAAAAAAATAATAATACTCTCTCTCTCACTTTCACTTGAAAAACATTATAATAAATAAAAATAAATAAATAAAAGCAAACAAAGAATTAGGGGAATCAAAAGCAAAAGCAAAAGAGCCCAAAAACAAAACAAA
Organism: Ficus microcarpa; assembly: GCA_025413485.1. Classification (NCBI taxonomy): domain Eukaryota; kingdom Viridiplantae; phylum Streptophyta; class Magnoliopsida; order Rosales; family Moraceae; genus Ficus; species Ficus microcarpa. Next base: position 19,129,665 of record CM046379.1, on the reverse strand, counting down.
ACAAAACAAAACAGAAACAGAAAAAAGCAAAGACAAAATATTTCCTGCCAATCTCATTTGTCCTCTATTGTATATATTTAACAGCTTACACTTCATTTTGCAAATAACTAAATAATTATATTGTGACTATTATTTCTACACATTTTTTTTAACCGGCTAATCTTGAACTGTCAAAATTTTTGAGTCTTGATTCCTATCATTTAAAGTGAAAATATGTTATATTTATTTATTAAAAAAATACGTTGTATAATTAAAAAGCTAGTTGCCTGTTTATTTTATAAAAACCTCAATTAAAATGTTATTAGTTCAAGAGTTCTTTTTTTTTTTTTTTTTTTTTTTTTTTTTGAGGTAGTTTTCTAGAGAATCGAAGACAATATTTCGCTAATAAAATTTTAAGTCATCACACGATTAATAAACTATTAACCCGATTAATATTTTAAAACTATGGTCAATTTTATTTTAATAAGTAAAATAAAAACAAATTAAGAACAAAACTTCGTTTTCACCCACATATCAAAGAACTAGTTAGAGTAGTCTATGTTGTGAATCTTACGAGTGTCTTACGATTAATATACACTTTTTAAAACCCAACTTACACATTATTTATCCCCAAAAAAAATGTAACCACAAATTATCGCGGAATGAGTTTGTCGCTATATTTCATCATAAATAGAATAATAATTTTTCAAGAACGTTGAAATTGCTGAACCCATCAAAAATCAGCATTATATATTTGGCAACCTAACCTAGTAGTAAACATTTAGAGACCTAAAAACATGATTCTCATTGAGCTTAGCTTTATAAATATTCAAATGTTGGTCGAACCAGTAAATAAGGATGGTAACAAAAGAATTTAAGACCACATGAAAGTGCCTCTAATATATATTTGACGACGAAAAAAAATACTTACAACTAGCAAATTTTAGACGGGTCTTCTCCTAGACCCTAGTGTTTTTCACTATTGCCGGCCCTGACGTCACCAAAGCAGCCAAGCTACCGGAAAAGACTAGTGTAAGAATCCCTAAAACCATCACTGCTTTAGATTAGGAAGATTCACACCGGATCCACTAGGGCAGCTGGAGCCAAAACACCAGAAATCAGATCAATCTGAAAGTCCAAAATCCCCGAAACCACCTGAACGACTGACAGATCCGCCAAAGTTCCCGGTACGGTCTTTACTGGGCCCACCAAATCCGCTTCCAGATCGACCACGTTCCCCAAAGGAACCGCCAAATCCACTTCCAAATCTATCACTGTCACCAAATCCACCCCGTGATTGACCACGGTCACCAAAGGAACTGCCAAATCCACCTCCTGATCGACTGCGATCACCTAAGGAACCGCCAAATCCACCTCCTGACCGACCACGGTCACCGAAGGAACCAAAACTGCCAGACTTAGATCCACGAGCAGAATCATCAAATCCGTCAGAACGACCAAATCTGGAACGCCCTGGACCACCAAAACGGCCAAAACCGCTGTCAGATCGACGATCCCTCATGCCTCCAAATGAACTAAATCGACCACCACCACTGTCCCCAAACATGTCTACATTTGGATCACCTGCAACCTTGGGAAGCTGACAACCAGGAAGTAAAAGCAATCAGTCTCACATAGAGCCCAATTATGGCATCTGAAGAAAACTATAAACAACATAGGAATCAAAAGAAGCCGAATAAGACAAGACTATCTAAACAAGTTTGCTCCATAAATTCAGAAATAAGCTAAGAAAACACATGCATAATTGCTCGTGCATCTCCTAAGCAACTACTCTGAGCAAAACAAACAGTAATTAACATGCACAAGGTCAAGCCATTTTTCTTCCTTTCAGTTCCAGAGGCTAATAATGGAAATGGTTATTTTATATATACTTAGAGCTCCTAATACCCCAAGACTAGACGCACTAGCTCTCAGCTAATCATCATCATTACACATACAGCACCATGTCCAGACAGGTATGCTTCCAAATCATCACACTGGGAACATAACTTCCAAAATATAAAATCTATCAGCAACTAACTGCATCAAGAAATGGACTCCAAATACTAAAGAAAAAAAGAAAAAAAAAATGAAGTCTCGCATTATTTCGAGTCTAGAATCATCATGATACACACTGAACTTCAACCAATAATCTTCGTCTTAACTAGTCAAAAACAGCATGGATTTACACAAACAAATAGAAGAGAATTTAAAATGGTAAGAGAGAGTGACTGTAACCTCAGTAAATCTGCATCCCACATCTCTCTCAATCACCCTTACTGCCCTGGTTTCGTCTCTAGTGTAAATAAGAATAGCAGTTCCTTTCTTTCCTGCCCGACCTGTCCGGCCTGATCTATGAACAAATATCTCTGAATTATTTGGAAGCTCATAATGTATTACCTGTAACAGAGAGATGTACGAAATGAAAAGGGTCAACAATATCACAACAAAACCTGCACATCTAACCCACAGATGCCCTTCCGACCATTTAAAACACACATCCCCCAGAAAGTTTACTCAAATTTAACGTCTTCTCTACATGAGAGTTGTATTGCTAAGTTAATTGCTTCCAGAATGACTACATTAGTGTTGTTTACAGCAGCTAAACCTTTCAGTGCTAGACCTTATGTCGCATTTAACCAAGAGCTCGAATTTTTTCCTCGCAACTTCTACTAAAATTATATCAAAAACCCTAAGACGTGAAAACAGCTTATTTATAGAAGGTGTGAATGATAACTTGCATTTTGGGAAACTAAAGAACTCTTCATTTAGTTATAGGTAGATTATCATGAAATCAATTACTAAGAGATAGGTTGATTGTTGTGAAATTGATTAATAAAGACAGATTGTTAAGTAACCTTACCAGATCAACATTTGGTATATCAAGTCCACGAGCAGCGACATCAGTGGCTACTAGAATATTGAAATGTCCCTCACGGAAGCCCGAAAGTGTTCTTTCCCTCTGACTTTGAGAGATATCACCATGCAAAGCCTCACATCCATAGCTTCTTGCCATTGCATATGCCAATCGATCGGCATCACGTTTAGTTTGGGTGAAAACGATACACTTGCCTCCTTTGGCATGCTCCTGATAATACAATACATATACAGGAGTTGGAATTTTAAAAAGGATAAAGAGAAAGATAATTCCAGAATTTCTCTAGTATCCAACTGTGGAAAAGGTAAAAAAAAAAAAATAACCATTTGAAGCAATATATAGAAAGTAAATTCTCAATTCTTACCGTAATAAGTGGCCCAATGATTGATGCTTTTGCATGCGTATCTGATGCAACTGAATACAAAGAAATACCATCTGCCAGTTTCTGGTCAGAGTCTCCAACCTACAGCACAGACTAGCCGTTGATTAGCTTGCACCACAGGAACTATTTGTCATGTTCATAATACTCTATATGCTGTGTTATATCCACAAAGACGATAGTTTCCTAACCCACGTCTTCCCTAGTCATTAACAAGCATGAGCCCACACAAAAATGTGCAATCCCTCGAGCTTCCATGCAGCTCTAATTCTATCTAAACATTATTCAGCCACCTTGTCCTGTAATACAGAATGTCGCAAATGAAACATAGTATCATAAACAAACCTAAAACCTGAGGCCCTGGCTCCATCAGGTACTAAGTCATTTTCTAAATGGGAAAACAAATTAAGCTTGTACACTTGTGAAATCACTCACTATGTTATGATACCATCCTATGAACCAGAAAATCCAATGAAAAAATAACCAAGCTTAAGCATGATGAAATCAAAAATTAAACACACAGTAATAGTATAATACGGAGAAAGGAGTTGTGAAAACAATAATATGAATAGTTGAAGGAAAAGAGACTAAGAGGAATTGCAAACTCACAAGATCAATATTTTCTGGGCTATTTAAATAATTTCGAACAAGTTGTCTAATCCATTGTGGCATGGTTGCAGAGAACATCATTGTCTGACGCTTCTTAGGCATTCTCTCTAAGATCTTCTCCACATCCTCCTGAAATCCCACTTGAAGCATCTGATCAGCTTCGTCAAGAACAAGAAACTGAACTTCTGACAGATTTAGAGCACCCCTGTTAAGAAGATCAATAATACGACCGGGTGTTCCCACAGCTATATCTACACCATAGTCAAGCTGCCTAATTTGTCGTGAGATTGGTGTGCCACCATAGACACAGATTGAATCCAAACTGGGTGCAGACTCTTGGAACTCCTTCTCAACTTGTCGTGCTAGTTCTCTTGTTGGAGCCAAAACCAAAGCCAACGGATTCCTTCCGCGCCTGTCAAATTTATCACACAAGGCATCAAAATAAAAGCAGCAGATTCACCTTCACCATCTTCGCCCACAACCGCCCACATTTCAAATCCCCCACGAAATTTAAGAATACCTTTTTTTTGGGACTAATTAAAAGAATACATTTCAATCATAAAAGTTGTAGTACTAAAAAGATAAAAGTAGGATTTGAAGACACACCCATGTTTAGCATTGAATTGAATGATTTTATCTAGGATGGGGATTCCAAAAGCAAGAGTCTTCCCAGTTCCCGTTCTAGCTCGGCCAACCATATCGCGCCCTTGCATTGCCGGTTCCAGCACAGCTCTCTGTCCAAAAATGAAGCCCAAATATATCATATTTGCATAACACCATCTCAGACAACAAGATACCAAATGTGTGTGTACATAAATATATATTATAATAATTCTTATTATAAAATAACATAGAATAAAAACCGATCATTTCATTTTCCATTGATTAATTATCATCCTGGTTCCTTAGAGTTTGCGAATTTATCATGTCCGTACCTAAAAAGATGGCCTTTTTGTACCGAAAGATATATTTTCAATTGGACAATCCGACAAAATAAAAATAATTTCCCTCTTTCCATCAAGTTTTCGGCGATTAAACAAGAACTCAATGCTCAAAGATAACAAATTCACCTGTATGGGAAAGAGCCTAGTGATACCCCTCTTAGCCAAAGCCGATATAATCTCCGGCGAAATCCCGAGCTTCGCGATCTCCAGCCCTTCATCGTTACTGCTCGCTTTCGACGAATCCTCGTACGAATCGACATCAACAGCGTACTCGGCCTGCAAAGCCGACGAGGCGCGATAATTCAACGGCCCAGATTTCGCGTGAAAGCTCCTAACTTGGAACCCCAACGAGCTCTCCCATTGAAGAACCCTGAAATTGGAGGACTTGGCCTCACCGCCATGGCCATGATTTCTCGAGACAACAGCGTCGACGGCGGCGACGGTGGCGATCGAGTAGGGGCGGCGGTGTAGCAGGGTTCCGATGGCGGCGAGAGTCCGCCTCCGGAGGACGGCGGTCATCATGGCGGGTCCAATTTGCGGGGCTAGGGTTTGGCGCGGAGGACAGATGAGGGAGAAAGTGGGGTGAAAATGGAGAGGTTGTTAGGGCTTTAGGGGCGACGAGAGGCGGAGAGGCAGAATGTGAAAACCTCGAAGACAAGGGTTTAAGGGCCACGTGCAAAAAGTTAGCGTGAGGAAGATATTTAAGAGTTGCGATCCTCTGTGGCTGATCTTATGTTTGATATCTTGCTTCGTGTCCGTTGTCCAATATATATTCAACTCTCGTTTCTCTTTAATCGTATTAATTTCCTTCAAGAAATCATAACATATGATTATTTAATGCTAATGTTTGGATAGTAGAATTTGAATTTAGATTAATTATATATTTATCAAAATGTTTAAATTGTTTGAGTTAAAATATGTTCAAAAAAAAAAAATCAATTTGTAACTTATTTTGTTCGTCTCGAAATTCTACGTGATTTTTAAAAAAATCATCTCATTTAAATCTGTTTATGTAAAATTATGAACTTTTAAACTTTAAATTATAAAATTATATGAATAATAAAACTGAAGAAAAAAAGACAAATTAGATTATAGAAGTTGAATTTGGATTAAAGGTTCAAACACCCACTGAAAAGTTCTATTTTTCGAGGAAAAGAAAGTAAAAGTTTTATTTTAATTAAAATATTATGCCAAATTAAAATTTTTTTAAATACTATTAGATGCGTGTCATGATCATATTAAAAGGGAACATATTAGGTGATAGAAATAAAGAGACATATAAGCTAATTTCATCCAATACAATGTCAAATTCATAAGTCAAAAGTATGTTTTTAGCATCTGATTTGAAAATCGCTTTTTACTATTATATTGGTTTTGATATTAAAATTGATAATTATGATTTTTTTTTTAAGGGAAAGACAATTTTTATACTTTGTGACAAATTATCACTAAATATTACAAAAGGTCAAAATTGACATTAACTTTTATAGACTGATGTATTAAAATTTTCACTTAATTATTAAAATAGCATTATTTTCAATTTACTTTAAAAAATAAAAGTTCATCATTTCTTCAAGTTTCAAACCTTAATAATCATGACAAAAACTAAACATAGTATTTGAAAAGTTTTAAAATATAGTAAAATGTATGATGGTATTGAAATATAACAAGTATTTTAGAGTGTTTTACAAATAATAAAAAACCGACATCATTATAATAATCACAATGTAATTATGTAGCATAATACGTAATTATATTACAAAAGGTAAACTTGACATTAACTTTTATTGACTGATGCATTAAAATTTTCACTTATTTATTAAAATAGCATTATTTTCAATTTACTTTAAAAAATAAAAACTCATCATTTCTTCAAGTTTCAAATACCTTAATAAGAATGACAAAAACTAAATATAGTATTTGAAAAGTTTAAACATAGAGTAAAATGTATGATGGTATTGAAATATAACAAATATTTTAGAGTGTTTTACAAATAATAAAAAACCGATATCATTATAAAAATCACAATGCAATTATGTAGCATAATATGTAATTATATTATTTTCGAAATGTTCATTACAAAAAGTTGCTATGTATTGTAGTGTTATTTCAATAATTATTCATAAAATAATGCTAGAGACGCAGTTTTAATCACAATTTTATAATATCTATTCAGTGAGTTATCATCTTTTTATTAGTAAATATAATTAATTGATGTCAAAATTTTCGAATATCAGTTACTGAAAAAATGACAACTCATATATTATATAAATTAAATTTTAAAATTGAGATCATAATTTGTATCTGTAACATTTTTTTTTTTTTTTTTGTTAGTAGTGATGTTAAAATGGAGCGCACTAGAGTAAAAGGTGTGACAATTGGCACTTGTTTTTCAACTTGCGATGTTGCATGTGTTTCATGTCGTTTACCTTTGAAGAAACGACATGTAGTTTTTTGTTGATAAAACGACATGTAGTTTACCTGGAAGCAAAACAACGATAGAATGACTTGTGACCTTGCTCCCATGATAAAAGGGCATGACACTTTGACGGAAGTCAATAACTTTTAGAGTAATCGATCCAAATGATTCCTAAATTTTTTATAAGATGACAATTTAATCTTTTTTTTTTTTTCAATTTATGTCGAGACGATCTTAAATTATCTAGATGTTGACAATATTAGTCCATTTCATCCAATTCCATTAAGTTTCTAATGTTTGAGAGTAACAAAATAAAAAATAAAAAAACTTACAAAAAAACCTATAAAAAAACTCTAATTTCTTCTCTCTCCTCCTTCTCTTTCTCCATTTCTTCCCCTTCGATCTAAAGCAACAAATCCATATCGCCCACAGGGGGGGCAAACCCAAATTGAAAACAACTAGAGGAGGCGAACCTAGATCAAAAATGGGGGGGACCCAGATCACAAACGAGGAGGGAAGGGTGGAGCCTTAGTTTCAACAATGGGGTGGAGGGGGGGTTAGGCCTCAATTTCAATGGTGGGGGAGGGGGGGTGAACCTAGATAAAAAACATGGGGGAAAGGTGGAGCCCTGATTTCGACGGCGAAGAACGGAGTTAGTCGTTGCGAGGGGCAAACCCATATCAAAAACGCGGGGGAAGGGGAAGGCTCGGTTTCGATCAATGGGTGGGGGAGAGACGAAGTTGGTAGTTATTGGGGGGGGGGGCGAACTGAAATAAAAAACACAAGGGGGGGCGAACCCAAGTAAAAACGTAAGGGGGTGGAGCCTCGATTTCTACAGCGAGGGGGGGTGGTGAACCCAAATCGAAAAGAGTTGGAGTTCGTCGCGTGGTTGGGGGTGGTTGTGAGTGTGGGGGTGATCATGGCAACGGAGAAGAGAGAGGGGGGGCTGGCGTCACTGGAGATAAAGGCCATCGTCAAAGATGGAGGCTGTCACTAAAGGTAGAGAGAGAAAGAGAGAGGAGCAAGGATTTTGGGAGAGTTTACGGGAAAAAGAAAATTGAAAGATATTTTGGTCTTTTACTACAAAAAAATGATTGTTTGAACAAGATTCCATTAGAAACTTGACGGAATTAGATGAAAAAGACTAAAATTGCCAACATTTAGAGAATTTAAGGTCTTCTCAACCAAAACTAAAAAAATAGAGATCGAATTATTACCTTCGAAAGAATTCATAGACCATTTAGACCAATTACTCTAACTTTTATTTATTTATTTATTTATTTTTAAACAAAAAATTCATCGGAAGTCAATATTAACTAAACAGAAATAGAAATTTGGGAAAGTTTGAGATATAGCCTCATTTATTTACCCTATTAGTAAAGTTCATTTTTAAATTGTTAAGATGTAATCGAATGGCTGAAATATTATTTGTGTATAATAATTATAGTGCATATTACCTTGTATTAATATAGATTAATAAATAAAATAATAATAAAAAAATGAAATTTAAGAAAACCAACCTTTGGCTAGTGGTAGACCCTGCCCTCCTCGACGCAGGCAACGAGCTCACCCCAGTGACAGACCAGCTTTAGCGACAGCAACGATAAATCCTTCTCCCTCAACCAAATCTACACCCCTACCCCTGAAGCTGACAAAGAGGCCTCTCCCTAACACCGACGATGAGCCCACCCATCCCCCCTCCCCCCCCCCCCCCCGACGTCGACCCAGTCCCCCCCAGAGCACCAGATATGCTCGCCTTCCCCCTGATGTCGACGACCCCCCCCCCCCAAAAACGACGCTGGCAATGAACCCCCCCCCCCACCCAAACAAATTTGTGTGGCCCCTTACCCAAGCCAGATCCGTCCCGCTTCCCCTGCCGGCCGCCAGCCCAAAAATCAACAAAGAGTCCCCCGCCTGCACCCTCCCAAGAACCCACGACACCCCCCATTCTGACACCGTCAATTATAAACGATGTTAGTTTTTTGTTTTTGTTTTGTTTTTTTTTTGGTAATTTTTTTAATTTAATAGTTTATATTAATATGAAATAAGATACATTATAATTATTATACATAAACAACATTTCAACCGTTTGATTATATATTAACGGTTTAAAAATGAACTCTATTAATATGGTATATAAATAAAGCTTTACTACAACCTCTTCCTATAAATTTATCTCACCGTATTAAAAAATTGGAAATTCTTACAAGTAAGTTTATTTTAAAAAATATACTAATTATGGGGCATTTGGATCAACTTTTTCGTTGAAATATTTGTTACACTACAGTACAACATTTATTTAATTGTCAGTGTTTTACGTTTGAATACATATTATTATTATTATTATTATTTTTTACAAGTCCCTGGTACAAAGTACAAACATTGTCGTCCTACGTTGACATTGACTCCGACGAGTTTAAATGGAGAGTAATCATAAAGCAACAATCTAAAGCATAAAAAAATCTATAACGCAAATTTGATATGTGATTGTATAAATATCCTTACAGTAAAGAAAATATAGAAAATTCCAGATGGTTTTGATCACAATGGAAACTAAAACGGCTTGAATATATTTCCACGAGACATTCCTTGATGATGATTGTACGCCTAACAGCCAACTTTAGCGGCCAGATGACCATAAATTCCTTATTCAGTTATTTGGTTTCTTTCAATGTAGCATCAGCTGGTATCCTAGATTTCGTGAGCAAACATTTCTCTTTACTTTGGGCTGGTTGTATGTCTCTCATGGCCATTTGGACTTAATAATTGCATTAAAATTTTAAATTTTTACGCAAAAGAACTACTTTAGAAGCCTAATTTTAAATAAAACTAAGGATGTAGAAGAATTTATACAGAAATGATCATTTTAAAACACCAAAAAAAAAAAAACACTTTCAAATTTATTTGTAAATTTGAATAAATTTCGGATTTTATATTTTTTGATTTCACGTTTCAAAAAGTTTTAGACAAACAAGATGGAAGTTTTAAACGCTTTAATGCCTTGGTTATCTTTGTTTTTTTATATACACTTTTAAGGCAGGAGGTTATTTTTTTTTATTTAAACGAAAAAAATTAACGTTGTTGACAACGTATCATTCTTGTGCTTACAGACATAATCTAGTCATATCTGACTCTATCTAAAAATACATAGCTCAAATCTCATTCCTAAGTTCAAAAAAAAAAAGTATCATTCTTTTTATCTTATTTTCTTATTTTTCTATTTTTAAGGCAGCAGATACTTTTTTTTTTTAAATAAAAAAAAAATCCACAACCCGTTGCTGACAATAGTTGCTGAAACATATCATTCTTTTTATTTTTGCTGTTATTCTTTCATAATTTTCTGATTTATTTAAAAGGCTTTAATTAAATCAGTTATTTAAGGCCCCCCCCCCCCCCCCTTTCTTTTTTGGGGCTATTTCCAAGGCTGGTTGTAGCACAACAAAATAGCAGGAGTTTATGCACATAGAATTCCATTACATAAGTGATTGCAGTTATAAATTAAAGATAATTGCATCTTTAATTTAATAATAAAATATTAAGTTTAAATCTCTCAATCTCCAAATTAAAAATAAAAAAGCAATTTCATTAATGGACTGGAGGCTTGGTTAGTGACAAATACAATTATCTCCCTATCATAATCTAATATTACACAACTACTTTAGATTGATTCAGAAATTATCATGTAAAATTAATGCAATCGAAGAAAATTTAAAAACATCATCGATATTAAACACTATTATAAATAAAAAGTTAGTATTATCTATGGGTTTTATGCAAGGACGGATTTATTCATTTTCGTCCAAATGAATGTTTATATAAATATATATATATATATATATATATTTAACTACTTTAAATTTTTATTATTTTGTCTCATTAAAAATTGATTCTCTATGTATAAGGTTTCCTAAAAATCTTATCATCCCTAACAAAATAATAAGCTAATTAATTATATGTTGTAAACCCATGTTTTATTAACAAAATAAATAATACTTAACATCATCGGTGTCGTTTAATACCGTTCAATGCAACAGTGTCGTTGCTCATCCAACCTAGATGAATGTCACTCCCAACTGCCACGTGGAGGGGAGAACCCAAAAATCAATATCAGGTTTCTAAGGCTACGCCAAAACACAAACAATATCTATCCCTTATCCGAGCTAAGGTAGAGGTGAGGCCACGTGGAGATTGCCAGTTGGACAAGGAGATCCTGATCTAATCCCAAACCTGGGCCATCTCCAATATCCACCAGGAGTTCAACTCCCTCCTTTGGGCCCATTTCTGAGTCTTTTGTTATTTGCTTATGTGGGAGTGTGGATGCCATTCTTTATCTGTGTCCAAATCTTTGGTTCCTGAATAAGCAGAGACCAAAGACAACGAAAGAGAAAAAGAGAAGAAGAAGAAGAAGAAGAAGAAGAACGGAAAATGGCGACACAAGCGTTGGTGTCTTCATCGTCACTAACATCCTCGGTGGAGGCTGCAAGGCAGATTTTTGGAAGCCGATCGATCCAATCCACCAGGAGATCCGCTTCTTTCGTGGTCAAGGCCGCTGCCACTCCTCCCGTCAAGGTCTGTTTTTTACCTTTACTTGTCCTTCGCATCAAATAATTAAGATGGAGACGAGAAATTCGAATTTTGTATTTTATCATGTAATTAGGTATGAAATTATCGTTAATTTATACTTATAATTATGTGTTGAATAACTAAGATGGTTGTCAAAATAAAAGAAAAGTAACTCATTTGGAATTGAAACACATTTTTGTTTGTCTCTGTGTTTGGATAATTCAGCAAGGAGCGGACAGACCCTTGTGGTTTGCATCCAAACAGAGCCTTTCTTACTTGGACGGCAGGTATTTCATGCATTCAACTTAGCTCTCATTCTATTTGTCGGAATTGAATTATTATTTCCTCTAATGGGTGCCTTAGATTTAAAAAAAAAAAAAAAAAAAAACACAACGACAACAACAACATAATTTGATGGTACGGACTAAAAATGAATTAAATTTGAGTAGCATTTTTTTTTCTAGAGAGAGATTAGTATTTTGCATAAACATTTTTATTTTTTTGAAAATCATAAACTATTTTTTAACTACAATATTATTTATCAAAATAAAACTAGTTTGTTGTAAAAATTTGGATCTCATTATAATTATATTATTTTTTACTTTTTTAAAAGTAATTTAACGGAATTTAATGACAATCTGATTATTAAAAATCGTATTCTATCGATCAGCTTACCAGGTGACTACGGATTCGATCCTTTGGGCTTGTCGGACCCGGAGGGCACAGGCGGGTTCATTGAGCCGAAATGGCTAGCCTACGGTGAGGTCATCAATGGGCGTTACGCCATGCTCGGAGTCGTCGGTGCCATCGCACCGGAGATTTTGGGCAGTGTTGGGCTTGTCCCACCGGAAACCGCCCTCCCCTGGTTCAGGACCGGAGTCATCCCACCGGCCGGGACATACAACTACTGGGCCGACCCATACACCCTCTTCGTCTTCGAGATGGCGCTAATGGGCTTTGCCGAGCACAGGCGGTTCCAAGACTGGGCCAACCCGGGGTCCATGGGCAAGCAGTATTTCTTGGGCTTTGAGAAATACCTCGGCGGGTCCGGAGAACCGGCTTACCCTGGCGGGCCGTTGTTCAACCCACTTGGGTTTGGGAAGGACGAGAAGTCCTTGAAGGATTTGAAGCTCAAGGAAGTGAAGAATGGAAGATTGGCTATGTTGGCAATCTTGGGCTTCTTTGTACAGGCCCTTGTGACAGGTGTTGGGCCTTATCAGAACCTGCTTGACCATTTAGCCGACCCGGTCCACAACAACATCTTGACTAGCCTCAAATTCCATTAAAAAAAAAAAAAAAAAAAAAGAAAAGAGGAGGGAATTGTATTATATTTAGTGTTGTGCCCTTTGTTGCTTGGGACACACCCTTTGGGGTCTGTTTCCTTTCTTCCTCTCATTTGCTACGTTATTATGTGAGAATCTTTATTGCTATCCTTTTTTTTTTTTTTCTTTTTTTTTCTTTTTCTTTTCTTTTTTTATAATTAATGTAACTCTGTAAGAAATGACTTGTTAAAAGAACTCATGAATACAGACATGCTAATGCTACTCTCTGGCTAGTCTTAGTCCTTAATTAAAGGGAGTAAAAGGGCAAAAAAAAAAAAAAAAGAAAAAGAGTGAGGGAGAAAATAGCACTGTTTTATTATTACCTGTGATCAAAATAATAAGAATGTATTTAGTACATAGGTTGGAATCGGATCAAATTAGAAAAATCCTATTCGATACGATAATTTAAATAGAATGGATGTTTGGAATAAAAAGAAATGATAGTGATGTGAATTTTTAAAAAAACTTAAAAATACAATTCGAATTGAAAAAATCCAATTCAAACTTACGGGGATGTTTGGTAAATGAGTTTAGTTTAAGATTTTTAAGTTTCAATAGTAATTTTTCAGAAAAGATAAAAATTTTTTTCAAAAAAGACAAAAAACTTTTTCAGAAAAGGACAAAAATCATGATAAAAAAAGTACAGTTTAGTTTAAACTAAACTTTAAATCAAACAAACCCTATAAGTTTCATATGATTTATTATTACCCTACAATATATGTAGGCATATATACATTATAGGATTTGGCTGATATTTTTTTTCCAATGTGTTAGTGAACACAGTAATATCAGTTTGGATTATAGGTTGAATTTGGATTTTTTAAAGCATTGCATTCAAATTAAATGTATAAATCCAAATGTAGAATTTGAATTATTAATTTAAATTGAATATGTGTTTGAATAGTGTTGTTAAAAGTAACATTTGAATAGAGAAAAAGTAGAAAATGAGTATGATACCGATTTCTTAAAAGTGAAAATTAAGATTTTGATTTTATTTGAATTGTTATGAATAGTAAAACCATTTAAATTCATTTGATGTTTCACTACCAATTAAACACACATTGTATTTAAGTGTAAAAAATCCAATTTAAAATAGTGATCTAAATAAGACCATAATTATGTATAGGTTGCGAACACAACTATCATTTTTTTTTTAAAAAGTGGCTTTGATATAATTTTACTCGAAAAATGGACTTAATCGTTAATATTTCTAATATGGGGCGAATGTTAATAATTATTTGTCAACTACTAATTTGTATATAAGAATAGCCCATTCTCATCAAAATTTCTGACTACGTCTTTGTTTATGTACGTGCTACATTTTAATATTCTTCAAACCAAATGTTCCAACAATTTTCGATATGCAGCTTATGGAAATGGAAGTCAATTTGCTTATAGATCTATTTTCTGTCCACATGTTCCCCCCGCTATAGAAGACATGCGTAGTTCCATCACATACCAACTTGGCGATACCACCGAAACATGTGATTGGCAAAAGAATATAACGTACCATCAGAAATTGATATTTAGTTTGTCGCTCCAAAAAATCAATATATAATTAGCATAATTTCATGATATAAGTGTGCACTACATAAGTTAAAGAATTACATTTGCTGTAAGGGAGTATTTTTACGTTTGAACCTATAATCAAGTTATTATTCTTTTCCAAATCTATTAGTAATGATAAATGCTAGACCTCAAGATATACATACATATATATATATCCTTTAAAAATATTTGAATGAAAGAATTAGATTGGATTGTCTATTTTGATCACCCAATTTAATAGATTACCAAAATTTTTTTTTATTTAACAATCTTTTTTGCTTTTTTCCAGATATAGTCGATAAGTGATTGACTTGAAAATTGATGACTTATTTTATAGTCGATAACTGATTTTCTAAATTAATGATATTATATTGTCAATTACTCATTGATTATTTAAGAAAATTGATTGACATATTTCTAAAAAAGGGCCTAACTAATTTTAAAAACTTTGACTTTGTTAAAAAATATCTTAAAAAAAAATGTTATCTACGTCTAAATTCCCATTTTAATTTTGACAATTTCAACAAATATACTGTATTGTGAGGTGTAAAAGTATAATTTCCAAGAATGAGGGGGTAAATTTTGTAATTTCCCAATAAACTCAAATTATGCCAAAACTACCCTCGCCACTGAACAGTTGATGAGCAAGATTAGCATGAGAAATCGTTTCCAAAACGTACCATATCATTACTTTCAAGTGTAAAACCAACGTTTTGTATAGACGGTCGAGATCAGAGATCTAGACTAAAAATCATTCAAAATCGAACGGCGGAGGAGAGAGTTGTGGGGCCCATACCCACTAGATCTAATTCTCTCCGTCCCATCAAATCCCATCGCGTCCACTTCCATATATTTATTAATTTTCCTCGCTTCGTTCACAAATGGCGTAAAGCGAACGAACGCGAACATATCTCCTCAGATCGTCTCTCTTTCTCTGCCCAAACCGAAAATCGCAAGCAAAGGAGGGCGTTTCTTCGTCGGAGAAGACAAACGCAGACGAGAAGTCGAGAATCCGTCGTGATCGGATCCGATCTACGGCGATCTGAATCGGTGCGTTTTCTATCTCTCTTCGCCTTCGGATTTCGTTTTGTCGTTGTTGTAATTTGGTTTTTGTTTTTGCTCTGCTTAGATCTCTTTCTGGATTTCTTGAATCTGTGATTTCTGTTATCGTTATTCTTATTAATTCGCCTTTTTTTTTTTTAGTTAGTATTTATTAATCTTCACTTAGGTTTTCCCTTTTGTTTGATTGTTTGTTATTTTTGGATTAGATTTGCATGTTTGGCTTCTTTATTTTTTTGGATCTGTGATTTGGTTCTAGAAAACTTGGATTTTAATTTCGTTATTTGTTGTAATTTTCTTTTTCTTTTTCTTTTTGTTTTGTTGGGTTGGAAATGAAATTCTAAGAGACTGACATGAAAAAATATGTTAATCTGTTCTGTAGATTCGTTCAAATTGGATGTCTTTGTTAAGAGTAGCGTAGATCAACTGGTCCGTACTTTCTTTAAACATCTGGTGTGCGTTCCTTTTGTGGGCTCCGATGGGGTTTTCGAGTCCGAGGTGGTCCTTAATCCGAAGGGCTTTTGTGATTTCGGTCCTGTTCGCTCACGCTTGTCATGGGTTTTATCTCCCAGGAAGCTACATGCACACTTATTCCAAAGGTGATCCCATCTTTGCTAAAGTTAATTCCTTGACCTCTATTGAAACTGAGCTTCCATTTAGCTATTACAGTCTGCCTTACTGCAAGCCCAGCGGAGGGATCAAGAAAAGCGCAGAGAATCTTGGTGAACTTCTATTGGGAGACCAAATTGACAACTCCCCTTACCGTTTTCGAATGAACGTGAACGAGACTGTGTACCTCTGTACTACTAGCCCTTTGAATGAGAATGAGGTGAAGCTCCTGAAACAGAGAACCCGTGATTTGTACCAGGTTAATATGATCCTGGATAATCTGCCCGCAATGAGGTTCGCCCAGCAAAATGGCGTGAACATTCAGTGGACTGGGTTTCCTGTTGGGTACACTCCGCCGAACAGTAACGATGATTACATTATCAATCATCTGAGGTTCAGGGTCTTGATTCATGAGTATGAAGGGAGTGGTGTGGAGATAATTGGAACTGGGGAAGAAGGTATGGGTGTTATTTCTGAAGCTGACAAGTCAAAGGCATCGGGGTTCGAGATAGTGGGGTTTGAGGTCTTCCCCTGCAGTGTGAAATTCGACCCTGATGCCATGTTGAAACACCACACGTATGACATCATTGATAAGGTAAACTGCCCTGGGGAGCTTGACAGGTCTCAAATAATTCGGGAGCAGGAAAGGGTATCTTTCACTTATGAGGTTGAATTCGTAAAAAGTGATATCAGATGGCCGTCAAGATGGGATGCTTATTTGAAGATGGAGGGTGCCCGTGTGCATTGGTTTTCTATTCTGAATTCACTGATGGTAATAACTTTCCTTGCTGGTATTGTTTTTGTTATTTTCTTGAGGACTGTGAGAAGAGATTTGACAAAGTATGAAGAATTGGACAAAGAAGCTCAAGCGCAGATGAATGAGGAGCTTTCTGGGTGGAAGCTTGTCGTGGGAGATGTTTTCAGAGAACCAGAGTGCTCAAAACTTCTCTGTGTGATGGTTGGGGATGGGGTTCAAATCACTGGGATGGCGGTTGTTACAATTATTTTTGCAGCCTTTGGTTTTATGTCACCAGCTTCACGAGGAATGCTATTGACAGGGATGATTGTGCTCTATCTTTTCCTGGGTATTGTTGCTGGTTATGTTGGTGTACGGATGTGGCGAACTATCAAAGGAACTTCAGAGGGATGGAGGTCGGTTTCCTGGTCCGTTGCATGCTTCTTCCCTGGAATTGCCTTTGCAATCCTTACAGTACTCAACTTCCTACTCTGGGCTAACAACAGTACTGGTGCGATTCCCATTTCCTTGTACTTTGTGCTCTTTGTCCTCTGGTTCTGCATTTCAGTCCCCCTTACCTTACTGGGAGGATTCTTTGGCACACGGGCTGAGGAAATTTCGTATCCTGTTCGAACCAACCAGATTCCAAGGGAAATTCCTGCACGAAAATATCCGTCATGGATCCTTGTCCTCGGTGCAGGCACCCTTCCGTTTGGAACCCTCTTCATTGAACTTTTCTTCATCCTTTCCAGCATCTGGCTGGGGAGGTTCTACTACGTCTTCGGCTTCCTGTTGATAGTTCTTCTATTGCTGGTCATCGTCTGTGCCGAAGTGTCAGTGGTCCTCACGTACATGCATCTCTGTGTGGAGGATTGGCGCTGGTGGTGGAAGGCTTTCTTTGCTTCCGGTTCGGTCGCCCTTTACGTGTTCTTGTACTCCATCAACTACTTGGTGTTTGACCTGCAGAGTTTGAGCGGGCCTGTATCAGCTCTTCTTTACCTCGGCTATTCACTCTTGATGGCGGTTGCGATCATGTTGTCGACTGGAACCATTGGATTCCTTACGTCCTTCTACTTTGTTCACTACCTGTTCTCGTCCGTGAAGATTGATTAGAAAGTCCCTCATTGCTATCCTTCATCAACCCGCTGGAGAATTCTCTCCCTGCATAGGAAGAAAGACTTTGAATTTTCTTTTTCTTTTTTAGCTTTTTTTACTTCTGTTGCAACTGAAAGATAATTGTGCATGGCATATTAGGAAGTTCTCAGTGATACTTCTTTAGGGCCGGTCATATGTTGTATGCTTCTCGAGAGAACTTTGTTATTGTCATTTGTTGTCATGATCTTGCGGCATAATTTCACTCCCCACTTTACTATATCCCAATTTTTTTGGGTCTCTTTTCATAGCTAGTTTTGAGCCCCAATTTGGTTTACGTTTTAAGTTGAAACGATTTGTTTTAGGAATTTGTACTTTTGGTTCAAAAAATTGCCGTTCTTCCAATTTTCAGTATATCTGTTGGATTGTTGTAGAATATTGTTGGATTTGTATTTATAATTGGTTGCCCTGACTTGCAACACTTTTATGGCATGTTTGCTTATGCATAATTAGAGTGAACATGAATCAGTGTAGTTAGGATTTGGAATCAGGATTTGGAGTTGGAATATACTGTTTACTTGAGTTCTAGGAATTGGAGTTGGAATCATTATCAATCTTATTCATGCATTTACTTAGAACAGAAAGAAATCGGAGTTAGTTGTTGTAAATTTATTTATATATCTCTTTATTTATTATCATATTATTAATCAAAAGTAAAATAATTATTATGATATTAAAGTAATAAAATTAAGTTGTGTAATTTTTTGTTTAAAAAAATTAAAAAGAGTAAAAAAAAAATTGAATTAAAATAAATAAATTATAAAAAATATAAAAATAGAAAACATAATAATATATTATGATAAAAGAAGTTCTTTACTTTAATAACGTTGATAGTAATTAGAATAGTTATATAATATTAAGTTAATAAAAATATATTATATTTAGTTAATAAAAATAATTAATATGAGTTTTTATTTTTTGATACAATTTTTTTTGTAAATGAATTAAGGATAAAATAGTAATTTAATGTTAATAGTAGGGACGTGAGTCATAATCTAAAGGGGGATATGGAATTACTAATTTCATTCTTCAATTCCAAAGTTGTGTGGCACTCACCATTTTCACTTTCATTATAAAAAAAATTTAAACAAGTAGACAAGAGATTGACTTCTATTCTTCACTGTCATTTCCTATTCCTAATAAGTAAACATGTCATTTCTCTTTAAAATTATGGAGATTGACATGTCACCCCAAATTAAAAGTACATAACATAGTTGGATTTTTATCTGTATTTCATATGAGCTTTGAGATTCCGAGATATCATAAAGTCTTCATGCTCGAAAAATATGACACAGTTGAGACAGATGGTTACAGTGCATTGACACTCCCAAAATGATTAAAAAAAAATTAAAAAAAACCCTATGAATCCGCAGAAATAGTTTGAAAAGAAGAGAACACACATCAATATTTGATATTTGTTTGATACTTTGATTCACTCAGTTACAGCAAATTTTACTTCCTCACTTTATGTGTGTGGGTGCCATTAAAGTTAAACACCCCTTTGCTTTCCAGGCTCAGTCTTATCTAAAATCAAGTATGTCTCTATGGGGTCTTCATCAAAAGTTTGCACTCTCTTCTTCCTTCCCTCAGCAAGCAAAGGGAAAGCTTCTGAAGACAAACATGCGAAATGCCCATACGAAGTTTGAGAATCTTCGGCTGTTGGACGAGTCTCCCTCTCTGGCCGTAAATTACCAACCTGACGTTGAAAACCGAAGGCCGTATCAAACTGCATCAACGAGTAGTGATATGCAGGACATAGTTCTCGCTGGTAGAAAGGCGATACTAAACTCGGCAAAACGTCTCCGGTGCCTGCAGTTGCACTCGTAACATATGGATTGGCAAGCATCTTATAGGCGGTTTCTAATGCAATGTTTAGGTATCTGCGTTCCACGTCTTGACACATTTGCAAACGCCTTTCAGCCTGCAAATTATGAAATGTGAAGGCGATATCACGACTTTAATTACTATCTTAATGGCTTGTTCGGGTGATAGTTTAAAGAAAAATTTGGCAGAGAAACTTGCCTCGATTTGCAGATGAAGTTTTGCTTGAATTTCCTTCTTCAGTTCATAACCCCTACATGGTATCCCGAGTAGAAAATAACTTCCTTGTCAAATCATACAGCGCAAAGACCAGTGCAAAGAGAAAATGGAAATCTTTAATAATCTTACTCAGCCTGATGAGACGGTAGGACGCCCAGAGAAGTAGTCCCTATGATTTGATGCCATTAAAAACAGTAAAAATAAGGTTTAAAAATAAATTGAATCTTTATCCTTATGAAAAGGAAATAAAAAGGAATAAGAATAAGGAGAAAGAGAGTTTTGTGGTAGACCTTATCGAAGTGACGGAGTTAGGATTTTTTTTTTCTATGAGATACAAAAAAAGTTGAGAGTTTTTTTTTTTATGAAAACGGAGTTGTATATTTGAATTATTAAGTAGGGGTACAGTTATTCTTCTAAAATAAAGGCACTATTAAAACTCTTAAAAAATCAAGGGATTAAAATAGAAAATTTAAAGGTTAAGTGGGGATACGTGCCTCTACCAATTATGATATGATTTCGTCACTGTCCTGTAGTTTTGTGGGTAAATTTTAATTATGCGTTTGCTTTCCTACTCATTTATATAACGCAATGCTTTACCTGATTTAATCTAATGGGTAGTAGCATTTTCATCAATCTCACACACAGATTTCTCCTGTTTTCTTCTGCTAGGGAAATTGACTAGCGTTTGGCAGGGGAGAAAGTTGCATTTTCTTTTCTAAGAAAATGATACCTACCCATCTTCTCAGGCACTTGGCTCCACTCCTTGACTGAGTATTTACCAAGTCTGTATTTCTGCAAGAGGCCAAATTCACGAAATGAGTTAAAAATTGTTTCATTTTGAACTTTTGCTTGAAATTTTAACTAATATTTAAGTTGTGTTAGTTGAAAGAAATAAACCTGGAGGTGGCTCTTCAAATGGTGAAGAGTTATTCCCTTGACACCCATTATCGGCAAAAGTGACTTTGGCGTGGCCTCTGCATATTGTTGTAAACCATTACATATACGTGCATGTTTGTAACATATATACGTGTATATATATAAGAAAGCTGTCGTGTCTGTCGACAGTTATAATATTTTATTTTGTTTCTTGTAATTACTAATTGATTTATTTATAATTTTATATTTAGACTCTTATAATATGGATTATATAAAATTATTAATGTAAAGTATAATTATCATGAAAAATGTCATTAAACTCAACAAGTTATTATAATAACGCACAAAAGTTATAATGATCATTTTGTATAGATACTGACAGATCACAGCCAAAAACAGTCCTTTTTAATTCATTGGAAACTCATTGCATGCCTACCACGTAGTAATTTGAAATTTTACATGAATAATCATAAAAGTAAAAAAAAAAAAATTCAAGTTTTTTCGTGATATACACACGAGTCCATAACTACCTATATACCAGCAAGGGAAAAAAAAAAAAAAAAACCCTCAAACTTTCAGTTCATAAAACGTAACAACGAGAAGAGCCTCCTTAAAAAAGCAGGCGAGTGTGAACTACATTCACAGATTCAATCAAACAGTAGCAACAGAACTATACATATACATATATATATATATATATAAAGAGACGAGTCGAGTGATTTGTAAGTAAAATTTAATGATAATTTTATTTATAACCTCTATTTAATAAATTAGTTGAAAATAAAACTTTTAAATTAAAGTCAATTGATTTTTTAAAAATTAATTATAAATTTTATAAATTTTTAAAAAAATAATAAAATTAAAAAATATAATTTAATTAAAATTCAGCTTAAGGCTAAGTTTGGCAATCATTCCAACTTCAACTCATTTCAAATTTTTTTTTGTCTTTTTTTTAAAAAGTTTTTGTCTTTTTTTCAAAAAGTTTTTTATCTTTTTTGAAAATTCTAAAAAATTTAATATTACAACTAAAATATTTTAACTCAAACTAACATACCAAACACCCCCTAAATATCGGAAGTTCGGAACAATAATTTTATTATAAAATATAAATAGTAAAGTTTAAATTCCTTGCCTAATTTAAAAAGAAAAAAAAAAAAAAAGAGCGGGTGTTACTGACTGTGGGGGCCACCGAGCTGATTTACGGCATCAACAAAGCAGGCGTGAAGCTGCGGGGTCCACCGAAGTCGAGGCTTGTGCTCCCAACTCCGGCCAAGCTTGGATGAAGAAACTGGTGGAGTCACATAAGCTTTGTCACTCTCTTCTTCATCATCATCATCACCATCTTCTTCTTCTTCTTGTTCCTCCTCCGAATCAATGCGGGCGTGATCGGATATACGAATTGGAGCCCGGTGAAAATCCTTGTCATTCTCATCCACTTTTTTCCTGGAACTAACATAACCGTATAGAACCATCTTTATCTCTCTCTCTTTCTCTCTCTCTCTGTCTTGAGCTGCTTCTTCTGTTGTCTATGGAGATACTAATGAAGTTGTGTCATATCTATATATATATATATATGTAAATATATACGAAGTGAGGATGAAGAACAATAGGTACAAACAAGCAAGTGAAAAAGAAGGGTAATTTTTAATCTAGGTTGGGAAATAGCTGTAATTTGCTGTGTAGTCGTGTGTATTGGGAAATAGCTGTAATTAGCAGTGTAGTCGTGAATTGCATGTGTCAGTGGGTAAAAATGTAACTGACAAATTTTATATATGGTCACGGGGAGCAGTGCATGAAAAGTTAAAATGGAAACGTGGGAAAGCCTCTCCTCTTGTTGGCTCTTTTCACTTCATTGATGATATCCCCAAAGCCTCTTCTTATTCCTTCGTCGTTGTTACTTTTCACCTCATCGACAGTGTGACGAAGGGAGAAAGTTTTATTAGAAGACAAATAAATACGTAAGTAAATTAAAAAAAAAAAAGATTGGGTTTTTCATTTTTAATGGGATATATACTCACATCTATGCAATTTTAAGACTGATAGGCCCATGGATGAAAATAACTATGATATCGTCGACATTTCTACAATATTATCTGTATTTTGAAATCTCAATAGGAAGGGGAGGAATGATATTTCTTCATAAAGTATCTGTAAAATATCCACAATATCAAAAAATATACGTAATATTTGTGAATATCCAGGATATTTCCACAAAATGTCTAAATTCTAGAGGAAAAGTTTTTACTCTAGTAAAAATTTCAGCTTTATCGGTTGTTTCATTTTGTTTTTTTAAATCAAGAACATGTGGCAATGGTCTTTAACTCATAACAACAACAACAATAATAATAAATCATAGGAATACAATGTGACACAATTATTTATTTGTCAAATTTCTCTGCTCAAAGTTATAGTCATGAGATTCTTCATGTTTCTTTCTGTAAAGTTTTCACCTTTATGTCATAGACTCGTAAAGAGGATATATATATATATATATATATTACTATTTGTTTATCCATTCAAATGTTGTTTCTATTCCAAAGCAATTATAAAAAATATTCTACCTGATATTTTACTATTCAACCTTTTGTCTTGTTCAATGAATAGAGATTTTTCACATTTCCTTCTACAAAGACCTTTATATCATAGACTCACATGGATATACATGAAGTTTTACTATTTGTACATGAATGTGAATTATTATTGTTTATATTCCAAAATAAAATTAAAAAAATACCGCTCGTTATAAAGGGTCTTTATATTTGAGCTTTAAACTTCAGTATCCACTGGTCATTGTAAGAACTAAAATCTTTTTCATAATTCTTATCTTTTTTCATCAGTTTGTGCCGTATTATCTTTACATATTCAAGAAAGCGTTGTTACCTCAATTCTCACTAGGATTTCAAGAAAAGTATTTATTATAAACAAGTGAGATAACCTTATTATGTTACGCTATCAATTGTTTTAATCAACAAAATTAGCTAGATTTGTTGTTAGTTAAGAATAGTTAAAGTTAATCAAGATGAAAAGTATAATTTAATTTAAAATAAGATGTAAAAACAAATAAACCCGTAATTTACAAATGAAGCCCATTTCATAAAGTTTCTTTCTTTCTTTCTTTTTTTTTTTTTTTGAGAAGGGAAAATATCATTTTAAATGGTAAAAATATAGACGTAAATAATAACGCAAACTACCCCAAGGCAAAAGGAAACTTAACCCCCTGAACATCAGCTGGAACCATCACTAAATTTGTTCAAGTGAAACGCTCGATCTGGAGACAAAATGTTTGCTGAATTTCGATGCCGTAAATCTCAATAGGCATTCCAAATATGAAACACATAGAAGACTTTTTCAAACAAAACTACTATAATCTTTAACCCAAAAATTAAAAAAAAATAAAAAAATCCAGCAACAACAAAAAATAATTGAAACAAAAGAAAAACAAAACCACTAAAAAGATAAAAAGGAAAGCTATAGATAAAAGGCTCTGTTTGGTTCACCAGTTTGAGTTGGAAATTTTAAGTTTCAATAGTAATTTTTGTTGACTTTTCAGAAAAGACAAAAAACTTTTTCAAAAAAGACAAAAATTTTTTTAAGAAAAGGACAAAAAAATCAGTTCAAACTAATAGTTTGAACTGATGAACCAAACTGATGCAAAGAATCCAAAAAGGAAAAAAAATTAGTTAATCATTGGAATATTTTTTTTTAATGAATAATCACAAGACTAGTGTACAACAAACACAAAACGAAGCATAATAGGATTAAATCCTTATAAATATTACGAATCTAACAGAATTTAATACATCGAATGGTAGCCGTTTATTGGCCCCATCTCCACATGTCATCTAATAAAAGAAACTCTTTTCTTGATTAGAATATACGCCTTTGGCAATTGTCTAAAAAGTGCCCTTTTTGGTCTACATAAAAAAATAGTCAAAACTAGCCGTTGGCGATCAAAGGAAAACTCACACTGACCAACACGCTCTGTTCCACTTCTTCTCCTTCTTCCGCCATTTTCAGAAAATCCCAAGCTCTCTCTCTCTCTCTCTCTCTCTCTAAAGCACGCTCCTTTCTTCCTCACTCTCTCTCTCACTTTAGAAAACAAAGTCATTTCTGGAAAAAAAATGTTCACCGAAGGTCTCGACGAGAGCGCCATCAAGTGGATCAAACAGGTTCTACTTAATATCGCAGCTTTTCGCTGAACAAAATCCTCTCTTTACAAATATATATATTTTTATATATGTATAGGTATATATGAGCCTGTTTCTTTGTGTATTCATTGCTGCATTTTTCTTTAACCGCTCTAGGGTTCAGAAGTAGAAGCTGAGAATCAGCAGCCGCGGGTGAGATCGCCTCTCGCGGAGAGAACAGCTCCCAAATCTCCTCTGCTTTTCAATGGAAATGGAAGCTTCACGACTTCCAATGCTCTGCCTCCACTCAAATTCCACTCCGGCTTGCTGGCAGTTCCCCACAGCTTGGTCGCTCCGTCACTCGAAGACGACGACGATGAAGAAGTTGGAGACGATGAGAGCACTGCTTCGGTCTCCGATAGCACTTATTCGTACGAAGAAGCTTTGGGGTCAAGCGATTCGAAGCCGATCGAGCAGTGTTATGACGATGAGGAAGAACTGTTTGGATGCAAACCGAGTGCAAATTTCAAGAGAAGCACCGCGGTGTCATCGCTGAATCGAGGGTTTTTGAATGAGAGTTTGAGGGTTGAAGTGCCTGATAATTTGAGGAGATTCACGGATGGAGAATTGGGGTTCAGGAAAACTAGTAGTGCTGTTCTTAAAAGTTCAACCCCTTGTAGTGGTGGAAATCATCTTCAGAAGAGGATTCACTTGCGGAATTTACATGTAAGAGTTGTCGTTATTAGATTGTGTTAAACTTCCATTTTGGATTGGGATTAGGGAAATGTTAAATTAAACTTAGCAAAATATCTGAAGGTAATAAATGCTGAATTTCTTATGATTAGTGAAGCTACTTTTGTGATTATGTTTGGTCATGATTGCAGGGTTCAATGAGTAATAAAGAAAGAAGTATGCTTAGAGATTCTGCAGACTTGGGGACTCCAAGTGCGCCTCCTATTTTTGACGGGCCGAGTGATGGAAGAAGCAATGAGGCTGAAGATCACCATCAGGGACCTCCTGAAGTTTTCACAGGGAATGGTCAATCGGATAACGGGACATGCCCTTCAAGGGAATCAGTGGGTTTTGATGCCGTGAAAGAAGGTCTAGGAAATTGGAAATTGCATTCGTCGCCAACTGCTGAATTTGGTAAAAGGTATTTATTGGGAATGGAGTTGTCGCTTCCTTTCCAGTGTGTTCATGTCAACTTTTCATGTCTGCTTGTTCTTTGTAGCTGAATTTCTACATTTTCGTTTGGGATTGTATTCCCTGCAGAGTAAATAAAACTGTAGCAGGAGAAAGAGAGATGCAGATGCCAGCTTTGCAGGCAAACCAATTAGAGCACTCATCATATTACAGTACTAGGTGTGACCTATGTCCAAATTCTGTTCAATATCAGTGTAAATATAGTTTGCTGCTAGTTTCTGCTCCTTGATTTTTCATAGTTTACTAGGAGTTTTCTTTCAGTGAAAATAATGTAATTTTCAATGTTAGCTTTTGCCTATGTAGATTTTCTGTTCAATAACCGTCAGGTTTCTCAATCATTTCAGCGGTCAATATGCCTGGCAAACTTTGATTGCATATGATGCTTGTATACGGTTATGCCTTCAAGCGTGGGAGAGAGGCTGCGCTGAGGCACCTGAGTTTCTACATGGTGAATGCTTGGTTCTGCGGAATGCATTTGGGTTAGTTACATTTTGCATGATGCTTTAGATTTTTGCTATAAACATTAGTACCTGTTAAGTTTTTACTTTAAATTCTATTAGAATTCAAACTTGCAAGTTTTATGGTTGGTGTCTGGTGATCAACTTCTGAATGGGCATCTGTCTATTGCCTAAATTCAGATTACACAATTATCTGCTGCAACCCCGAGGTGTACAACCAAAAGAAGATAGGCCGAGCATGAGTGCAGAAAAATGCCATTTAAAGGCAAAGCAAGTTGTTGGAAAGATAAAAGTAGAAGGTAAGGTCTCAAGGTTATGACTTCATGCTTAATATATTTGGTACAAAGTCTGAGATTTACTTTTCATTTGGAAGTCTTCGAAAAGGTGGACAAAGAATCAGTTCCTCATTTACGTTTAAACTGATAGAAGGTTCCATCCTATTATTATTATTTTTTCCATATTTAATTTTTAGCTATGTTTAGAAAAACTATGCTGTGAATGATTTAAATATAATTCAGATGACATCAAATGTGATGCTATTTTTGGTTTATGTCAGTGAGAAAGCTTCGTATAATAACAAGACGGAAACTTAAGGGCACATATTCGCAGTGGGGTGTAATCTACATGCATGCAGGAGTAGAGTATGTGAGAAACATGGTAAAAACTGGCGTGAATAGTTTAAAAACAGCCTCTCTGGCAGTTACATCGGAAGGTTTGTGCTCTAAATCCTACAAATGAAATTGCCGTCATCTATATTAATTCTACAAGTGTTTGTTTGCGTTGTTCTCACTTAAAACTTTAAATTCAAGATCACACTTGTGATGTGTCTGTAAAAATTAAGGAGGAAATATTTCTCATAGCTTTCTCGATGAAAATGTTCTATTTTTTCTGTGATCACAAGATCTGGAAAACTGTATTTTCTTGGGAAAAAGATTCTTTAATGTTAGTTCTTGTTCACACCCACACAACTAAAGAGAGACAACCATGTGTAAGAATTAAGCTTTCCCACCATATGATTCAGTGGATTTTGACTGTATACGTTCTCATGCTTGCAGAGCCTCAAATATGCCTGTTCCAGCTGAGCAGTGCCACGGAAAATAATCAAGTGGAACCAACTTCTGCTATTTGCTTGCGCCCTGGAAGTGGGGATAACCATGTGTTGTAAGTTTCATTTTTTTGCATTCGAGGCCAATGGTCTGTGTTCAAAAGTTTTTCTTTGTTTTCAGTTCATAAGAACAGTAGGGAAGCATATTTGTATAGGCAGCAGAAATACTCTTGATTTCAAATGAAGAAACCTAGAGCTATGTAAATTTTACATATATATATATATATATATATGGTGGATCTTGTGCTGAAGTGCCCTATTTTTATCAACAAGTTTCTTGGATTGACCAAAAGAATGTCTCTTATGTTCCCATTGTAATGGAAATTTCTGAGCCTTTACCCGAGTATTTGATATTCTGAAGTCAGATAGAAGAATGTCTCTTTAATTGAGGGAAATCTCATGCATATAATAATTTCAGTTTTCCAGAGAGTCAAGGAGATGCTCTTTTGGTGGAAGTCCAAAATATGAAAAGATCGGTCCTAGGTCGAACTACAATACCAATATCGTCTTTGACTGAATACTCTGTACGTTCTTCTACCATTCTTGTTATTATTTTTTTAAAAAAGCCTCCTACCATCCAGGATGCTTTTTTCTTTCTTTCTTTCTTGATTATTACTATTTGTTTGGATTCAATCTTTCTGATGTTCTGACTTTGTCAACTTGCCAATGCAGAGTGAAAGAATTCGCTGGTGGCCAATCTACCATGATGATCAAGAATGTATTGGGAAGATCCAGCTCTACATTGGCACTTCTATTACAAGCGAGGAGACTAATAATGTTAAGGTAGGAGTCCTTCTTCCAATAACATTCCGCTAAGCATGATCTTCTAACCCAGCTAATGTGGTTTCCATTCTTTTTATAACAATGTTGCTTTGTCATTACATTTTACATACCAGCTACAAACTTTGTAATGTTTGAAATTCAATTTCTCTGAATAAATTGAAAATAATGGACTGGAGCATCATTTTTGTCAGCTATATGTCAAATTGTCTTACTTCGTTATTAGTATCTAGGATATAGATGAATTTTAAGTACAGATATTGAGCAATAACTTTAGTTGTACCACATGTTTATGCGCCCTTATAATTGAATAATCCGATAATGGGTTGTGAAGCCACCTCTTAGAATTAACGTTCTATTTTATATCTGCATAATAGTTCTTGTAAGGTTTAGAATAGAAAGCAATGTTTTGCTTGCATTTATTGGCAGGAAGGGGCGCTTTTTTCACATATATTTCTACATTATCATCTTTATGTTTCATCTATACAGAGTGGACCAGTCGCAGAAACTCTTGCCTATGATTTATTGCTGGAGGCCGCTATGCGGGCACATAATTTCCATCCCCGGAACTTGTGGTTACATGGAACTTGGAAGTGGTTGTTGACTGAATTTTCAGACTACTACGGAGTTTCTGTTTCATATACAAAGTTGAGGTATAAGCAAGTTATATTGTTGTAGTCATTGACATTTTGAGATTCCCCTCAAAATTTGCTTGCAACGTACTCACTTTGTTATTTTTGTAGATACCTTTCACATGTCATGCATGTAGCTACTCCAACAAAAGACTGCTTAGAGCTTGTCCATGAATTGCTTGTACCGATAATAGAGGCCAGAAGTGAGAAATCTTTGACTAGGCAGGAGGTAAGTCTTTCCAAGACCAACGTTTCCTAATTTCACTCATTATTAAACAATATATTTTGAGTGTTATAGAAAGAGAGAGAGAGAGAGAGAGAGAGAGAGAGAGAGAGAGATCTATATTTTGAGATGGATTTAGTTTCCATCAATTTTGACCTTATATTTTTTCCTTCTTAGACAAGGCTCCATCGACTTTATTTATGCTCTCTCATTTCCCTTGTTTTCTTGCAGAAAAGCATACTATTAGATTGTGAAACTCAAATTGAGTCACTACTAGCAAATGTTTTTGAGAATTACAAATCATTAGATGAAGACTCTCCCACAGGAATAAGAGACGTTTTTGGACCGATCCAAGAATCTGGAGCACCAGCTCTGGCTCCTGCTGTACAAGTCTACAGCCTTCTGCACGACATACTGAGTTCTGATGCGCAGACTATGCTGCGAAGCTATTTGCAGGTACTTGATATTTTCCGATGAAAATTTATTGAATAGACTACAAAATTCACTATTCTTTAAGCTGAGTTTTGTTGTTCTTGCATTTGTACTTCTCATCCACAAAACCGCTTTCCTTTTAAAAAAAAAAGAGTGTATGAGTGCAAGCATGAAACTTAAATTTAGTACTTTCTTTTTTTTTTTTTTAACAGAACTTTCACTATATTGACGCTGATTTTTCACGTGCCATCTTACATCACATTTCTTAACTAATTTTAGTAATGCAAGAATCAGGACGACAAGTGCAGCATGGTAAAGGAGATTGTTGAATTGAATGTGTTAATCATAATTTCTCATTGTAAGCAACTGTGTTTGATTACTTTGTACCTCAGTTGAGGAAAAATGGACTGAACAAAATGCATTTTTTCCCCCTTACAGACAGCGGCAAAAAAGAGGTGCCGGACACACATGTTAGAGACCGATGAGTTTGTGTCAAGCAACTCCGAAGGTTTTATTATGGACTCGATTACCATCTCAACAGCGTATCTAAAGATGAAGAATCTCTGTACGAATATCAGCAGTGAAATTCAGGCCGACATCAAGATACATAACCAGTACATACTTCCCAGGTATGGGCAAATTTTGCATCTAAAGAGCATTTATTTAAATGGCATAGGTTCAGGATTTCAAATAAATGAACAAAAAGACATTGAAGTTCCCAATTACAACTCACATACTAGCTTCTGCCGTAGGACCAACTTAAAATAGATAATGCGAGGCACTTCATCGTTTGTATAACCAATCGATAATAGTACTTTTTCAGTACATTCAACGTTATTTTTAAATGTTGTTGTCCTTTTCTTGCCGTTAAATTCTTCGATTGAGTAATTCGTCCATCTTCTGATGTGTCACATATTTTCCAGCTCAATTGACCTGTCAAACATCACTGCTGCTGTTTATAGCATTGAGTTGTCCAACCGGCTTCGAGCTTTTCTTGCTTCATGGCCTCCATCCAGTCCGCAGCCACATGTAAATGAACTTTTAGTGGCAACTGCTGACTTTGAAAGGAACCTTGAATCATGGAATATCAGGTTTGTAAAAGAACCTTGAATAAAACTTTTCATGGGATACAACACGAAAGTTTTTCACGACTTTGAGTAAATGAAATCATAATACTGCCGTAGTATGAAAGTATATGCTTCCTGAGACTGGTTTTATCTGCTTCAGTCCGGTGCAGGGCGGTATAGACTCAAGAAATCTCTTCCATAATTACATAATGGTCTGGGTACAGGATATGCAACTTAGCTTCCTTGATCAATGCAAAGCAGAAAAGGTATCCTCTCTTTCTCTCTCTAGAAATCAGTTCATAGAAAATGTCATTTGTATTTTCACCTTTAATTGACATGATAGTTCATACAAAGACACATGGTATGTATCTCATCCTAGGTTGAGCGCCACAGGCTGCCACCGTAGCAATGTTCAAATGTAATAAATTTGTTTCAAATAACGCTGTAGGTGCCTTGGTCTGGGGTGTCAACGAATCATTCTACCTCTCCATTTGC
This sequence comes from Ficus microcarpa, assembly GCA_025413485.1. Lineage (NCBI taxonomy): Eukaryota > Viridiplantae > Streptophyta > Magnoliopsida > Rosales > Moraceae > Ficus > Ficus microcarpa. The sequence continues at coordinate 19,098,030 of CM046379.1, read as the reverse complement.
AGAGGAAATGTATGAGAAAATGAGAGAATGCCTCATTCAATACGAAGTTGTAATCAACCGATGGCCTCAATACTCCTTGGTTCTGGAAAGTGTAAGTTTAGTTAACATCTTCAATTAGCTACATTAACTAAAGGGTAACATCATTGACTCTATGCCCGCATATAATATTTGTATGACTTTTTAATAAAGGAGTTCACAAAATTTACAAATTTTTTTATTTTTTATTTTGGTCAGGCGGTAGCTGACGTGGAAAGAGCAATCATAAAAGCACTAGAGAGGCAATACAATGATATTTTGACACCATTGAAAGATAGCATTCCAAAGAGGCTTAATATGCAGGTTCAGAAACTGACTAGGAGACAATCAATGACAATCTACTCTATTCCGAATCAAGTGAGTGACAATATGATTATACTACCCTAACTTGCCATTTCGCTACTAGATATCGATTTTTTTGAATATCACTGCAGTGAATTGATATACAAAATAAATTGTAAAAGTATCTACATACTTGTGGACATATCAGTTTTGAAATTGTTACTATAGGCAAGCATCTAACCAGTGTTTTGTTTTCATCAGCTGGGAACTTTTCTGAACACCATGAAGAGAATTCTTGATGTCCTCCATTGTAGAGTTGAGGACATTCTAAAGAACTGGGCATCTGTTCTGCCCGTTATCGGAGATAAAAAGTCGCTGTTTGGGGAGCAGATGAATGCTGTTACGGTTCTCCTGAGAACAAAATACAAAAATTATTTGCAGGCAACAGTTGGGAAGCTCATAAGCAACGTAAGCTTTATTCTCAATATAATGTTAGAAGTATCGAATCTAAACAAGTTATTCCCAAAGTGAAAACTAACAAATAACTGTTTTCAGTTGCAAGAGAATCGAAACACGCGGCTTAAAAGGATTCTGGAAGAAACAAAGGAAGAAGATGGAGAGGCTGAGGTTCGGGAAAGAATGCATATGCTGAGTTCACAGCTTGTTGACTCGATATCCAACTTGCATGATGTGTTTACAAGTCAAATATTTATTGCGACTTGTCGAGGACTTTGGGATAGGACGGGACAGGTATGCCGAATTATATTTCCTGACAATTTCAAATCCCAGTTACTTGGAATCTTCTTGATCTGATACATGTCGATCTTTTCATATGAACCAGATTGTCTTAAAATTTCTCGAAGGGAGGAAGGAAAACCGAGTTTGGTACAACGGATCTTATTATGCTCTTGAGGTAAGTTACTTCAAGATGATGTCGAGCAAGATTGGTTACGACAAAAGGAGACTATTTTTGGCTGATACTACTTTTTCTGAGCTACTAAAATAATAACCTTGACCTTTTGTATTTCTTTTTTCTTTGTAGATACTGGATGATACCTTTGCCTCCCAAATGCAGAGATTGCAAGGCAACGCCTTACAAGAGAAAGATCTCGAGCTCCCCCGTTCGGTGATAGAAGCTCGGTCCATCCTTTCTAGAGACACTGCAAATGCAACAGAAGCATCACAATACTTCTACGTCTAGCTTCTATATATACACACTTCTATATATACACACTTCTGCAAGTCTACAACTGCCAACTCAACCAACCCTAAGGGCGTGGTGGTCTCAGTTTTTCATGTAGATCTTGGATGGTCTTGGTCATTTTGCACAACTGTCGTATATTTTGTAGAGCATGAATCAATTCTTTTGTGTTATTTAAATAATTACATACATATTTCTATATATACACACTTCTGTTGATTCATTTTGTATTTAGTGACATTCAATGATTAAAATGTATCTATTTTCTGCCTCGTATCAATGAAATAAATTTCAAGGAGAGTAAATTTATGCTAGGTTTTCATATTTTCATTACGGTATGTATTGTTGGTTAAACCTGAAATGCTAATTAAAAGAAACAAAACTCGTAAAGACCAGGAAGAAAAGCAAGGTATGAATGAGCCACTTTGTGAACAGTTGAGCAAATCACTTGACCGATGAAATTATATTTTAGGAAGTATGCTGGTAACCAAGAAAGCTAAAAGAGAAAATAGAAACAAGTACGTGAACTTTTAGTTTGCCTGAGAAAAGGCAAGAAATCTGATCAGCAATACACGATAACAAAAACATCGCTAAATTTTAAGAATCTATGGCATGGTCAACTTCATTTTCCTTGTTGGATTTGCTTAAGAAGAGCTGCGGCCAGTTGCAATGTTGCTTGTAGGCGTTTCTGTGGATCTGACTCTGCGTCAGGTGCACTACTACTCTGCGGGTGTTGACTTCCCTGAGCTTCAATCTGATGAGGCATTGCAGGCATACTTGATGTCTGCTGCAATGGCTCCTGCAGCTGTTGAACTTGACCAGACTGAGGCGCTGACAACTCCAAACCCATTTGATTATGTTGCAAAGCATGATTCTGGGATGTCCTTAAATCATCTGGAGTGGATACAGTTGGGGTGCTACCCGACTGCCTATGCTGCCCAATAAGAGATGATGCTAATTGTACAAGTTGCTCTGGTTGCAGAGCTGCAGTTGCTTCCTGTGAAGCCCTTGTCGTGACGGAAGAATGCCTCTGAGCCACAGAATCAACAGAACTGGCAGACACTTGAGATGGTAGTGATCTAGCATCAGAAACCAGGTTCTGCAAGTGGGAAGAAGACCAGTTTGTTGCAAGCCTATTATCCCTATGGGAAGGATACTCAGGCCTGCTCTCCTCGAAATTGTCAGATTCAGTACCAACAAAATGGGCTGCTAGTTTAGGTACACTCCGTGAAAGATTTGTATTGCTCACTCCAGGAAAATACGACGATGAATGAATAGACTCTGAAGGTGTCGACAGTTTCCGATACGGTGAATTCCCAGGAAAGGACAACAAATTTGCATCTTCTCTTTCGTGTTGTCGGTGAAAAGAACCCATATTAGAACCAGGATGCTCTAACCTCAAGACAACACCAGAGATGCTCAATCTCCCAGGTACTTTCAGTACTTTCTCTGAGAAGTTCGACGGTGGTACAAGAAACAACGTTGTGTATTCATCTAACTTGGCGACTGCAGCACGCTGTTTCTCCTCCAAATAGTTCATGAACTCGTTGTAGAATGTAATATCACCATCGGTTCCAGGGACAAAGAAAACAACCCAAGCATCTGTCGCTTGGTAGTAATGCTTTGAAAGCATGTCTAGACTAGTCCTTGCAGTGCAATCTAAAAATTCGGGCCTGCAGCATTGGATTGATAGAACAAGATTTTAGACATAAATGATTGTGTTTTCCATTTTGCATTAGTATCAAAAAGCAAATTCATTTTGTTTCCTACGTTACAAATAATTCCAGCCAATTTGCGTACTGAAATTATATAAAACATTATTCATGAAAACCCAGAATCCAGATAAATATGATGATGAAATAGTCACAAACAAAGCCCGAATTTTGCCTAAATTCAGCCCATTCAAATACTGATAGCAAGATTCTTTAAAACCTTGAACCCTTGTAAGAATAAAATGAAATTCAGTCATTCCCATGTGACACACAAATACATAACTTCACTAAGAGATGCAGAAATAAAAAAATGAAGAATTCAGTGCATGTTACACATGAAGAAAGTTAAATGCTTATTAATCAAGGTAAAGCGAAAGATTAAAACTCGCTTTTTGGTACTGTCAAAGACAAATGTAACAGGTTCCAAATAGATAAATTCATCTATGAGGTTCAATTCTAGACAGTAATTAAGATATCTCGAGAAAGGACTTATACTACTTACAACATGAGATGATCAATGACTTTTCCGACAGGAAAGCAGCGAGCTCGACAGATGGGAGTTCCTCCCTTTGCTATAGTCCCCTCCCACTTCCACTCCTTCAAAGAAGAATTATCTGATTCAGAAGTCAATTGTTTCTTCTCAATGGAATTCCGTACCAGAGAACCAGATCTTAGCTGGAGACTCTCATCGGACTCTTTCCAGTGAATACTCCTTTCTCTCTGAGGCGGAGCCACATTCATCAAGCGATCAGAGGTCTGTTTATACCTATAAGGTTCAACATCATATTTTCTGTCAGAGAAGTCAGCTTGGGAAATATCAGGGTGTGGCCTTGGAAAACCATATTTCTCATTTTCACGGGCCGAGTAAGGATACTCTGGAAGCTCTCTGTCTGGAGGAAAGGAGCCAGTCTTCAATTTCTTGGCTCCATGAGAAAAATGTGCTTCTTCTGGGAGGTCCCATGGTTCATCATAAAATGTACTTGTCTGAGGAACTCGATGAGAGAAATCATGCAAAGGACTATGTTTCCCTCTTGTAGGACTGCTCTCATATTCATACATATCGTAAGACAGTCCTTGTTCAGAATGCACCTCCCCATACCTCCTCTGTTCAAAATTCTCACTCCCACCAGTCCATGAAGTACCATTCCTACCTAAACCATAACGACCAGAATGACCAGAGTCTGAATTTGTATAAAGCTGAGGAGATCTGGTTCTGGGATCTCTGGTTAAGTTTCCGAACTTCCTATCATGACGAAAGTTTTCAGAAGATCCCTGGCGATCATGGAACCCAAAATGTGGGGATGGGGGGGCATTAATCGAGTTTCTTCCGCTATGTGATGAGCCACTTTCATTCTTTGCAAAGCAAATATGTACACGCGGATTTCCAAATAATTTCCCTTGAAGAGCCTCTTTGGCATTGCAAGCTGATATTACACTCTCGAATCGAACAAAGGCATAACTACGACCTGCAAATGCGGTGATTTTCTCAATTTCACCATATGGTGAGAAGGCTCTCCTTAAAACCATTTCATCCACATTCAATGAAGCTGGAAACCCTATCCATAAAACTGGACTAGGTTCCATGTTCTTATCAGTCATATTAGAATGGTCACCATAATATTGGTCAGCATTAGCATGACGGCCTCTCAACTCCTGTGAAAAAGAAGATTCTCTAAATCCTGAGCGTTCCTCTCGACGCTGAGAGTAATCGTCATCATATGATAGTGCCGATGACTTGTCCTGTGATTGCAAATTCGATCAAACTAATTGCAAAACGAATCTGTATCTAAAGCACTTGGTATGTTTTGAATTTGAATTTCAGCAAAAATTCACACGGAAACAAATAAAGTGTTTCTAAGCTTCTTGTATGATTTTTCTAGACTCCTAGCAAAGGATGTCAAGTAATACAGAGTATCCTATCAATAAAGATATCAAGAAAAATATATTATTTTTTGATGCAGTAACCATTTTAAGATGCAGCGGCTGTTTTAAGTTATTAGCTTCAAACTTATTTTTTATTAGCATCTTAGTCTCACAGGAAATGAATTTAAACACGAACACACCCCCACCCCCCCCCCCCCCCCCCCCAAAAAAAAAAGAAAAAAAAAACCCAAGTTAACCCAAGTTATTGGAATACATTTTCTAATCAAGCCTTCATAACGCCTAGCCAACAAATCACTAGTTCTCCCGTGTATCTTCTTCATATGGCAAATCCAAATTACAAATCTTGATGTAGACCTATTACTGTCATAATCATTTGTCTGTTTCCGTCAATGACAATTACACTCAACCTAATCAGTACTATCAGATCTCGTGCACCTACATAGAAAATTTTGACTTTTTGATTCTTTTCATTGATTTTTGTTATAACCTCTCTACAAACCAGACGTTTGCATTTTCCTAGTCTACTCACAAGTATAAATATAAAACCAGAAGAAGAAAATAGCTTCCCTAGTTGATTTTGAACTTATGAAGGCAATCTAAGAGTACCGGTTACTAGAAATGCACTTTTCCTTCTTTAAGAATCAAAGACTTTACACAAGAAGTCTCGAGAAACCCTGTTTTCGACAAAGGTCATCTTCCGTCATTCTCCTACAAAGAGGAATAGTGAAACTTTATGGGGGAACCATGTGTCTTTAAGGATAAACCACTAAACCAGGCTCCAATATTACATTCTAAGGGTAGCACAGAAATTTGAACACACTTGTCGAGGAATCCTGTTGAATAATCTAAAGACGTGTATCCCTTGGGCTAGAATATATTAGCAGAAATTAAGAGAAGTATCCCTACACCTTATGCTGTTTAAATCATTTCCAGACAACATGTTTCTATACGTTGATATATCGAGTAATATTTTACCAGGCCAATAATTAGCCTCAAGCAAAAGCAGAATGAGTCTAGTTGCTGGCTTGGAAAAAGATAACAGACCCACCAAACTTCAACATAAGCCAAATAATTAGGACTAATAAAAGAATACCTGAAATGGATTTCCTGATTAGGTAGTCTTAATTGCTATCGCATAATACGTCAATACACACAGACAAAAATGGCAATGCCTCCACAACCATACACACAGTCAAAATGGCCAGTAAGTTAAAAGAAGCAAAAAAAAAATTTTTAACTAAAAAAAATCTTTTGCAGTTTCATTTCATAAATAAGTGCTTCATGTTTTCCGTCCTGTATTAACATGAATTCAACAGCTTCCAACATGCCATCCAAACAACAAAATGAGACGTAAAGAATTGCCGTCTAATGGCTGGCAAGCATCTATAAGCTCATTTAGGATGAGCAAATTCTCTAACCTGGAGTTAGTGATGATTTATTAGTGGTTGGCACAAAGGAGCTAAGAAATAAGACTGGCAAGTAGATCAGGATCACTCAATCCTCTAACAATTAGAATCTAAAGTGTTTTACTAGTTATAGGCTTACAGAAGCTTCAGGGAAGATTTTGTCTCAAGATAAATGTAGACTCTGATACATAACCATTCCTGCGAACATGCTGTTATTTAAGGATGGACAATATGGTGTACTCGGCAGTTCCAACAAAATTTCTGAATGTTATGCACCTGATCCTGACGTTCAACTTAACTAAATCCATGTTTATAAACATTGCTATTGATGAGATTGCATTACTTGTGGAAAAATTAAGGATAGTTAAGTGGGGTGTGGCAATCTAGAGCATTAAACACAAATATGCTGTCCCACCGTTTCGGAATTTTTTATGGCATGCTCAAATTCTTTTCCTTAAGAACAAGGTTATGCCTAAATATCAAACACATAATTGGTAACTACCATAAGACAGGCACAAAATATGTAGTAGTCCAGATGTGATGCAGTCTCCATAACGTTTGTCAGTTACCTTTGCTGGATGAAGACAAACAATTTGCATATTATGCCTATAAAGACGTAGAGTTTAACAAGTTATATTAAAGTTAATAGTTGGTAACCGTGCATTTTATCCTGCCATTTTGAGATATTAAAGGGGGTACACGAACAGGGACTCTATGACAGCTATTAGTATTGCACCTCATGCTTAATACAATTTTATTTATTTGTTTATTTTAATTTTTTAGACTTACCATTAATTATTAAAACTGCAATTCAGTACCCAAGGAACTGCATAACAAGGATGATTAAGACGTGAAATACACCATTCTTTATGTAAGAGTTTCCTTCCCTTTTTGTTCTCAGTTAGGACAGCCGAAGATTGATGTTTGGTCATCCATGAATATCTAAACAAACAAGAATTGAATTTGGAGTTGGATTAGTGAAGGAGGTCTGTGGTGGACCATTGCAGGACTTGGCTATAACCTAAAGATATTGGAAACATGAAACAGCGTCTGGCAATGTAAAGTGTAAAGTTCAAATATCATATTGTTCAGTCGCTCACTAATGAAACTGCTTCTAACTGGAACTTTAGTTGTCTTCACTTATATGAAGAGCATTTATATATCAAGCGTAAATATAGAGGCTGCATAGGTAAATATCATGTTGAGTTCCTTGCTTCTGCATATGCTCATGCAATGAAATGGTTCAGTTATTTGCTCTGCAATGTGGATCGGCATATGCTGCACTTGCTTTCATTTTTAATCTAATAGTAGAAGAGTCAACAAAAGAGTTGGATTAAAAGGTATTAGAGCCTTAACAGTCTTTTAAAGTTCACGTCACTAATCCTCCGGTTACAGTAGGCTGCTTTTAATTACACTCCAGGATCTAGAAATTCCTAGTGGAATATACTACAGAAGGATGAATACTTCTACCTTATGGTTTTTTTATGAATGCAAAACCTTCTCGGTTAGAACTCCATAGTCGTTCTTTCCAAATTACAACTATTGAAAGGATTTTTTTTTTTTCCTCCCCTAAATGGTCTTGAACAATTTTTCAAGCCTACATCTTTGCCCATTTGCCCCCCTTTTCCAGTCGTTTTCTTCCAACACTGATCTTTTTCCCACGTTCATACCCATCAAAGGAAATGGGCAGCTCTTACAAACTGCATGCTTAAGGACTCTTCAAAACTTTTATTTTATCAATTTATCAGTTATTTTGAAGATAAAGATGGGCTGTGAAGTTTAAGTGTAACTTGTTCATATCAATCTAAAGACCCTACTTGTTCAACAGAGATGACTAAATACCATTGCTGGTAAGAAATTTTATATTCGCATAAATATGAGCACAGGACATATTGGCACATGCAAAACACATCATCTGTACAAGTTAATTGCAGTGGAGAGATCAATTATCACAGCTTGAAGACTTCTCTCATCGTAATGAATCAATCAATGAGAAAGTTCAAAGGACAAAACAAACCACTAAACAAATCACCCACAATGGCCATTGCTCTTAGTGACATGTGTGCCAAAATGACTTTATGGTGATTCCATAGTCATGAAAATTAATCCACAGCATTATTCAACCTGTGTTTTCTAGATATCCAAGTGATTAGCATTATTACTAGTATTTTACTAGTTTGTTTTTGGGATGAATTAAGTGATTCACAATTTACATTGCTGGAAATGACGGATGCAAATCATGGATTATGTGGTTCTGCTGTGCATTCATCAGCCTATGAAAGGAGGAACTGCTTTCTTTCTTCGTATCACAGTTGAATGAGATCATAGTCGGAGTAAAACTTCCACTAAAATTAACAACCTGTTTTCATCTGTTGGGAAAAGATTTTTAGGATTCTATTGCTTTTTGTGAAACTGCTATTGATGGAACTATCATGCCAAGAAAAGCCAAATAACATGGACCTGTCATTTTTTTAGCCTCAGTAATGCTTTTACAAAGCCATGACGTTTCTTCCATTAATGGGCTCCAAACTTCGTACAAGAAATCCATTCCAAATGATGTTTTCTTTGCTTGCAAAGTCTCAGAATTTTTACTTCATGAAAAGTTGCAAGTTTTAATTTTTAAAGTGTTATGTCTTTGTCATGGCAATCCTGCTTCGTAAAAGTGACGACGTAAGCTATGGTTACCTTTGATGATTTTTTGTTTTTTATTTTTTTATTTTTTATTTTTTTGTTGATAATCAATGCCGGCCTTTGATAAGCACAAAAACATGACAACTTTATACAGGCACAAACATGTAAATATACTACCAGTACAACAAAAGAGAGAAATCGAAACGAGACTAACCGCCTTGGCAAACTCAATCCTAAGCGGGTTGCCGGCGAGGGGAAAACCTTGGAGCTCTTCAATGGCGTCGACGGCGTCCTCTTCCCCGACGAAGTTGATGAAGGCGTAGCTCCGGCCGGGCTGGAACGCCACGCTCTCGAGATCCCCGAATCGCAAGAAATGCGAGGCCAGTTCGCTCTCCATCAAGTTGTGGGAGAGATTCCCGACCCAGAGGTGCCTGGACGGCGGCGCGTTGTTCGAGGTCTTGTTGCTGATTCCACTGGATCGGCCTCCAACTCGCCCGGACCTAGAGTGGAAACTCCGGCTCTTCTCCTCGAATCTGGATTCGTACGGCTGTCGGTGGTGGTAGTCCCGTCGGTACCGGTCTCTTCCTCCTCCGCCTCCACCAAACCCTAGCTCTGCTTCTCGAACCTTTAATGGCAAAAACAAGCACACGATTCTCACCGATTAACCATGTCTGAAACAGAAAAAAAAAAAAAAAACAGAATCATAGTAGCGGAAAATCGAAATAGAGTGGAAATCGAAGTCACCATGTTCAAAGTCCAGAGATTCCGAAGGCTTTTTTTTTTTTTTTTTTTCCCTGATTTCTGAAGCTAAAGCAGAAAGCACTCACTCTCTCTCTCTCCCCCTCACGCTGACTTTGGACTTTGGCATTTGTGCACTAAAACACTCCTCTATCAAGGGCTACATTCTGCTTCAGGATTAATTTCATGGAGATATCCTTCAATTATAGACCCTCTTTCAGAATACCCCAAAGTTTAAAAATCATTCAAAATATCTCCTGTGACACATAAAATCATTCAGCATATGTTTGGTTTACCGGATTTATTTAAAATTTTTTAGTTTAATTTAAAGTGAGTTGAGTTGAGTTTTTGGTATTTAAGTTGGAATCTCAAAATGTTATCTTGAGTTTAGTGTGAGAATACCGAACAAAAGATAGGAACTGAGTGGTTCAACCAAATACGCAGTTGATAATTGGGAATGAATTTTTTGGATTGATACCAGCCATCTAAACAAAAGCTCAAAATGTCTATTCAGTACATTTCTATCTATATCTTGAATGTATTGTCAATGAGACAGTAATGTAGTTTGAAATACCTTACAAACCATTGCCTTTATGTCAACTTTGCCCTTTGATGTTTTCAAAGTGATTATCGCACCCCTTTAACTAAATATGTGCTAAACACTCATTATGTTTGAATTATGTTTGAATCTGTCTGTAATGTCTATAAAAATAGCCGAAATGGCATGTTCAAAAATGGGTCAATAAGCGTGATTTCATAAAATTTTTTTGAGTTGTCCTGAGACGGGGGCTTACCTTATTGTTCTTGTTCTAGATCGTTGTGGAAGAGGGTGGTTGTAGAAGTCTTTTTCTTTTCTTTTAAAAAAAATTTTTTCTATTCAAAATTTTTGTTGCACTTCTAATTCAGGATTACAAGAGAAATTTGAAACTGGTCAAGAAAAAATTTTGCCAAATCCTCAATAATTAATCCATTTTGAATATGTCATGTGAAGATATTCAGAAATCAGGTTGTTAAAAATTAAGTAAATAATTAAACTTAATTATTGTTCCTACAGATGATGAAAAGGAACGGTACCTACCGTAGAAAAAACCTTAGCATAAATAAAAGTCCTGCATTAAGATATTTATTTTAGAGGCCCACGCCACGGAAAACGCAATTAGCAAGACCTATCAATGAGAATAGCTTCTAGTTTTGGAGAGTGATATGAACATCTTTCAGTAATGGTCAGGCTTTTGTCTTTCCTTTGATTTTCCTCCCTCTAATTAATGCATTGTTTTTCGACCATCAAATTAATACAAGCCACAGGCAAAATGCTCACGCTTGGCCTTCATTACATCATTGAAATTGGAAGGGTTGAAAAAGAAGGAAGAGAATTATCTCTTGTTGTCCACAGCCTTGTTGAGATGGTGGTGCTGAGGTATATCGTACGTCGTTAAGATTTGGACAAATTACATTTTTTCCTTCGAATTTTAGGTATTATTATAAAATATCTCTCAAATTTTAATTTGTAACATTCTTTTCCTACGAACTTTGGAAAAATTTACAAATTTCCTCCTCAATTAATTTTATGATAAAAAAAATATACATAACACTCGTTGAAGTATGAGTTGCGGATATTAAATGTAAAATACTTATAATTAAGTTAAAAAAATAAATATTTACGGTTGATTGTCATTTTTTTCTCATTTTTCTCTCTTATAGATAATTTCGATATTTTACATTTAATAAGGACAATAGGTGCCAAGAATGCTACCAATGTATGCTATTTCATAATTCTAAACTTAATATCCCAAATTGATGTTTCCAACAAGTGTTAAAGGTATTTTTTCATCAAAAATTTAGTTAAGGGGGAAAATTCGCAAACTTTTCTAAAGTTAAAGGGGAAAGAATGTTACAAATTGAAGTTCATGAGGCATTTTGTAACAAGACCTAAAATTCAGAGGGGAAAAGTGAAATCAGTCCTTAAGATTTTGTTCAACATTCCTTCCAGTTTACATATTATTTAATTTTTACGTGATTTTAATCAAGTTCAAAAACATGCCATGAATATGATAGCCCATTATTGTGTATATATATACAATAATAAGTAGGCGTCAAGATCTTGAAGAAGAAAAGAACTTCGAAAAATCTTCGCCAAAAGCGACCTTTTTCCCCCTTCAAGTACTCCTATTCTCTGACTCTCAACGTGAAACTAAAAACTATATTCAAAAATAAATCAACAATCTACAGTACTGCACCGGCGAGGCACGGAAATTGATTCACCGGCTTCCCGGGAAAAGAATAACATGGAAGAACACTAGGTTTGGTACCATGAAAATCCAACTTGGATGAGTAGAAGTTTTACTTCACAATATCATTCTTCTTTTGTAGGGTCTTCTTGATAGAGCTGAAGCATTAGCACTACACTTTTGCCTTCCCAAAGTCATTCAATGCCTATGTTTGGGGCGCTTCCGCTGCAAAAACATGAATCAAGCAAGGCATTAAAAGGAGCAAAAAAAAAAAAAAAAAAAGAACTCGATTCATTTGTTCAGATTTACGATGTCTTTAGCCCTGAACTTTGACTGAATTGACAAGCTGCCTCTAAATGTTTTATCGTGACAAATACCTCATGAATTAAAAAAAAAAAAAAAAATTTAACAAAGTGGCCCCAATCGATGAATGTTAAAATTTGAAAGGACATGTCCTCGTGCTCATAGCATAACACGATGTGCTCCACCATCATCATCCAAAATTTTAGTCTCTTCCTTTAAACGAGCTCACCATGTGGCATGTATGAGGGTGTTTTCGTTCCAATTTTAATGGCCATCATCAACATGGGGATGCTATGCAAGACTAGTTAAGTTCAAAAGGTTAGTTTGAAGAGTAAATTGTCAATCGGGAAAAGTTCGTGAGCGGATGTAACAGGTCATTCTTAAGTGATATTCCAAATTGTGATAATAGAGAATATCTCAAGTGAAACTCTTTTAATGACAACTTAGTGAGAACTCACCTACTGAATGAGGGTCAACATGGACAAAGAAACTTGCAGCAACGATAATGTAGCAAAGAACGAGCATTAGTCCTTTAAAGTAATTTGATGTCCCCTCCTGAAAACTCAAATTTAATCCCTGTGTTAACCAAATCTCCAAAGAGAGAAACACAGACACTAATAAAAGATGTGTATTTTGAGTCCTCGATATGTTGTCGTCACATCGTTGTCTCCTTTCCCGTCTCACCAATCAAAATCCAACCCCTTATCTTAAATAAAATCCATGAAGTAGTAGAGCTTTTCTAAACTAAGAATTTGAAATGAAATGGAATTTTATTTTATTTTTTTGACAGGTGAACAGGGAAGTGAACAACAACTCAGGAAAAAAAAAAAAGAAAAGAAAAAGAAAAAAACCTATTTTCAAGAAATCTAACTTACATTAAAATTTCCACATATCATGAATTTTTTTTTAATGAAGCAACTGACAAACCTGAACCATAAAAGCGACAACCAGAACAGTTATGAAAAGAGTAGCCGTCTCAAATAGTTGAAAATTCAAGTCCATGGGACGCCCTATGATCGATCCTATAACCACACAAAAGGGAATCTGCAGCCATAACAATAACAATTATTTAACTTTAGTAAAGAAAGAGAAACCATAGAAATTAAGCTAAAAAAAATCAAATCCCAATATGAGAATGATATTTAAAACAAAGCAAACAAGTGTAAATGCCTTCAAGAAAAGTTACTCACCCCAAACATTGCTATCTGAGTTGATGAGCCTATTGCCACTCCCAAAGATATATCCTTCACAGAGCATTAACAAAATTTCACTAAGCAAAATACAAATCCAATTTTTTTTTTTTAAAATCCAAATTACCATTACATGATCATAACTGAAGAACCACTAACCAGCTTGTCTTTCATGGCAAACATGACAGCACCTGCATGTTCCGCCGCATTCCCGACGATCGGGAGAAGGATAACACTGATAAACGCAATCGGAATATTCATCTTAACGGAAGCTCCCTGAAAACAAAGTCACATAATTAGCTGAAAGAGAATCATAATGTGACACAAATGATGCTAAATGAACAGAAACCCGAAGGACATGAAACAGGACAGTTTTGCTACCTCTATAGCATCGACAAGATATTGCGAGAGGACCGATATCCATGCAGTCAAAATTGACAGCCAAACTACTGATTCCCACTTAGAGATCTCAGGAGCCTCTTCGTCATCCGAATTCCCTTCGGTTTGACCTTCCTGGTTTGTTTATTATGCTTATCAGATTACCATCACACAGATGAATACAAAGGCAGAATACATAACTTTCAAGACCAAAAATAAATATGTAAAGTTCCATTGATAAGATACACTTTCGTGAGAATTTTAAGAGTTGTAAGGCCAAAAGAAAACAACAAAGAAACACTTTTGGTACTAACCTCATTGACAGGAAGGTATAGATTACTTTGGCTTCTCAGCTGAAAAACAAGAAAGGCGGTGTATGCCACGAGCATAACGCAGCTAGTGAACCTCGAGAGGGCTAATTCAGACTTTCCGAAGTGCAACTCGGTGCGCGTGGCATGGAGGACCGCTGGAAACAGCAGGCCCATGACTGCCATCAACAGCAACCCGGAGCTCATTGTGGCTGCTCCCTAAAAAAATTATTTAAAAAAAAAACACTTCGAGCTTGATCATGCTAAAATACGGAGACAAAATTGCGAAGGAAACACAAAAAGGAAAAGAACCTTATTGAAGACTTGTTCTCTCTTGGAATGTACAAGTCCACCAGCAAAGAAAGCACAACCAAGCACTAATAACATGTTGGACAAGATTGAGCCTAGTAGTGACTGCTGAACAACACGAATCATTCCGCTCTTTAGAGCATAAACCGATATTATCAATTCAGTTGCATTTCCAAAAGTGGCATTCAGAAGACCTCCAACTGCAATGTTCAAATCAGACAATTTACAAGTTATCTAAACGGAATGGATGGATTTATAAAAGAACCTTTATTCCCATATGACTTGAGTGTATACCAAAAATTCAGAGTGCTAAAAAACTCAGAAACTCGAAAACATAAAAAGGAAGGAGAAGAGTTACCTGTAGGTCCAGTGTAGCAAGCCAGTTGCCTGCATAATCAACAAGAATTTGTGAAAACAACAAGCTTGCCAATCAATCAACCCGGGATTTTTGTTTGTTTGTTTTTGATTCAATGCACGGTGTAGAATTCATATTCAGAATTCAACGAGAATCCAAGCAAAAATATATTGGGTGTGTAAAGCCTAATTATTATCCTAAAACAGAGATGGAACATGGATCAACCTTGCCGGAAGGTTGACATAGGGGTCAGTAAGGGGGGGCGATAAGGCCCGTTCCCTAAGGTCATGGCGGCGGAACGCTCAATCCCAGATTTTTAGTAGTGATGACATGGATGCATTTTGGTTGCCCTCCTTATGCATATATTAGGTTAAAGAAAAACACAATGAGTCGGAGAGGATAACATGTATGCTTCCCTTGAAATTTTTTTTTTTTTTTTTTTATTGTAGTGAAAAGCATGAAACGGCTTAAAGTCAACGTAACAGAACTCTCACGTTCAGGTGAACCACTGTAAATCTTGTGTGAATGCTTAGGGCATTTACTCTGTGACAAAACATACTTGTAAGAAAAATAACAATAATCTGAATACTTAACCAAGAAAACTTACTCTGTAGTATAACCTAGACGCTCAGCCAGAGGTATAATACCCAATGAACTAAAAAGGAAGACCCAAACCTGAAAGAACAACAACAAAATGAGAGAGGAAAAAAAAAAACATATTTATTCAATTAATGATCCGAAAAGAGATAGAAAACTCACGTTATGGCCAAAAAGTTTATCAACCAAGATAGCCAAGGGGCCAAAGAAGAAGAGCAAGTTGAGTTTGTTGGAGAAAACGACGATCTTGATGCTTTGAGCCAAAGTGTTCCTCATGTATATTGAAGGAGAAGGAGAAGGAGGAGAAGAAGAAGAAGGAGAACAATGCTCGGAACCGCCACCGGACGACAAGGATCTATGAGGAGGAAGAGGGCCATGAAAAGAATGTTTCTTTCTAGTCAGTGACTCCGGACTAAACAGGCTATGGTCCTCAAACTCAACTCCTAATGATCCTATCTGAAAATACCCAAATAAATAAATAAAATAAAAATCATTGGCTACAAAAAAAAATGAAAATTTTTTCATTTCATTCATTTCATCAACATATATATATATATATAAAGAATTACCTCCTGATGGGAGTGGATTCTGACCATTGGTGCATCATTGATGTGATGGTTATTGTTGTTGGTTTGATTGTTATTATCCATGTGATGCTTCTAATCCAGAAAAAAAACTACTCCATCTCCATAGATAGAAACATGCATGATATATTTATGTTACCAAGAGAAATCATTTTTTGAATTTTAAAAACTTTTTTTTTTTTTTCCTATCAAACTTTTGCCTAGCCAAATGAATTTTTTCGGATTAGGAAAAAAAAAAAAAAGAAAAGAAAAGAAAAGAAAAGTAAACCAAGTGAGGGTTCGATTAAACCAGAAGATTAATTTGACAAAATGACTGCAAAACACAACAGAACAAGAACATGAAATAAGTTTTGGTAATTCAATCGAAAAAGAAGAAAAGAAAAGAACAAAGGCAGTTAGTTATTTTGGTGACTAATTAATGAATGGGGTTTGATGAAACAGGGGGAAAAAAAAAAAAAAGAAAGAAAAAAAGAAGGTTTGAAGGAAACCGCCATTGTCGGCTAACATATTTCTTTCTCTCTCTCTCCTCTGTTTTTTCATGTTATTCTTTTTCTATATATTTTTCCTATTTTCAGCACACATTTTTCCCACCTTATTGGAAAAGCTTTCTTGATGTTCTGCATGCGCTGTAGACAAAGTGAAATCGTGGAATTGTGGTGTGTGATGCGTCAAATACTCCGTGTAAATGGGAAAAAGAAACAGCATTGGAGTGCCAAAACACGTCTTTTATTTGTTTATTTATTGAGAGAGATGGAGAACCAATCAGTTTGTTAGACGGGAACAACTCGATTTTAGAGGAAAAATTTTTACAAAAGGTGTATTTTTTTTTTTCCAATTTTTTCCATCGTTCTCTTATTTAAAAAAAACTTTTTTATTTTTAAATTTATTTTATACAATAATATTAAAAAAAAGATAATTTTTTTAAAATATTCTCATAATATATAATTCTTAATATTTTTTTTTCATTCCAAGTAATTTTTTATTTTTAAAAAGAAAATTTTTTACATATTCAATCAATTCGAAGCTTTTTGATTTTATTTTTATTTTTGCCTGAGATAACTAAAATCCATGCAATAATTGCCAATATAATGCACGTCATAGTCCCTTTTTGAAAAAGAAATTTTATATGCATATACGCCGAAATTTCCCTTTTTGTTTTGTTTCGTTTTGTTTTGTTTTTTTGAGAAGAATGTACGTCAAAGTTTCAGCTTTTGGATGTAATTTTTTTGTTGGTTTTTTTTTTCTTTCCGGTTTCACTTTTTTGAAGCCCCGTGATACTTTTTTATGTTAAAAAAAATAAAATAAAAATTTAAGGACGAAAGATTTAAACTTTATATATTATAGTCGAATTATATATGAAATTATTATTTAATTATATATCTATGATTTATGATCTATCACATTTATGGTATTATAAATCTCTCCAAATTGAGAGAAAAAGATTATAAATACAATTTTCAATACATAACATTAAGACAATCATATTGAATTATGATTTCTTATTATACCGTTCTTTAAGGTTTTTTGTGTTCTTTTTGTTATCGATTAAAGTTGTTGATAACTTTGTTTATTTAGAATCTAACTTTTGAATTCAAAATAGTTTAGTTGGTGTCGGACGAAATTTTGTGCCAACACTTTGTTTGGTAGAATTAAAAAAGATTGACCATACCACAATGACTTTTTTGGTCACCTTGGCAATACTTTCTTATCTATGTTTGACTAGATATAAAACAAATGGAATTGATCTCAGCAAAATATAAAACAAAATAATTGGAATGAAGTGAACACAAAAAGTCTTGGGACACTTTTTTTTATTTTTTATTTTTTAATTTTCATCTTATGGAGCTCTTTCGTAATTGTAATTCTTTTTATATAATGAAAACCTTAACACACATAGAGAACGTAATTAATCAATTAAGGTGAGTCTCTGTAAATCTAGGCTCCATTATTTTATTTTATTTTTTGTTTTTTGTTTTTTGCATTTTATTTACTTGTTTATTATTAGATCTACTTTAGACACAAATCTACACTAAAAGGTGTCCAAATCAATCATTTTTTCTAAAACAAATATGTAGATTATACCTTCTACAATAAACATAGATATTTATAAACATAAATCGAATCGGGAGGTAGACCCATTATCTCAATTCTTAATACTAACTAAATTTATTATATATATATATATATATATATATATAAAGAAGGAAAAAAGGAAAAAAAATCTCCTACAGAAATAGCCGAGTTCTTTTCCTTTAAAAAAAAAGTCAATGGTAGAATCATTTTGCATGCAATAAAACGGCTTTTATATTATTTGTGTATGACAATTATACTGTACCTTACCTCATAGCAATATAGATTAAGAAATTAAAGGAAAAAAATTTAAAGAAATTAAAAAAAAACTCAACATTCACGTGTGGAAGGTTTTGGGGGTGGGGTTGGTGGCTCGTGTCTTTGAAACAAAGTGGTTGCCATAATTTTTTTTTTTTTTTGTAATTTTTTTTCTTATTTTTTTAGTATATAATACTTTGAGGTAATGTTCATTATAATTATCATACACAATCAATATCTAAACTGTTGAAATTTATTGAACGATTTATAAAATTAGCTCTACCAATAGGGTCTCAAACCCTATGTTTGGATGACATGTCCAATTTTTGAAATTGGAAATTTTTTACAAAAAAATGTTTGTTTAAACTTTTTCCATTATTATCTTATTTTGATAAAGAAAAACTATTTCTTTTGCAAACTTATTTTGTACAGTACCATTTTGAAAAAAATAAATGAATATTTTTGAAATTTTCTTACAATGCACAATTTCCGATACTATTTTTTTTTTTCATTTCAAACAATTTTTTGTTTTCAAAAAGAAAATTTTTGCACATCCAAACACCATTTTCTTCTCAAAATAAAAAGACTTTTGTTTAAAACAAGAAAATTTTCCTTTTAAAAAATGAATGCTCCATCCAAACAAAACCTAAATGAAATTATACCACAGTTTTACCCTAAAAAAAAATGAAAATTAAAAAAAAAACTGAGCTCTGTAAACATGTGGTAGGGAATGGTTGTCGTCTGGGTGAACCGTCGTAGAAACAAAACTGATGTCGTATGGAAAAACATGTCGTGGGAAAAATGGTTGTCGTCTTGCTCAACCGTCGTATTAATAAAACTCATGTCGTTTGGAAAAAAATGTCGTACAGAAAGAGTGTCTTAACGCGAAAACTTTCTTTAAAAAATGTCGTACGCCGTAGGATAGAAGATCCAACTTCCAAGAGAAGTAGAGGGGAGAACCTGCGGGGTGGTATAAAAGGTACACTTCGACAAAATAATCGCGCGGCAAATGTAGCCTAGGGCCAAATTCTCGGGAAACAAACAGGAAAAATACACAGTATTGTTGGTAGAGGTACCGATTCTGATTCTCTCTCGTCGGAATCTTTTTTAGAATTGTAAGAAAATTCCCAAGCTTTTTTCGATTGAGTTTCCGTACAAATCATTTTTCTGATCTTCTTCTTCTAATCTTCAATGTTCAGGCGATTAAATTCTCCGATAATAAATTTGAAATTATAGTTGATTGATTTTTCTAGGTTTAACGTTGGTTCTGGACTTTTGTCGAACATTTGGTAGGTGATCGGAGAAACAATGAGGACAAAGACACTTCGAGCCAAGTCTCGACCTGCGCTGACTCCTACTCGTCGTTCTCTGAGATCTTCCTCCGCTGCTGCTAGGGCTCTGCCTGTACTCCTTAATCAGGTTAGTAATCTTCCCTTTTTTTTTTTTTTTTTTTGGGCACTCTGAACTATTGGTTTTTGGCAAATTGGATCCCGAAATTTCAATTTTGACAAATGAGACCTTAAATTTGAAAATATGTCTTACAATAGCTAAAGACGTCAATTAACGAACGGAAATGCCCTTTGCTGGTTTGTAAGTTGGATCTGAGTTTTTTTTAGTTTTTTTTTTTAAGTTTTTTTTTTAGTTTTTTTTTAGTTTTTTTGACGTTTAAGATCTTAATTGTCGTCCATTAATTCCTCGCCGATTGGATTGCATTGTCAAGGATTGTCAAATTTGGAGTCCTAAATGCCAGAATTGAAAATTTGGAATCCAACTTGTGAGTGATGAAAAGTTCAAGGGGCATTGGTGCAATGTACATAATTCGCTTATTTTGGCTTAATCATGATTTCATCTTTTAATAGGATGATGAAAGTCACCAACAATCAGACAGGACCCACAAAATCGTCACTGAAACCTCGAGTGATAGTGATTGTAATGACAATGAGGTTGGTGTAGTTCCTGATTCAGTTGACATTATAGTTGAAAAGGAAGTTCATTTGAGCGCTCAAACGGAGAACAATAATAGTGAAGATAGCTTAGAGGAAGGAACTTGCATAAGATGCAAGGGGAGAGAAAGAGATGACCAAGTGTTGGTTTGTAGTGAAATAGGTTGCGTAATTGGTGTTCATGAGAAGTGCATGGGATGTAATCCTTGGTTTGATGATTCGGGGAGGTTCTACTGCCCCATTTGCAGACAAAAGTGGATGCTTGCACGTGTTCGAGAGACTAGGAGAAGGGTTAAGGATGCAAAAAAAGCCTTGTTGAGTTTCCTTGAGGGTAGCAAAGTTGGTGGCAACAAAGGGAAGGAGAAATTGAACCGGAGAGATCAGAGGAATGAGCCTTGTAAGCTTTCGAGTCCAGGTGATGGTATTTGCCATGACAATGAGAATGACCTAAACGACGTTGAAGTTGAGAACCAGGGGACAGTACGGGAGGAAGATGTACAAAAAGGAATGGAAAATGCAGAATTGGGCTGTATTGATCAAGGTACAGTGGTGCCTGAAAATGAGGCGGCTCAGCCAAATTCTTTTGTAGTCAACAGTGGTGATAATGTAGGGTGTAGGGAGGAAGTTCCAAGCAAGGCATATTTATTTGAAATGTGCAGGCGTGAAACTCTAGAAGATGAACAAGAGGAGGGTTTAGGACCAATGGATGAGAGTGAGGAGGATGAGAGAATTGGTAAAGATAAAGAGGGAACAGAGGCTTTTTGCACTTCTCATGTTGCAGAAGCGAGGATTGAAGATGAAAAAGAGGAGGATTCAGAGCCAATGGATGTCAGCAAGTATGATAGAGAGGCAACGGGGGCATTGAATACATCCCATGTTGCCAAAGAGAGAAATGCAGATGGTGCTGTTAAAGTCTCAATTAAAGGAGCTGATACAAGGGTATCCAAGAATAATGAAGCCACGGAAAATGACAAAGAGCAAATGCAACCAGAAACATCTGACTCTGACAGGCTTGCAAATGCCAGTCCCGTATCTGAAACAGAGCCTCTTTCTAAGCCTCGTGGGCGTTTCAAACGAAGAGCTGGGAAGGTAACACGTCCTCAGAATGATAGTCCATCTATGAGATCCTCCCCTAGATTGAAGAGGGCATTCTTGCGACGAAAAGCCTCTGCAAAGAAAAATGCTGTATCATTTTATGAGAAAGTAACTACCTCCAAGAACTCCCGAGAATCTACAAAGCAACAGTATGTGTACTTATCCCAAGACACTTAAATTTCTGATGAGATTGCATTTTTATACTGCAGGGATATTATGAAGTGGTTGCATTTCAAACCCATAGTTGTTCGCCACGGTTTTAGTCACTGCATTTATTTTGTGCTTAAAACTACCAAGTTAACGTAAATTGCTTGTTCACATGCAGCACAACTGTGAATTTTCCCGAGGGAAGGCGGAAAAGATTACATTGGACAGTAGAAGAGGAAGAAATGTTAAAGGTATGATTTGTTGGCTTATGGAATTCAACTTGGTTTCTTTCTTATTTCTTTTTTCCTGAAGATGTGGAAATATCTTGTGACTGGTTATTGTAAATATGGTCAAACATTTTCATTGGCTTCTTATAAGACTTCCGTATAATATCTGTCCTTCTCTCTATCTCTTCGTGCATTTTTCTCTCTCCTATCTATGCACGGGACATGAAATGAAAGCAGAAAAGAAAAGATGCCTATTGCCAAATACAAAGAATTGTAATTGACATCCGTGTGACAGCTTTTCTTTTATTTATTTTGCTGCTACGTTCTTTTCGTGAGGTTGTGCACTTACTTTTGTAGACCTAATATTCATGCAGAAGAGATTTAAACCAAGACTAGAAATAATCTAAATAGTAATTTTCTTGCCAACTGTTGACCTTGCAATTCATAGGTTCATTTACTTCACAATTCCACTGGAGAAAAAGATGGTCAAGAGGGTGTCTGTTTTGTTCAGAAATGTCCATTTATAATTGTAAATGGAAAATTAACTCTCGAGTCTAGGTAACTTCCTTATGTTTGGTTTTTACTTGTACTCATTCAGTTTTTGTCATGCACTCTTACACTACAGGAAGGTGTTAATGAATTCTCCCTGACGACCAAAAACATTCCCTGGAGGAAAATTTTGGAGTATGGCCGTCATGTGTTTCATGAGACTCGTTCCCCGATGGATCTTAAGGACAAATGGAGAAACATGGACAGAGATGGTGTGCGAGTTAATAGGTGACAAGGATAAAAGGTCATTTTGGTAGAGCTATTTTATATTATTATCTTAGTGAATCTTCCATTTTGCTAATCTTGTATGGTACTTGGGTTGATCGTGGTTTCTTGCGACAACTAACATTTTATGACAATAGATGCCATGTTGTCATCATTTGCTGGAAATTTGATTTCTATGGAGAAATGCCTCTCAAGTATAGATCGATATAAATGATAAGGCAAATTTGAGAATCAGGGAAGTTTCTATTTTAGTACTTTGTGTAAGACAGTTTATTCTTTTAGTATTTTACGAGTTTAATACCCGTACATCGCAAGGGGAAGGAAGAAAAAAATAAATAAAAAATTTGAGTATTATATAATAAAAATAGTTAGTTAAGATAAAGATTATAATTATAATAAGTATAATTCCTCCCAAAATCTCTCAAATAGTAAATATGTAAAATCAAAATGACAATTGTACTAACAATAATAAAAACGAAAATAAAAGCAAAAAAATAAAAAAAAATTCTGTAGTCATACTCATTTGAAGAAAAAAAAATAAAACAAAAATAAAACAAAAAAAAAAAAAGAACAAAAATCTTTAGATTCAAAAGAACCGGAAAAAATTAACCCTAACAAAAAAATTATAACAAAATAAAATATATATATCATTTTCTTCTTTTTTTTATTGTTAAAAAAAACAAATTTTTATTAAGTTATATATATGCAAAAACGTTAAAAAAAGGATTTTTTAAATATAAACAAAACAAACAAAAAAGACACAACAAAAAAACAAAAAAAAATCAGAAATAAAAATAAAAAATTTAAAATCAAAAATCGTTCAAAAATCAAAAAAGGCAAAGTGAACAAAAACACAATACAATAATAGATCGGAATCTAATATCTAAAATTTAACATCTAAAAAAATGACAAAAACAATATTAAGGAAAAAAAACAAACCTAAATAGGGATAAAACTGACAACACACTGTAGGAAAAAGAAAAGCAATCAAAAAAGAATGGTAAAACTGAAATAACACTATATCAAAAGAAAAAAAAAACTACAAACGAAGGGTAAAATCGTTCATTAATAATTTTAGAACGACAAAGTTATCCCAACACTGTATCAAATAATAAAAGTAACTAAAAGTCAAAGGTAAAATTGTCAATTGACCAAAAAAATAAAGGGTAAAATTGGCATAACACTGAACTGGAGAAAAAAATAGTGATAAAGGATAAAAAAGTCATTTTGCAGTAGAAAAAGGTAAATTAGTGTAGCAAGTACTGTACATTCACTGTAATAAGTTACTGTACAGTACTATACAGAACTGTAGTTAAGGCAGTGAAATTTGAGAGAAAAAATGAAAAAAGTCCTGTTCATCACTAAAAAAAAAACAGGTGAAAAGTAGGCATTCCTTTGGTATAATAGTATAATTTGCCCTTGTCGGCTTTTCTTTTCGTTTTCTATTACCAATTTCTTGACCAAGCGTTCCTCCCTAGCTCAGAAAGGGGGGGCACCAAAAGAAAAAAAAAAAGGACGAAAACAATACGAGCAATATCACTTCCCGGAGAAGCTAGCTCTCCTTCTCTCTGGCCGGAGACCCTTTGGTCTAATGGCATGGGGAGGGTTGGGGAGGACTGTTGACGGGGTTGTGGGTTTGAGTCGCACTCTGTCGCACTACAAGTTCTCTTAATGACATTGTTTGGAAGAGCAAACAAACATTAGTGTGATTTTAAAGTTTGATTTACCGAAATGAGATTTTCTTCAAAGTTAACGGGGTGGTGGGTGAAATTATTTCAATATTGTTACGCTTAATCCCTTGAAAACATAGGTAAGATGTAAGGAGATATGGGGAAAAAAGAAAATTTTATTAGAGATAGAAGGTTCTTTCTCGTCAGATTAGGAATTTCTAATATGAGATTTACATAGCATAAATTAAGAAAAGAGAAACTTAAAGCTGATTTCTAACGTGGCTTCTCAAGCCCTTCTGCAGACAGCATTGGAAGTGGGATGGTAGAAAGTAGCATCTTAGATTACCGTTCCACTAGGAATCAAGGCATCCTTGATCACTGTGACAATCCCGCTCTTTATGAAGTACCCATCGGTTTCCCTCGCTGCTTCTTGAACACTGTCGCTGTTGATGATCTGCAAAAACGCCAACCTCAAATGTTCAATTTCACAAAAGATGACTCCAAATAGAACAGAAACCCAATGATTTTGAGAAGGAAAGTTGTCGGTATGTGTTTAACATTTGTTTCTTTTTGAAAGATTTTAGGTTTACGTTTGCAGGCAGGGGGATCATTTGACACTTTAAAATACAACATAAAGGTATTCCGACTTTAAAATACAACATAAAGAAACAAATTATAACCTTAACATTGTCACCGATACGGGCATTCTTGTCGATTATAGCTCTTTTGATGTGAGAGTTCTTCCCAATACCAATTGGTACGCTGCCTTTTGCAGCAAGAAACCTCCTGTCAGCGACCGTCTAGAGAAAACACAACCAATGTCAGTAATTCAGTGATGCCAAGAACTAAACACACAAAGCTCAAGAAATTTAGCAAAAGGTGTAACCCATCGTAGATATTAAACGAACAGACTACTAAAAATGGAAGTTAACATTCATCTCTGACTGTAAAGACGGTAAGTTGTAAAACTACTGGTTTTTACATTCACCTCATAGTAGTCTGCTCCCATCAGTAAGGTATCTTCGATGATTGCGCCCTCTGATATGCAAGATCGGAGCCCAACCACAGAATGGTGAATTTTGCAATTCTGCACAACAAAGCAGCGAGGAGAAAGAAATGAGCATAATTCCCATAGGTCCCGTTGATCACTTTTCCCCGACATTGAAGAGTGCAAGTGACCACAATATGATCCAAAGACATTATAGTAAAGTACCTTTATCACACAACCCTCGCCAATAACGCTGTCAGTGACATCAGCATCAAGCATTTTGGATGGCGGTAAATACCGGGGTTGGGTGTAGATTGGAGATGAACGATCGTAAAAGCTGAAGGAAAAAGTCCAAAATTATGTGAGCATACATAGTATCACCATAGACTGTTAGGCATAGAAACTAAAATTAGGATGGCCTTGTTCTAGAACAGGAGCTATACCTGAAGTCTGGCACAGGTTTTTTGGTTATTCCCAAGTTTGCATTATAGAAAGCCTCAATCGTTCCAATGTCTTCCCAGTAGCCATCGTACAAGTAAGCTTGCACCTACAGAATTGAGAAACAACTAGTTCATTAGGAATTACATATTTTTACATGGAGAGAGGACACCCAAAAAAAAAAAGAAAAGAAAATTTCTGCAACATGCAATCTTCAAGAACGATGCATTAATTTGAGTTTCACTATAAAGCATTTAGAGGGTTTCAAAATAGATGTGTGTCAGTGCCACCATGAGCAATTTGATCACAATCAAGCTTAAGTTGCCAACTTGATTGGTACTCAATAGATTAGGATCAGGACAAGTCGTAAGGCATCCTAACTTGATCCTAAAGTTACAGAGAAAAACAAGCTCAAGAAATACTCACTCTCATTCCAATGGAAGTTGCACCTGGAATCACTTCACTTCCAAAATCATTGGCACCCGGAAACTTATCCCGTAGCAGATTTAGCATCACATCTTTGCTCACAACATAGATACCCATACTTGCGATGTAAGGCATCTCCTTTGCCCTCTCATCATCCAGACCCAGAATTGTGGTAT
The DNA here is from genome assembly GCA_025413485.1 of Ficus microcarpa. Lineage (NCBI taxonomy): Eukaryota > Viridiplantae > Streptophyta > Magnoliopsida > Rosales > Moraceae > Ficus > Ficus microcarpa. The sequence goes on along the minus strand of CM046379.1, from coordinate 19,071,676 downwards.
CAACCTGCCAAGGAACAAACCAAATAATTCTTTCATACCCAATTGTACAACTAGTACGCACAACAACCAGCTCATAGCTATAGATTTAAGAATCAAATGTTACTTCCTAAAGAGATGGTTTGCCGACAACCCACCTTCATAGCTTTGAGTTGCTCCCCTTTGGGTTTCTCAGCAAACTCGATAATCCGTCCCTCTTCATCGATCTTCATCAGACCGAATGCAGTGGCACGCTTTTCATCCATTGGCAGTGCAGCCACAGTGATGTCGGCATCAGTTTCTCTGTGCGCTTGAATGAACTTTTCATAGTCCATTCTATACAGATGGTCTCCAGCAAGAACCAAGAATTCCAACACATTGTGTTCCTCAAACAGCCACAAGTATTGCCTCACCGCATCAGCCGTCCCCTGAATCCAACAAAACCCTCAATTTATTCAAATTCATAACAAAGCCAAACCAAACAGAAAAGAAAAATTCTAACTACTTTACATCTTTGACATCCAGTGAATTTGTGATTTTATTAAAAGAGGATAATAACCTGGAACCAGTTGGGGTTCTCGGGGCTCTGTTGAGCAGCGAGAACCTCGACGAAGCCTTCGTTCTTGTAGCCGCTCATGTTGCTGGCGTAGGCCCGGGAGAGATGGCGATTGAGGGAAGCGGAATTGAACTGGGTGAGAACGTAGATCTTGGAGATGTTGCTGTTCAAGCAGTTGCTGACAGGAATATCAATCAGCCTGTAGTTGGCTCCAAGGGGAACAGCAGGCTTCGCCCGCTTCTTCGTCAGCGGGTAGAGACGAGTCCCGGCCCCTCCCCCGAGAATAATGCCCAACACACTCTGCACAACCACAAATCAATCGATCAAAAACGACAATGCAAAAAACAGAATTCCATTCCAAAATTCCAATCCCACAAACTCAAGAACGACCCGAACTTTAATTGCCAAAAGCAAACGACAATAAAACAGAGACTCAATTCAGTCAATCAACTTAATGAACGACGGATAAGATAAAAAGAAGATGAATAATGCCCAAAACAGAACTCAATCAAGCATAATTCACAAACTGACAATGCAAAAGCAGATTTCTATTATTTTCCTCCATTAAACCGAACGAACAATCGAAATAAATTACTAATTAGACAAATAAATAAAGAAGAAACAGAAAATACAGAACGGAATTCAATCAATAATCGAATTGAAAAAAAAAAAAAAAAAACTCACGCGGCTGGCATCGGGGTCTAGGCAGGTCTGGGAGTTCTTGGAATCGGAGACGGCCTTGGGGGAGACGATCCTCGGAGTCCTGTCGGTGGAAGAAGGGGCGGCGGCGGCAGGCTCTGCGGCCGGAGATGTCGAGCGAGGAAATCTTGTCGCCGGAGAGACCGGAATTGGCGAAGGAGAGACTCCGGGTGGCGGTTCTGGGACCGCGACTGGAGGAGGAATGAGAGAAGGAAGAGGAGGGAATAGAAGAAGAGGAAGGGAGTCTGAGAGCTCCAACGGCAGCCATGGACGCCATGCTAAAGCTCGAGCAGAAGCTAAAAACTCAAGCTTCACACTTTGCTTGGACTCCAAAAATACTTAGAGAGAGAAAGAGATAGTGTGTGTGTGTGTGATTGACTGAATCACAGAGAGAGAGACAGAGAGAGAGAGATATCTGGGGAGAGATTTGATGGGTCTTGAAAACCGTTTCAGGCCACCGTTAATTTGACGATATTACGCAACCTACCCATTTATAACATTTTCTAAACGTTCTAGGTTTTGGGCGTTTTCGACTTTTAAAAATTATTTGTAATTACAATTATGTTTATTTATGTTTATATTTATATTATTTTATTAAAGGTAGATCTCGTAGAAAAATCTAAAGGGGGAATGTGAGCTATTGGAAACAAGTGGACGTCACTTCACGGTTCCAACATGCATGGCCTCACATGTGATAGCCCCTTTATTATAGTCTCTCGCTTTTCTCCACCGTCCATATTTTTTTTATTATAAATAATTACTTTATTTAAATTTCTAAACATATTTTAAAATATGGTAATATCACATGTATAAGAGCATCTCCATACAATTTCAAATTAATGTATCAATATTAAATTTTAATATTTGTATAAAAAAGGTGATCTTTAATGTGGTATTATTTTTTATATCAAACTTGTTATATGCTAAACATTATTATAAATTTACTACAAGATATAATCAATATTGAATTTCACTTTTGATTCTCATTGATTGTTGTCTTATATAATTATTATAACATTTTTATTTTTCATTTTTTTAAATACTAAAATTTCACTTTCATAACTTTCAAAGCACAAAATATTGATAAAAAGTAAAAATAGTATTATAAATAGCATAATGCATTGTAGTATAAAATAAGATAATGTTATTTTTCATATTATTGTATAACAAATATAACATTGACATATACAAACACATTAGAAATAGTTTAATATAACGGTAATATCACATTCGATTTCATTTAAAGATGAGAGTTTGAATCCTACCGGTTAAAAGAAAAAACATTATTTATATGATTCGAATTTAAGTTATTGAAATCATATTTTTAAATTATTTAATTCGTTTATCTTAAAGTGATAATTTAACGGATTTTGTATACCTATCAACAATTTTTTTTTAATACATATCACATGTATATACACACATATTTTTTTTTTTAAATATGGTTCTTTTAACACTTTCTCTTTTTAAATTGAGCAATAGTCAACTTATATATCTTGGGAATTTTTGCACATTAAAGATATAAATAATATGTTTAACAATGCTAACAAATATATCCCGCCTGACAACCCCCTCCACTCAATGCAACTATTTTAAAACGCACTTCACGGTCGGTGTATATATATATAGACACACACACACATATATGGATCGGCTTCAGTACGGCAGTAGTATTGGTAGAACATAAATGTGTCAAAAGCAAATTATATTTGCAGAGGATAATGGCAGTGAAGTGTCAGAAATTGTAGTATTAGGGTGGTACATCAACTCAAAATACTCATCTCAAAATTTTTTTTATCTTTTTCTTAAAAAGTTTTTATCTTTTTCCTAAAAAGTTTTATATTTTTTCTGAAAATTTAAAAAAATTTACTATTAAAATTTAAAAATCTCAACTCAAACTACTCCACCAAACACTCCCTAAGTGATGAGTTGGAGGCCATAAAGGGCGTGGGAAACCTGCTGTAACCGGTAAGGAGGGAAAGCCTGTATGGTTTTTGTGAAAATGCAGCAAACTTTGCAGGGCAAAAAGGCAGAAAGGCAGATGACAAAGAGAAAAAATTAAAAATAGATGGAGCAAACTGGCAGCAATAATTTCATTCGTCGTTAGGATAACTCTGTTCAGTTGGACAAGTAACAGTTTGAGTGAAAAAGGTTATATTACATATCTATATTTATATCTACATACATGTCTTTTCCTGTTTGAATGCATCATTGCAAAAGCGATTATTTTGTTCGAGTATAATATTTATTTGGTTGAGTAATTATTGTATTATATTAATTTAATTTATTTAAATGTTTCATTATCTCACGATAATTCAATTTATTTCAAATTTAAATTTAAATTTTTACTTTTTAAAAATTTACATCATACTCTTTTTTCTACCTTTATATCATTTAAGTGTTTTCTTTAACAAAAGTTATCTAGACATGCATTTAACTCGTGTTTGGTTTGTTCACTCCAATAAAGAAATTCCATTTTTTTTGTCTTTTCCCTTAGAAATAAACTTAATTTCACTACTCATATATTCAACCGTAACTTAAAAATTTAGATGATAAAATTCTATAATTTTATTATTTCAAATCGCTGCAAGATGATTTTTTTTTTTGTATAAATTCATCTACTTTCAAAATTTAACGAATTAAATACAAAAATACTAATGGGGTGAAACGTGCTTTCAACTAGTAAAAAAAAAAAAAGAAAAGAAAGTGGTAATTTGCAAGAATTTGGGAGCCGTTCAAACAACGAACTCCAACCTTAGATTTAGCTACTGTTTTCAGACAATCAACTCCAACCTCAGATCACATCTTTGAAAATACAATTGAACTAAAAAAAACGCACAACTCTTTGTCTCTATCTCTCTCTTATTTTCATAGAACCCAAACTTCCAAAGTTTATAGATAACTTTCTTTATATAAGTAGAAATGAGATTATTATTTTTATTAAACGCTCACAATGATGAAAAGAATAAAACAAGTTGTATATTACCATTGAAATCTAAATACATTTCAGATTTTTATACTAATCAAATATATATCACAGTTCATTTTCAATTCAAATATCAACTCCACACATATTTTCAAACATTCATTTATTTATAATTAAGACAACTCTAAAAGTCCAACTACAATTTATGCTGTAAATAGGCCCTAGTAAATACAGCCTTTGGAAGCGAGATAACGTGGATTATTATAAGAAGTAATGAAAAATGATAACAACTACATTAGTTAGCATATTAACACGAATACACCAAAATCAAAAAAAAAAAAAAAAAACCCACATTTCAGAACAAGAAAAGAAAGCATGATAACAACATAATAATAATAATGAAGATCCTAACCGTCGACCTCCAAGAAATTAATATTGAGATCGAAGAGAAGATTGGAACTATATATTCATCCTTTATCCTTTCGTAATTACAACATAAATGATGTTAACCTCCCCTTTGCACAGATAATAGATACCTAGCTAATAGGCAAGTCAGCATTATTTCTTTTTTTGAAATTAATTAGGCAAGTTATTTCTGTACGCCACTGAAGTTACTACTTCCAAAATTAAAAAAAAAAATTAAAAATTAAAAAAGAAAAAAAGTTATTCCATCGGTTTACATCTGACACAGGTCATAAAATTTTCACCCGCCCCGCACCCTCTCTCAACCGTAGAGGTCAAGATCATTGGTTAAAAAGTTTTTGGAGTTTTAAAAATTCAAAAGCAACCTGTCGGACCGAAGAAGTCCCTGTGTGTGTGTGTATATATATATATATATATATGATTATGTTTCTTTAAATTCATATCATATCTTATACTACACAAAATAATTATTTGTGTTCTTATTAAAGAAAAAATATATGGCAAATCATAGCTATAAAGTTGTGAAATGACAAGTTAAAAGATTACCATGCGACTAGACACCACACTATAGTGCTCTCTGCTAGTGTCCATGAGTTGAAGTGAAGGCTCTGTGTGTTTTATTTATCACCGTTGAAGATGTTGCATGTTGCATTATGCATAATGTTATACTTAGTCAATAATGTGATATTCATAGAATCATAATTGCTTATTATTGTGTATATATTTAGAGAGATATTTAATGCATGGACCATCCAACTGAATATGATATTCATGATTGCTTCTCATAATGGGTGTGTGTGTGTATATATTGTGTATATATATAGAGGAAGGAATTGCTATCTTACATACTCTGTTTACAGTATTTATAACTTTTTTATGATAAATTATACCAATTAAGTAATTTTAATGTAATATTTTCAATTTATACTATAGGATAAGCTTATAAATAGAAAATTATTATATTACAAGATTTTAAATAAAAAAATATTACAAGTCTTTAAACAGAAAATTATAAATATCGGATAATATTCTATACTAGATAAATACAACACATTATAATATATATTTATACATGCATATATATATATGATATTCATAATTGCTATCGATGTCAGTAATATTTTATTTTTGTGGGCCTAAGCCTTAAATTCAACACATTATTTTATACTCCTAAGTACTAAATACTATCTGACAAGAATAAGCTAATAATTTTTTATTGTCATGGATTTACATCAGCTTAACAATGATAATGACATTAATAGACGTTTAGAGACACATATCATATTGTCCTTATTCATCTAAACAAATCAATATATGTGACGTGACATGATATATATATATATATATATAATGTGCCACTACTACTTTTCATCTCTCCAAGAACAACCCATGTCTATGTGGTCTCCCCATTTATCTTCCAAAATTAGAAATCAACTCCTCAATAAGCAGTAAGTGGAATTGCCCAAACATATCACCGTCTCTTTGTCTTTTCCCTTTTGGAATCATGTTCTTTTCTAAAATAATTTCATGGTGGTTTTTCCTTTTGAAAAAGGAAGTTTTGCTTTAAAACTTTTGGTGGATGTGTGAAATTTTTTCTTTTTATTACATTGAATGTTGAGTTACGTTTAGGGAATAGTTATTTACAGAAAAAAAAAAAACTAAATAGAAAAAAAGAGTATATTTTCTTGAGGGAAAAAAAATAAAAGATTACGTTTAGTACTAATTAAAAATTAAGAAATCTGCTATTTTAATTCACTTTTTTAGTTTTGTGTCGTTTTATATAATAGAGGGAAAAAAAAAAAATCTTTTCGTGTAAAAAGTGCATAAACCAATATGCCCCGATGAAGACTATGATATTAATTAGTTTTAATATTTAGATTTTTTTTTTCTAATTTAATATGCTATGAGTAGAGTTTCCCATCATCAACTTTCCTTTTATCTTGTTTTGGTTTAGTTTACATTCTATTAGTTAGGATGGTTTTCCATTGTACATTTTCCTTACTAAGTTTTTGGTTTAGTTTTCTAATTTGTTGTTTGAGTTCGAGTATAAATATGGTACTTTCCAATTTCAAGTACAAGAAAATGGAATATCTGTAATTTCAATTGAGTTTTTTTTTTCCTCAGGTAAGAAAATGTGTTATTGATAGATGTTGAATACTTCTTGTTGTCTCCGGTGAAGACTATGATATTATTTAGTTATTTGGGTTCGACTATAAATATGGTTCTTTCCAATTTCAAGGACAAGAAAATGGATTATTTTTAATTTCAATTTAAAGAAAATGAGTTATTGATATATGTTGATCAATATACTTCTTGTTGTCTCCGACTCCCTCTCTAGTTGATCAAATCTCATCTTCATCAGAGTAGGGAAGGGAGTAAGGAAAAAAAAAATATATATATATATATATATATATATATATTGCAACCGTTGACGATAAGCCCTACTTTCTTTCTTTCTTGATAATTCCAAACCCCCCCCCCCCCCTTTTTTTTTTTTTCACTCCTATTTCTTCTCATCTGCAACATGGATCAGTTTCAGCATTAATTCCTCTTTGTGTTCAAGTTCTTAAGAAACACAAAGTCTTCTTTTTGAATTTCAAACCTTAAACATGGATGTTAAATTATCACTAAATTAAACATTTAACAACCTATACTAAAATTAAAAAAGGTAATTGAGTTTATAGGCGATATATATGTCCATCACTGTTATGAAAGATTGGAGAGAGCAAACAAGACACCTAATAAACAAAATTGAAGACACATGGAACTGATAAGTTGTACTCAATTTGCTAGAAAAACAACTGATTGGCCAAAAACTGGTTTAACAAATGATAGAAACTATTCTTCTTTCGCATGAAAAAAAATTATATACATAAAGAAGAAATATACCGAGCACCACTAATCCGTCCAAAATGTTTTTTTTTTAAATTAAAATGAGATAATTCAAAATTTTCATCTTCTAATATAGTCAGATATAAAATTATCGTTGATTTTTACTTACATTTACCAAAATGATGTATTCAATGATGCATAAACTCAAACGAAATGATAAAATATTTTTGTTAATTACTTCCCTTTTGATCAAGAAAAATTTACTATGGTTCACATGATGCAATAATAAGCAAAATTCTTTGTAATTTTTTAAGAGAGAGAGAGAATAAGACATATGGCCGCATTGTGTCCCATATCATGGTTTGTCGTGGAATGTATTTTTATCTATGTATATAAATGTATAATTTGTGGCCATTTTCAGCCTCAAATTCCACACCGTCAATCCTGAAACCAGCTGCTGATTAGTAAATTCCACAAGAAGACATGATTTTCCAACTACTATATATATATGTATATATATATATATATATATATATAGAACAAGGGATCTCCAAAGGCATATACCTAAAAAATGCGCGCCTACATATTAAAATTAAGCATGCGTTTAGTATTAAGATTTAGATTATAAAATTTAGATTTGAATTGATTATGCGTTTATAAATGCATTTGAATTGCTGTAGTTAAAAAGTGTGAAAAATTAAAATGTGTTCGGAAAAAAAAATTAATATGAAAGTTGTTTTGTTCATATCAAAATTCTGATTCAAAACTATATATATCATTTGGATTTGTCTACGCAAGGTTATGGAAATTTAAAGTTTGAGTTACAAAATTATGTAAATAGTAAAGCTGAAAGAAAAAGACAACAATTAGATTGTATTTTTAAGGTTTCAATTGTGCATCCAAATGGATGGTAAGAATAATATTAGAGACATGAATTTTTATCTCAATTTTATACACCAACTTATATGAGATATAATGCTGCATTCAATCTCAGAAGCCGCAACTCTTTTAATTCTTTAAGCATTTTACCAAAATGCCCCTTCTACTATTCTTTAATTAAAATAATTCATCAGTGTCTTCTGGCTTACAAAGAGCGATTGCCAGATGAACCTTTAAACATTGATTAACGAATATTTTGGCCTCTCGTGTCTTATAAATCAAACGATTTTTCTCCTCCATGGTTTTCTCTCTCTTCTGCCTTGTTGAAGCTATTATTGTTGAGATTATCTAAGGCCTTTGTGGCCATGTTCTCAGTTTTCAGTTTTCAAAGTTGTGTTTCCTCGTAAGATGAGAACAAAAACAATTCTCACATGTTCACAAAAACTTATGGTGTTTGGCAATTGTTTTGAGAAAGTAGATTTATAAAATGAAAACAGAACATACATGTTTGAATAGAGATTTTTAAAAATTTTACTATTATATTATTATTATTATTTAAATTAAACTTGTATGGTTTATAGGGGTCAGGGTTGGAGTTGAATTTCAGGATGAGGGTCCGGGACGGGTTTCGGGATAAGACTCTTGGTTGGATTTTGGTACCGGGGGTTGATTTCTAGACGGCAGCAGAGTTTGGGTTTCGGAACCGAATAGGGGTCGGGTTTCAGAACTGGAGTTGGGTTTATGTTTTAGGACCGGGACTAGGGTCGAATTTTAGATTAAGGTCGGGATTGGGGTTGGGTTTCAGTACCTGTAGTTGAGGTAGGGTTTCGATATCAGGGGTTGAGGTTGGGTTTCTAGATGAGGTCGGGTTCGGGTTCGAGTTTTGGGACCAGGTTCTAGGTCAGATTTCAAGACTGAGGTTGAGTTCAGGTTTCAGGACCGGGGTCGGAGTTGGGTTTTTGTTCTGGGGTCAAGTTTTGGGATGGGGGTCAGGGTCGGATTTCGACACTGGGGTCGGGGTTGGGTTTCTGAATGGCTGTCGAGGTCAGGTTTCGAGATAGATGTCAGGTTGGGTTTCTGGACGGGGTCAAGTTCGAGTTTCAATGAAGGTGGAGGTCAGGTTTCAGGATAAGTGCTGGGGTCGAGTTTCGGGACAGAGCTCGGGGTTGGGTTTTGGTACCAGGCATTGGGGTTGGATTTTTAGACTGGGGTTAGGATCGAGTCTTAGAATTAGGTTAGTGTCAGGTTTCGGGACTGAGGTCGGGGTCAGGTTTCGATACTGGGGGTGGGAGATAGGTTTGAATTCAGATTTCTAGATTGAGGTCGGGTTCGAGTTTCGGAACCAGGTCATGATCAGGTTTCGGGACGTGGATCGGGGTTGGAGATTTTTAGATCCAGGTCAGGGTTTTGGGATAGGGGTTAAGTTCGCGGTCAACTTTTGGTGCATGCCAAGGTCGGGTCGGATTTCAGTATCGAAACCCGACCCCCCAACCCCCACCCCAAAACCCAAACCCAAGTTACCAAAATCCAACCCCAACTTTTGTCCAGAACCCTAACCCTTACCATGACCCCTCATCCCGAAACATGATCCCGACCCCAATTCCAGTCCTAAAACATGACCCTGACCCTGACCCTGACCCCTATCCTAAAACTCGTAACTTGACTCTGACCCCCGGTGTCGAAACCTGACCCCAACTTTTGTCTTGAAACTTGACACCAACTCCCGTCCCAAAACCTGACCTCAGCATCGAAACTTGAACCCAACCCCTGTTCCAAAACCTGACATTGATCTACATCCTAAAACCTTACCTTGACCCCCGGTACCAAAACCCAACCCCGATCCTCGTCCCAAAACCTGACCCTGATCCCCATCCTGAAACCCAAACCCAACCTCGACCCCCATCTTGAAACCTGAACCCGGTCTCGAAACCTAACCGTGATCCCCGTCCCAAAATTCGAACCTAACCCCCATCTCTTAACCTAACCTCGGTATCAAAACCCGACCCTGACCCCGACCCTAGTCCTGAAACCTGAACCCAACTCTTATCCAGAAACCCAACCCTAACCCCAGTACCAAAACCTAACCCCAATTCGTATCCTGAAACCTGACCTTGGCTCCTGTCTCGAAACCCGACCCTAACCCCGACAAGAAAACCTGACCCCGACCTTAATCTAGAAACCCATACTCGACCTCGATCCCGAAACTCGACCCTGACCCTAGTACCGAAACCTGACCCCGATCTAAGTCCCGAAACCTGACCTCGATCCCGTTTCGAAACTTGACCCCGACCCCAACCCCACCCCGACTCCTATCCTGAAACCTGACCCTGACCCTGACCCCAACCCTCGTCCTGAAACTTGACTTCGACCCCATCCTAAAACTCGACCTAGCACCGAAGCCCGACTCTGACCCTAATCCCAAAACCTGACCCTTGTCCAAAAACATGACCCGACCCCTATCTTGAAACACGACCCTGACCCTTGTCTGAAACCCGACCCTGACTCCCAGCAACAAAGTTTGATCCTGACCCTAATCTTGAAACCTGACCTCGACCTCGTGCTGAAACATGACCTCAACCCTGTCCCAAAACCCGACCTCGACCCTTGTTTTGAAACTCATCCCTGACCTCGACCTCGAATCCTTACCCGGACCCCGAACCTTGTCCAGCAACTCGATTTCAACCTTGACCCTCGTATCCCATCATAGACCCCAATCTCAAATCTCGTCCTCAATCCTAAATACCACCTCAACCTTGAACCCGATTCCCGACCTAGTCCTTCAAACAAAGTGGAGTTTTTTCTTTTTAATTTTAAATGCATCCTAGTTAAAGTTGTTTTCAGAAAACACCGAAAACTACAAAATGTTGTTTTTTGAAATTTTTTATTTTTTGTAATTCTATTTTTTAAAACTATTCTCAAAAAACAATAGCCAAACACCTTGTTTTGATTTTAGAGAACAAAAATAGTGTTTAAAAATAAAAAATTGTTTTTAATTTGCATGGCTAAACATGCCCTTATATTGTAGAGACTTCTGTTGTCAGATTTTTGTGGGCTAAAGGTTAGTCTTAGTGTTAATAGTACTGTTGCTCACAGTCTTTGTTAGCTCTATCTGTGTAGAGAATGAAATTAACAATCACAGTAAAATTAGGATCAATGACGAAAATAGAATGACAATTGAGTCATTAGTGAGTTGTTTTTGAATTGGAACAATAAAGTAAATAACATGAAAAGTGAATAAAGACGAACGTGAAGTAAATTTATGAAGGTTCACCTCTAATCTCTAAACTACTTCCTTCATGGGGTTGTGGGGACACTTTCACTATGCATCAATGAGTTTAAAATAATGTGCTTGTTTGCGATTATTTAGTGTATATAAATCTACGCAAGTGTACGTAATCGCACAAGTAATATAGAATGTGAGTTGAGTATCGTCTTCACAGAAATTGAATCACTAAAATGAATTGTAAAAGAAATAAAGCACAAATCAATTTGAATTTGGAAATTAAAATTAGAAAAATGCAATAAACTAGTGAAATAAAATGGGTATAATGAAAAGGCACTAAAATAGACAAAATGAACAAGATTCAGTCAAGAGATTGTAAATCTAGGATAAGTATGAAGCTAGGATTGCCAAATTCCCCTTAACTGCAAGTCTAATCCGAAATACTGTAGAAATGCTGCAGCAAAACCGTCCTGTTAACTGAAACTCAAATTTATCATAAAATTCTTCCGAATTAAGTATGACTAAAATTCTTTAAACCTTTTTCAACATATTCCTATGTGAATCTAGTTCTCAGAACACAAATTCATGCACCAATTTCAATGGGTTATACAAGGTAAATAGCATATTATACCATTCACAAATCAATATAAACTTCAAAAAGATATTGAACTTGCATTCCAAGTTAGATCCAGTTCAAATTAATCTTTCCAGAGTTAATTAGTTTCCTATAAATTGATGGCCAATCAACAATAGAAATTAAACAATCAAAACACTTGAATGAACAGGAGGGAAATTGCTCAACATGCCAATAAACATTCATATCATCCTCCTAATTTTGGGTTCATCAACAATCCTAGCTAAAGAAATTTAGCTCATATTTAGGATTACAAAAACAAGCAATAATACAAATCCCACGTTCACATATAATGGAAATCAAGAAATAAATCAAGGAAAGAGTGAGAAAGGGAAAACCTCTAAATAGCTAGATTGGGTCATTCACGTCCTTCCTTCTTCTCCTGAGCTTGCCCTCCAAGATAGGCGTGAAAATGGAGGCAAAAATCCGCAGCTATCTCTCTCCCTGTTCTTTTCCTGTTTTCTCTTTCCCTGTTCTTTCTCTATTTTTCTCTCTTTCAGCCTTACTTTTCTAATTCGGCTGCTCCTCCAAAATGCACTCACTCTTTAGGGCAAAATCAATACTCACGTGTGATCTCCCAGCTGAGGCAAAGAAGTGTTATGAGCTGTCATCTCCTTTTTACTCTTTCAGAAAAAATGTCAGCTGGACTAAAATGCTGCAAGAATTGCTGCAGTATTTTCGGCTTAGTTTCTTGTCTACTTCTGCTACAAAATGCTATAAGGAATGCTGCAGCATTGCTGCAGCATTTTCGGTTCAGGCTCTCTTACAAGTCACAAAAGAATTAAAACACACATCAGTCCTCAAATGATCTTATTTTTCTTTATATTTGCCATGATTTCAACCAAACAATAAACCCAAGATAAAAAAATTCACACAAACCTAAAACAAAGGAAAATATGCTAAAAATAACACAAATACTCTCTAAACCAATTACATCCAAGTCTAAAAGTGCCTAAGACAACTCTAATTTCTAGAGTTATCAGTGCTAAACCGAAGTTTTGATTTATAGATCTTTCCTTTGTATTTGTTTTTTGAAAACAGTGACAATATTGGAGGTATTTTCATCGAGCAAACAGAAAGTTATTAGTGGGCCTGGAGACAAATATTACCAATTAGCATGCACATTTATTTTTCTCGAAAATTAATAAATTATTATATTATTTTTAAATTTCAAAGCTTAAAACTTTATGAGGAAAAATAAGTATAGAATTATTTTAAATAACATTATACACAATATGTAATATATATATATGTGTGTGTGTGTTTCATTCTAAATATTTACAATGACATTAATATTCATGTGAAAATTGTTGAAGTGTTCTTACACCCATCTAAAACACTGAATTTTGACTAAGCCTTTCACTGCCATACCATTTACTTTTCTAATCTTTAACACATACAAATGTAACACCGTTTTTTTTTTTTTTTTCTTTTTTCTTTTTTCTTTTTTATGGGAAAAAAATAATAGAAATATTAAGACTTACCTTACTTTATGTGGAAGGAAAGACTAATCTTACTTCATGTCGAAGGAAATCTAAGAAGAATAATAGAATATCAGCTTACACTTTTTTTTGTTTAACCTTCAAAATCCACACGATGCAAGAAAAACCTTAGTAGTATCTCTAATTCTAAAAGACTTGAGTTCTCCTACGTGAGTTAGGGCATAAATTTGATAATTGAAGTACGAAATGTCATAAACTAGTCGTAATTGTGCACCTTCGACGGAAGTCCATGTGATGTCTTTAGCTGGTCTAATGAAGCTATTCTGTGTTGTTCGCCGTATATAATAAAGACGATACACTGTTCTAAATTTATTAATGGATAAGCCGTAGTTGTAGCCTCGAAAATATGTTTTTCGATTTCTTCGACATTGCCCTTATCGTGATATGCATGCAACGGGTGGGAGGCAAATAATAGTATTTGTCAGGAATGCTCTAAGAGTGAAAGACATTTTAATTGTATTTCATTTATTTTGAATCGATTAATAATATATTTAAGATTTTTTCATTATATTTTTGTTATACTGTCTTAATTTAGATTTACATGTTAAAGTAAATGTAAGCAAATGTGGCTCATTGATTACCTGGTGTTTAAACTGTAAGAATATTGTATGTAATGGATTTTTATATGCAAGAAGACAACATTCTAAAGTAAGTAGTCTAAATCTATAATTCGTAGTCTATGGGGTTAGAGTGAGCATATAACTCATATGAAAACTATTATGTTCTCTAAAGCCAATTGGGGAAATAGTTTGTCTTGACTATTTAGAGCGAGTCGACTCCCAAGTAGAAACATAGACATATTGCCTAGTAGTGGTGATAAACTGAACTGGACCAAAGTATAATTAATTTATAAGTCCGCTTGATTAAATTAATTCACTTTTAACATTCATTATGCAATAATCTTAATTCTAATTAAGTAAGTAAATGACTTTATGTTTCTGACCTGTGTACTTTGATGTCATAAAGGCTAAAGTGTTTTGGAGTAGTAAGTTATTAGACTGGTTCGTTAGGTACATAACTTTTATTCGATATGAGCTTTGCTTATAGATATGGAATTATAACTCCCATAAAGAGTAAATGTTATCCTATTAAACGACATTATATAAGATGTGAAAATAGAAAAGACCTCGGGTCATTTGCTGGGCAAATGACTAATTATTCACTTTGGGTGAATAATCATATTCCTATTGGATGTATAATGGATGTTTAAGATAGCATGATCAAAATGTTGAACGGATTTTGACTTTAAGTTGGTCATGGATATCATATGAGGGTTTGTATATACGACAAGTTCATTGTATTGCGGCTACATACTCGCTTATGGAATATATATAATTAGGCGTGCAGTTTCAGGTTTTTAGTGGTGTGACTTTGAAACTAATAATTATGTAATTAATTTATTTGGTATAGAATAATTAATTATATAGATTATTGGAATCCATATTTTATATGTCCAATTGGTCCCTTTACTAGCTCAATATAATTTCTTAACGGATGGTAATCAATTGGGATATTTATTATGGCTTTAATTCTTAGACTTAGTGAAGAGAAAAATCTGGAACACCTCTCACAAGGCTTAGGCGTTTTTTTTGCCAAGGGTAGAATGGGAATTTCATTTCATTTAATTGATTGGATAAACATTTATTTTGGATAAATATTTATTTGAAGATAAGATTTGAAATTTGAATTAATTATATTTATTTTTTGTGATAAATATGAGATTAATTTAAATTAAGAGATATGCATAAATTAATTATTTGAATAATTAATTTAAATATCTAGATAATCTTATTTAAATAAATATTTTAAATTAAATATGGTAATTATACTATTTGGATTTGAAATTGAAATAAAATCTTATCCTAATCTACCTTATGTAGGCGTTTTTTATGAGGATAAGGGAAGGAAAATATTTTCTCCTTATTGATTTTGTTTGGATAATTATTACATTATTATTTAATTCAAATAAAGTTGCCATGCTTTATTTTGAATTTAAATTGGAGTTATAAATATTATCCATGGAGATAAAATCACAAGATAATTGGAGATTAAAAATTTGAATCAAATTTTGAATCTCCTAGTCTTATTCGAATTCAAATTCCACCTAATCCATTCACTGTAAATAAGAACCTAAGGGATCATATTTCATTTAGACCACATACTTTAAGGTTGGAAGGAGAAAGCCACGCATAAATACTGATTGAGAGATCGGGTGCCCACACACTCTACCATTCACGAACTGAAGAATGGTAAAGAATGCTAGTTGATTGAAGCTCTCTTTTATTACATCATCCAGCATTCCTGTTGTCTTCTCTCAAAATATCTAGATTGTTGAAAAATTTATTATATATGACAACATGAGTTAAAGTAAAATTTTAAAAATTTTCACTGCATAAATTACTCCTTTTACCTGTAGCATTCACTTGCTTCTAATTTTAATTTCCCATTCAATCATATAACAAGGTTTGTAAAAGTGTGACTGAACAATCTTTTTTCACAGCTACTAACCAATCGTATCCGTGTGAAGAGCGAGCAAAACTTTGTTGAATATAAAATGGCACTACTATATTGGACTTCAGAATGTTGTCAGCAATGGGATTGTATAAAGTATACGAATTATCAGAGTTCTCCTACACTTTCATTTGGTACTAGAAGCATAATGGAGCCTGGTGGTTGTTCAATATATCGTTTTATTAAAAAAAAAAAAATCGACTTTTATTGTGATTACTCTTTGCTACGACATTCCATGAAGCACAAAACACCACTGAATTGCAAGTACTCCACTATTGTTTCTATCTTTTCCAAAACCGAACCCAAAACGTGGACTGGCAACGACGCCCAATTCTCTGAAAACACCCACACACCCACATATATTGTTAGAATTCAAGGATGATTTCCATTTTCTTAAGATTTGTTTGATTTCCTAATTTTATGATTATTAACTGACAAGATAATTAGCCAAATATTTTGGCTTGATTTAGAGTATTTTTTTTGTCCTTAATTAGGTCTTAATTGGATTATCAACTTCTATATATTTGTATTTTCTTTTCTCATGAAATAATACAATAAAAATGTACCCCTATTTTCTGTTTTATTTGGTATCAAAGTGGGTTTGAATCCTGTCTTTATACAAAAATGATAATAATAATTAAAAAATTAAACCTTCTTCATCACCTGTATTTTTTTTTTTTTTTAACACCCTTGCCGCAGTTGCAGTAACCATTGCCGTCAAGTTGCCGCCATCATCTTCCTCGTCCGCACCAAATCGACGTCATCGTTGCATCGCCATTTGCTCGCCAGTCGCCACTGCCAGCAGCCACGCCTTCGAACCTGCCGAGTTGGCTACTGCAAAACCCAAAAGATCGTGCTCCTTGTCTCTCGTGTATATACTTTGAACCCAAGGCCAAAACCAATCTCGTGTCTCGCATATATATTTTGCCCTTTTTTTATTTATTTAAGTTTGTTTTTGCCTTTCATTCACGTGAAGTACACTAGTGCAGCACAAGATATATATTTCAAAAAAAAAAAAAAGGAGAAAAATTATTTAAAAAAAAAAAGAAATAAAGAGAAAAAAGGAAATAAATTTGGAAAAAAAAATGAAAAAATGAGCCAAAAAAAAAAAAAAAATTGAAATGTCAAGGACGAAGAATTTCAAAGAGACTTCTACTCTGCTGTTGTTGAAATAAAGAAACCTGGTTTCTTGTGGAAATGAATCAAATTGAAGTCTGTGTTGTGAAGTTCATGTGGATGTCTAGCTGTGAAGTTCATGTGGATTTGAGGGGGTGTGTTAGAATTCAAAGATGATTTCCATTTTCTAATGATTTGTTTGATTTTCTAGTTTCGTTATAATTAACCAGCAAGATAATTAGCCTGATATTTTGGCTTGATTTAGAGGATTTTTTAGAGGATTTTTTGGTTCTTAATTAGGGTCTTAATTGATTGATCAATCTTTATATATTTGTATTTTTTTTTCATGAAATAATATAATAAAAATGTAGCCCTATTTTATGTTTTATCATATATATATATATAGGTATACAAATCCCCACCAATAACGATGCATTTCTTTATGACTACAGATATATCCTTAAAAATATCCTTTATGTATACAAATCCCCACCAATATTCACTACTTAATTAGGTGAAAGAAAAAAAAAACCCCAGCTAAACACGTTAAGATTGTAGTTCATCATTAGTATAACAATAAATAAAAAATAATGTTTGTACGTGTGCATATATATATACATGTGTTAGATAAAATACAGGTCGTGCGTATCTAGTCCCAACAGGTTTGTAAAGAGAAGAGAATTTAATATAAAGTACTCGTGTCCATGTGCAATGCACGAGTCGCTCAATCCAACGCAAGGGTAAAAGCACCAAGAAAGAAAAAGTTGGTTCTATACAATTAATTAGATGGCCAAAAAGCAATTAAAGGGCAATCTTCTTTTTTCATTTTTCTTTGAAGAAAGAAACGGGGATTTGGTGTTTTTTTCTTTTGAAATTGGGGTGGAGAGTTTCAAATTCTTTATATTTTAATAAAATTGTCGGGCTTGCAATCTTACGGCCGCGGCAATTTTTTCAGTTTTGTGCATTCTAAAAGTTGTATATTTGAATGCAGTAGTGATTACATACACCTAGAAATGAAGCCAAACTTTAACTCATGGGGGCACAATTAAAAATAAAAAACTACAAAAAAATAAAATGAAAATCAAGTAAATTTTCTCACATTTTTTAAATAAGTAAGATATTTTATTTTTTTAATACATCTGTATATAATAGCTTCATTGCTAATAGTATCAAAAATATCTTTCTCAATATAAATAACTAAAATCTAGATGGAAGTTAATGGGGTATAGATAATTTTTAAATACTCTAAGGGAGTGTTTGGTGGAATAGTTTGAGTTGAGATTTTTAAGTTTTAATAGTAAATTTTTTTAAATTTTCAAAAAAGACAAAAAAATTTTTAAGAAAAAGATAAAAACTATTGAGAAAAAAGACAAAAAAAAATTTTAAGATAAATGTTTTAAAATGATTTATTAAACACCTTATAAGTTTAGGAACTATATAAATTTTGGAATATTCTCTTATTTGACAGTATAATCCATGGAGAAGATTAACACAACTGAAAAAAGAGTACAATAAAGCCTGATAGAGAAAAAAAGAAAGAGACAAGAGAACTCACTTATCCGCCAGTCCATCATGCCGTACAAGAGAGTTATTGTAAAAACTTTTTTTATTTTTGCTAGGCCCCCTCCCCCCGTGCATGCATACACCAAAACCACAGTAGGCACCAACACGTGTCAAACACCCACTTAATCACTCACGTCTCTAAGCTTACGTGAGCTTGAATCCACCTGATCAGTAAGAAAAGTGGTGGTTCTAATTTAGGGTTGATTTAATTACGTGATTAAATGCCTATTTTAATGCGCTCTGTCTTCTGTTCTGATATCCGTAGGTAGCTGGTAATTGCCTAATATATATAGAGCCTAGACTGGCAGCTACAATTGTCGAATTACGTTTCCTATCAGCTCTGATAAAGTTGATTGTCTTCACCGACGTATTAATGACCTGCTGCCTACTTCTTTCCCTTATCTTGAAAATATACATTAAAAAAAATAGTGCTGTAGTAATTCGTTGAAATTATTCCGTAATTAAATATGTCATGTCATAGTTTTTACGTATGGTATCGGTTTAATAAAATATTTGATGTTTAAGTGATTTATTAATATTAATTTTATGTATTATGGTTCAATTTTAGGTGACATTTAAGGGGTTTTGATGTATGAGTTTGAATTAAAATTTTTAAATTTTAATAATAATTTTTATTGATTTTTTTAGATAAAGATAAAAAAATTTTTCAGAAAAAGATAAAAATTGAATTTAAATCTATAAATTTGAGTGAGAATGACAAACTCACCCTTAGATAATTATGGTTCAATTTTACCTCAACTTTTATACACCAAGTCAGGCAAATTACTTGTTATGGGTTTTTTTGTAAGTAATAATTAAATATTAATTAATTGACATTATAATCTTTTAAATAGTATTAAAAATTGAGGTTGCTATTGAAATTTTGTACACCAAGGATTCAGAACATTAATATTCTTACATATATTTATGTATTATTATTTAATGGTGTGAATGTTATGAGATACGCAACGTCCAGATTGCCTGACATACATTAATTCCACTCTATTCTCTCCCTCAAGCTATCGCTATCTCAACAGTCAACAAATATATATATATATATATATATCTATGTATATATATCGGGAAGTTAAATAATAATAAACCTTATTTTTAATCGACGACCGTTTATTTTTCCATCCCTGATCTGAGGATGAGGATGGTGGTTATTCTTGTCCGATAAAAATAGGATATTAGATAAAAGAGCCGACCTATATATGTTAGTGTTTGATGATAAAGACGAGCTGTCGCAATTTTCGGGTACAGGAAGAAGTTAATATTTCCAACATACCTTCAGTCCATGGCCGGAGCTGGTTTTTGGCTTGTTGTAACAGGCAGTCTTGGTTTTCTTATAGGTGTCATCTTGAACCATTTCTTGCCCTTCTTCTTCAGCTCTGGTGGCTCACCAGCTCTTCCTAGAGGCACCTTTGGGTGTCCTTTACTCGGAGAAACTCTTTCTTTCTTGAAACCCCACTCTTCTACTTCCATTGGCAATTTTCTTCATCACCATTGCTCTAAGTAAGTTCTCAAAATTAATTTTCAGATTATTGTTGTTGTTTTTACAATATGTGTAAATATATATATGTGTATATATATGTATATGAATTTGCAGGTATGGGAAGGTGTTCAAGTCGCATTTGTTCATGTGTCCAACGGTGGTGTCGTGTGACGAGGAGCTGAACTACTTTATACTTCAGAACGAAGGGAAGCTGTTTGAGTGCAGTTATCCAAGGGCCATCCATGGGATTCTTGGCCACTCCTCCATGTTAGTGGCTGTTGGTGACACTCACAAGAGGCTCAGAACTGTTGCTCTTTCACTAGTCAACTTAACCAAATCAAACCCTGACTTTCTTTCTCATATTGACAAAACTTCCCTTTCTGTTCTTCACTCCTGGAAGGATAAACCTCAGGTCTCCTTCTCTGAGGAAGCTAGAAAGGTCTTTCTCGAACCTCAGACCTAAGATCCGAAACCCCCCCTCCCGCCCGCTGAGCTATTTATTTATTTATTTATTTTATCAGTAACTTGTTAATTTTTTGTTTAAAAATTATATGCATGCAGTTTACATTCAATGTCATAGTAAAGCAGGTGGTTGGGTTAACCCCAGAGGATCCACGCACAAGAAGAATTCTTGAAGATTTTCTCACTTTCATGAGAGGGCTTATTTCTCTTCCTCTTTATATTCCTGGAACTCCTTATGCAAGAGCTGTCCAGGTTTTTTTTTTTTTTTTTTTAATTTCTTATTATTCTATTTATAATTGGTAGAAATAAAAATATTATTATTATTATTAGTATTATTATTATTTTGGCATTATGGGGCAATTTGTTTTACAGGCAAGAAGTAGGATATCCTCAACTGTCAAAGCAATTATAGAGGAAAGAATAAGAAGAAGAAGAAGTGATGAGGATGGGAATTGTAGAAAAAGGAGGAGTAGTGATTTTCTTGAGACACTAGTTGGCTTGGAAACCTTGTCTGAAGATGAAAAAGTGAGCTTTGTTTTGGATTCTCTTTTGGGTGGCTATGAGACTACCTCTCTCTTAATGTCCATGGCCGTCTATTTTCTAGCTCACTCACCCTCTGCATTAGAGCAACTAAAGGTAATAATATTTAACAACTTCAAAAAAAAAAAATCATTTAATAGTTAATTACGATATCCTTAATGTTGATTAATTAGTTACTTAATTATAATATATACGAATAATGTTAAAAAACACCGAATGTTGATTAATTAGTTACTTAATTATGCTATATACAAATAATGTTAAAAAACACCGATGGTGTTAAACACCACACAATAATAAAAAATGAATCTCATTGATACGGAATTCACGTAAATAAGCCCATTTTATATTAGTAATATTGTTTACATTAATGTTGCGCTAAAGATTTTTTTTTTGGATATATCGTCATCTAATTCTTTGATTGTAAGTAAATAGGAAGAGCATGAGAAAATTAAGAGCACGAAACAGAAAGATGAGTATTTGAACTGGGAAGACTACAGGAAAATGGAATTTACTCAGAAAGTAAGACAAAATAAGTTCTCTCTTCTTGTTCAGTTTTTTTAGTAATTATATTTCAACTTTTTCTTTAAAGTCTTCCTTAGTAGCAACTCGTTTAATTAAAAATTGTTTCTTACATGACTATAGGTCATTAATGAAGCACTTAGAATTGGAAATATTGTAAAATTTGTGCACCGAAAGGCCGTGAAAGATGTCAGATTCAGAGGTACGTTTTTCCAGCAATTGATTTTTTATTATAGTCATGCCTTGACTAAATCAGGCCTGCATGAACCCTTTTCTTTTTTTTTTTTTTTAATATATCTCTACTTTTACTCACTACTGTTTGGTACTTTTATTTACCTCTGCATTTTTATTTATTTTATCTTGTAACAAAGTAAAATTATCTTTTTTAAAAAAAAAAATCAGAATATGAAATTCCATCTGGCTGGAAGGTCCTACCAATATTTAGTGCAGTTCACTTGGACTCTTCTCTCCATGCAAATGCTAACCAGTTTCATCCCTGGAGATGGGAGGTAATACTGTCCTCAAAGAGAACTTTTAGTTTTCGTTGAAGAGATTAGAGATTAACCCTTTTTTTTTAATTATTATCTATATGGTCCTACAGCTCTATTCATTGAAGAGAAATAAAAACACTCTCAGTTTTTGAATCTAAGAACTCACGTCTAAATCTCTTCTCTTTCACTCACTGAGCTGGTCCAACTTTTACTATTATTTTTTTTAAAGTTCTTACTGCTTACATAAATAAGTACTTGGATGAATAAATTAATGTGAGAAATGACTAAACTTTCCAGAAACAAATTACAGGCACAGAGCCAAGATCAAGTTTGCAAGAGATTTACACCCTTTGGTGGGGGGTCTAGATGCTGTCCAGGGTCTGAACTTGCTAAGCTTGAAGTGGCCTTCTTCCTTCACCACCTTGTACAAAATTTCAGGTAATACATTTAAAATATATTTATTCTTTGATTAAACTTTCATTACTAGTTCAGGGAAAATGAGCTTTTTTTTTTTACAAATAATTAATTAAAAATAAAATGATAGTTTGGGGAAACTGTTTTTGGACAAAATTTAAAACATTTTATAGAGTATTTTCTCTCACGAAAATTTGAAGTCTAACTCTTGATCCAGACGGACTTAAAAGACTCTGGCCGACTTTCATTCCTCATTGTTGTCTTTATGCATGTGTCCAATTAATACTAAAAAAAAAAAAATGTGGTACACTTTTTGCCTTTTTTTGTAGGTGGAGAACCGAGGAAGGTGAACAACCTAGAGCTTATCCATATGTAGAATTTCAGAAGGGGTTGGTTTTGTACCTGGAATGTTGCTCCTAGTTTTTGATCATTAAAATGTCCTTTCAAGCTCTAAATTCGGATGTTTGAGGCGTGGTAAAGATTATATAGTTTGTCAGTTTAAAGCTGAGAAAAAAAAAAAAAAAAAAAAAAAGTCATGTTTTAATCTGCCCAAAAATCACCATGCAGCAGAACTCACTAAAGCAGCTTCTCTTATTGTGATTTCACTTTTTCTTCCAATGGGACCCACCTCCACTATTTTCTTTGGTAGAGGAGTAAAACTTTTGTAATTTCCATGGCAGATACGTCTTTGAAGTGCCTTAATATGTATTATATATATATACACACTAGTAATGACACGTGCTCCGCACGTGCGTTATCGTTTTGGTAATTTTGCTCTGAACTTGTATATGAAAAATTTATATCAGTATATTTTCACTTTACAAGTGTGAGAGTCATTGATAAACGAAAAATGTTTTGATGGATAGGGGCATCTCTTAACATAGAAGCAAAAGTAATCCAGTAAACTAATCAGTATACAAGTTTCGAAGGTCGTGTACTCAAAAGAGAGAAATACGTGCTTACAAGAGCTATTATTGACATCAGTGAAATTGACATCAGAACAGAGTTGTCCGATGCTT
This sequence comes from Ficus microcarpa, assembly GCA_025413485.1. NCBI lineage: Eukaryota > Viridiplantae > Streptophyta > Magnoliopsida > Rosales > Moraceae > Ficus > Ficus microcarpa. The sequence goes on along the minus strand of CM046379.1, from coordinate 19,047,893 downwards.
ATCAATACGGCAAAGGAGAATAAGAGGAAAAAAGAGAGAATAATTATATTACAAAAAAGAAAAAGAAAAAGAAAAAGAAAAAAAAGCAGCCAATGTTTGAAAAATAATGGGGTCAAGAAGACAATAAACAAACAGCTGGCCTACTATCCCATACTGTTTCTAAAGTTAAGAAAGCAATCATCCGTAAACACATTTGCTTAGACAAAATAAAATTTATAACCGATTATAACTAAAACTCTACCCTCCTTCCTTGTATAAATAAAACAGAGGAATTTCTTGCAAACATTACCAAAGGCGATAGACAAAGAGACAGAGATACAAATAGAGAGAGAGAGGACACTAAGGGACTGGATATTTATAAATTTATTTTAAATTAAATTATATTGTTTTATCATGATTTTTATTTTTATTTTTTATTTTTTTGTTTTTTCTTAAAAAAATTTTTATCTTTCTTAAAAATTACCAGTGATATTTAAAAATCTTAAACTAAATTCACTCATCAAATACCTCTTAAATTTCAGGACGAAAATAAATGAGAAAATTGATAACAAAAAAATAAAAATAGGGTTAAAAAACCACAATTTTAGCAGGACTAACCTACTCTAATAATTATCTTCTCCAGTGACTCCTAATCAGTAGACGAGATCATTCTTTGATGGGTATCCCAACAATCAACGAATCTCAGGTTTGAGTGCGTCTGGTCCTCCATTATTAAAGCTTGGGTTTTGAACTTTAGATTTTGAATGTGGAAGAGTAAGAAGGAGGGGGAAACAATATCAATGGAGGAGGAACAGGAGAGCAAAACTTGGAAGAGATGAAGAAGATGGAGGGAAAAAAAAAAAAAAAAACCACAAACGGAGGAGGAGGAGCAGTGGACAAAACGTGGCAGAGAAGGGGGGAAAAAAAGAGGAGGAAAGAAATGAAACGCAGTGGACTGTGAAGAGAGGAAAGGAAAAATGCCACGTGGCATACGTTAGGATAGAGACGACAATGGACCTTCATCATTTCAAATATGGTAAAAGAGATATATATATTTATATATTCAGGCAAAGGCTACCGTCCCTTCGGTAGGATGGTCCATCCGTCGTAACCTTTTCTTTTAGGGTAAATTTCATTAATAGCATTTCTAGAAAAAATAATATTAAATTTAACACTATTTTTTATTTCATTTAGTTTTAGCACTGTCTGTGGGGTCCAGTAGCATTTAATGTATGTAAATTTTCAAGTTTATCCTCATCTCCTTCATATGCCCCTAAAAAATTTTTAAACCAACATCTACAGTGTTTTAGAGAGAGAAACTGAAATCTAGAGAGAGAGAGTTGCAGTCGGCCAGAACCGCTCGAAAACCGTCCGAAACCACCGCGAAAGCCCTCTATAAATCGCTTGGAAGTCTGTGAACATCGGAAAATCTTCAAAAACTACCCATGTCGAAAGTTACGAAATTGATTGAGAAAAACATTACTCCTGAATGTTTATTTAGAATACAAAAAGTTAGTATTTTTATCTGATTTTACAACATAAAATTAGTGTTTTGGTTTATATAAATATTTGGGTGGTCATAACCGTTATGACCGTTACTATTTATAGAACTTAGTAGAAGATTGATCATGACCGTTCTACTATTATTAGTTCTACAAATAGTGGCGGTCATAACGGTTATGACTGGGTGGTCATAACCGTTATGACCGCTACTATTAATAGAACTCAGTATAAGATTGGTCATGACCGTTCTACTATTATTAGTTCTATAAATAGTAGCGGTCATAATGGTTATGACCACCCGGTTATAAACGTTATGACCGCTACTATTTGTAGAACTAATAATAGTAGAACGGTCATGACTTCTACTATTAGTTCTATAAATATTAGCGGTCATAATCGTTATGACCGCTACTATTTGTAGAACTAATAATAGTAGAACGGTCATGACCTTTACTATTAGTTCTATAAATAGTAGCGGTCATAACGTTTATGACCGGGTGGTCATAACTGTTATGACCGGGTGGTCATAATAGTTATGACCGCTACTATTAGTTCTATAAATAGTAGCGGTCATAACGTTTATGACCGGGTAGTCATAACCGTTATGACCGCTACTATTAGTTCTCTAATAGTAGCGGTCATAACGGTTATGACCGGGTGGTCATAATCGTTATGACCGCTACTATTAGTTCTATAAATAGTAGCGGTCATAACGGTTATGACCACACGGTCATAATCGTTATGACCGCTACTATTTGTAGAACTAATAATAGTAGAACGGTCATAACCTCTACTATTTGTAGAACTAATAATAGTAGAACGGTCATGACCTCTACTATTAGTTCTATAAATAGTAGCGGTCATAACCGTTATGACCGCTACTATTAGACAACTAATAGTAGCGGTTATAACGGTTATGACCACCCAGTTATAAACGTTATGACCGCTACTATTTATAGAACTAATAGTAGAGGTCCTGACCGTTCTACTATTATTAGTTCTACAAATAGTAGCGGTCATAACGTTTATGATCGGGTGGTCATAACCATTATGACCGCTATTATTTATGGAACTAATAATAGTAGAACGGTCATGACCAATCTTCTACTGAGTTCTATTAATAGTAGCGGTCATAACGGTTATGACCACCCAGTCATAACCGTTATCATAACCGTTATGACCGCCACTATTTGTAGAACTAATAATAGTAGAACGGTCATGACCAATCTTCTACTAAGTTCTATAAATAGTAACGGTCATAACGGTTATGACCACCTGGTCATAACCGTTATGACCACCCAAATATTTATATAAACCAAAACACTAATTTTACATTGCAAAATCAGATAAAAATACTAACTTTTTGTATTCTAAACAAACATTCGAGAGTAATGTTTTTCTCAATCAATTTTGTAACTTTCGACATGGGTAGTTTTTAAAGATTTTCCGACGTTCACAAACTTCCAAGCGATTTATAGAGGGCTTTCGCGGTGGTTTCGGACGGTTTCCGAGCGGTTCCGGCCGACTGCAACTCTCTCTCTCTCTAGATTTCAGTTTCTTTCTCTAAAACACTGTAGATGTTGGTTTAAAAATTTTTTAGGGGCATATGAAGGAGATGGGGGTAAACTTGGAAATTTACATACATTAAATGCTACTGGGCCCCACAGACAGTGCTAAAACTGAATGAAATAAAAAGTGGTGCTGAATTTAATATTATTTTCTCTAGAAGTGCTATTAATGAAATTTACCCTTTCTTTTAAACAACTTGTTATCAATAATTGATTTATTTGTATTTTCTGTAAAATTAAACTTACGTTTGGTGTATAAGTTTAACTCAAATTCAATTCAAATTTTTCATCTCAATCTTTATTTTTTTCTGAACAGTTAACAAAATTTATAACTACTTTTTAAAAAGTCAACTTAATTCAAATTTAAAATTTCATCTTATCTTATCTCAAATTCAACTCAAATACCAAATGAAACGAAAATGTAACATGATATAGTTTCTCACTAATTCTGATTATTTTACAACCGTTCAAATTACTTTAAACGGTGTGGATGGAATGACAGATGAGTCTGTGAAAAACTAGTATATAAATTTCTAGCTGATGAATTGTGATATCATCTCAGAGGCTATATCTTCCATTGGTGTATAATGAGCACAGTGGAACCAATGTATTTAATTTAGTTACACTTGACAATATTGGAGAAAAGAAAAGCAAAATGAAGAGAGGACACTATTGCTTTAGCAACTAACGTTTCTTTCTTTCGTCACAAATTTTATTATTGTTGATTTGAATCAGCCTAAAAATCAAGCACACTTGAAGAATAATTGCAGTGCACAATTTAGAGGCTCTTTACCACAATTGGGCTTCTCACATAATGCTTACCATCTGACCATATCAATCTCCCAAATGCATAATCTTTGGCTGCTTTGGGATTTTTGGCCTTGAGGGTGAGTTTGAAACTTTTCTCTTCACCAACCCTCTTGAACTTCAAGCTCTTTGGCTTAACCGAAACGGTTATTCCAGCCGGTTTTTCGACTCGAGCATTGTATGTTCCTGGAGTGCCGACATTCTTCAAGGTTCGAGTTACCGTGATTGAACCAGAGAGGTTTGGGACGGTTATTGAGGGGTAGTTGAGATTGGTTAGAGTGATGTTCTTTGAGCATTTGTAAGGCTTCTCCGAAAACGTTTTGATTTGTGTTGCGTTGTATCCGAGTGCACATAGAAAGTTGAGGTAGTCATTGATAGTTAAGTCGTAAACTAGCCCGGGATCCATGGCATGGTTGGGATAGACGTGCCCTGCCCCGTAACTGAAAGGCGTCGCCTTGAAGTTAGAAGAATTTAGCAGTGGCTCCATTTCATTATCTCTTGTTGTAGCTGCAAAAGATGAGCGGATATTAGCCTTTGGAAAGGATATTTTAGAACGAACATTCATGCGATATGATATGCGAGGATCATAAAGCTGAGTTCTCCTCACCGGTGGTCATGATTGCCGACTTAATAGCTGAGGGACTCCAATCCGGATGGAGGGTTTTGAGGAGGCCAACAATGCCGGAAACATGTGGACACGACATTGATGTGCCTGATAGCGAGTTATACGGAATTCGCCTCTTGTCAAACACTTGGTTGGTTGGCCCTTGTGCTTCAGTGAAGGCTGCTATGATACTCACTCCTGGTGCGGTAATATCGGGCTGCAAACAGAACCAAAGTTATTGATTGGTCTGAACAAATTTTGATCACCAACTTTTTTTCCCCCCTAATATGCTTTTTGTTGAGACTTTTACTTGTGACATGTAACATAATCTTAGTTATGAAAGAACAAAAGTGTGCTGCAAACGAAACCTTAAGGATTTCAGGCGTGACGGTATTAGGCCCTTTTGATGAAAAAGCTGCCATGAATGGAGCTGGTTTGGTGCCCAATTTCGTTGTTGCTGGCGTAATGTAGCCCCTAGGAGACCTGTCAAAGACATTGCTATTCTACTGATCACAAAATTATGGTATTTAATGTAGTTGTACTAGTACGTTATTTATATCGTTGGTTTTGACGTCTTACTTAGTGGAGTTGACGTAAGTAAAGACAGCGACGCCATCGGCGTAATTGATATGTGAAGCAGGGAGGACATGAGGATCGGCAATTATTTCGTTTCCGGTAAGCTCATCGTTGGCAAGAATCATCCCAACAGCACCTGCTTGTAAGGCTTGTTGGCCCTTGTCGACTCTTGCGGTTACGCCTCTCAGGCACACCAAAATCTTCCCCTTCACCTTTCTGGGGTCTAGTGTTCCAGGCTTGCATAACAAACTGCACTTTTCGGCCAAATTATGAGCTTAGTTTTCATGTTTAAGCACATTGAATTTATATCAATAATTGTCAAGAAGTTGGCATTGTTCTGTGCTTACGCGTCGGCGGCTGATGCATTAACTGCCTTAGCAGCTACAGCATTCACAAGTGGATAAAACTTTCCCTTTTGCAAGGCTCTAGGTGATAAGCTTTGTCCCTTTTGATCACAAAACAAAAGAAAAGTCATTAGTCGTCTTTGCATATGCTCTTTATTTAAAGGGCCTTATATGAATTGATGCAAAAATAACAAAAGTATACTTCTTCCCACTAAGACTAAGCTCAGCGGGTGTGAGGAGAGGGGTCTGATAGGAATTCTAAGTTCAAACCCGTGAGTGTTGTTCTTTATATTTAATAAGTGGGAGTCATAGACCCCGTATCGAGGAAGAAAAAAATAAAGTATGATTCTAGACTAGTGCATAGTGTGTCATAGTGTATCATGCCTATGACATAATAATTGCTTTTTGGGTAAGTAATCATTTTCTATTTCTTTATTTTCTTGGAAGCAACTTAAGTTTTTCCAATAGGCACAAGAAAACAAAAAAAAATCTTGAGCTGGCTTTCCCCAAGCTGCAGGACTACTAAAAGGGACAGATACCAACCTTGAAGCTCCTCGTATTGCCAAGGATGACATAACTTGGAAACTCCCTATCCATAGTGCTTGCACCAACAGTGATTTCCCACGGCGCGACATTGGACACGGTGCCATCCGCGGGGCCAGAGTTCCCTGCCGAGCAGACCACCACGATGCCATGCCTAACGGCATGGAATGATCCTATGGCGATGCTGTCGCTGAAGAACCCTGAGGGAGATCCTCCAAGTGACACCGACAAAACGTCCACGCCATCATGGATGGCACTGTCAAATCCAGCCAATATGTCTGCATCGAAGCACTCGTTACCATTGATCGGCGGCCAGCAGACTTTGTAGGCTGCAACTCTTGCCCTTGGTGATCCACCTTTGGCCGTTCCATAACCAAAGCCAAAGACACTCGCTCCAGGGACAAAATTGCCACCAGCAGTTGATAAGGTGTGAGAGCCATGGCCTTCATTGTCTCTTGGCGATTGGAATGAGGAGTTTAGTTTGCCCACGACTTCAGCATAGCCTTTGTTGTAGTATCTTGCTCCAATTAGCTTCCTTTTAGATTGAACAACATTCACAAGTTTTTTACTATTTCCAAAAAAAAAAAAATTTACAATCCCAAATTTATTTACGTTTTTTTAACATAAGATCATATCAATATCAAACGGTCCGTGTTTCTAAAAGTAAGATTATTGGTATTAGACTTCGTCTTCCAATCTTAACCCTTCACATGTCAAGCATCATACAGTTAGCAGAACATAGCAATATAGAAGTGGGCACGACCCCTTTATCTCCAAACATTTTTATAAAATCGAAATAAACAAATCTTGAAAAATTCCAATTAGAATGAATCGAAATAATTATTTTGTCCTCTAGGAAAGAATTCCAAAGATTTCAAGAGGGTATTCATGGTAGAAATAGGAAAAACATATTACACAGAGTTTGCAAACAAAATTGCAGATCACAGCATGGTAGGAGACAAAAAGGAAGTGGACAAACAGGCCTCATTCCCTACGAAGTTGCGAAGGTAAAACTGCGGAATGAGTAAGACAACAACATGTGGACAAAACTGTTTTTATTGCTATTTCTGTATGCCCTGCAGACAATTTATCAACTGAGAACAGAACACCGAAGAGTGTTAACCTCTTGAAAAACCGTTTTAAATTTTGGTGTGTCTGGTTATAGAGACAACAAGAATCAAAATCCTAGTTGATCAACACCAAGAAAAACATAAAAAAAACCAGTTGGTGAACCGTCACTAATGTTTTTGCATCTTAAATTTGTCTACTTGTCCATCATGGAATATTATAGTACAAGACATGTTTAAGGGAGAAAAAATAAGCTTCGTCTAAAAGAATAGATTCAAAATTACTGTTTCTGAGAACATCTCAGAAACTGTAAAAAAGGTCATGTTAAGATGTGAGAACATCTTTGTTTCTCATGTTAAGGTCTAGGGCAAAAAAGGCCCAAAAGGGTAAAAAGGTTCAGGTGTGAATTAATGGTAACAGCAGGCTATCATCTGGGAAGTTTGGTACATTAAATGGCAATAACTCCACGCGATAAACCAAAAGTCATGAGGTTTTTTTTTTTTTTTTTTAAATTATATTTAATATATATATATATATATATGTCGTCCAGAGGTTTCATATTATTATTTTACTTTTTTTTTTTTTTAATTTTTGGTGATTCCAAAATTATAGTAGTCTACCTCCTTAATGATATTTCGGCGGGTTCTGAACTCGATGCAAGTTTTACCTCAGCTATATGGTCAGAAAAGTCCAAGTGAAAGTACTTCATTAACATTGTTCTTCCAGATTTTTCAAAGCAAACTGTAATCTTGTAATCTCCATAATTGGAATTGGGACTCTGCTCAAGATTGGACAAATACTTGCCACAATGAAAGGGAAGTGAAAAAAAAAAAAAATTTTAATTAAATCAAAAAATAATTGTCTTATTGGGATAAGGTTGGACAAGGATTTTCATAGAATCATAATGGAAGGGGAAGAAAAAGTTATCCTTCCTCAACTAATCAAATCCACACAACAAGGGTCTGGTGTCTATCTAGCACATCTACTCCCTACTTTTAAAATTGATAAAAAATTCACTCATAAAATATTTAAGTTTGATAAAAATCCAGGAACTTGATAAAGTATTGCGTAATGGTCCCCAATTAAAGGCTAACTTTATAGTTTGGACGGAAAAGTTTGATGTAGATATTATGCGGACTCAATTTAAAAAAAACTATATTATAGATGATCGTAAAAACATATCATGTCACGTGTATGAAGGCGTTTTCTTTTAAATTTTGCATTTATTGATCTGGATAATTTGTTACAACAAAAAATTCGAGGAATCACCTGTCAATTTAACAAATATTTGGGAACAAAAACGTCAAAACCTAATAACTATACCCCAAACAAGCAAGGAAAAAGTTTTTTCTTTCGTTGACACATTATACATCTAGGGTTTTTTTTTTTTTTTTTTTTTTTTTTTTTGTGGGGGGGTTGTTGGAAGTCATCTAGGTATTCTTTTTTTTTCCTCGTTTATTTGTAGAAATTGAGATTACTTGTTAGTTTTATTTCAACAACAAAAGGGTCAGCCTAAAACAAGCTACCGACTACATGTAGAACCTAAAAAGACTTGCTTTCACTCTGGACCCAACTTTTTCAACCCAATAAAATAGAGATAAAAAAGGAATAATTAAAAAAAAAAAAAAAAAAAAAGGAATGTGGGCAAAAAGAATTAACAAAAAAATACTTGATACCTATTGCAATGAAATGAGGAATCAGTCCCCTTTTGGCAGATTCCTTTCCACTTTGGTGGAACTGGTCCCAAGTCCTCATCACTAAAGCTCTTGGATTCAGGCCATACACCTACTCAACACCAAAAATAAATAAATAAATAAAATAATAAATAAATCCCAATGGTCACATACAGAGAGCACCAGATAGTTATGTCCCCAAAAGAAAATATTGGACAACATTTTCAAACATTATAAAATCTGCCCCACTTTATCATATGCAAATAGTAACAAGCTTAGCTTATCAAATATGACAATAAAATAATGAAATAAGATCAAACTTTAAAGGTCGTTGTCTTTTGTTTTGGCATTTGTTGTCATAGCAACCATTAATGTCAGACTTTTACCAAGCATTCCCCACAAAGAAAAAGTTAATAAAATGGCCAAACTCTTATTAATTAAGCTTTCATTAGGCTTGCATTATATCGTCCCTTTCGGTCCCTACTAGACGGCTAATAAATAAACCCACCCCCAAATAATTATTTGCAATTATACCCTTAGTGGTTGGACTATTATATAATAAGAGAAGTAACATTTTTAAGAAAATAATTAAATAAATAATTATATTTTAGAATATTAGAAGTAAATAATAACAATTTTATTAGATAAATGAAAAACTTATTAAGTAAATAACATATTTACAAAATATAAATAAATCAATTATTTAATAAATTTGTTATTTACTATGAATAATTTAAAAATCTATTCTTTAGTTTAATTAATTTTTTAAAAAACTACTATTTGCTCCTTTCTCCCCCTTTTTTTAAATACAGTTTAGAGTCAACATTTTTAATTTTTTTTGCATAGACAAACGCAATAACTGAAAGAAGAAAAAGGAAGGGTAGAGGAAGATTCTTTTTTGGGTTGTAGCAGGACCAAAAAAAAAGTGTATATATATATATATGTATGTATGTATGTGTATGCAGGCGGTCCAAATGGATTAATACTTGCAATATTATTCCCGAAACTCAACCCCACATTTATGAGCTTTGAACTGACACGCACAACATGAGAACATGGATCAACTCATTTGAATGGTTAGTTCAGGGATTTGGTCCACCGCCAATCGTGGTGAAGAAAATATAAAAGAAGAAAAAAAAAAATCAAATCAAATATAACGGCTTCAAATATTAAAATAATGTATATGTAAGTCAATGATTTCAAATTTTGATTATTTTTTTTATCGTGTTGGATGCGTATATATTTTGAAGTTGGTGATCGAAAGGATGAAGTTGACTTGAGAGAGAATGAAAATAATACGTTTTCCTAGAAAATCTCATAATTTATTGTGGAGCCGAAGAAAACAAATAGCTAGAATAATAAGGTAAATTTACGATAAAGTCTAGTTTATATATCATATTGATATATCTTATTTTTAAATTATTATGATATAATTGAATGGTTCAGATATTATTTATGTATTGTAGTTATCATGCATAAATAATATCTCAGTCGTTCGATTACTTTATAATAATTTAAAAATAAATTTTATTAATAGAGTATATAAATGAGATTCTATTAAAAATAATAATTATTGACAAAAAATTAATATTAATAAAAGATCCATTTACTAACCAGTATCAAGGTTTCCAATAATTGTATTTTCACCATATCCTGCTTTCTTCCAAATAGAGCTTGTGGGAACGACACCATTTTGCTCTAGCTCCAAGAAATCCCATGAACGAGTTGTGTGTAATTTCCTTCCCTCGTTCAAGAACACTGATATTACTCTCGGATGATCTGTTTTTTCAAATTAGAGAGAAAGAAAGACAAAAGAAAATTGAGAAAAAAAAATTACAAAAAAAAAAAAAACAGAGAAAGCAGAGGATTTTATTTTTATTTTTTAATTTAATTTAGTACTCACTTGAAATCTCAGCAGCAACTTCCTCTTCCAAAGTGGCAGCAAAGCCATTGATGTGCTTTGTGTAAGAGTAAAACAAGGCTTCTTTGGCAACTTCATGACTGAAAAAGAAAATATGAAAAATAAATCCAACTTTAAATAAAAGGGAATTCAGTGGATAAGGTTCTTGGAGAACATTTGGTTCATGTCAAGTGGGTGAAAATTTATTAAAAAAAAATTTTATAAAAAAAAAAGAGGGAAAAAATTAGGATACGAGGTGGTACATGGTAAGTGTTAATGAACTTGATCACAAACCTTCCCAGGAACGATCCGAGGAACTCATAATGGGACTGAGTCGCACGCTCCGAGTCAAGGGGTGAGAAATCTGGGCCGTGAGAGTGAGCTCCCAAATACACCACATATGACTGGAAAAAAAAAAAAAAAAAAAAAAACCCCACAAGAATACACAAATTAGGAAGAGTTATTGCATTCAGAAAACGAAATAACGAAACCCAAGCATTAACAGAGAAAAGAAAAGAAAAGAAAAGAAAGGAAAGGAAAAGAAAAGAGAAAGTGGGTCTCTTTAGAGACTGTTTGGAATGGAGGAAAAAAAGAGAAAAGAAAGAGTGTGATAGAACACAGAGAACACATTGCTCACCTTTTTTATGGCAAAAGTGAGTATAATTTGCAGTTGAAGAGACAGAAGAAGGAGAAGATGATGAAGAAGATGAAATGGAAGGTAAAGAGAAGGTTTTTTTTTCTGCCTCATGGCCACTGTATTTTCTGTAATGGAATCCTCTTGAATGGAATTGAACAGGGCAAGTTGTTGTTTTGTATGTTGGTTTCCTTCCATTTTTTTAAATATATATATATATATATATGTATATAGATGTATGATGTAACTATACGTAAATAAATATGTATATTAAGAAGGCGTACTAAAGTGTGAACTATATAAAGTTGTCATTGTAATACATTAATTCTATAACATTGACTTCCTGATATTATGTGATATGAATATAAAAATCGTGGTGGGTGGTGCAGATAATTATAACTAATAATAGATGTAGTACATTTAATACAACGTACTAATACAAATGGTTTTTTTTTTTTTTTAAATAAAAAAACTGCATTCTAAAGTTGTGTCGAATAATGATTTTGTAAGTACTTTTCTTTTAATATTTTATAAGAAAGAGATTTTAGAAAGTACTTGGCACCTAATGCTTGATGATGTAAAATGACCCCTTAACTTGAGTAGCAACTTGTTTTATTTGTTCAATTATTCACATTATTAAGTTTGTTTAGTGAATTTTTGTTTCAACTTGCGTCATCAGCCTGTCAAAAAGCATTATATGTCGGATTTGGGTTGGAGTCGGGGAATTTCCATCTAAAGAGTTTATTTTGAATCACGAATTTTTCTTTCGGCGTAATTTCTTTGGAGGCCAACACATAATTACATTTGAAATCTAATTCTAATTTTATTTATTGGGATCTAAGGACTCTATCTTTAATATATAAATCTATTTGAAAGCGTAGCCCAATCCCTTTGAAATTTATTTTCAATTTTACATCTCTATCAATATAGGATCTTTTGTTCTCATATACTTAGCATGTGTTTGATTAGTATGTTTGAGTTAAAAATTTTGGATTGAAGTTGTTTAACTTTTTAGAAATTAGTTAAAAAAACTAATTAATTTTTCAATAAAATATAAAAACTGAATTGAGTTTTTTGGATTTGAATTGTCATACCAAACATATATATAATATATTTATATTCTCTTTATATCTATTTCATTAGAGGAATATGAATAAGAATAAAAAATAAAGCGAGATATGAACCGAATCATAATGTATCTCCCTCGATGTATAGTTGATGCTAAAGTTAAAAAGGGAAGTATAGGCTTTCGAGTGAGAAAAGAATGAAAGAAAAAGTCTCCCACCACTGATGTTGTAAGCACATCAAGTTGTCTACGAAAATTTAAAAAAAAAAATAGTTGGCCAACCAGGGAATGCCATGTGGAAAAAATGGAAGCGATACTATATTTGTGAGACAAAATGAGCTACCGATAATGGAAAAGCTCAAAAGGTGGCCAATGAGCGGATTCAATTAACTAATACTAGAAACTCAAAAGATAATCAGAATGATTTATTTTACATTTTAAAACTCTAATTAGGATAGATATTTGAGATTCGAACCTCTATTCTGTTTTTTTGAAAGGATTACGGGGATGTGACGGTGTTGATCTCTCTTTTTTTTTTTTAGCCAAAAAAAGAAATCTGTTTGAGAGTCAAACACCTTTTTTAATAATTAATAAAACAACTAAAAGGCAATTACTTGACAACAATTGTTTGATTTACACAAAGGAACATGCAAATAATTTAATAATTTACTTTTAAATTCCCCAAAAGACAGATACGCATTGACTTTAGTAAATGTATTCCATGTTACTTTTGAAGAGACTCAAATGCTTCCGGTATTGTAGGCATGTATTTAGAGCTTCTTTGTCCATTCAAGAAACGTTGTGAATCTTTTTGGAAGGAGGGAAAAATGAAAGGAGAGAGAGGGTTCGGGGAATTAGTGAAAGAATTTTTGGAACCATGATTGTTTGGATGGAGAGAAAAGAAATAGGAAAGGTCAAATTAGATTAGGAATTTCAAATCCTTAAAGTAAGTTTAGATCCCATTTGACAATCCAATTTCAGTTGGAGTTTTGTACCTTTTTAAATTTTTATTTTTCTCAAGAGAAACTTAATTCAAATCCATATCTTCACATCTCTCTATTTTATTTTTAAAATATTCAAACTATAAAACCCCATAACTTTTTTAGTTGAAGTTTAACTGAGATATTTTTTTTAAAATTACATAAAATATCAAGAAAAAGAACACAATATCAATATTATTATTTTAAAAGAAATACATTTCAAATTTTTACACTATTTAACTATCACAATTCATTTTTAACTAAACATACGTTTCTAAGCGTTCACTCATTTCTGATTTTTTTTTTTTTTTAAACTCTAAAAATGTCCCTTTAATTTTTAATTTTTTTTCAACATCTGAGAACTAGAACAAGCGGATCCACAGTCAAACATGAGAAATGTCCTCACATTCCTCCCCCTACTAAACAAAATAAGTAGATCATCTCATTCATACATTCACAAAAAAGAAAAGAGAAAAAAAAAAATCGTTTCTTTATATTTTCCTCAACTAAAAAATAACTATCTTTCTATTTTCTTTCCCTCATCAAACGAAGCTTTATATAAATATTTATTTTTAATTAGAGATGAAAAGTGGCATAGTTATGGTTTATGATTAAGAGGCATAAAAACTGTCCCACGACATGCAAGTAAACATTTTTATAAAAGAAAAACAATGCTGTATAAAGTACAAACTTTATAATATGTAATAAAAAAAAGCAATGAAGCTGAAATAAAAAATTGTTAATTTATAAAAATAAGATTTGTGGATACATATAAAGTTGTTGTCCACGGTCCAAACCATTAGTATTTCACTTTTTTCAAAGCTCATCACTGTGGAAACAGAAGATTGACAAAAGGACATTGTTTAACACAGGAAAAGAAACAACAAGATGACTGACATACCCAATACCCCTTTCATAAAGTTATCAAACCTGATCTATGTTTAAAAATAATTATATTCGAGACATTTTGAAATTTTTTTTATTTATAGAGGGGCTACATTTTTTATGCAAGTATATGTAGATATGAATTGGGGCCAAACTGAATTTTCTCAATTGTTACGGGGCTAACTAAAGTACATGAAGATTTTGAAGGTGTGATACATAATTTTTCTCGAGTTTTGTGGGGGTATTTCGTAATATAACAAGAGTATTAAGGTAACACACAAGCACATCTAAAATCATAGAACCATTCTAGTATTCAAATTGAAGCTCATAAGTTGGGGGCCTTCACCTAAATTTTCACCCACTTTGTCAATTTTTTTATCTTATTATTGAATTTAAAATAAATGATTCGAACTCTACATACTATGATAAAGTCAAATAAGAAATTTATACTTGATTTTATCTACAACAATAATAAACTCTAAATCTTATTGGATGTAAATAAATAATTTAACCAATAAAATAGAAAATTTGTTGTTATTTACTTCAAATAATTTTAGAACTTACTATTTATTTTAGTTATTTACTGTATCAAATAATTTATACTTGATTGTATCTACAACAATAATAAACTCTAAATCTTATTGGATGTAAATAAATAATTTAACTAATAAATAGAAAATTTGCTGTTATTTACTTCAAATAATTTTAGAACTTACTATTTATTTTAGTTATTTACTGTAAAAATTACTTAAAAATGTTATTTACTTCTTTCCCTCTTTATAATGTCAAAAAGAAGAGGGTGGAAAGAGGCAAGCCCATCAGTGTATTAGGGAGAATAGATGAGAGAGAAGTTGCTAGTTTCAATCATATTTGAGAAACCTCAACATTAAAAAATCAATTATCAAAAAAAAAAAAAAAAAAACACAACAACAACAACATAAAGAAATCACATGAGTATTCCTGCAACAGGATGTTTTATTTTGCACTTTCGATAAGAATTATTGTTTTACTTGTTAGATTAAATTTGAAGAATATGATATATGGTTAAAGTGATGCTGTGTCGGTAAATTTTTAAAATAAACACTTATAAGTCAAATATTAAGAATTGATCTAATAATTAGAAAGCAAAAAATTAACAATAATATCAAATAAGAAATTCTACCTTACAAACACCTAAATCAGATTTGGGAGAAGTTGCTAGTTTCAATAATGATATATATTGGGAAAGTAGAGCAACACAAAAAATCATATTTAGCAAAAAAAGGAAACAAAAAAAAGAATCATATTTAGGAAAGGGTTTCTAAGAAGACTGCCATGTTTCCAACAGTATGAGCATGTGATGATTAGTACTCGAAGTTTTAGAAATGGTCCACAGCTTACCCTTATATCATACAAACCTACTTTTCCACTTTAGACATTACTTTTCTAGAATTTAATCGAACATGCATATTCATGATCATGACTCCACTGTCGGGTAATTGTGAGGGGGACCCAAAAAAAAAAAAAAGGGGGCGGTAAATGAATATTAAAAAAAAGGGGGATAAATTACTCATTTAGCCCCTAAATTTTTAAATTTATGCAACTTTACTTCATGATTTTTTTTTCTAGTTGGAATGCCCCCTAAACTATTACAATATTGCTCTAATAGTCAATTTCGTACATTTTTTGACAGAATTCATTAGTTAGCATCATTTTTGACAAAATTACTAATGAAATTCATCCAAAAATTAACAGAAATGACTTTATAGTAATATTTTAATAGTCTGAGGATATTTCAACTATGGAAAAAAAAAAATTAGAAATCAAAGTTACATAAATTTCAAAATTTAAGAACTAACCTAGCAATTTAAAAAAAAAAAAAAAAAAAAAAGGGCTGGGCTTTGGTTGAAGCCTGACCCAAACTTTAGCTAGCAGACCTGGCCCAGTTTATATAAGAGACTAGGATACGGTTTTGTTTTTAGAAATTAGAGAAATGGCCACAAATATAGGACCTCATTTTAATTTTGCTCTCTATAAGTGTAAAGTTGATAATTTTATCATTTTATAATATTTAATTAAATAATTATATAAAAATAGTAAATAGATAAAAATACCCTTATCTCTTTATTTTCTTCTTTTTTTATTCATTGAAATAGTTTTCATATATCTTAACTTTATTCGCCAACAGATCATTAGTCACCAAGCGGTCACTGATAGAATGTAAAATAAATTTTAATAGAATGCAAAACGAATTCTGATATAATGCAAAATGAATTCTATCGGAATCCAAAATAGTATTGTATTGTATCAGAATCCAAAAAGGCAAAATAGATTCTGATATAATACAAAACGAATTCTATTATAATACAAAATGGATTTTATCAGAATCCGAGAAGGCAAAACGGATTCTGATAAAATGCAAAATAGATTCTGATAAAATGCAAAACTTATGTACAAAGAAAAGTATTTTGAAGTTCCTACTTGGAAAATCGATATAAATTTCTTTTCTTGATTCAACAAACTGTATTATCTATTTAGTGATGTATATTATATATATTATATGTGCACACTCACTTACACCTATACATATGCACATATATGTATATAATTACATATAAAGTCGGAAAGATTTAAAGAAAAAGATGACCCTAGTTTTTTAAGGATTCCATTGGAATCATTAGTCACAATCCAATCAAGACGTCAATCAGGTGTAGACCATTCTTTTGATGCAGAACCAAATATAACAACAGGCACAATAAATTTAATGATTTTAGTGTTGTAAACTTTGAAAAAGTATTTGAACATTTTGATAGAATCCATTGGAAGCATGCATTATTTTTCTTGTGAATGATTTGCTTGTTTTCAGTGGTTTGTCTGTCAAGAAAATTTATTTTTGTTGGTTTGGTTTGTTTTTTGGTGATTTATTTGTTGGTTTTCTTACTTCCTCTTGTTTACGAGAAAAATTTTGGGTATTAAAGGGTGAAAATAAAAACAATAACAATATTGTATTTCAACCGGATATACGAAAAAAAAAACTATGAAAATCTGTTTTGAATTCGATCAAAATGCGTTTTATCTTTTTGGATTCTAGTAGAATCCATTTTGCATTCTGATAGAATTTGTTTTGTATTATACCAAAATTTGGCCATTTTGCATTCTATCAGAATCTATTTTGCATGTTTTGTATTCTATCTAAATCCATTTTGCATTCTCGAATTCTATGAGAATCCATTTTACATTAGATCATAATGTATCTTGCATTATCAAATTCTGGTAGAATCAATTTTGCATTTTGATATACTCCATTTTACATTCTATTAGAATCCGGCCGTTTTGTATTCTATCATAATCATTTTTGTCTGTTTTGCATTCCA
Organism: Ficus microcarpa; assembly: GCA_025413485.1. Taxonomy (NCBI): domain Eukaryota; kingdom Viridiplantae; phylum Streptophyta; class Magnoliopsida; order Rosales; family Moraceae; genus Ficus; species Ficus microcarpa. The sequence continues at coordinate 19,030,410 of CM046379.1, read as the reverse complement.
TCGGAATCTATTTTGCTTTCTTAGATTCTGGTAAAATCTATTTTGGATTCTAATATAATCTCTCATACTATTGGAATCGGATACATCCGGCCATTTTTGTTGAAATTCAAAAAAAATATATTCAGTTAGAATTCATTTTGGATTATAATAGAATCTCTCTAACGACCAACATCGACACCGATGGCCGGAGTTGGATACATTCGGTTATATTTTGTTGAAATATGAAAAAAAAAAATTCTGGTGACTAGCAAGCAGAGCAGAATACATCCAGTCATCTTTTTTGATTCAATAAATTTTTGTCAAACTCGTATTGCTTTGGTCAATATATGTTTGATTGTATATGTAATTTGGACTTGGTATTTTTGAACTAAAAATACTTGTCCTTTTGTTTTTGGTCTTGCTTCTCATAAAACTTGGTCAATATGTTATGGATTTTCAATAGATTGAGACCGTGTGTTTTTAGGCAGAATCATATATATTAATCATATTGATCAGGAGATTTTGTTGAATGATGAGACTATTTTCAAATTTGTTGGTGAATTTTATTTTACGTATGGACTTTGGGATTTAGGGTTCTGGTTCCTATCATATTGTCAACTGGACCCAAAAAAAAAAAAAAAAAAAAAAGAAAAAAGGCTTCACTGTTTGTGATTATTTTTGTTGATATGATTTTTTCTCATTTGGCTTTTCGTTGTTCATGTTTTCTGTCCTTAATATGGTTTCGGTATGCATGAAAAAATTTGAGCCCTGATGATTTATGGTCTTATAATATGGTTCCCTTCGTTTGATTTGGTTTTGTGGATATGATATTTATTTTCATATTTCTATGTTATTAAAATCTTAGAAACTGGCGAATAGCAAAACATGCAAGTACAAAACAATATAGACTCTGTTTGGTATGACATTTGGAACTCATCAGTTGGAGTTCATTTCCAACTGAACCCGTTTGGGTCATCAGTTTGTTGACTGTCCATTTTGAACCGTTTCCACAGTGAACCCAAATGGATTTACTATTCACGGAATCTCCACTGTAGCTCTCTGCCTTCTCCCTTGCGTTTCGCACTGTTCACTGCGACCTCTCGGTTTCCACTTCCCTGGCTTCTGTGCCTTGTCAGTGTCCGTGTTCAACCCCCCTCTCAGGTTCCATCTCCCTCTCCTCTGGCAGCTCTCTGCCTTTTCCCCTACTACTCGCACTGTTCACCCCCCTCTCGGGTTCCATCTCCCTCTCCTCTGGCAGCTCTCTGCCTTCTCCCCTGCTACTCGCACTGTTCACCCCCCTCTCGGGTTCCACCTCCCTGGCTGCTGTGGGTTGTCAGTGTCCCTGTTAACGAGGACGCTCGCCGTTCCATCTCCCTTTGCTCCTTCGCAGAACCCCAGTTCACTCGTTCTCCTTTAACCTTCAAATTGTGGCTTTGCCCAGTCGAAGGTGAGCAGATGCGTCGGCGGATTGGGGCTGCGAAGCGAAGGTGAAAGAGGGGGCTTATTACCCATTATTTTCGACATCGGAAATCGTGTCCTGGGCCAGTTTCCTGCCCGACGCCGCCGGCAACCAGCGGCTACTCCTCTTCGGGAAGTAACTCGGTAACCCTTGTAAAAATTCATCCCTTCTTCGAGAAAAAATTTTTATTTTCTGTGGATTTTCGATATTGAACTTTTCTCTGTCACGGGTGTTGCGACAACTGGGTTTTTAGTTATTGATTTTGAGCTTGGGTGCCATTTGGGTTTTTCGGTGGCTGACATTTGATTTCATTCTATTTTGCATCTTTGCTTCAATTGTTGATTCTAATTTTGGTTGCGTTTCAAACCAAATTTTTTCCCCAAATTTTTTGTTGTTGGTTCGATGCATGCCACTGATGGTATAATCGTTCTTCTTTTTTTGATTTTGGTCTGACAGTTGTGCTTTTGCTTTCCTTGTGCTTTGTCGATGGCAATATGTTTGAAACCGACCTTGAAGATGTTGATATTCGTTTGTTGTGATTGATTTTGAGCTTAGTTTCCATTTCGGTTTTTCGGTGCTCGGCTTGTAATGTTCACCCTATTTTTCGGTTTAAAGGCTTGTATTGTTGATCCCATTTGGGTTTTGAGCTCGGGTTCAATTTTGTGTGCTGTCATGCCTAATGTGATGTTGTAATGAAATGGTTTGATTCATATGCTCCGTTTTAAATTTGAAACCGAGCCTCGGGTGGTATGTGTTTATTTTGAAATCCAAATGTGATAGGTACGTGGCATAGGTTCGGTGTTTTGTAGGTGGGTTTTTACTTGGTTTTACGTATCAAATCGAGGCAACGGTGATTTGTTTGTTTATTTTCATGTTTTGATTTGGGTGTTTTACATCTAGTTTAACATTCCGCAAAAATCACGTCTTGGCGATGATGTATACAATATATCCGCTATTCGAAAAACATCATCTGATTGGTGAATTAATGACCCGATGCATTGCGTTAGATACTGGTAGCTAGTCACATGTTGGCCTGTACGGGGTCATTTACCTCGGGCCCGGTGCCTAGAGGCCATGCTATCTACACACGTGTGTCGGTGCCTCTGACATGCCTCAGATGAACTATGTCGACCAATTTATACTGAGCCAACCCCTCCTCCACTGTTCATGGATGTCGTTATGTGTTCATGTTTTTTGTTCACCGCTTTCTTAAGGAAATGCCTCGAAAAGGGACAGTTGAATCGTATCACTGGGATCAGGCTAAGGAAACAGCTTTCCTTCAAAAGCTTGATTACTACGTCGCCTGCAACTCTGGCAAACATCCTCCTCTATCGACCCTCGATAGTTGGGCCACGGAGTTTAATGCTGCGTTTGGAGGGGTTCCTGCATACGGCCTAACATTACAGCAAAAGAAGGATAGGATGAGAAAAATATATAGAAGTTGGAAGGCATTGCAATGTTGGACAGGTCTAGGATACGATCCGGCGTCTGATCGAGTCATTTGCTCGGATGAGTTGTGGCAGACTTTTCTCCATGTAATATAACACGTATAACTATATGTTGTGTATTAAATTATTTTGTCGGCCATTATTATTGGACGGGGAAGTTAACAAACCTAACTTGTCTGTAGATCCATAAAGAGTGCAACCATCTCCGTTACGAGGGGCTGCGGAACAAGGAGCTCTATTACAACATATTTGACAAGAAGCATGCGGCTGGTGCCTCGGGCTATGGTTCAGTTTCGATGCCACATGAGACTCATGCGCCTGTCGACCTTGACGCCTCCCAGGACACCTTCGGCATAGGCCCGGTGAGCGGGGACGATCTGACCCCTCCGTCTGGTAGCCGCAGGCGCAACAACAGAAGAGCCGGCGTCACAACCGTTCCTGCACGATCCAAGGGCAGTTCTGGCAAGAGGAAGCAGAGGGACGAGACGGATGAGATGACATTCATGGCAATGCAGGAAATTGTCAATCATTCCCGTGGCCACTCCGAATCAGGCACAAGTAATTCACAATCAAGCCGAACCGATCACATGCTATTGTGCATGGAAGTTATGACGGAGATGGGTGTTTCACCCAATGAGCGGATATTGATGTGGCATTACTTCTCGAGCCATCCAGAAAACAAGCATACATTCCACAAGCTGTCCGAAATCGATAGGCAAGAAATTGTTGCATCTGTTGTTCGGTCGCAATGGCCACCGCCCACTTGAGTGTCTTGTTTGGTTTTTTTTTTTTAAGTTGTTTTTTTTTCACCTTTTTTTTTCTAAATTTTTTTAGTTCCCCCGACTTTCCTCCATTTGATTGACATTTTCCGTGTACCCGGATTATTTATGTTATTTTTTTATTTAAAGAAAACTTAGGTCGACCCATGCACTTGTTGATTATTTATGTTTGATTGATTTTTCTAACATTCCGTATTAACTACCGTTAAATGTGTTGGTTTAGTAATGAAAAAATTTTAACCTTCGCGCCTCACATGTTTTGTATCAACGTCCCAATCAATTTTCTGGTTGAGGATCAAGCTACTAGAAAAATGAACAGCCACAATTCGGAAACCGAGGAGGATGAGGAGGTCGTTAGCTCTGATCGCGAGTTTAGTGACGATGACAAATATTATGCGATTGCAGTTGTCGCAACGACAAACAGTAGTCATGGCAGACGGTGGGAACCGCAACCGATGCATAATTCACTATTGACCGGGAGAATGCGTGTTCAAGAGATTTTGAACGGCCACGACAAAATAATTCTTGGACTCATCAGTATGAAATCGGCAACGTTCAGATCGTTCAGTGATCTATTACACGGACGGGAGTTATTGAAGCCAACACGCAACATGGACGTGCACGAGCAGTTATGTATTTTTTTATCCATTTGCACACGAGGGGCCATGATCCGACATATTGCGTACTTGTTCCAACGTTCTGTAGAAACAACCTCTCATTGGTTTTATAAAGTTCTGCAGGTTATATGTTCACTGAAGGACGAGTTCATATGCCTACCGGATTACATGGATGTTCAACCTTTGATTCAGGAGCACGCATACAAATATCGACCATGGTTTGATGTATGGTTTCTTTTTCTCACATAACATCAGCGCACGAAATATTTATTACAAAATGTTAATTTATGGGGGGATGCATTAAAATTGACTCGCCTTGACGCAGGGTTGTGTTGGGGCTATAGATGGCACACACATCCCGTGTGTGCCACCGGAAGCCAATTCGGAGGGCTGGATTAACAGGAAAGGGTATTGTTCGCAAAATGTTCTAGCAGCATGCTCGTTCGACATGAGGTTCACGTATATGTTGGCGGGGTACGAGGGATCATGTCACGATGCCTTTATGCTGGACGAGGCAATAGCAATCCAAGGGTTTTCAATCCCGCCACCAGGTTAGTAAAAATAGCACGTATATAGCAGTTTTAATATTTAACAGACTATTAAATAACATATCGGACGTGTCATTCACATGGATTGCTTGGTTGCAGGTAAATTTTACTTGGCTGACTTGGGGTACGCTAACAGGGATTGCTTCTTGTCCCCCTTCCGATGGGAGACTTATCATTTACCAGAATACCGAACGCGGCGTGGCGGGCTACGCAACCGTAGGGAAGTATTTAATTACACACACTCGTCCCTGCGGAATTGTATTGAGAGAACATTTGGTGTCTGGAAGTCTCGGTTCAAGATACTTAAAGGCGTTAATAGTTATCCGATGGGTAAGCAAAAATTGATCCCCATCGCATGCGCGGTTTTGCATAATTTCATCAGGATGGTGGAGGCGGGCGATCCCGTACTTGAAGAGTACGAGGCGGATTGTTCAGATGTAAGTGAGACCGCCGATGTGAATTCTGATTACGTGCTTGATGACGGGATCGATGTACCAGAGCCTAGTATCGGAACGCAGGACGACGTATCAAGCCGGGGTGCAATAAATCAGGTAAGAGAAATGATGGCTAATGACATGTGGGTAGATATCAAATATCTCCATGGTACAGAACCAGTTGAAATGTAGCATGGTGGAAGGTTTGGGATGTTTTACATGGGGGTTTTTGGAATTTGTAATTTTCGTCCCTGTTAACAGACTTTTTTTCCACTTTAGGTTGTTGTATTATATGACAATGTATGAAATTTATCAAAATATTATGATGACCCCAGCTGATTGGTATTAATTTTAGTGAGAAATGAGAGAGTCAAAAAAAATATTTATATGCGTTTGAGACTATTTTTCAACGAATTAAGTTATAAAATTCATAGCGTTTAACAAAATACAAAGGAATTTTTTTAACCATCGAAGCTACGGAAAAATTTTAGGTACAAATGTCCCAATCAGGTATGTTTAAATTATGTCACCGGAGTTTTCTGAAAAATAAAATTGGTTTTGTTTTCAAGTAAAGGATTGTGGATATTAAATTGAGCGTCTTTTAATTATTCGATTTTCCGCCCATGGCACGTAGAATAGGATGTGAAATTGTGTTTTTTTCAGATGCATTGTCATTTGTAAGTTAGATTAGTTAATACTTTTGAAAAAGTATTTAGACATTTATTGACTTTCAAGAGCTATAAAATAAAATTAGGTGTAAAAGTACAGTTTAATTGAAGTTTAGATAAGCTACCGAAGAAAAAGAAGGAAAAAAAATTGGTTTCAGTCAATTAAACTTTATCCAAACAGGGACCTTGTTTTTTTTAAAAACTATTCATCTCAAACTTTTTTACCAAACAACCAACTCAAACTCAACTTTTTTTTTTCAAACAATTTACCAAATACTATCATTTTCAACTCAACTTACATCAACTCAAACTCAACTCAAACTTTTTAACTCAAACTGACGAACCAAACGGGCCCATAATATGTAGCATGTTTTCACTCTTTCGTTAATGTATTGACCTGATCATTATGCTAATCACACAATTGTCTTTTATAAACCCAAACACAACCTAAACATTACTGATTGCATTAGTAATATATTCACTTGATCTTTATCCTTATATATTGTCACTATTGATAATATAGAACTGGATAAGTAATACTAGCAATATTGAGATGGTCATAATGGCAGTTATGAAATGTCGTTTGAAAAACAGTTTAGCAATATAAGATTATGGTATGTCCTTATGGTCATTATGTTTATTATATTATAGTCACCCTCTTCTTTAATGTTTCAATCAACATGCATGCAGATTTTAACAAACACAATAAGCACCGCGACTTGATCATTATGTTGCTAGTCTATCTTGGCCAATATAATATTGACCTTCGTCATTTTATATTAAAATAATCCACTATAATTATATTTCAAACAATTATCCATATCGTATTGATGATGTTCTTTTATTAAAATATCATCTGATCATTATGTTGTTGGTTTTTCTTAGTCAATAGATTATGAGCTGGGCGTTTTATTACTCTTAGACAGCAATTTATTTTCATTTTGTTTCAGATAACGATCCTTGTCATAATGACTAGCATCATAACATATCTAATGTTCGAAAAAAAGGTGCAATAGCACAACTAAAAGAACGAGAGAATAATTGTTACAAAAAAACTTATGAAAAACACAAACTGGTTGATAGTTTGTGCATTATTATTATTATTATTGTTTTATAAAGAAAGCAGGTTATATTGATGTTTAATCACAATCACGAAACAAGGAAACTAAAATATTTTTAAAAAAATTAAAAGTAATAGACTCTCACGAAAAAGGAAAAAAAATTCGTGAACAAATATTTGAAAAAAAAAATCATCTAACTTCCTCAAATATATAAACAACTATGTGCAAAAAAAAAAAAAAAAAAAAAAAAAAAAAAAAAAAAAAGAAGAAGAAAAACTCGCTTACCGGTAGGGGGATTCAAACATGGAAATATTCCAAAAAACCAACCCAGAAAAAAAAAAAAAAAAAAAAAAAAAAGGAAGAAGAAGATAATAGACAAACGTGAAAATATGAGGGATATAAACGTGGGGATTTTAAATGATTTTTCCCATGAAAAACGCCAACAAAAAAATCAGCAAACATGGAACATGGAAGGGCAGATTTGGGAAAAAAAATCATTGACTTTCAAGTTTTGTTTAAATTTGCAAATAAAACGTGTTTATATTTTAAAATGGGTGTCAAAAAATGACACTGTTGTGTAAATACTTCTTATATATATTGGCCCATTCCCAAATTTATCAAACATTAGGGATTGTCACGGAATTGTGATTGTAGTCATATTTTTGTTGTTTTCGATATCAGTTAGGGCTCTTTTTTGGAGTCTAGGGAATAGAATGAGACATGATGAACTAAAACCCCAACCCCAAATGTTCACGGGCGTAAACAATAAATCAGGCAGCGAATAACACACAGACATGTATATTCACATGGATATATATATATATATATATATATAATATATATATATATAAATATATATATATATATGAGTTTTTCTACCATCTTTTTGATCCGAGCTAATAGAAAGTGTTTTTAACGTAATATTAAATGGATCGGATGTATGCAACTATAGTAAAAGATATCATATCATTTATAAATTAACACATGAAACAAATTTTCACAATTTATTAGATATTAAGCCATCTTTTTTTTTTTTTTATTTGTTATATTATTTGTGAACCACAAGCGAAGAAGTGTCATCAGATATAGGACAGACTACTTTAGTTGAGTCTTTTCTTCGAGTTTGGGCTTAGGGAGCTCGTACTTCTCTTTGTCGTTCTAGTGCAGGTTTGAGCTCGTATTCTTTCATTTCTCAATCGGACATGTTCAGGACCTTTTCTGCTTTATTTTCTTTCTTAACTCAACTCTTACTTATTTAATATTACGTTGAAGGGACTTTTTTTTTTTTTTTTTTTTACCGGAGCAACTGTAAGAATAATCCTAAATATAAAAAACGGCAAAGGTAGGAGGGAGAACCACCCAATCCAAAGCTGTAATTTGTCTCATGCAGTGGCGTTGGGGCATTGTAATTTAGTCGCCTTTTCCAATGCATGAAAGAGCCAATTTTTTTTTAATATTCCATTAAATATATATACATTCCCAGCTCCTTCTGAGATGTACACTTCTCATTTTTAACATCACAATGTGTCCCACAAGAGTGATTCTTAGCTCTTTACCAATTTTATCTCCTTTTAAGATTCTGAATATTGATACAAACAACAATTATACTTATTTACATATATTAATTGATTTATAAATCGAAAGAAAACAAAGTTGTTATTAGCACAACAATGAACTGGAACATAAAATAGAGAAGTAAAAAGAAAAATAAAATAAAATAAAATTCTCTGCCGTCTGCTCAAAGTCCCACCATTTCTTTATATATCATATAGTTCACCAATTTCACGTCTTACTTTGTAAATTTCATTTCTATGTACGTTGGTAATGAGAGAAGAATATTAAGTAGTTTGTGGAGAGATATAGAGGGATTTAATACTCCAATTTACGCACATCTTCCAATTGTAATGTTGATGATGATTTTTGTTTAGCTTCGTGATTGGTAAGTTATATTTCTTAACTAGTCCTTGTTCATTTTCTGATTAGTGCCGTTAAAAAGGTCCAGTATATATATATATATATATATAGCTCTTGTTTTGGTGATAGCAAATAGCTTTTTTTTTTTTTTTTAATCTAATGCGTAATTAGGATGAGTAGAACACTTAATTAAAGTCTTGCACCGTTATCCCCCACAACTTATTGTGCAATTGCATTTTGCCACCTGATTTTTGAATTTTGACATTTTACACCTTAGATTTAAAAATGTGTAGCAAACAAGTCCCAATTGATAACAGTATTGGTGGGAAGGGGTTAAACAATTTTAAAATTTAAATATAGATTATTAAAAAAAAAAAAACTAAAGAAATTTATAAGCTAAATTGTAATTATACCATAAGTTCAGAGGCAGCCTTGCAATTTCTTAGGTTAGAATTTTAGTTGCATATATGGTACTATATTAATTCATTCCAGTGCGGTCAAATGACCTTAAGTTTATGCTTTGACTATTCTCGTCCAACCTTTTTTCTTTATTTCTTTATTTCTTTATTTGGTTAGACATGATAAAGATAACATCAGCATATTTATCAGAACTCGTATATATAGAGGATGTGAAAGGCCATGTTGTTTTTGTAAACATGACTTTGTCTTCTTGCACACAATCAATAACGTACTTTGGAAAGCCATTTCTATACGTATTAGTCTTCAGATTTTAGAAACCTTTTTTTCTTTTAATTTGTAATTAATTTTTCTGTGCCAAATATTTATAACACACACATAAGGGGAATTCGCAAGCTAGATGAAATAATAGGACAATTTTGAATGGATCAATACTGTTATATATATATATATAAGTATATATAGTTTGATTGAGCAAAAAGCACTACCCCAATTGTCCATTTCTCACATGCAGAGATGATAATTGCTAATTAAATTATTATTCTGAACTTTTGGTCATTTGATATTATTATACACTATATATATTATGAGAACTCTTAATAACAGACACTTTAGCTTGGTAAACATAGTATTTACTTCTTTTTAACTTCAATAAATATGTTATTTATCTTGTATGGATGAAAAGTTGGTAAGAGAACTTACCGTTTTTGTTTGTAACTACTGTTAACAACGTGGTAGCTACGAGTTTTGGTGGGCTTAATGTGCCAGAAGGTGATCAAAGAGATGCAAAAGGTGAAGGCTTGACTTGACCGCCTTTACCGACAGTGAGTCAAGGGGAAAAAAAAAAAAATTTTTTTGCAGAAGCCAAGCCCCACATGATGTGGGTCCCTCCCAGATAGAGAATTTGAGAACTACGAGCAGCAAAATTAAAATTTTCTTGGGAGTTGGGAAGGGAATGGATGATGATTCTGCCTGGCTCCCTGGATGCCATCTAAGAATGTTGTCAAAAACTCTCCTTGGCCTTTTCTAGTTGGCATCACGGGAGACATGCAGGTTTTTTACTCCCCTCTCCGGCTACCCTTATCTCTCTCTCTCTCTCTGTTTTTTTTTTTATTTTTTTTATTTTTAGCTCAAATTATAATTCCCAGTTGAGAATCTCTATCTCATGTTTATATATATATATATATATATTTTGCAACAGTTTTCTTTAATTTACGTGATTACATGATGCTTATTTTTCAACCGTTCATTTTCCTCTTCATCACCATTTCCTTTTGTAGAAATACAGCAGTGAAAGTGCATTAACTGTGCAAGGAAGGAGTGAGCATGATATACGAGATAGGATCACGAGAAATATGATATATATATATATATATCTATATATACACAGTTTGAGGCAAGAGAATTTAAACTATTGAGTTATGCATGTGATATTTCTCTAATTTGAAACGAGGGTTCTACTCTCTTATTTCATGAAAAGGACAATTTTACAGGTTTTAGAATTCAGAGTAATTTGCTTTGTAAAATCTCCTACTCAAGAAATTTACACCATCTTAGCTTCAAAAATTCACTAACATTTCCTATTTATACATAGATATACTCTCTTCCAAGCACCCTTACAAAACAATATTTACAACTTTTTTTTTAACATATTATTATAACAATCAGTTATTTCTAATATAATATTTTCGATGATATACCTGTCCTCTGTACTAATAAATCTAAATAATCCATATTCTAAGGTTATAAATAAAAATTTATATGTAAATCTATCAGTAATTACAAAATGCTAAATAGAATGTTACAACTGTCGAATATGTTAAACTATTAGATAGGAGACATTTCACATATATATATGTATATATATAAAGTTACTTTAATATTTATCTATTAGTAAATATTATTATACTTTTAATCATACGGTGTCATCTGTTGTTTTGTAACTGATTGGATAGTTAGTAAAAAATATTTATGAAAATTAATGAGCTATGATGAATGAGGGTTAATGATGATGAAGATGAAGGTGGCGTATTTGGGACGAGTTTCCAGGCTTTAAAGGGGCTGATTTGAAGATTTTTGCAAGATAATGAATGTATGGTAAGTTGGTGGCTTAGATTACTATTGGAGTGAATCTATAGCTTTTTGTAGAGGGATTTGGAAATCTATAACTTGCGTTTGAAATACAGGTTTAGAATAAAATTTTTAGATTGAAATTAGTTGATTTTTTAAAAATTCAATATATATTTTTTGTTAATTTTTCAAAAAAAGACAAAAATTGATATGAAAACTTTAGGTTTGAACTAAAAGATAAACATAAGCTTTAGTTTAGCTCTAGAACGCATGTTCCCACGCTGTAGCAGACACTCCTGCCACACTAAATCCATGACATTCTTTTTTGGGCTCAAGCATTCAAAAAATGGTATAAAAGAAGAAAAATACCAGACACACTAACTCTAATATCAACTTTTCATTACTATAGGTGACATATGAGTTGTTATTTTTTTTATTGACAAGTATTTAAAGTATTACCACATCAGTTAATTGTATTTATTAATAAAAATATGATATATGAGTTTGTGCTTAAAAAATTAGAGTTGAAATTGATATCTTTATTATTACTCTCCAAAGAAATGGCAGCCCCTCCTTCTCCTCGTCGTCCTAAGAATTCAAAGGTTTTAGAGGATGCTTATCTAGTCAGTTTTGTCAAATTAGCATCTTCGGAGTCTGATACACATCAAGAGAGACTTCTAGTTAATTATCGTGGTCATTTATGGTAGCTCCTGACCATCACTCCGTAGGCAGTTCGGAATACCCGCCAACAGGCTGTCCCTAGAACGTATGTAGTATATCCTTTGTATCCTCCGTATGGACAAATTACACCATGGTTTGTTGACATGAGAGGCTCTAACGACCAGTCGTTTCAGGACATTTATATTTCCTAGAGCGACAGGCACTTCTTTGGGCCATCTTGGTTTGTCAAAGAGGGAGTAGACTTTTGGGGAACCAAGGGTAAAAGGACGGTTTACTCTCTGTTATTTGAGCCATAAAAGGTGAAGAATGCACCTTTGAGGTATGAAATTAGGACCTATATTACTAAAGGTTAAGTTATATCCCAATCTGTTTTCATCGTCAAATTCTATCATAACCCCCAAGTGGTTCGAAGATCGATTTGGGTCAAGAAATGAACGAATTTTTCTATCTCCCTCGTAGTCCATCAAACCACGACTCACAAGTGCTTTCTATAGTTTAGGTCCATACAAAAAGTCCACTAAGGGATAATTACTACAATGAGGACCTGATCCTTTATTTGGTTGTAGGGATGGAGAGGAAGGAGGAAGAGGGTTGGAAGAACGAGGAATGTGAAAGATTAAGAAAATTATATAAATCTCTTATATTGTTTGATAAAATGAAAGGAAAATTGTAAAGAAGAGTGATAATTTTTTAGATAATTATTATATTGTCCATTTTCTATTTCTTAATAATTTATTCTGGACATTTAAATGGTCTTTTCACCATTATTTGAAGGGATTTGTTGAATTCTTTCACGGAAAGGATCCAAAATGATGGGCCTAAGGGAAAAACCTTTCCCTTCATCTCTCCTCTCCTTTCACTCCTCCATCCAACCAAACAAAGGATTTATCATCTACCTCCACCTCTCTCCGTTCTTTCATCTCTCCCTCCAACCAAACACATAAAAGGATCACCCGGAAAAACAGGTCTCAACACCCACGATTTTGTTCGAAACCAAAGAATCTTTTAGGGTTTATTTGGTAGAGTAGTTTGAGTTGGGATTTTTAAGTTTTAATAGTAAATTTTTTTGAATTTTCAGAAAAGACAAAAAACTTTTTAGGAAAAAGATAAAAAAAATTTGAGTTGAATGGTTTGAGTTATTATGCCAAACTAAGGGTGAGTTTGGTTGGTTAGTTTGAGTTGAAATATTTTAGTTGTAATAGTAAATTTTTTTGAATTTTCAGAAAAGACAAAAAACTTTTTGGGAAAAAGACAAAAACTTTTTAAGAAAAAGATAAAAAAAAGTTTGAAATAAGTTTGAACCAAAATGGTTGCCAAACTCCCCCTAAGTGTCATTTTATTTTGGTTCAATTTCTGTGTCAGGTGACTCTTTTTATTTTTATTTATTCTAAATGATAAAGGAAGAGTCCGTGCTTGACACCTTTTGAGAATCACTACGAATAGTTACTATTTTCAGACCAACCACATTTAATTGGACGGTTGGGAAATTGAGGGTGCGTGGTAACAACGATAGAGACTGATGCATGGGATTTTGGAATCAATATAACCTCTAGCTCTCATCTCCACGACTCCACCAGGAGAGAAAAAAAAATCTCATCTCCCTGGCTCTCGTTTCACCTCCCGCCGGCCTTCGCCAACTCGCGCCATCGGCTGCGGGTCTTCTTCAACTCGCGCCATCGCCCACGTTTTCCATCTCCGAACTAGGGCATCGACGGCGAGCCCGATTAGTTTTTCGGATTTTCCAGCTATTTGCTCTTGTTGCAGATTTTTTCGACAGCGCTATCACCTTCGCATCTGGATCTAAAAACCCATTCCAAAAAACAAAAAATCATACCCAAAAAATCAGAGAAAATTTTGATTAAAAGAAAAGGGAAAAAAAAAAAAAAAAGGACTAAGAGCATGACATTTCAGGGAAATTTCACTTTTTCTTGGAGGTGGATTTGGGAGGGGTTGTTTGCGTTTGGTTTTCGGAGGAAGAAGGTTCTGAGTGGAGGAGAATTGGAGAGGAGAGAGAGAACATGCGGGAAAGAAGAAAGGAGAGAGAGAGAAGCTTTTTTTTTTTTTTTTTTTTTTTTTTTTAAGGAAAATTGGTACAACCAAGGTTTGCAAAAAAATGGGAGCTTTACATGTCAAAATTAACTTTAGTCTCCGTACGGTGTTATAATTAGAAATAAGATTTTTAAGTTGAATCGAAAATAAGTTAAGTTAAGAGTTAAAATTGAACATTTGATAAAAAATTTGAGTTGAAAAGTTTAACTTGATTTGAGTGTTTAAATGTAAAAATTGAGTTGTATTGGAAAATATAATTGAGTATAATTGTATTATGTATTAGAAATTAGTTTTTTTTTCCTATATGTAGAAAAATTGTTACTGTCCATAAAAAATATTTTGAGTTGGGTTATTTTTAAATAGCTCGTAATTTAGGAGGCTTTTATTCCATTTTATCATTTTCAACACCTCACATAACATGTCATTGTAGGTTGTGAAGGGAAAAATGGAAAAAAAAATATAAAATTAAATCAAAACACACATAAACAGCATACATCAAAACTTTAACAAAAATAAATGGTCTATATTTGTAGGAATGCTCCTGAATCAAAGGTTGAACCTCTGCGTAGTTGGGCGATCTAATGAACTCGTCTTTTAAAGCACAAATATCTGTCAGTACTTTAAAGAATCAACGTGAAGTTGTCTCTCTAGAATGCTGGAACAAATAATAAATATATCTTTTCTTTTGTTTGTTTTGATTATTTTTTATTTTCTGATGTTGTAATTGTCCTTTTTACCCTTGGTTAGATGTTTTTCATCGTATTTGTTTTCATTGTTCCTTTGTCTTCATTTTTCTTTCCCTCTCTTATCTGTGCTCTCTCTGATCTCTCTCTCCCCCACTTTCTCTCATCTGTCCCAATTGCTATATCTCTCTCTAACAATGGCCAAAGCTCGTGTGAAGGCGGCGCAGAACGGTGGAGCTTAAGACGGCTCCAGTCATAGATCAGGCCATAGTTGACGCACTGGAGAACACGATCTTCTTGGCCAAGTTATCCATTACCTGAATGTCGATGTGGTGTCAGAGTCGTGGAGAATCTTGTGAGGAGATCCACAGCATTGATGATCCGGAGTTGGACGGATCTCGTTGAGCAAATTCTCGGCATCCTTGCACAGAACTCACAATCTGCGACAAACCTCGTCCTCCGATGAAGACCCGATCAGACAAGATTTGGAACCATGATGGCGAGAAGACTACATCCAAGTTGCCAACGATCTTCCATGACTAGGCAATCTGCAAGATTGGTGAAGTTCGTTGTTGGCTGTTCGTTCTTGGCGCTCTCTTTATCTCCTCCGTCTCTGGCCGCGCGATCTCGGTCAGCGACGACTCCCACCATCGGAGGGTTGGGAGCACAGTAAACAAAACACACAGTAAACATAGTTTTGTTTACTGTGCAATGGTCCAAATATATGTTGGGAATGAAATGGAAACACAGACAACATCAGTTCAGTTTGGACTCAAAAATTTGAATCCCAACTGATTCATCAAACAAAGTCTTAGAGTGTGTTTGAGTTTAGTTTGAGATGAGATGAAATTTTTAAGTTTGAGTTGAGTTGACTTTTAAAAAAGTAGTTATAAATTTTGTTGATGATTTAGATAAAGATAAAAATTAAGATGAAAAATTTAAATTGTATTTGAATTGATCTCATTCACCACAGATAGGCTTAATAATAACTACGGATGACGGGTTCATTGATAACTTGTCAGGTACATTTTTCCTTACAAACGCTTTACCTTATTTTGAAAATTTAATACCAAAAAATATTTTCTTTATTACATTCCGAAACAAACCCCAAGCTACAATTTTCCTTTAAATACCAAAAAACTCCCAACAAATTTACTATTAAAAAAAAAAAAAAGGCTCTCAGAAATTCCCGAACCACGCCAAAAAAAAAAAAGAAAGAAAAACGCGATATACTTTAGCATAGAGCAGAATCGGAGCCCCCCAACACCAGTAGCAGAAAAACCCCTCAGCTGGGCATTTAATCAAACATACGGCGTCCAAAAATCCAAGTATTCCTCCGGCCAGTATCTTCCGACACTAAGCCCGACCCCTTTGTCCTTTCCGTCTCTAAAACTCTCCTATCAGCGTTTCTCGTCGAAATCACATGATGGAACAAGAGCTGTCCGGGGGGTGGGAATAAACGTACGACACATAACCAGGTTCCGGGGCTTGGTAATAAGTCACCGGAGGCACGTAAGGCCACACCATCTTCTGAGCAGCCTCTATTGCCTTCTTCTCCTCGTCTACCTTCTTCTTCTCCGCCTCCTTTTTCTCGTCGATGGGGCTGACACTCACCACCTCCGCGTATTTCAGGCACTTTCTCAGCAGAGTCGCCAGCAAAACCACGTCCAGTCCCTCGCCTGTCACTTCTATCTGGTTCTTGTCCTGCTGCAGAGCTGCTTGTGTCACGCCTGCATAAAAAAAATCGATTAACATTACAGAAAGTTGAACAAAAAAAAGCAATACAAAACTTTGTAAAAGTTCAACACTTTGGAATATTCCAGTGTTGGCTGTTTTTTCATGGTTTTTTTTTTTTTTTTTTTGACAGAATATCCGAGATATTCTAGCAAAACATCAAAGATTTTGTGGTTAATTACCATCAACTCCAACAGCAGTCTTTATGGCTTTGGTGCGAGACTTCTGGTCGGTTAGTGTATTAACCTTGATGACCACCTTTTGCTGCAATTACCAGAGTACAAAAAAAAAAAAAAAATCAGATACATGATAAGCAGAGTTTCTTTTTGAACAATAACAGAGAAAGATTCAGAATTTTTTTTTTTTTTTTTTTTGTATACCTTCATGATGTGGAGATGGTTAAGCAGAAAATTCGTCTTTTTTTCGAGGTTTTGGTGTGAGTTTGGAAGCTAAGAGTGGGTGATTTTGGGTGAGGGAAAGAGATGGGGAATGCTATATTAATTTCTTGATGTTGAACTGAGTGAGTGTTTCGAGATTTTGTCTAATATTTATAGAGAGAACTTGTCATAAACTGACAACTATATACTGTGGGGCATTCCTTGTGTATGTGTTTCCACGAACGTCACTTATCCGCTTACCCAGCCATCGCCACAGGCTCTTACAATATAATATTCATTCATTTTCAGCAAAAATCATTGGTCATACGTTGACCCACACGGTTTGGTCTGTATTTTTACAAACTAGCAGGTGCGAGGAAGTTCTCGCTTGGGGTTCATTTTAACGGTATGGCCTTATATCGAGAATGCATTGTTTCTCATAGTTACATCTGATTAAAATTATATTAAAAAATAATTGTATGAACAGAGAATTTTATAATGCCGATTCCAAGAAAGAAAAAACAGAACCTTATCGGTAATACATTTTTTTGGATCTTATCATAAAAAATCTTCTTCACTCCGATATGTAAAACGAGAACTTTATGATAAGTTATGAAAAAATGAAAATTAATACTCTGTTGGTAGGATTTTATTTTGAAATATGTTAAATTTGCATCATATTATTTGAAAACATGTATCATCGATAAATATATCTGATATTAGTTTTTAGATTTAATTGAACTAAAGATGGAAGACTTCATGAGAAAAGTATCTTGTTTAAATTAAAATTTTACTCCAACTTTATTCACATGTCTCAAACCCTACGTACTAGTTATTGTCAAATGTAACCAGGAGTTATGTAATGGAAAAGGATTAAATTAATTTTAAGCTTCTTTGTACACAAATCCCTTAATTTTTTAAATTTGACGGGTTTAGTTCTTAATTTTTTTTTCTTGACAGTCATGTCCATGAATCAGTAATTTTTTCTTTCCTTTTTTTTTTTTTTTTTTTTACCTTCTCTCTCGCACTCTCTCATTTTCTTCTCTCTCTCTTTCCCCTTCCTTTTTTCTTTCAAAATCCGCCCTCTCTCTCTATCTCTCCCACTCTCTGCCTCCATGTAGCGTCTTCTCTCTCTGCCCCCCTCTCTGCCTTGTGTGTCAACGAAACAGAGAAGTCAGCGAAACAGAGGGGAAAAAAAAAAAACCAGAAAAAGTGGAAAACGCACGTTTCGTTCAAACCACACGTTTTGCACGAAAACAGCAAAATTTTTCAGCTTTCTACGTAGTGTATAGATTCACAATCACCAACATGATATTAATGAAGTTGAAATTAGTAATCGCTTTTTGCAATAATGTAACTTCATCTTAAATCTTGTTTATTTTTGGTATATATATATAGCTTTTGTTTTGGAGATAGCAAATAGCTTTTTTTTTGTTTTTTTGTTTTTTTGTTTTTTTTAATTTAATGCGTAATTAGGATGAGTAGAACACTTAATAAAAGTCTTGCACCGTTATCCCCCAGAACTTATTGTGCAATTGCATTTTGCCACCTGATTTTTGAATTTTGACATTTTACACCTTAGATTTAAAAATGTGGTAAATTGTAATTATACCATAAGTTCAGAGGCAGCCTTGCAATTTCTTAGGTTAGAATTTTAGTTGCATATATGGTACTATATTAATGCATTCCAGTACGGTCGAATGACTTTAAGTATATGCTTTGACTATTCTCGTCCAACCATTTTTTTCTTTATTTCTTTATTTGGTTAGATATGATATAGATAACATCAACATATTTATCAGAACTGGTATATATTGAGGTTGTGAATGGCGATGTTGTTTTTGTAGACATGACTTTGTCTTCTTGCACACAGTCAATAACGTACATTGAAAAGCCATTTCTATACGTATTAGTCTTCAGATTTTAGAAACCTTTTTCTTTAAATTTGTAATTAATTTTTCTGTGCCAAATATTTATAACACACACATATATATGTATATACCTCTACACACAAGCAAAAGGGCGACCTGAAGTATAAACATACCACATATGTACCTTCCACATTTTCAAAAGGAGAATTCGCAACTAGATGAAATAACAGGGCAATTTTGAATGGATCAATACTATTATATATATATATATAGTTTGATTGAGCAAAAAGCACTACCCTTTTTGCTCAAAACCGTCGTGTAATCCTATAGGATTATAGGATTACACGACGGTTATAAAAACCGTCATGCAATCCTTTTTTTTTTAATTTGAAATTTTGAAAAATTTGAAAATTTTTGGAGGATTATACGACGGTTTTATATAACTGTCGTGTAATCTTTTTTTTTCTTTTTCGTTTAGTCAAACCGTCGTGTAATCCTTTGTTTACATGACGATTTGATAAAACCGTCGTGTAATCTTGTTTAAGACGTCGGTTTCATAAAAACTGTCGTGTATTTTCCGTCGTGTAAGTCAATTTTTGTAGTAGTGTCTTAATAACAGACACTTGAGCTTGGTAAATATACTATTTACTTCTATTTAACTTCAATAAATATGTTATTTATCTTGTATGGATGACAAGTTGGTAAGAGAACTTACCGTTTTAATTTATAACTACTGTTAACAATGTGGTGGCCGCGAGTTTTGGTGGGCTGAATGTGCCAAAAGCTGATCAAAGATATGCAAAAGGTAAAGGCTTGACTTGACGACCTTTACCGACAGTGAGTCAAGGGGAAAAAAAAAATCTTTTGAAGAAGCCAAGCAGGTGGGTCCCTCCAAGATAGAGAATTTGAGAACTACGAGCAGCAAAATTAAAATTTTCTTGGCAGTTGGGAAGGGCAGGAATGATGATTCCGCCTGGCTTCCTGGATGCCATCTAAGAATATTGTCAAAGACTTTCCTTGGCCTTTTCTAGTTGGCATCACGGGAGACATGCAGGTTTTTACTCTCCTCTTCGGCTGCCCTTATCTCTCTCTCTTTGTTTTTATTTTTATTTTTATTTTTATTTTTATTTTTAGCTCAAATTATAATTTCCAGTTGAGAATCTCTATCTCATGTTTTTTTATATATATATATACATATATTTTTTTTTTACAGCAGTTTTCTTTGATTTACGTGGTTACATGATGCTTATTTTTTAACCGTGCATTTTCCCCTTCATCACCATTTCCTTTTGTGGAAATCCAGTAGTGAAAGTGCATTAACTGTGCTAGGAAGGAGTGAGCATGATATGCGAGCTAGGATCACGAGAAATATGATATTTATATATATATATATATATACAATTTGAGGCAAGAGAATTTAAACTATTAGTTATGCATGTGATATTTCTCTAATTTGTAACGACTGCTCTCTAATTTCATGAAAATGACAATTTTACAGGTTTTAGAGTTCAGAGTGATTTGCTTTGTGAAATCTCCTACTCAAGAAATTTACACTATCTTAGCTTCAAAAATTCACTAACATTTCCTATTTATACATAGGTATACCCTCTTACCAAGTACCCTTACAAAATAATATTTACAACTTTTTTTTACATAATATTATAATAATTAGTTGATTCCAATATAATATTTTTGATGATATACTTGTCATCTGCACTAATAATTCTAAATAATCCATATCCTAAGGTTATAAATAAAAAGCATATGTAAATCTATCAGTAATTACAAGACGTTAAATAAAATGTTACAACTATCGAATTTGTTAAACTACTAGATAGAAGAAATTTTCCATATATATATAATCCTTACTCTAATATTTATCCATAAGGAGATATTATTATACTTTTAATGATGTGGGTGTCATCTGTTGTTTTGTAACTGATTGGATAGTTAGTAAAAAATATTTATGAAAAATTAATGAGTTGTGATGAATGAGGGGTAATGATGATGAAGATGATGAATGCGGCGTATTTAGAACGAGTTTCTAGGCTTTAAAGGGGCTGAGCTGATTTGAAGATTTTTGCAAGATAATGAATATATGGTAAGTTGGTGGCTTAGATTGCTATTGGAGTGAATCCATAGCTTTTTGTAGAGGTATTTGGAAATCTATAGCTTGTGTTTAACATACGAGTTTGGAATAAAATTTTTAGAGACAAAAATTAATACGAAAACTTTAGGTTTAAATCAAAAGATAAACGAAGCTTTAGTTTAGCCCTAGAACGCATGTTCCCACGCTCAAGCAAACACTCCTCCCACACTAAATTCCATTAATTATTAACACGACTAACATTCTTTTTTAGGCTCGAGCATTCCAAAAATGGTTTAAAAGAAGAAAAATGCTAGGGACACAATTCTAATATCAACTTTTGAGTACCAACTTTATTAATATATGAATTTATATTTTTTTTATTGGTAAGTATTTAAAGTAATATCACATTAATTGATTATATTTTTTAATAAAAATATGACATATGAGTTAATATTCAAAAAATTAAGATTGAAATTTGAGAGTACGAGATAGATTCTTTTTATTTTTATTTATTTTAAATGATAAAGAAGAGTTGTGATGGAGACCTTACGAGAGTTACTACTAATAGTTACTATTTTTAGGCCCCTCATATTTAACTCATAGTTAATTGGACAGTTGAGAAATTGAGGGTGCGTGGTAACAACGGTAGAGACTGATTCATGGGATTTTGGACTCAATACAACCTTTAGCTCTCATCTCCACGACTCCACCAGAGAGAAAAAAAAATCTCATCTGCATGGCTCTCAGCCCACCACCCGCCGGCCTTCTTCAACTCGCGCCGTCAACTGCCGGCCTTCTTCAACTCGCGCCATGGCCGACGTCCTCTATCTCCGAACGAGGGCATCGACGGCGAACCCGAGAAGTTTTTCAGATTTTCCGGCTATTTGCTCTTCTTGCATATTTCTTCGACAGCGCTATCACCTTCGCATCGGGATCTAAAAACCAATTCCAAAAAACAAAAAATCTTACCCAAAAATTCAGAGAAATTGTGATTAAAAGAAAAGAAAAAAAAAAGGACTAAGAACATGAAATTTTGGGGAAATTTCACTTTTTCTTGGAAGTGGATTTGGGAGGGGTTGTTTGCGTTTGGTTTTCGGAGGAAGAAGCTTCTTCAGAACCAGTGGAAAAGAATTGGAGTGGAGAGAGATAACTTTTTGCGAGAGAGAAGAAAGGAGAGAAAGAGACGCTTTTTTGTTTTTTTGTTTTTTTTAAGGAAAATTGGTACAACCAAGGTTTACTATAAATTACAGCCGTACATATCAAAATTAACTTAATAATAACTACAACAAACGGGTCCAGTGATAACTAGTTAGGTACATTTTTCCTCACAAATTCACCTTATTTTGAAAATTTAATACCAAAAAATAGATCTTCATTACATTCTGAAACAAACCGCAAGCTACAATTTTCCTTTAAATACAAAAAACTCCCAACAAATTTACTATTTAAAAAAAAAAAAAAGGCTTTGAGAAATTCCCTAACCACGCCAAAAAAAGAAAACACCGTATACTTTAGCATAGAGCAGAATCGGTGCCCCCCAACACCAGTAGCAGAAAGACCCTTAGCTGGGCATTTAATCAAACTTACGGCGTGCATCAATCCAAGTATTCCTCCAGCAAGTATCTTCCGACACTAAGCCCGACCCCTTTGCCCTTTCCGTCTCTAAAACTCTCCTGTCATCGTTTCTTGTCGAAATCACATGATAGAACAAGAGCTGTCCGGGGGGTGGGGATAAACGTACGACACATAACCAGGTTCCGGGGCATGGTAATAAGTCACCGGAGGCACGTAAGGCCACACCAGCTTCTGAGCAGCCTCTATTGCCTTCTTCTCTTCCTCTTCCTTCTTCTTCTCCGCCTCCTTTTTCTCGTCGATGGGGCTGACGCTCACCACCTCCGCGTATTTCAGGCACTTTCTCAGCAGAGTCGCCAGCAAAACCACGTCCAGTTCCTCGCCTGTCACTTCTATCTGGTTCTTGTCCTGTTGCAGAGCTGCTTGTGTCACGCCTGCATAAAAAAAAAAAAATCGATTAACATTACAGAAAGTTGAACCAAAAAAAAGCAATACAAAACTTTGTAAAAGTTCGACACTTTGGAATATGCCAGTGTTGGCTGTTTTTTCATGGTTTTTTTTTTTTTTTTTTTTTTTTTTACAGAATATCCGAAATATTCTAGCAAAACATCAAAGATTTTGTGGTTAATTACCATCAACTCCAACAGCGGTCTTTATGGCTTTGGTGCGAGACTTCTGGTCGGTTAGTGTATTAACCTTGATGACCACCTTTTGCTGCAATTACCAGAGTACCCAAAAAAAAAAAAAAATCAGACACATGATAAACAGAGTTTCTTTTTGAACAATAACAGAGAAAGATTCAGATTTTTTTTTTTTTTTTTTGTGTGTGTATACCTTCATGATGTGGAGATGGTTAAGCAGAAAATTCGTCTTTTTTTCGAGGTTTTGGTATGAGTTTGGAAGCTAAGAGTGGGTGATTTTGGGTGAGGGAAAGAGATGGGGAATGCTTTATTGATTTGTTGACGTAGAACTGAGTGAGTGTCTCATATTTATAGCGAGAACTTTGTCGTAAACTGATAACTATAGACTGTGGGACATTCCTTGTATATGTGTTTCCACGAACATCACTTATCTGTTGACCCAGCCATCGCCACAGGTTTTTACAATATAATATTCATTCATTTTCAGCAAAAATCATTGGTCATACGTTAACCCACACGGTTTGGTCAATATCTTTACAAACTAGCAGGTACGAGGAAGCTCTCACTTGGGGTTCATTTTAACGGTATGGCCTTATATCGAGAGTGCATTGTTTCTCATAGTTACATCTGATTAAATTATATTAAAAAATAATTGTATAAACAGAGAATTTTATAATGCCGATTCCAAGAAAGAAAAACAGAACCTTATCAGTAATACATTTCTTTTGGATCTTATCATAAAAAATCTCCTTCACTCCGATATGTAAAACGAGAACTTTATGATAAGTTACGAAAAAATGAAAATTAATACTCTGTTGGTCGGATTTTATTTTAAAATATGTTAAATTTGCATCATATTATGTGAAAACATGTATCATCGATAAATATATCTGATATTAGTTTTTAGATTTAATTGAAATAAAGATGGAAGATTTCATGAGAAAAGTACCTTGTTTAAACTAAAATTTTACTCCAACTTTATTCACATGTCTCAAACCCTACCTACTAGTTATTGTCAAATGTAACCAGGAGTTATGTAATAGAAAAGGATTAAATTAATTTTAAGCTTCTTTGTACACAAATCCCTTAATTTTTTAAATTTGACGGGTTTAGTTCTTAATTTTTTTTTCTTGATAGTCATGTCCATGAATCAGTAATTTTTTCTTTCCTTTTTTTTTTTTACCTTCTCTCTCGCACTCTCTCATTTTCTTCTCTCTCTCTTTCCCCTTCCTTTTTTCTTTCAAAATGGGCCCCCTCTCTCTATCTCTCCCACTATCTGCCTCCATGTAGCGTCTTCTCTCTCTGCCCCCCTCTCTGCCTTGTGTGTCAACGAAACAGAGAAGTCAGCGAAACAGAGGGGAAAAAAAAAAAAAAAACCAGAAAAAGTGGAAAACGCACGTTTCGTTCAAACCACACGTTTTGCACGAAAACAGCAAAATTTTTCAGCTTTCTACATAGTGTATAGATTCACAATCACCAACATGATATTAATGAAGTTGAAATTAGTAATCGCTTTTTGCAATAATGTAACTACATCTTAAATCTTGTTTATTTTTGGTATAAAAAGGTCCAATATAATAATATATATAGCTTTTGTTTTGGAGATAGCAAATAGCTTTTTTTTTTGTTTTTTTTGTTTTTTTGTTTTTTTTAATTTAATGCGTAATTAGGATGAGTAGAACACTTAATAAAAGTCTTGCACCGTTATCCCCCAGAACTTATTGTGCAATTGCATTTTGCCACCTGATTTTTGAATTTTGACATTTTACACCTTAGATTTAAAAATGTGGTAAATTGTAATTATACCATAAGTTCAGAGGCAGCCTTGCAATTTCTTAGGTTAGAATTTTAGTTGCATATATGGTACTATATTAATTCATTCCAGTACGGTCGAATGACTTTAAGTAAGTATATGCTTTGACTATTCTCGTCCAAGCATTTTTTTCTTTATTTCTTTATTTGGTTAGATATGATATAGATAACATCAACATATTTATCAGAACTGGTATATATTGAGGTTGTGAATGGCGATGTTGTTTTTGTAGACATGACTTTGTCTTCTTGCACACAATCAATAACGTACATTGAAAAGCCATTTTTATACGTATTAGTCTTCAGATTTTAGAAACCTTTTTCTTTAAATTTGTAATTAATTTTTCTGTGACAAATATTTATAACACACACACATATATATGTATATACCTCTACACACAAGCAAAAGGGCGACCTGAAGTATAAACATACCACATATGTACCTTCCACATTTTCAAAAGGAGAATTCGCAAGCTAGATGAAATAACAGGGCAATTTTGAATGGATCAATACTATTATATATATATATATATAGTTTGATTGAGCAAAAAGCACTACCCCAATTGTCCATTTCTCACATGCAGTGATGATAATTGCTAATTAAATTATTATTCTGAACTTTTGGTCATTTGATATTATTATACACTATATATTAGGAGAACTCTTAATAACAGACACTTTAGCTTGGTAAACATAGTCTTTACTTCTTTTTAACTTCAATAAATATGTAATTTATCTTGTATGGAGGAAAAGTTGGTAACAGAACTTACCGTTTTTATTTATAACTACTGTTAACAACGTGGCGGATACGAGTTTTGGTGGGCTTAATGTGCCTAAAGCTGATCAAAGAGATGCAAAAGGTCAAGGCTTGACTTGACCACCTTTACGTACAGTGAGTCAAGGGGAAATAAAAAAAAAAGAAAAAAAAAATCTTTTGAAGAAGCCAAGCCTAGGGGTGGCAATTCGTGTCGTATTCGGGTCCACGGGTCCAACCCGAACCCGACCCGTTCTTTTCGTGTCAATTTCGGGTGACCCGAATTTGACCCGTTCACTATTCGTGTCGTTTTCGATTCGCAAAATTCGTGTCGTTTTCGATTCGTGTTGTCGTGTCGCGACGCATTTTGCCATTCATGTCGTGTTCGGGTCGTGTTCGGTCCAACCCGAACCCGACCCGTTCTTTTTCGTGTCAATTTCGGGTGACCCGAATTTGGCCCGTTCACTATTCGTGTCGTTTTCGATTCGCAAAATTCGTGTCGTTTTCGATTCGTGTCGTCGTGTCGCGACCCGTATTACCACCCCTAGCCAAGCCCCACATGAAGTGGGTCCCTCCAAGATAGAGAATTTGATGTTTTTGTAGACATGACCTTGTCTTCTTGCACACAATCAATAACGTACTTAGGGAGGCCATTTCAATACGTATTAGTCTTCAGATTTTAGAAACCTTTTTCTTTTAATTTGTAATTAATTTTTCTGTGTCAAATATTTATAACACACACATACATATATATATATATATATATGTATATACCTCTACACACAAGCAAAAGGGCGACCTGAAGTATAAACATACCACATATGTACCTTCCACATTTTCAAAAGGAGAATTCGCATGCTAGATGAAATAATAGGGCAATTTTGAATGAATCAATACTGTTATATATATATATATATATATAGTTTGATTGAGCAAAAAGCACTACCCCAATTGTCCATTTCTCACATGCAGAGATGATAATTGCTCATTAATTTTTTATTCTGAACTTTTGGTCATTTGATATTATTATACACTATATATTATGAGAACTCTCACCAGTAAAAATCCTGATTTACACGACGTTTCTAAAACCGTCGTGCAATCCACCATCGTGAAAAATTTCACGATGGTTCTTAAAACCGTCGTGGAATCTCAATATTACATGACGGTTAACAACCGTCGTGTAATGTTTATAAAATACGGCGTGTAATGTTTATAAAATACGAGAACCATGGTGTAAAGCGGACTTTACACGACGGTTTTAAGAGAACCGTGGTGTAAAGTGGACTTTACACGACGGTTCTACCGAGAACCGTGGTGTAAGTCTCATTTTTTTGTTAAAATTTTTTTTTTCCTTGCATTCAAGAGACGATCCAAGATATTAACAACATGCTTCAAAGTAAAAATATACACCAATTATTATATATTACAAGATTACATGTCATAATTAGCAAATTGCATTACATGACCGCACCATTCACCCCTAATCAAATCCAAATCCTCAGAAGTTAAAAATTCTTTACTTTCAAGTACGTCAATTCCATTCAATACTATTTTCCCTCATAAAACCTAAAATGAAATAATCACATTCAACACTTCCCTCTCAGAGAGGACAAGGCCGGTTCGAGATTTTCGTTTTACAATCTCGTCTCCTTCTAATTCCTTCGCCGACCGTAATCTTCTAATCCGTTAGGGCCCTAGTAAATTGGTAAAGTTCAAACTAATTAATATGCATATAATTAAGATTAAAAAAAAATTAGCATACTAAAATTGCCTTACATGTTTATGAGTTCAGTAAAATCGTCTCGTTTCTTCTCTCGAAAAGGATCAAAATAAAGGACGAGGTCCTCCCATGGGTCAATGACTCTCAAAACCACAACACTACAAATTACATTTCACGCAAATTATTAAAGTATTGTGTGTTCGTAGTTTTGTTAGAAAATAAGAAATTGAGCAATATGGAAGTCAGCTTGCTTTTTTTTAAAGAAAAATAGTCACGGCCTTGATGGCAACACCGGGAGAGAGAGGTGGTGGCGACGGCAGCGGCGGCGGAAAAAAACTGGGGCCATGGCGGCAGTTTGGGACAAATTTGAAGTGGCGGCGGCGGCGTGACCGGATTTTAAGTTGGGGGGGCGGGCGAAGGAGGTGGGGAGGAGAAAAGTTTGAGTTGTCTAAAGTATTGAAGATGAAATGATGATAAATGAAGAGGAAAGTATATTTAAGTAATGGGTTTTCGTGCGAATTCCAAAGCATGAAATTTGAAAATTTCGGAGGATTACACGACGGTTTTTGTAACCGTCGTGTAATCCTTTTTTTTTTTTTTGAAAATTTGAAAATTTTAAAAATTTGAAAATTTTCGAAGGATTACACGACGGTTTTGCTTAAAACCATCTTAGTGTAAAACCGTCGTGTAATCTTTTTTTTTTTTTGAAAATTTGAAAATTTTAAAAATTTTCGGAGGATTACACAACCGACATTAGGTCACGACGATGTGTAATCCGAGGATTACATTACACGTCCTAATATCCGTCGTGTAATCCTTTTTTTTTTTAATTTTAAAATTTTAAAATTTTGAAATTTTGAAAATTTAAAAATCGGAGGATTACACGACGGTTTTTGTAACCGTCGTGTAATCCTTTTTTTTTTTTTGAAAATTTTGAAAATTTGAAAATTTTCGGAGGATTACACGATGGTTTTGCTTAAAACCGTCGTGTAATCTTAGGATTGCACGATGGTTTTTAGAACCGTCATGTAATCCTTTTTTTTTTTTTTAAAATTTAAAAATTTTAAAAATTTTCGGAGGATTACACGACGGTCGACCGTCGTGTAATCTTTTTTTTTTATTTAAAAATTTTAAAATTTTGAAATTTTGAAATTTTAAAAATTTTGAAAATTTGAAAATTTTCGGAGGATTACACGACAGTTATAAAAACCGTCGTGCAATCCTTTTTTTTTTTTAATTTGAAATTTTGAAAAATTTGAGAATTTTTGGAGGATTGTACGACGGTTTTATATAACCGTCGTGTAATCTTTTTTTTTTCTTTTTCGTTTAGTCAAACCGTCGTGTAATCCTTTGTTTACATGACGGTTTTATCAAACCGTCGTGTAATCTTGTTTAAGACGACGGTTTCACAAAAATTGTGGTGTATTTTCCGTCGTATAAGTCAACTTTTGTAATAGTATCTTAATAACAGACACTTGAGCTTGGTAAATATACTATTTACTTCTATTTAACTTCAATAAATATGTTATTTATCTTGAATGGATGACAAGTTGGTAAGAGAACTTACCGTTTTAATTTATAACTACTGTTAACAATGTGGTGGCTGCGAGTTTTGGTGGGCTGAATGTGCCAAAAGCTGATCAAAGACATGCAAAAGGTAAAGGCTTGACTTGACGACCGTTACCGACAGTGAGTCAAGGGGAAAAAAAAAATCTTTTGAAGAAGCCAAGCAGGTGGGTCCCTCCAAGATAGAGACTTGAGAACTACGAGCAGCAAAATTAAAATTTTCTTCGGAGTTGGGAAGGGAAGGGATGATGATTCCGCCTGGCTCCCTGGATGCCATCTAAGAATGTTGTCGAAGACTTTCCTTGGCCTTTTCTAGTTGGCATCACGGGAGACATGCAGGTTTTTACTCTCCTCTCCGGCTGCCCTTATCTCTCTCTCTCTCTCTGTTTTATTTTTATTTTTATTTTTATTTTTAGCTCAAATTATAATTTCCAGTTGAGAATCTCTATCTCATGTTTATATATATATATACATATATTTTTTTTACAGCAGTTTTCTTTGATTTACGTGGTTGCATGATGCTTATTTTTTAACCGTGCATTTTCCTCTTCATCACCATTTCCTTTTGTAGAAATCCAGTAGTGAAAGTGCATTAACTGTGCTAGGAAGGAGTGAGCGTGATATGCGAGCTAGGATCACGAGAAATATGATATTTTTATACATATATATATATATGTATATACAATTTGAGGCAAGAGAATTTAAACTATTAGTTATGCATGTGATATTTCTCTAATTTGTAACGACTGCTCTCTAATTTCATGAAAAGGATAATTTTACAGGTTTTAGAGTTCAGAGTGATTTGCTTTGTGAAATCTCCTACTCAAGAAATTTACACTATCTTAGCTTCAAAAATTCACTAACATTTCCTATTTATACATAGGTATACTCTCTTACCAAGTACCCTTACAAAACAATATTTACAACTTTTTTTTTACATAATATTATAATAATTAGTTGATTCCAATATAATATTTTTGATGATATACCTGTCATCTGCACTAATAATTCTAAATAATCCATATCCTAAGGTTATAAATAAAAAGCATATGTAAATCTATCAGTAATTACAAGACGCTAAATAGAATGTTACAACTATCGAATTTGATAAACTACTGGATAGAAGAAATTTCCCATATATATATAATCCTTACTCTAATATTTATCCATAAGGAGATATTATTATACTTTTAATGATGTGGGTGTCATCTGTTGTTTTGTAACTGATTGGATAGTTAGTAAAAAATATTTATGAAAAATTAATGAGTTGGGGTAATGATGATGAAGATGATGAATGCGGCGTATTTAGGACGAGTTTCTAGGCTTTAAAGGGGCTGAGCTGATTTGAAGATTTTTGCAAGATAATGAATATATGGTAAGTTGGTGGCTTAGATTACTATTGGAGTGAATCCATAGCTTTTTGTAGAGGTATTTGGAAATCTATAACTTGTGTTTAACATACGAGTTTAGAATAAAATTTTTAAAGACAAAAATTAATACGAAAACTTTAGGTTTGAATCAAAAGATAAACGAAGCTTTAGTTTAGCCCTAGAACGCATGTTCCCACGCTCAAGCAAACACTTCCTCCCATACTAAATTCCATTAATTATTAACACGACTAACATTCTTTTTAGGCTCGAGCATTCCAAAAATGGTTTAAAAGAAGAAAAATGCTAGGAACACAATTTTAATATCAACTTTTGAGTACCAACTTTATTAATATATGAATTTATATTTTTTTATTGATAAGTATTTAAAGTAATATCACATTAATTGATTATATTTATCAATAAAAATATGACATATGAGTTAATATTTAAAAAATTAAGATTGAAATTTGAGAGTCTATGATAGATTCTTTTTATTTTTATTTATTTTAAATGATAAAGAAGAGTTGTGATAGAGACCTTACGAGAGTTACTACTAATAGTTACTATTTTTAGGCCCCTCATATTTAACTCTCATAGTTAATTGGACAGTTGAGAAATTGAGGGTGCGTGGTAACAACGATAGAGACTGATTCATGGGATTTTGGACTCAATACAACCTTTAGCTCTCATCTCCACGACTCCACCAGAGAGAAAAAAAAATCTCATCTGCATGGCTCTCAGCCCACCACCCGCCGGCCTTCGTTAACTCGCGTCGTCAACTGCCGGCCTTCTTCAACTCGCGCCATCTCCCACGTCCTCTATCTCCGAACGAGGGCATCGACGGCGAACCCGAGAAGTTTTTCAGATTTTCCGGCTATTTGCTCTTCTTGCATATTTCTTCGACAGCGCTATCACCGTTCGCATCTGGATCTAAAAACCCATTCCAAAAAACAAAAAATCATACCCAAAAAATCAGAGAAATTGTGATTAAAAGAAAAGAAAAAAAAAAGGACTAAGAACATGAAATTTTGGGGAAATTTCACTTTTTCTTGGAGGTGGATTTGGGAGGGGTTGTTTGCGTTTGGTTTTCGGAGGAAGAAGCTTCTTCAGAACCAGTGGAAAAGAATTGGAGAGGAGAGAGATAACTTTTTGCGAGAAAGAAGAAAGGAGAGAGAGAGACGCTTTTTTGGTTTTTTTTTAAGGAAAATTGGTACAACCAAGGTTTACAATAAATTACAGCCGTACATATCAAAATTAACTTATAATAACTATCACAGACGGGTCCAGTGATTTCCTCACAAACGGCTTCACCTTATTTTGAAAATTTGACACCAAAAAATATTTACTTTATTACATTCTGAAACAAACCGCAAGCCATAATTTTCCTTTAAATACAAAAAACTCCCAACAAATTTACTATTTAAAAAAAAAAAAAAAGGCTTTGAGAAATTCCCTAACCACGCCAAAAAAAAAAAACACCATATACTTTAGCATAGAGCAGAATCGGAGCCCCCCAACACCAGTAGCAGAAAGACCCTTAGCTGGGCATTTAATCAAACTTACGGCGTGCATCAATCCAAGTATTCCTCCGGCGAGTATCTTCCGACACTAAGCCCGACCCCTTTGCCCTTTCCGTCTCTAAAACTCTCCTATCATCGTTTCTCGTCGAAATCACATGATGGAACAAGAGTTGTCCTGGTAGTGGGGATAAACGTACGACACGTAACCAGGTTCCGGGGCTTGGTAATAAGTCACCGGAGGCACGTAAGGCCACACCATCTTCTGAGCAGCCTCTATTGCCTTCTCCTCCTCCTCTTCCTTCTTCTTCTCCGCCTCCTTATTCTCGTCGATGGGGCTGACGCTCACCACCTCCGCGTATTTCAGGCACTTTCTCAGCAGAGTCGCCAGCAAAACCACGTCCAGTCCCTCTCCTGTCACTTCTATCTGGCTCTTGTCCTGCTGCAGAGCTGCTTGTGTCACGCCTGCATAAAAAAAAAAAAAAATCGATTAACATTACAGAAAGTTGAACCAAAAAAAAAAAACAATACAAAACTTTGTAAAAGTTCGACACTTTGGAATATTCCAGTGTTGGCTGTTTTTTTCATGGTTTTTTTTTTTTTTTTTTTTTTAACAGAATATCCGAAATATTCTAGCAAAACATCAAAGATTTTGTGGTTAATTACCATCAACTCCAACAGCGGTCTTTATGGCTTTGGTGCGAGACTTCTGGTCGGTTAGTGTATTAACCTTGATGACCACCTTTTGCTGCAATTACCAGAGTACCAAAAAAAAAAAAAAAAAAAAATCAGATACATGATAAACAGAGTTTCTTTTTGAACAATAACAGAGAAAGATTCAGATTTTTTTTTTGTGTGTGTGTGTGTGTGTGTATACCTTCATGATGTGGAGATGGTTAAGCAGAAAATTCGTCTTTTTTTCGAGGTTTTGGTATGAGTTTGGAAGCTAAGAGTGGGTGATTTTGGGTGAGGGAAAGAGATGGGGAATGCTTTATTGATTTGTTGACGTTGAACTGAGTGAGTGTCTCATATTTATAGCGAGAACTTGTCATAAACTGTTAACTATACACTGTGGGACATTCCTTGTACATGTGTTTCCACGAACGTCACTTACCCGTTTACCCAGCCATCGCCACAGGCTCTTACAATGTATTATTCATTCATTTCAGCAAAAAATCATTGGTCATACGTTAACCCACACGGTTTGGTCGGTGTTTTTACGTATACTAGCTGGTACGAGAGAGCTCTCACTTGGGGTTCATTTTAACGGTATGGCCTTATATCGAGAGTGCATTATTTCTCATAGTTACATCTGATTAAAATTATATTAAAAAATAATTGTATAAACAGAGAATTTTATAATGCCGATTCCAAGAAAGAAAAATAGAACCTTATCGGTAATACATCTCGTTTGGATCTTATCATAAAAAATCTCCTTAATTTGGATATGTAAAACAAGAACTTTATGATAAGGTATGAAAAAATGAAAATTAATACTCTGGTGGTCGGATTCTATTTTAATATATGTTAAATTTGCATCATATTATGTTAGTTTTGTACATTTTTTTAATGATATTTTAATCACAATTATATGAAAACATGTATCATCAATAAATATATTTGATATTAGTTTTTAGATTTAATTGAAATAAAGATGGAAGATTTCATGAGAAAAGTACCTTGTTTAAATTAAAATATTACTCCAATCTTATTCACATGTCTCAAACCGTACGCACTAATTATTGTCAAATGCCACCAGAAGTTATGTAATGAAAAAGGATTAAATTAATTTTAAGCTTCTTTGTACAAACATCCCTTAATTTTTTAAATTTGACTGTTTAGTTCTTATGCTATATTTGGTAAATCAACTCAACTTAAATTCAACTCAAATTTTTAATTTTAATTTTTATCTTTTTTTCTGAAAAGTCAAACAAGTTAATAACTATTTTTTAAAAAGTTAATTTAACTTAAACTTAAAAATTTCATCTCAATTCAAACTCAACATATTCATCAAACAGATTTTTAATTTTTTTTCCTGGCAGACATATCCATGAATCAGTAAATTTTTTTTTTTTTTACCTTCTCTCTCGCACTATGGGCTTGTTTGCTTCATCATCTCATTTCAACTCAAACTGTACTTTTTTTTGTCTTTTTCTCAAAAAATTTTTGTCTTTTTCTCAAAAAGCTTTTTGTCTTTTCTGAAAATTCAAAAAAATTTACTATTATAACTAAAATATTTCAATTCAAACTAACGAACCAAACGGACCCTATCTCTCGTCTTCTTCTCTCTCTCTTTCCCCTTCCTTTTTTCTTTCAAAATGCGCCCTCTCTCTCTCTCTCTCTCTCTCTCTCTCTCTCCCATTCTCCGCCTCCATGTAGCGTCTTCTCTCTCTGCCCCCCTCCCTGCCTTGTGTGTCAACGAAACAGAGAAGTCAGCGAAACAGAGGGGAAAAAAAAAACCAGAAAAAGTGCAAAACCCACGTTTCGTTCAAACCACACGTTTTGTACGAAAACAGCAAAATATTTCTCCTTTCTACATAGTGTATGGATTCACAATCACCAGTATGAAATTAATGAAGTTGAAATTAATAATCGCGTTCTGCAATAATGTAACTACATCTTAAATCTTGATTATTTTTGGTATAAAAGACCCGTTTGGTTTTTTTTTTTTTTTTGTTATTTTCCTCTAATTTAACTATTCCTTTTTTTCAAATATTTTTAAAAAATTTAATTTTTAAAAGTCTATAATTTTATCATTTTAAGTTAAAATAAGATGATTTTTTTTCAAATTACATAAAATTTTGAGAAGAATAAAATATAATACATATTACTAATTTTTTTTCAACACATTTTAAGTTTTACACTTTTCATTTAAAACAATTTATTTTTACTAAATATATATTTTTAAAACTCAAATCATCTATAATTTCTAAAATATCATCTCTCAATGTGTTAACAACGGGAGCCTGATCGTCACTATAGTAGTATCGAAACAAACTTGTGGGTTTGGTCAAGTCGTCGTGCCAATAAACTCCAACAAGAAGACTAGGAAAGTCAGAAGTCTTCTTTAAAAAATTTAAAAATAAAAACAAAAAACTATTTGATTAGACAAAAGAAATTAATTTTAAAAAAGAAGACCAAAGACAATTCTATTGCCCTGCCCAAGATTCTTCATGATTATCCATCTTTAATTTTGGAGTATTTTGGACCGCTCAAATATTTTATATATGATTGTCTCTGTACTTAAGTCGCAATCATTTTTAAAGAATAATTTTCAGAGGAAAAGAGATTGAAAAAAAAAAAAGAAAAAGAAAAAAGAACAGTGTTTGTTATATTCCTTTCATTGTTATAGCTAATTTCTATGACTAGGTTTCTCTGTTAATAACACACGTTTTCTGATGTTAAATCTTGTTAAAATTAAATCATTAAAAATATAGAAAGTGGCAACGCATGTTAAGTTATATATCTGATTATCAAAATTAAACCCTATTGATAGGGTGTTTGTTCATACCTACTGTAAAATTCTCTCATTTCATTTGAACCAATTAACAATAAGAATGCAAATGTTGTTTAGAAAATTTTATAGTAAGGTAGGAACACCTATTTTTCATTATCGATAGAAATTATTATTTTAATTATTAGAATAATTTCTTGACCACTTGATATATAATATGAAGCAGTTGTGTTGTAAATTATAAATTTTTAATGTGTATACTTATATGTTAAATCGTTTAAAAAAATTAATTTAAAACTTAAAAAACAATTCATTCCGATTTACGGTAAGGATTCCTTAATAAAATCTCTCATGTATCTTTCTTTCTTTCTTTCTTTCTTTTTTTTTTCATCTATGATTGGAGACAAAGAAGGCCAGCATTAATTGTTGTCAAACTTATAAATTTCTTTTAACATGTCTGATTAATAAGTGTCTTTTAAAAATTAGATTAAACTTATAACGTTTGGATTTTTGTCTGTCTAAGTTTATAAACATTACGTGTAGTATGACACAAAAAATACTCTCATAGATTTGACTGTTTAATTTAATAATAAAAAATTACTTTATCAATATAGCAAAATGCATATCATATTATAGAAGTACTCGTTTTCAATCTAATATGATACAAAGGATTAAACATATTGAACAAAATCTATCGATCATTCAATTAAATCAGTCTGGCGAGAGAATTCAAATTGAAATGAGCAATGGTTAAACTTAAACTACTTGATTTTTAGTTTTTTTTTTTTTTTTTGGTAAATTACTCATTTAGTTCCTAAACTTTTAATCTTATGTAACTTTGGTCCATAAATTTTTCTGTGTCAAATATTTATAACACGCGCATACATACATACATACATATATATATATATGTATATACCTCTACACACAAGCAAAAGGGCGACCTGAAGTATAAACATACCATATATGTACCTTCCACATTTTCAAAAGGAGAATTCGCATGCTAGTTGAAACAATAGGGCAATTTTGAATGGATCAATACTGTTATATATATATAGTTTGATTGAGCAAAAAGCACTACCCCAATTGTCCATTTCTCACATGCAGAGATGATAATTGCTAATTAATTTATTATTCTGAACTTTTGGTCATTTGATATTATTATACACTATATATATTATGAGAACTCTTAATAACAGACACTTTAGCTTGGTAAACATAGTATTTACTTCTTTTTAACTTCAATAAATATGCTTATTTATCTTGTATGGATGAAAAGTTGGTAAGAGAACTTACCGTTTTTATTTGTAACTACTGTTAACGACGTGGTAGCTACGAGTTTTGGTGGGCTTAATGTGCCAAGAGCTGATCAAAGAGATGCAAAAGCTGAAGGCTTGACTTGACCACCTTTACCGACACAGTGAGTCGAAGGGGAAAAAAAAATCTTTTGAAGAAGCCAAGCCCCACATGAAGTGGGTCCCTCCAAGATAGAGAATTTGAGAACTACGAGCAGCAAAATTAAAATTTTCTTGGGAGTTGGGAGGGGCAGGAATGATGATTCCGCCTGGCTTCCTGGATGCCATCTAAGAATGTTGCAAAGACTTTCCTTGGCCTTTTTTAGTTGGCATCACGGGAGACATGCAGGTTTTTACCTACCCTTATCTCTCTCTCTCTCACTCTGTGTTTTTTTTTTTAGCTCAAATTATAATTCCCAGTTAAGAATCTCTATCTCATGTTTATTTATTTATATATGTATTTTTGCAACAGTTTTCTTTGATTTACGTGATCACATGATGCTTATTCTTCAACGGTGCATTTTCCTCTTCATCACCATTTCCTTTTGGAGAAATCCAGTAGTGAAAGTGCATTAACCGTGCAAGGAAGGAATGAGCATGATGTACGAGCTAGGATCACCAGAAATATGATATATATATATATACACAATTTGAGACGAGAGAATTTAAACTATTGAATTATGTACATGTGATATTTCTCTAATTTGTAACGAGGGTTCTGCTCTCTTATTTCATGAAAAGGACAATTTTACAGGCTTTAGAATTCAGAGTGATTTGCTTTGTGAAATCTCCTACTCAAGAAATTTACACCATCTTAGCTTCAAAAATTCACTAACATTTCCTATTCATACATAGGGATACTCTCTTGCCAAGCACCCTTACAAAACAATATTTATAACTTTTTTTTTGGTACGTTATTATAATAACCAGTTAATTTCAATATAATATTTTTCAATGATATACATGTCGTCTGCACTAATAATTCTAAATAGTCCATGTTCTAAGGTTATAAATATAAATTACAAGTAAATATATCAGTAATTATAAAATGTTAAATATACTAGATAGGAGATATTTCTCATATATATATATATATAATGATTACTCTAATATTTATCTGTTAATAGATATTGTTATACTTTTAATCATTGTGGGTGTCTATCTGTTGTTTTGTAACTGATTGGATAGTTAGGAAAAAATATTTATGAAAAATTAATGAGCTGTGATGAATGAGGGGTAATGATGATGAAGATGATGAATGTGGCGTATTTGGGACGAGTTTCTAGGCTTTAAAGGGGGCTGATTTGAAGATTTTTGCAAGATAATGAATGTATGGTAAGTTGGTACCTTAGATTACTATTGGAGTGAATCTATAGCTTTTTGTAGAGGGATTTGGAAATCTAAAGCTTGCGTTTGACATACGGGTTTGGAATAAAATTTTTAAATTAAAAATATTAGTCATATTTTTTTTTGTTGACTTTTTAGAAAAAGATAAAAATTAATACGAAAACTTTAGTTTGAATCAAAAGATAAACAAAAGCTTTAGTTTAGCCCTAGAACGCATGTTCCCATGCTCAAGCAAACACTCCTCCCACACTAAATTCCATTAGTTATTAACATAACTCACAATTTTTTTTAGGCTCGAGCATTCCAAAAATGGTTTAAAAGAAGAAAAATGCTGACATGACGACACGAATTTCATGGTTCAGGTTGGGAAAAATAGGTGTCAGGTCGGGAAAAATAGGTGTCAGGTTAAATTCGGATCACCTGAAATTGACATGAGAAAAAACAGGTCTTATTCGGGTTAGACTCGTAAAACCCAAACACGACCCTTTTTTTTTTTTTTTTTTCGTGTCAATTTTGGGTCAAAATTTCGAGTTCATTTCGGGTCAAATTTTGTGTCAATTTCATATTAATTTCGTGTCAATTTCATGTCGCGGGTCAATTTCGTTTTGCGGGTCAATTTCGTATCGCTGGTCAATTTCGGTTCGTGTCGTGTTCGTGTCACGGTTTAGTGTTGTTTTCATGTAGCGGGTCGTGTTCGGGTCGGGGAAGAAAAAAAATCGACACGACTCTAATATGACACAACCCGACACGCGACACGAATTACCACCCCTACTAGAGACATAATTTTAATATCAACTTTTGAGTACCAATTTAAGTGATATATGAATTGTCATTTTTTTAATTGATAAGTATTTAAAATATTATCACATTAATTGATTATATTTATCAATAAAAATATCATATATGAGTTGATACTCGAAAAATTAATATTGAAATTTGAGAGTCTGTAATAGAATCTTTTTATTTTTATTTATATTTATTTTAAATGATAAAGAAGAGTTGTGAGAGAGATCTTTGGAGAGTTACTACTAATTATTACTATATACTAGAGGAAACGAGGATTTCACTATTCTTTCTACAGGAATGAACAGTGATTTCCCTCATTTTTTTTTCGGTTTTCCGCAGTTCAAGCTACAGTACTGCACAATCCTACACAGTGAAATTATGGTTTTGCCCTTCTGTTTTCTTCTTTTTTTTTTTTTGACCCGCACAATGAAATGCCCATTTTACCTCTCCTAGGTTGCTCTGCCACTGTTCTCGACTATGTCATTTACTGATCAATGAACAGTAAAATTATTGTTCATTCACTGTTCAATGAATAGTTTTTTTTTTTTTAACATTTGCTGCTGTTGTTGTTTTTTTTTTTTTTTTTTTACTTTTGCTGTTGTTGTTGTGGTTTTTTTTTTTTTTTACTTTTTTTTAATGTTTGCTGTTGTTGTTTTTTTTTTTTAACGTTTGCTGCTGTTGTTTTTTTTTTTTTTTCCTTTTTTTACTTTTGTTGTTGTATTTTTTTTTTACTTTTGCTGTTTTTGTTGTTGTTGTTGTTTTTTTTTTTTTTTTTATAACTTTTGGTGCTTTGTTACATTTTTTTTTTATTTTTACTTTTGCTGCTTTGCTTTACTGCTCAGTGAATAGTTTTTTTTTTTTTTTTTTTTTTATAATTTTTGTTGCTTTACATTAAAAAGATGTAATATTTCACTGTTTAATAAACAATGATTTTTGTTTTTTTTTTGTTGCTTTTGCTGTAGGGTTCTTTTTTTCTACAGTAATGCACAATAGCTGCTTTTTCTACATTAAACTGCCGATTTTACCCTATCCTATGTGCTGATTTTGGCTTATCTATAGTAGAAGGACGGTTTTGTCCTCACATATTTTGCCTTTTTTTACGCTAAATTTTATATATTAGATTCTGATCTATTGTTGTATTGTGTTTTTGCTCACTTTGCTTTTTTTTTTTTTTTTTTTTTTTTTAAACAATTTTTTACTTTAAATTTTTTATCTTTATTTCAGATTTTTTTTGTGTCTTTTTTGTTTCTTTTGTTCTATTTTTTAAAGACCCCCCTTTTTTTAAAGATTCTGCATACAATTTTTTTTCTTTTTTGTTTGTTTTGTTTTATATTTTAAAAATCATTTTTTTAAGTTTTTGCATGTATATAACCTGATAAAAAATTTTTATTTTTTTTTAAACAGTAAAAAAAGAAGAAAATGAGTTATATATTTTATTTTATTATAATGTTTTTATTAGGGTTAGTTTTTTCCGATTCTTTTGAGTTTAAAGATTTTTGTTCTTTTTTTTGTTTTCTGCTTTATTTTTGTTTTAATTTTTTTCTTTAAATGAGTATAACTACAGAAGATTTTTTCTTTTTTGCTTTTGTTTTCGTTTTTATTATTATTAGTACTAATGTCATTTTGATTTTATATCTTCATTGTTAGGAGAGATCTTGAGAAGAATTATACTGATTATAATTATAGTATTTATCTTAACCAACTGTTTTTATTATATAATGCTCAGTTTTTTTATTTATTTTTTTCTTCATCTTCCGTGCATTATTAAACTCATTGTTACTATTTTTAGGCCACTCATATTTAACCCATAGTTATTCGGACGGTTGGAGAAATTGAGGGTGGATGGTAACAACGATAGAGACTGATTCATGGGATTTTGGACTCAATACAACCTCTAGCTCTCGTCTCCACGACTCCACCAGAGAGAAAAAAAAAAAAAAAAAAAATCTCATCTGCATGGCTCTCGGCCCACCTCCCGCCGGCCTTCGTTAACTCGTCTCGTCAACTGCCGGCCTTCTTCAACTCGCGCCATCGGCTGCTGGCCTTCTTCAACTCGCGCCATCGCCGACGTCCTCTATCTGCCGAACGAGGGCATCGACGGCTAACCCAAGAGAAGTTTTTCGGATTTTCCGGCTATTTGCTCTTCTTGCATATTTCTTCGACAGCGCTATCACCTTCGCATCGGGATCTAAAAACCCATTCCAAAAAACAAAAAATCATACCCAAAAATTCAGAGAAATTGTGATTAAAAGAAAAGAAAAAAAAAAAAGGACTAAGAACATGAAATTTTGGGGAAATTTCACTCTTTCTTGGAGGTGGATTTGGGAGGGGTTGTTTGCGTTTGGTTTTCGGAGGAAGGAGCTTCTTCAGAACCAGTACAAAAGAATTGGAGAGAAGAGAGATAACTTTTTGCGAGAAAGAAGAAAGGAGAGAGAGAGACGCTTTTTTGTTTTTTGTTTTTTTAAGGAAAATTGGTGCAACCAAGTTTTACAATAAATTACGGCCTTACATAATCAAAATTAACTTAATAATAACTACTACAGACGGGTCCAGTGATAACTTGTCAGGTACATTTTTTCCTCACAAACGGCTTCACCTTATTTTGAAAATTTAATACCAAAAAATAGTTTCTTTATTACATTCTGAAACAAACCGCAAGCTACAATTTTCCTTTAAATACAAAAAACTCCCAACAACTTTACTATATATTAAAAAAAAAAAAAAAGGGCTTTGAGAAATTCCCTAACCACGCCAAAAAAAGAAAACACCATATACTTTAGCATAGAGCAGAATCGGAGCCCCCAACACCAGTAGCAGAAAGACCCTTAGCTGGGCATTTAATCAAACTTACGGCGTGCATCAATCCAAGTATTCCTCCGGCGAGTATCTTCCGACACTAAGCCCGACCCCTTTGCCCTTTCCGTCTCTAAAACTCTCCTATCATCGTTTCTCGTCGAAATCACATGATGGAACAAGAGTTGTCCTGGTAGTAAGGGACTTGGTAATAAGTCACCGGAGGCATGTAAGGCCACACCAGCTTCTGAGCAGCCTCTATTGCCTTCTTCTCCTCGTCTTCCTTCTTCTTCTCCGCCTCCTTTTTCTCGTCGATGGGGCTGACGCTCACCACCTCCGCGTATTTCAGGCACTTTCTCAGCAGAGTCGCCAGCAAAACCACGTCCAGTCCCTCCCTGTCACTTCTATCTGGCTCTTGTCCTGCTGCAGAGCTGCTTGTGTCACGCCTGCATAAAAAAAAAAAAATCGATTAACATTACAGAAAGTTGAACCAAAAAAAAAAAAAACAGTACAAAACTTTGTAAAAGTTCGACACTTTGGAATATTCCAGTGTTGGCTGTTTTTTCATGGTTTTTTTTTTTTAAAACAGAATATCCGAAATATTCTAGCAAAACATCAAAGATTTGTGGTTAATTACCATCAACTCCAACAGCGGTCTTTATGGCTTTGGTGCGAGACTTCTGGTCGGTTAGTGTATTAACCTTGATGACCACCTTTTGCTGCAATTACCGGAGTACAAAAAAAAAAAAAAAAAAAAATCAGATACATGATAAACAGAGTTTCTTTTTGAACAATAACAGAGAAAGATTCAGATTTTTGTGTGTGTGTGTGTGTGTGTACCTTCATGATGTGGAGATGGTTAAGCTGAAAATTCGTCTTTTTTTCGAGGTTTTGGTATGAGTTTGGAAGCTAAGAGTGGGTGATTTTGGGTGAGGGAAAGAGATGGGGAATGCTTTATTGATTTGTTGACGTAGAACTGAGTGAGTGTTTTGAGATTTTGTCTCATATTTATAGCGAGAACTTGTCATAAACTGATAACTATACACTGTGGGACATTCATTGTACATGTGTTTCCACGAACGTCACTTGCCCGTTTACCCAGCCATCGCCACAGGTTCTTACAATATATTATTCATTCATTTTCAGCAAAAAATCATTGGTCATACGTTAACCCACACGGTTTGGTCGGTGTTTTTACAAACTAGCTGGTACGAGAGAGCTCTCACTTGGGGTTCATTTTAACGGTACGGCCTTATATCGAGAGTGCATTGTTTTTTATAGTTACTTCTGACTAAAATTGTATTAAAAAATAATCGTATAAACAGAGAATTTTATAATGCCGATTCCAAAAAAGAAAAACAGAACCTTGTCGTTAATATATCCCATTTGGATCTTACCATAAAAAATCTCCTTAACTTGGATATGAAAAACGAGAATTTTATGATAAGGGATGAAAAAATGAAAATTAATACTCTGTTGGTAGGATTATATTTTAAAATATGTTAAATTTGCATCATATTATGTTAGTTTTGTACATTTTTTTAATGAGATTTTAATCATAATTATGTGAAAACATGTATCATTGATAAATATATGTTATATTAGTTTTTAGATTTAATTGAAATAAAGATAGAAGATTTCATGAGAAAAGTACCTTGTCTAAATTAAGTTTGGATGCCATTTAGATTTACTCCAAAAAGTTTTTTGTCTTATTCACATAAAAATCTTAACAAACCCGACCCTACTCTACTATTCACGTTCTTAAACCCTACGTATCAAATGCCACCAGGAGTTATGTAATGGAAAAGGATTAAATTAATTTTAAACTTCTTTGTACACAAATCTCTTAATTTTTTTAATTTGACGGGTTTAGTTCTTAATTTTTGTTCTTGATAGTCATGTCCATGAATCAGTAATTTTTTCTTTTCTTTTTTTTTTTTCACCTTCTCTCTCGCACTAATCTCTCATTTTCTCCTCTCTCTCTCTCTCTCTCTCTCTCTTCCCCTTCCTTTTTTCTTTCAAAATGCGCCCTCTCTCTCTCTCTCTCTCTCCCCACTCTCTGCCTCCATGTAGCGTCTTCTCTCTCTGCCCCCCTCTCTGCCTTGTGTGTCAACGAAACAGAGAAGTCAGCGAAACAGAGGGGAAAAAAAAAAAAACCAGAAAAAGTGCAAAACGCACGTTTCGTTCAAACCACACGTTTTGCACGAAAACAGCAAAAATTTTCACCTTTCTACATAGTGTATAGATTCACAATCACCAATATGATATTAATGAATTGAAATTAGTAGTCGCTTTTTCCAATAATGTGACTACATCTTAAATCTTGATTATTTTTGGTATAAAAGACCCGTTTGGTATGAAATTTTTTTCTTGGTCGTTTTTCTCTAATTTTATTATTTATTTTTTTCAAACACTTTTGAAAAACTCAATTTTTAAAGATTTATAATTTTATCATTTTAAGTAGAAATAAGATGATTTTTTTTTTCAAATTATATAGAATTTTGAAAAAAACGGAATAAGATCTATATTATTAATTTTTTTTTTAACACATTTTAAGTTTTATACTTTTCACTTAAAACATTTTATTTTCATCAAACACACATTTTTAAAACTTAAATGATCTATAACTCTTAAAATATCGTCTTTAAATGTGTTATCAATCAGAGTCTAGTCGTCACTATAGGGAGTATCGAGACAAACTTGTGGGTTTGATCAAGTCGTCACGCCAACAAACGCCAACTAGAAGACTAGAAAAGTCAGAAGTCTTCTTTAAAAAATTTAAAAATAAAAACAAAAAAACTATTTGATCAGACAAAAGAAATTAATTTTAAAAAAGAAGACCAAAGACAATTCTATTGCCCTGCCCAAGATTCTTCATGATTATCCATCTTTAATTTTGGAGTATTTTGGACCGCTCAAAAATTTCAGAGGAAAAGAGATTGAGGAAAAAAAAAAAAAAGAACAGTGTTTGTCATATTCCTTTCATTGTTAGAGCTAATTTCTATGACTAGGTTTCTCTGTTAATAACACACGTTTTCTAACGTTAAATCTTGTTAAAATTAAATCATTAAAAATATAGAAAGTGGCAACGCATGTTAAGTTATATATCTGATTGTTAAAATTAAACCCTATTGATAGGGTGTTTGTTCAAACCTACTATAAAATTCTCTCATTTCATTTGAACCAATTAACAATAATAATGGAAATGTTGTTTAGAAAATTTTACAGTAAGGTAGGAACACCTATTTTTCATTATCGATAGAAATTATTATTTTAATTATTGGAATAATTTCTCGACCACTTGATATATAATATGAAGTAGTTGTGCTGTAAATTATAAATTTTTAATGTGTATACTTATATGTTAAATCTTTTTAAAAAATTAATTTAATACTTAAAAAACATTTTTTTTTCCGATTTATGGTAAGGATTCCTTAATAAAATCTCTCATT
Organism: Ficus microcarpa; assembly: GCA_025413485.1. Classification (NCBI taxonomy): domain Eukaryota; kingdom Viridiplantae; phylum Streptophyta; class Magnoliopsida; order Rosales; family Moraceae; genus Ficus; species Ficus microcarpa. The sequence continues at coordinate 18,985,450 of CM046379.1, read as the reverse complement.
TTCTTTCTTTCTTTGTTTTTTTTTTTTTTTTTTTTCCATCTATGATTGGAGACAAAGAAGGCCAGTATTAATTGTCGTCAAACTTATAAATTTCTTTTAACATGTCTGATTAATAAGTGTCTTTTAAAAATTAGATTAAATTTATAACGTTTGGATTTATATCCATCTAAGTTTATAAACATTATGTAGTATGACACAAAAATACTCTCATAGATTTGACTGTTTAATTTAATAATAAAAAATTACTTTATCAATAGAGCAAAATTCGTATCATATTATAGAAGTACTCATTTTCAATCTAATATGATACAAAAGATTAAACATATTGAACAAAATCTATCGATCATTCAATTAAATCAATCTGGTGAGAGAATTCAAATTGAAATGAGTAATGGTTAAACTTAAACTACTTGATTTTTAGTTTTTTTTTTTTTTTTTTGAGAAATTGCTCATTTAGTTTCTAAATTTTTAATCTTGTGCAATTTTGGTCGATGAATTTTTTTATAGTTGAAATGCCTCTAAATTATTAAAATGTTGTTATAATAATCTATTCTATCAAATTTCAGATGGAATCTATTAATATTTTGGTTAAAAAGTGGTACTAATTACGGATTCTATTAAAAAATTAGCAAAAATGATTATTGTAACAACGTTTTTAATAATTTTTAATCAATCCAGCTATTAAAAAGGGATAAGGAATGTCTTTAAATTATTAAAATATTAATACTATAGTCACTTCTGTTAATTTTTAAACAGAATACGTTAGTAATTTGATCAGAAAGTGAGGCTAACTAACGGATTCTATAAAAAAAATTCACGTTAATGACTATTGCAGCAATAATTTAAAAGTTTAGGGACATTTTAACTACAAAAAAAAAAAAAAAAATTAGGAATCAAAGTTACATAAAAATTAAAAGTTCAAGAACCAATCTAATAATTTACTTCTTTTTATTTTTTATTTTTAAGCACCTATAATGTACGGACAAAGCTATTTAAAATAAAACAAGTACAAAATTAAATGCTGAAAAGGAAAGAAAACCAAAAGACTAGTCCAGTTTTGCTACGGCCTCCACTTAGACTATTTGAATCAGTCATTTTAAAATTTAGGAAAATTTTAAAATGACAACAATTGGCTTGACATAGCGATGACTTGCTAAAGTCCGTTGACGTTGATTTGTCACCCTTCGAGAAAGGAGCATGCTAAGTTTCCTAGAAAATCACATTACGATGTTTGGCTTCTTAGAAAATTAACTTAATTAAGTATTGAATTGGACTTTTGAGATCAATTATATTTTCGCTTGGGAAGTTTTAGGGTTGGAAGTACTATTCTATTTTGTTGTAGGTAGAAGCTGTAGTTGTAGCAATTGAAGCAACTTTTGATCAGTTTGATATGTAAGTATTCGCGTATAAAATTTACAGCCTAACTCATGATGTAAAAGTTCTCTAATTCATTGATCAAATAGTTAAAAAATTAATGTAATAGTTAAAACTATATAATTCTTATCTTAATAAAAAGGAAATTTCCTATCGTGGAAATCTCTTGTTTGTATCTTTCTGGGTTTGCAATTAGAATCATGACCCGTTGAAGAAGTTGAGAAATCTTCAAGCTGGAATTTTGGACTTTTCTCTCCCTTTTTTTTGTTTGTTTTTATTTTTTGGGTCTGGAAATTTATGACATTGACTTTATTGTGGAAATTGTGACTTAGAAAACAGTGCAATTAAGTACATACAAGTGCATTCACCAAAAAAAAAAAAAAAAAAAGTGGTTATTTTTTAAACAACCATCAAATTATACATAAACAACCCTCAAATAATACACTTTGTCTCGTATTGGCTATTAAATTTTAATCTTGTTCCTCATATTTTTCCTGAACTTTTCTACTATTACAACAATAGTGACTCTGTTAATATTTTATAAAAAAAATTATATAAAAATTGAACACGTTCTGATTACATAAGTTATTTTTTTAATAAGTAAAGATGAAATTGCATATTTTTTTTGGTGGAAATTGATACATTGATCAGAGATATTTTGAAAAAAAGCTGAACTTTGATCAAATACATATAACGTTATCAGATATATTTTAGAGGTATAGTTTCTCTTTAAAAAAATATTTAATTACGATTTTAACCTTAATAAAAACTTACTTGATATGAATGTGTTCAATTTCCGTTTAGTTTTTTTACAAAATATAGACATAGGGGCCATTTGCATAACAATAAAAAGGTATAAGACAGTGTATCATGTAAAACTGAAAGTTCGAGACTAGTAAGAAATTGGGGTTATAATTCAAGGATCATTAAAAAAAAAAAAAAAAAAAAAAAAAGTTCACACAAGTGTGAACGTAGCATTGAAGTCTTTCTTAGCAGTTTACAAAAGTGGCCTTTTCACGCGGCTTGACTTTGCCAAACTTCACACGGCCACGCGTTGTTCTTCTTTTTCTTCTTGAATTTTATAATCTTTTTTTTTTTTTTTTTTTTTTACCATGAAAGTGGAGATGGAAATTTAAAGTACCATGGCAAAATTTTCTCTCTTATAGGAATGTTGAGTTGCCTATTTTGAATAACGTGGGTCATGTGCGAGAAAAGCGTTTTTTGTTAAAAAAAAAAAAAAAGAAAAAAAAAAGAGACGTTTTATTTGATAGCTTTGCTAAAGCTGAAAGCCACAGGCTTTTTCCCCTCCAATGGAAAAATTAACCAAATAATAAATTCAGAGAAGATACTAGATGGTAGATATGAAAATGCATGCATCGGAAGAAAAAAGTTTTGCTTTTAAATTATGCCTTGAAAGCTTGAAATATCTCTTTTGGAGTCATAAAAGTTGTTTGAAGAAAAGAAGAACCCCAAGAAAATTCTCTTCAACTTGCCTTAACAACTTTTTTTTTTAAACGTTTTTTGTAACAGATACTATAACATGGTTTATGATGTGAAAATTGGATAGATGGATAGTTTTTAGAGACTTATTAAAAAAAAAAATTTTACTAGTAGTCATTGAAATAATGATTGACTCATCAGGTCGATCAATGATTGACCAACAAAAACAGATGTCTGTATCAATTAAAAGTGATTGACTATATTATCAATCGGACCATTTAAAAAGAAAAAAAAAATCATTATTTTCATTATTTACAAAATTTGGGACATTTATTGAAAGAAAAACTTTTCAAAATGACCATTTTCCAAACTATATATCGCTTTCCCCCTCTAATATGTTAAAATAATACTTCATACTGTGTTTACGGATCGGTTTCTACGGAGTAGGCCTCAATCCATAAACCAATCCATGACATTTGGATTGGGATTTTCCCAATCCATAACCAATATGTGAAGCTTCCAATAGATATTTAATCCGTAAACCTTGGTTTACACAGATTCAATTAGAAAAATCTAGGAACTAAAATATAAAAATATAATGCTTATATAGAAAATAGTTTACTAAAATTACAACACAATTGACTTCAAGTCTTCAATCATTAACTAAATTGTAATTTACAGTACATAATAACAACTAAACTTAGATTAAACTCACTTTAAAATGTCTACACTAATCAACTTAACCAATACTATATCAAAGAAATTCAACGGATTGACGGATTAAAGGATTATACGGATTGAGGATTTCTCAATCCGCAATCAAATCCAAAACATTGAGTTTGAGAAAATCCCAATCCGTAACCAATCCGTTAGTTTCTCAACTTAATCCAATCCAATAGATTGGATTGTAACTAATGGCTCCACAATATGCGTAAGCTTTATTCAGTATGCATTGTATCAACTTATCAACTTCAATTCCTGGAAAAATAAAATAAAAGCTTTACGACTTCAAACGTTCTACGGGGGGGACAAAAAAAGGAAGGAATAATATACCTTTGAAACATCCAAATCATGCTTTGGTTAAGATATCTTTCAAAGCTTAGCAAATAAATGGAAAAATTTTTTTTAATTAATTAAAAAAGACTAGAAAAAGATATAAAGATGATTGAAACATAAAACAACAAAATTGTATGTGTGAAGGTGTGACCGTTATTATTTATCTTATATTATTTTTAAAATAGGATGAAGTTGGGAAATATCAAAGTAACCGTTCCCTTTCAAGTGATGTCAACAAGACCACGACGAAATTGATCTTGAATCCAGACGGTCGATATAAAGCCAAAGGGGTCTCCATTGACTTTAATAACATGATAATTCAATGTGACACCACCAATTTATTACAAGTAAAAAGCAGAAGAGTAATTTGACATCTCTTCTATAAAGTATAGTATATTTACATATGTTGGCCCCCCTTGTCGTAGTGGAAGATTTTCTATAATTAACACCCCCCCATAACGCCAAGAGTTGAGATTAAATTAGATGAGTGGTTGGTAAGATTTTGATCCTCTTTCAAAATTGTAAAGACAATAAAATAAGCAAAATAAAAAAAAAATAAAAAGAGTAAAAAAAGTCGCTACAGCTAGCTTAACTAAGAGTCTAAACACACGCCGGGCGCATAGCCTAAAGAAATCTAAAATCTCTCTGATCATATCATCAACAAAGTCTCTGACGACAATGTTATTTGTGTCTTCATGATAGTTGTGATGTTTAACACTACCATAACCAGTAGGCATTTGAGCATGAACAATACGAGAAATGATAAGACTCGTCAATGTCGTTGCTTGATACGGAGAGAACGGCGGGTGAAGGGCCTTTGAGTGGGACATTTTTGTTACTAGCTCTCCTTAATGTCGTTTCTTGATGATCAAGAGAGAACCTTGAGTCCTTGAGAGTGAAACTTTTAGTTAAGAGAGATTGTAATATCTCTTCTATTACCATTGGATGGTGAAGTAATAAAAGTCCCACATTGGGAAAGGACAAGCAAGTATAGTGATATAAATTGAAATAAGTAAAGTGTTAGGATTACTAGTGTATAGTGGAGACTATGCTACTATTGTCCACCACTACATGCGCGCGCGACGGCGAGGGCGATTGAGTGTTTAAGGCACTTTTGGGCCCTTATTAGGGCGCACGTATGCATCAACACAAGGAGCACTCTCTTTTTTTAATGCGGTGCTTTTCTAGAATAAATCTGGACCGTTAATCTAATAAGGTACGATCTACGGTCGGATTTAAATGATTTCTAATTTAGTTTAAACCGTTAACTCAATTATTATAATTTAATGGCCATAATTAAATTCTGATGACCAACGGGTATGTTTGTTGAGGCATATACGTTTTTTGACTGAAAAAGCCACATTTTAATTTAAAAGGTATGTCTGTTGTATCTATTGCAACTCTTCATGAACAAATATATCAAAGGCTATAAAACTCCAATTTCTGTTGTCTGTTTCATATCTTGTTTTGGAATTTAATAAGATTACTACTAATTAAATACCTGGTCATTGTATCTTAGAGGTAATTTGCCAAAACATGTAATAGCAAACTTTTCGTAATAGGGAAAAATAAAACCTTAAGGAAAGTAATTCCTACGCCTCAAACCCTTTGATTTTCTCTATTTCTATTTCGTTTCTTTACACCCAAATAGTTTTTCTACCACTCACTGGTTTCAACAATCTTAAGGTTTAATTTTCATAGAGGCTAGAAAGATGACTTCGTTTTTTAGTCCAAATGTCAAACTTGATCGATTCGATGGGACAAATTTTATTCATTGGAAAGAGAAAATGTTTTTCCTTCTCACTGTTCTAAAAATTGCATATGTCTTGGACCAGAACCTTCCACTAATTCCTTAATCGAAAGATGATGGTTTTGAAGCACTGAAGGCTGAAAGGAAGAAGAGGCAAGAAGTCAAAGTGATATGTTGAGGACATATTCTGAATACTCTATTGAACAGGCTGTATGATCTCTATAATTCAATGAAGAGTCCGAAGGAAATTTGGAATGCATTCAAATACAAGTATAAAACAAAGAAGGAAGGTACGGATAAATTCCTCGTATTAAAGTATCTCGAATTTACTATGGTTGATACAAAGAATGTTTTGGATCAAATTCATGAGTTGCAAGTTCTGGTCACAAAACTAAAGGAATTGAAAGTTTACATTTCTGTATCATTCCTAGTGGGGGCTATTATTGCTAAATTAACCCAAAGTTAGAATAGTTACATAAAGAAACTCCTTCATAGGAAGGATGAAATAACTTTGGAAGAATTGCAAAAACATTTGAGAATTAAAGAGGAGACTAGATCTCATGATCTAAATAATAATTTTTACAATTCTTCCAAAGTTAATGTCACTGAAGCAAGTAAATTCCAACAGAACTTCAAAGGCAATAATGATTCGAAGTTCAAAAAGAAGTCAAAAGATGGCTCGACGAAGTTTTTTGGAAAATGTTTTCTCTATGGAAAGAAAGGCCATCGTCAAAGTGATTGCAAATTCAAGAAGAAGAAGGAAGAAAACAATTCCAACAAAGTCAATGTGATTGAGAATCAATATGAAGAAATCTGTGCTATGGCTTTTGAAATGCAAATAGGCATGATCAGTAAATTGAACATGGCAGCTGCGACTAAATCCTCTGATTGGCTGGGTGCTACCATACATATCTGGAATGATAAGGCATTGTTCTATTCATATGCAGAAGTTAAGGATGGTTAATCGGTTCTCATGGGAAATCACAATGCTGCCAAAGTTATTGAAAATGAAGCGATGATCTTCAATTTACGTCTAGAAAGAAACTGATCTTAAACGATGTAATTCATGCTCCATAATTTAAAAAGAATCTTATATCTGCTAGTCTGTTATGTAAGAATGGTCTGAAAGTTGAATTTGAGTCTGAAAATTGTGTTCTTACCAAAAACAGGGCTTTTGTTGGAAAAGGGTACTAATGTGATGGAATGTTCAAACTCAGTCTTGATATTAATAAAATTATGAATTCTGTTTATATTGTTGACTCTTTTAATACTTAGTATGCTTGTTTAGCACATATGAATTTTAGATCTTTAAAATATATGTCCAAGCATAATTTAATTTCTTGTAGCAATATTAGTCATGAAAAATGTGAAATTTGTATTTAAGCAAAAATGATTAAGAAACATTTTCCTAAGGCAGAAAAAAAAAAACACAAATATTATATTTGATACATTCTGATATTTGTGAATACAACGATATTTTAACTCGAGGAAGAAAAATATACTTTATCACTTTTATAGATGATTGCTCTAGATTTACATATGTATATCTATTAACAACAAAAGATAAAGACTCTGATAAGTTCAAACTCTTCAAGGCTGAATTTGAGAACCAAAATGAAAAGAAAATTAAAATGGTTCAAAGTGACAGAGGTGATGCATATTTTTCAAATGATTTTGATGCCTTCTATAAAAAGCATTTGATTATTCACCAAAGATCCACTTCTTTTACTTCTCAGCAAAATGGTTTGGCCAAAAGGACAAATAGGACTTTCACAGATATGATTAATTCTGTGCTTCTAAATACTAGATGCCAAATAATCTATAGGGGAAGCCTTACTTACTGCATATCATGTTCATAATATAATTCCTTCTATGAAAACACATGTATCACCATATAAAGTGTGGAAAAATAAAAAGTCTAATTTGATGTATTTAAGGGTCTGGAGCTGTTTGGCTTTCTATAGAGTGCATGACCTTAAAACCTCAAAATTAGGACCGAGAGGGATTAAAAGTGTTTTCGTGGGATACGCAGAAAATTCCAAGGCATACAAGTTGTTTAATTTAGATTCTAATGTAATTATAGAATCACGAGATGTTGAGTTTATTGAAATAAATTTAGTAATGATTCTACATGTGAATTAAAGTCTGTTTCTGATTCATCATATGGCTTAACTCCTAGTTTTTCCAGTAATAACAAAAGAAGAGAACCCACAATACAATTTAAACCAAGGAGAAGTCAACGAGAAAGAAAAGAAAAGTTATTAGCCCCTGATTTTATTTTATCTCAACCTTTAGCCTTTTTGGTTGAAAGAGATAGAAATAATGTACTTAATAAAATACCCTTGTTACTTAATATAGAAAAAGATTCAAAAACATTTGGTGAGGCTGTGTCATCTAGAGATGCTTTCTTTTGGAGAAAGGCTATAAATGATGAAATGGACTCAATTATGTCAAATAATACATGGATCTTGGTTGATCTGCCTACAGGATCAAAACCGATAAGTAACAAGTGGGTATTTAGAAGAAAGTAAAATACGGATGGGTTTATACAATCTTTTAAAGCTTGATTAGTAGCTAAAGGTTTCAAACATAAACAATATATAGATTATTTTGATACGTATGCTCCTATGACTAGATTAACATTCATAAGAGTACTAATGCTATTGCATTAATACATCATTTGTTTGTGTATCAAATGGATGTGAAAACGGTTTTTCTTAATGATAATCTAGATGAAGAGATTTATACGGTGCAACTTGAGGGTTTTGTTTCGCCTAGAAATGAGAAGAAAGTTTGCAAGTTAATCAAGTCACTTTATGGGTTAAAACAAGTACCAAAGCAATAATATGAAAATTTTGATTCTGTTATATTATCACATGGTTTCAAACACAATAATGTTGACAACTGTATATATTCTAAGTTTGTAAATGATTTTGGTGTGATCATTTGTTTATATGTTGATGACTTGCTTATCTTTAGAACAAACATACATGGAGTTAATGATACTAAGAGATATTTAACTTCACAATTTAACATGAAAGATCTTGGGGAGGTATATACTATCTTGGGTATCAAAGTTAAGATACATAGTAGAGGTTACTCGTCATGCCAATCTCATTACATTGAGAAAGTACTTTTTAAATTCAAACATTTGAAATTTAAATAGGCGAATATCGCATTTGATTCTAGTATTAAGTTACTAAAATATTCTGATAGAACAGTTGCTTAGCTTGAATATGCAAGTACAATTGGAAGTTTGATGTATGCAGTTTATTGCACAAGACCAAATATAACATTTGCTATGTGCAAAATGTCTAGATACATGAGTAACTCTAATTTGAGCATTGGCAAGCAATTGGGAGGATACTTGGTTACCTCAAAAGAACCATTAATTTGGGTTTGTTTGACAATGACTATTCAACCGTACTTAAAGGATACTCTAATGCAAATTGGATAACTAACGCAAGTGATAATAAATCCACTTCGATATGGATATTCACTATTGGTAGAAGGGTTGTATCTTGGGCATCCAAGAAATAGACTTGCATAACTCATTCAACAATGGAGTATGAGTTTATAGCACTGGCATCGACATGCAATGAAGTAGAATGGCTGAGAAACTTATTATTTGATATACAATTATGGCCACAACTGACGCAATCAATTTCTTTGTACTGTGATAGTGAAGCTACTTTGTCTAAAGCTTACAACAAGATGTATAATGGAAAGCTTAGACATATTAGCTTGAGAAATGAATATGTGAAGCAATTAATAACAGATGGTGTTATTAATGTTGTATATGTTAGAACAAACAAGAACCTAGCAGATACTTTGACAAAAGGCCTAGCGAGGAACCTAGTCAATGATACATCTAGTGGAATGGAACTGAAACCTTTCTTTGAAAGAATCACTGGTGATGGTAACCTAACTTTGTAGTAGTATTACCGCTACTCCAAAGTTTAATGGGTAAAAACAAACTACTATTAAGTGATCGGTTGAGCATTGAAATTTAAGTTTGTGTCCCTTCCAAGATGTTCAGTGCAAATAGCTACGTGTGGAGGATGAGTATAATCTCTTAATAAAGTTCAAGTCTTGAGTAGCTAGGACATGCAATGAACTTCACCTAAGTGAGCATAAGAAATGGTGTTGTTACTAACAAGAGTTTGGTTTACTCATTTAAATGCTCATGAAACCAAGATAGAGCACATAGCCGTAATAGTAATAACACGAATGAAACATATTTTGAAACTAAGATAGCTCATATGTGATGTATTTCTGATACTAACATAAAAGATGAGGTTTAATGCTTTGCACACCTTTGTCTTGAGAGTATTTTGAAGTATAATCACTAATTGAAGGTTTAAATTGAAAGATACCTTCTTGTAAGTATGAGTGTATCGATGAGAAATTTGGAAAAATATTACAATCTAGTAGAGGATTGTAAGAGAGATTGTAATATCTCTTCTATTACCATTGGGTAATGGAAACAATAAAGTCTCACATTAAAAATGCAAAAGCAAGCATAGTGGTATAAATTGAAACAAGTAAAATGTAAGAATTACTAGTGTGTAGTGGGGACTCTGCTACTACTATGCACTACCACAAGCGCGTGCACGAGGGCGATTTAGCATTTAGGGTGCTTTTGATTGCTTATTGGGGCGCACTTCACATGTACGCATCATCGTAAAGAGTCAAGGACTACTCTCTTTTTTAAATGCGGTGTTTTTTCATATTAAATCTGGACTATTGATTTGATCAGGCATGATCTAACTGTCGGATTTAAAAGATTTCATATTTAATTTAAACCGCTAATCCAATTATTACAATCTGACGGTCATAATTAAATTCATATTACCAACGGATATGTCTGTTGAAACAGATACATTTTTTGATTTAAAAGGCACATTTTAATTTAAAAGACATGTCTATTGTATCTATTGTAACTCTTTATGAATAGACATATCAAAGGCTATAAAACTCCAGTTTTTAATGTCGGGTTTGTTTGGTTCATTGGTTCATTCAAACTCTAACCGTACTTTTTTTTTGTCTTTTTCCCAAAAAAATTGTCTTTTTCCCAAAAAGTTTTTTGTCTTTTCTGAAAATTCAAAAAAATTTACTATTACAATTAAAATATTTTAACTCAAACTAACCAACCAAACACATACTCCGTTTCAAATCTTGTTCTAGAATTTAATAAGATTGTTACTTCTTAAACTTGTGAGTTTGTTGTATCTTTGAGGTAACTTGCCAAAACACCCGATAACAAATTGTTCATAGTGGGGCAAATAAAACCTTAAAAAAAGTAATTCCTATGCCTCAAACACATTGATTTTCTCTCTTTCTGTTTCGTTTCTTTACACCCAAGTAGTTTTTCCACCACCCACTGGTTTCAACACTTTTGTCAATATTGATACTTGTTGATGTCGTTTCTTGCTAAGGACAGAACGTCTTTGGAGGTGAAAGGTCCTTGAGAGTGAAACTTTTGTCAATACCATTGATACTTGGTGGTGTCATTTCTTGAGGATCAAGAGAGAACGTGGAGGTGTAGGGGTAGTTGAGAGTTAAATTTTTGTCAGTGCTATTGATACTTGTTGGTGTTGTTTCTTGATGATCAAGAGAGGACGTGGAAAGGAAGTGTTCAACCTCGAGTGTGATCACCTTATTTTTTATGCTTCGGATAACAGTCTCTCAAATTATAGTTTTTGAAAAGTTAATCAACTACAACCACAAAATTTTATTTCAAATCTTTGTTTCAAACACAAGCTAAATGTTAAAAAATTGTAATATAGATTAATAGACCCTAAATAGTAATTTGGGGACAATGTGCCACGCATACAAAAATAAAGAGAAATCGATGCTAGTCAAGCGTAAATAATTAGTAGATTACTTTTAGAGACAAATATAAAAAATTAGACCACCTAACAAAGTGGGGTCCCAAATTTGGCCTAATTTTCTAAACAAATCATCCCAATAGAATTTCAGTTTTAGATTATCCAGTCATTTGAAACTGTGAGATATGTAATTGAACTTCAATTTTTAATTTGGTGAAAAATATTTAGTATTATATATACATATAAATGTGTAAACAAATTAAGGTCAGGTAGGTTGGTACTCAAGAACAAGAGAAGAAGGGCACTTACTCTATGAGAACAGCGTCTCTCCCGCATGGCCAAGGGAAATGACCAGAGTGGGGAAAGTTAAAGATGATAACATCAAATGTCATGCCGACTAACTTGGGATGTTTGTTCATATTACGCACATCAACTTCATGCAACACCAGACACCCCCTTTCCTCCAAGTCATCCAAATTCCCTTCACACGTCCAAATCACGGCACAGACTTTTTCCTATCCAATGGAAAAATTAACCAAATAATAAATTTGGAGAAATATAGTAGATACCAGATTAAAAATATGAAACGGTACGCCTCGGAGAAAAAAGTTGTTTTTAAAGTATGCCTTGAAAGCTTGAAATATCTCTTTTGGAGTCATTAAAGTTGTTTGAAGAAGAAGAAGACCCCCAAAAAAATCCTCTTCAACTTGCCTTAACAATTTTTTTTTTTTTGGGGGTAACAGATACTATAACATGGTTTATGATGTGAAAATTGGATAGATGGATATTTTTTAGAGACTTATTAAAAAAAGTAATTACTAGTAGTCATTGAAATATTGATTGACCCATCAAGTCAATCAATAATTGACCAACAAAAACAGATATTGGTATCAGTTAAATTAGTGATTTACTATATGATCATTCAGACCATTTAAAAAGAAAAAAAAAAACATCATTATTTTCATAATTTACAAAATTTGGGACATTTATTGAAAGAAAAACTTTTAAAAATGACCATTTTCCCAACTATATATCGCTTTTCCCCCTCTAATATTTTAAATTAACATTCATATTGTGTTCACGGATCAGTTTCTACGGATTAGGCCTCAATCTTTAAACCAATCCGTGACATTCGAATTGGGATTTTCCCAATCCATAACCAGTCTTTGAAGCTTCCAATCCAATCCAATATAATCCGTAAACCTTGGTTTACACAAATTGGATTCATGGATTCAATTCGAAAAATTTAGGAACTAAAATATAAAAATATAATGCTTAAATATGAAATAGTTCAATAAAATTACAACACAATTAACCTCATGTCTTCAATCATTAGTTAAATTGTAAATTACAGTACATAACAACAATCAAACTTGGGTTAAACTCAAAATAAAATGTATAAACTAATCAATTTAACCAATACTACATCAAAGTAATTGAATGAGACGGAGTAAGGGATTACACGGATTGAGAAATCCTCATTCCATAATTCAATCCAGAACATTTGGTTTAGAAAAATCCTAATTCGCAACCAATCTGTTAATCTTTCAACTCAATCCAATGGATTGGACTAGAGTCAGCGTATTCCGTGAATCTCTCTACTTTATAGCACATGCGATTGAACCTAAAAAAGTAGAAAAATGTACAAAAATTAATAGAATTTGGCTTGGACTACACTTTGTAACTAATGGCTCCACAATATGCGTAAGCTTTATTCAGCATGTATTATGTATCAACTTATCAACTTCAATTCCTGGAAAAATAAAATAAAAGCTTTACAACTTCAAACGTTTTACGGAGGGGAAAAAAGGAAGGAATAGTATACCTTTGAGACATCCAAATCATGGTTTGGTAAAGATATCTTTGAAAGCTTAGCATATAACTGAAAAAATTAATTAATTAATTAATTAATCAAAAAAGACCAGAAAAAGATATAAATATGATTGAAACATTAAACAACAAAATAGTACATGTGAAGGTGTGACCATTATTATTTATCTTATCTTATTTTTAAAATGGGATGAAGTTGGGAAATATCAAAGTAACTTTTTACTTTCAAGTGATGTCAACAAGACTTTGACGAAATTGATCCTGTGAATCCAGACGGCCCATATAAAGCCAAAGGGGTCTCCATTAAGTTTAATAAAATGACAATTCGATGTGAACACCACCAATTTATTATAAATAAAAAGTAGAAGAGTAATTTGACATCTCTTCTAAAGTATTGTATATATACATATATTGGCCCTCCTTGTCGTAGTGGAAGATTTTCTATTATTAACACACACAACCCCCCCATCTCCCCCCCCCCCCCCAACCCACACACACACACACATAACGCCAAGAGTTGAGATTAAATTAGATGAGTGGTTGGTAAGATTTTGAGCCTCTTTCAAAATAATAAAGACAATAAAATAAGGAAAATAAATAAAATAAAAAGAGTAAAAAAAGTTGATACAGCTAGCTTAACTAAGAGTCTAAACACACGCCGGGCACATAGCATAAAGAAATCTAAAATCTCTCTGACCATGTCATTAACATAGTCTATGATGACAATGTTATTTGTGTCTTCATGATAATTGTGTTGTTCAACACTACCATGACCAATAGGCATTTGTGCATGAACACGACGAGAAACGATAGGACTCGTTGATGTCGTTTCTTGATAAGGAGAGAATCGCTTCGGAGGTGAAGGGCCTTTGACAGGGACATTTTCGTTACTAGTTCTCCTTAATGTCGTTTCTTGATGATCAAGAGAGAACCTTGAGTCCTCTAGAGTGAGACTTTTGTCACTACTGATATTTGTTGATGTCGTTTCTTGATAAGGAGAGAACGGCCTCGGAGGTGAAGGGCCTTTGAGAGGGACATTTTCGTTACTAGTTCTCCTTAATGTCGTTTCTTGATGATCAAGAGAGAAACTTGAGTTCTTGAGAGTGAAACTTTTGTCAGTACTATTGATACTTGTTGGTGTCGTTTCTTGATGATCAAGAGAGGACGTGGAAAGGAAGTGTTCAACCTCGAGTGTGATCACCTTATTTTTGATGCTTTGGATAATAATGTCTCTCAGATTACTGTGGTCATAGCCAGAAACAGCATTGCTAGTAAGACATGTCATTCTATAGCGATCAAGAGAGAATTTGAAGGTAAAGTGGTCCTCGACAGGGAACCTCTTGTTGCCATCGATAAAGCTGCCTCTCTTGTTATGGTAACCAGGATAGTTTTGTTTCACAAACGGCACTTTCTCTTTCAAAACCAAACCTGCCTTTTGAGCTTGCTTTTCCACTTCCCATTTGTTGTAAGGATAGTCATCCCTATGCGTAACATGAACCTCCCCATCTTCTTTCACCATTCCACTCGCATTTCTAAAGAATGCTCTTAGCAATCTCTCGTGCTTCCTGTTCGTAAGTAGTGTCATAAACATTGAGAAGTTAGTATTTATGGTTGATTCAATGAAGTGGTCTAGATTGGGTTTGAAATTAGTTCAACTAAATTTATTAGGAACACCAACTCTAATCTCAACTTTCACGTTAGTCGGTATTCAAAAATTGGGATTAGAGTTAGTGCCCTGGATATTACTTTAGTGTAATCAATTCGGATATGACATACTGCCTAGTGGACCAAAATTGAGCGGTAACACTAAGATGTATGTGTCAAGTGAATTTATAAATATAGCAAAAATTAATCGCCGCTACTAAGTTGATCTGTATACTAATGGTGCGTTTGAAACAAAGGTCCAAACTAAAGTTTTTGACTGGATTTTTGTCTTTTTCAAAAATGTCAACAAAAATTATAGTTTTTGAAAAGTCATCCAACTACGACCACAAAATTTTATTTCAAACCTTAATTCCAAATACAAGCTAAATGTTAAAAAATAGTGAATATAGATTAATAGATCCTAAAAAGTAATTCGGGGACAATGTGCGACACATACAAAAATTAAGAGAAATCGATGCTAGTCAAGCATAAATAATTAGTAGATTACTTTTAGAGACAAATATAAAAAAATTAGACCACTTTATAAAGTGGGGTCCCAAATTTGGCCTAATTTTCTAAACGAATCATCCCAATAGAATTTCAGTGTTAGATTATCCAGTCATTTGAAACTGTGAGATATGCAATTTAACTCCAATTTTAATTTGGTGAGAAATATTCAGTATTATATATCTATACATATAAATGTGTAAACAAATTAAGGCCAGGTAGGTTGGTACTCAAGAGCACAAGAAGGAGAGCATTTACTCTATGAGAATAGCGTCTCTCTCGCATGGCCAAGGGAAATGACCAGCGTGGGGGAAGTTAAAGATGATAACATCAAATTTCATGCCAACTAAATTGGGATGTTTGTTCATATTACGCACATCAACTTCGTGCAACACCAGACGCCTCCTTTCCTCCAAGTCATTCAAATTCCCTTCACACGTCCAAATTACGGCAGAGACTTTTTCCCCTCCAGTGGAAAAATTAACCAAATAATAAATTTAGAGAAATATAGTAGATACCAGATGGAAGACATGAAAAGGCACGCCGCGGAGAAAAAAGTTTTGTTTTTACATTATGCCTTGAAAGCTTGAAATATCTCTTTTGGGGTCATAAAAGTTGTTAAGAAGAAGACCCCCCAAAAAAAATCCTCTTCAACCTGACTTAACAAATTTTTTTTTTTTTTTTTTTGGGGTAACAGATACTATAACATGGTTTATGATGTGAAAATTGGATAGATGGATAGTTTTTCTCTACTTATTAAAAAAAAGAAATTACCGGTAATTATTGAAATATTGATTGGCCCATCAAGTCAATCAATAATTGACCAACAAAAACAGATATTGGCATTAGTTAAGGGTCCGTTTGGTTCACCAGTTTGAGTTGAAAATTTTAAGTTTCAATAGTAATTTTTGTTGACTTTTCAGAAAAGATAAAAAACTTTTTCAGAAAAGACAAAAAACTTTTTGAGAAAATGACAAAAATTTTGATTCAAACTAATAGTTTGAATTGGTTTCCAAACATGCACTAAATTAGTGATTTACTATATGATCGATTAGACCATTTAAAAAGAAAAAAAAACATCATTATTTTCATAATTTACAAAATTTGGGACATTTATTGAAAGAAAAACTTTCAAAAATGACCAATTTCCCAACTATATATCTCTTTTCCCCCTCTAATATTTTAAAATAATACTTCATACTGTGTTCATAGATCGGTTTCTACGGATTAGGCCTCAATCCGTAAACCAATCTGTGACATTTGGATTGGGATTTTCCAAATCCATAACCAATCTGTGAAGCTTTCAATCCAATCCAATCCGTAAACCTTGGTTTACACAAATTGCATTCACGGATTCAATCCGAAAAATCGATGAACCAAAATAAAAAAATATATATTACTTAAATATGAAATAGTTCAATAAAATTATAACACAATTAACCTCAAGTCTTCAATCGCTAGCTAAATTGTAAATTACAGTACATAACAATAATCAAACTTATGTTAAACTCAAAATAAAATGTTCATACTAATCAACTTAACCAATACTACATCAAAGTAATTCAATGGGACAAATTAAGGGATTACACGGATTGAGAAATCCTCAACCCGTAATCCAATCCATAACATTCGGTTTGGGGAAATCCCAATCCATAACCAATCTATTAATCTTTCAACTCAATCTAATCCAATGGATTGAACTAAGATTGACTGGAATTCATGAACACCCCTACTTTATAGCACATGCAATTGACACTAAAAAAGTAGAAATATGTACAAAAATTAATAGAATTTGGCTTGGACTAGACTTTGTAACTAATGGCTCCACAATATGCATAAGCTTTTATTCAGTATGTATTATGTATCAACTTATCAACATCAATTCCTGGAAAAATAAAATAAAAGCTTTAACACTTCAAACGTTTTACGGCGGGCGGGCGGGCGGGCGGGGGAGGGGGGGGGGAATAGTATACCTTTGAGACATCCACATCATGGTTTGGTTAAGATATCTTTGAAAGCTTAGCATATAAATGAAAAAAGAAAATTTTTAATTAATTAAAAAGACCAGAAAAAGATATAAATATGATTGAAACATAAAACAACAAAATAGTATGTGTGAAGGTGTGACCATTATTATTTATCTTATCTTATTTTTAAAATGGGATGAAGTTGGGAAATATCAAAGTAACTTTTTACTTTCAAGTGATGTCAACAAGACTATGACGAAATTGATCTTGTCAATCCAGACGGTCCATCACCAAATTGATCTTGTGATGTCAACAAAAGGGTCTCCATTAACTTAAATAACATGATAATTCAATGTGAACACCACCAATTTATTATAAATAAAAAGTAGAAGAGTAATTTGACATCTCTTCTATAAAGTATTGTATATATACTTATATTGGCTCCCCTTGTCATAATGGAAGATTTTCTGTAATTAACTCCCCCCTATAACGCCAAGAGTTGAGATTAAATCAGAAGAGTGGTTGGGAAGATTTTGATCCCCTTTCAAAATAATAAAGACAATAAAATAAGAAAAATAAAGAAAATAAAAAGAGTAAAAAAAGTTGCTATAGCTAGCTTAACTAAGAATCTAAACACACGCCCGGCACATAGCCTAAAGAAATCTAAAATCTCTCTGACCATGTCATCAACATAGTCTCTTACGACAATGTTATTTGCGTCTTCATGATAATTGTGATGTTCAACACTACCATGACCAATAGGCATTTGTGCATGAACACGACGAGAAACGATAGGACTCGTCGATGTCGTTTCTTGATGAGGAGAGAACGGCTTCGGAGGTGAAGGGCCTTTGAGAGGGACATTTTCGGTACTAGTTCTCCTTAATGTCGTTTCTTGATGATCAAGAGAGAACCCTGAGTCCTTGGGAGTGAAACTTTTGTCACTATTGATACTTTTTGATATCGTTTCTTGATAAGGAGACAACGGCTTTGGAGGTGAAGGGCCTTTGGGAGGGACATTTTCGTTACTAGTTCTCCTTAATGTCGTTTCTTGATGATCAAGAGAGTACCTTGAGTCCTTGGGAGTGAAACTTTTGTCACTATTGATACTTGTTGATATCATTTCTTGACAAGGAGAGAACGGCTTCGGAGGTGAAGGGCCTTTGAGAGGGACATTTTCATTACTAGTTCTCCTTAATGTCGTTTCTTGATGATCAAGAGAGAACCTTGAGTCCTTGAGAGTGAAACTTTTGTCAGTACTATTGATACTTGTTGGTGTCGTTTCTTGAGGATCAAGAGAGAATGTGGAGGTGTAGGGGTCCTTGAGAGTCAAACTTTTGTCAGTACTATTGACACTTGTTGGTGTCGTTTCTTGATGATCAAGAGAGGAAGTGGAAAGGAACTTTTCAACCTCGAGTGTGATCACCTCTTTGATGCTTTGGATGATAATGTCTCTCAGATTACTGTGGTCATAGCCAGAAACAGCATTGCTAGTACGACATGTTGTTCTATGGCGATCAAGAGAGAATTTGAAGGTAAAGGAGTCCTCGATAGGGAACCTCTTGTTGCCATCGATAAAGCTGCCTCTCTTGTTATGGTAACCAGGATAGTTTTGTTTCACAAACGGCACTTTCTCTTTCAAAACCAAACCTGCCTTTTGAGCTTGCTTTTCCACTTCCCATTTGTTGTAAGGATAGTCATCCCTATGCGTAACATGAACCTCCCCATCTTCTTTCACCATTCCACTCGCACTTCTAAAGAATGCTCTTAACAATCTCTTGTGCTTCCTGTTCGTAAGTAGTGGCATAAACATTGAGAAGTTAGTATTTATGGTTGATTCGATGAAGTGGTCTAAATAAGGTTTGAAATTAGTTCAACTAAAAATATTAGGGACACCAACTATAATCTTAACTTTCACGTGAGTCACCACTCAAAAGTTGGAATTAGACTTGGGATTAAACTTGGTGTCCTTAATATTACTTTAGTGTAATCAATTCGGATATAAAATATTGGCTAGTGGACCAAAATTGAACGGTAACATTGAGCATGTGTGTGGTACATGAATTTATGAATACAGCAAAAATTAATCTCTGCCACTAAATTGATCGGTATACTAATGGTGCGTTTGGAACAAAGGTCCAAACTATAGTTTTTTTACTGGATTTTTGTCTTTTTTTGAAAAGTCAACAAAAATAATAGTTTTTAAAAAATCAACCAACTATAACCACAAAATTTTATTTCAAACTTTTGTTCCAAATGCAAGCTAAATGTTAAAAAAATAGTGAATATAGAATAATAGATCCTAAAAAGTAATTCAGGGACAAGTGTCATGCATGCAAAAATTAAGAGAAATATAAAAAAAATTAGACCACTTTATAAAGTGGGGTCCCAAATTTGGCCTAATTTTCTAACAAATCATCCCTATAGAATTTTAGTGTTAGATTATCCAGTCATTTGAAACTGTGAGATATATAATTTAACTTCAATTTTTAGTTTGGTAAAAAATATTAAGTATTATATGTCTATACATATAGATGTGTAAACAAATTAAGGCCACATGAGTTGGTACTCAAAAGCAAGAGAAGGAGGGCACTTACTTTATGAGAATAGTGTCTCTCTCGCATAGCCAAGAGTAATGACCAGCGTGGGGAAAGTTAAAGATGATAACATCAAATTTCATGCCAATTAAGTTGGGATGTTTGTTCATATTATGCACATCAACTTCATGCAACACCAGACACCCCCTTTCCTCCAAGTCATGCAAATTCTCTTCACACGTCCAATGCTTTGTCAACAACGTCTCTGTGAGAACAATTCAATAATACATTTACACATACATACATACATACATATAGAAAAAGAACTATATATACGTGACAACTGATCAATAAGGTTAATTTCGCATTTATATGTATACATCATCCAACTTAGCTTATGTAGGTACGAAAATATTGAATGTTTAAATCTTCTGTCAAATTTTGGTGTCTCACATTTTATTCAAACGAAAGTATTCATCCCGTATCATATAAAATTTAAGCAGAAAATTGAATTCAGATATGTGTACCTTCGGAATCTAAAGAAGTTGTGATCATATTGACCGCGGAGCCAAAGGCTCGAGGGAAACGTGTAAAACCCGTATCATATAAAATTTAAGCAGAACATTGAAATTGGAGATATATACCTTCAGAATCTAAAGAAGTAGCAACCATATTGACTGCGGAGCCAAAGGCTCGAGCTAAACATGCGGAAAACGAGAAGTCACCCTCCCCAACCAGCAGTATCTTCTGAAAGCTGCTATAATGTTGTATCCGCATCTCTTTCGTCGTCATTGTCATTGTTAATTGCAGCTTTCGATGGTGGATATCCCTACCAGTATTGCGTGTTTGGAACATTAGCTAGGTTTTAATCAAAATCGTTTCAAAATGTAAAAATACCAAAAATTAACAGAACATTAAGTTTCATTCCTAGGATTCCAATCCTAGCACAGGATAATTTAATTATTTAATTATTTATTTATTTATTTTAATAATATCTCGTTGTAATATATAGATAATCAGGTCTACGCTAATCAGGGGGAGAATTGTCTCTTTACTAAAATAGATGTTCAATTTAGGAATGCAATCTTTTGGTATTGAGTACCAATCACAAATCTTTCCTTCAAGAAAATAGAAAAAGATAACTTAAGATACAAAAAAAAAAAAAAAACAGAGTAAAAACTTACTGAGCTCGAAGAGATGGAGTAGCCGAGAGGACTAGTCTGACTTGAGAAGATCAAAAGAGAAGAGTGGAGATCTGAGAGGGTGAGAGCCCTGTCATGCTCGGACCCTGTCGTATCACGAGACTCTGTCGGTGAGTCGGGTTGTCTGGAAACGCAACCCCATTCGGCCTATAAATGCCGTCCTGCTGCTAAATACCGACGAGAGACGAATTAAGGTTGATCTGGACGCTACAGAGGAGGAAAAAAAATAAAAATAAAAAAAAGTAGAGAGAGAGAGAGAGAGAAACAGCGTTGAAATGAAAATTGGACAAAGTCGTGGAATTAAAGAAGCACTTTCAGAACAAGTAAAGAATAAATGCTTCCACTCAGAGGAAAAACATATGGTTTTAAATGGACGAACCAAAGTTCGAAAAAAGAGAAGTTGATAACACATTTTCTTTTTCCACATAAAGGACGAAGAATAAAGTTCATTGTCTCCTGGTAAGAAAATATCAATTGGCAAAATGCTCTGAAAATTTTGTGTAAAAAAAAAAAAAAAAAGGTTATTTATTCCATTAAATCAGCCTTTAATCCTCACATTTATGGGGAGTTTGGTGGAGTAGTTTGAGTTAAAATTTTTAAGTTTGAATAGTAAATTTTTTTGAATTTTCAGAAAAGACAAAAAAATTTTTGGGAAAAAGACAAAAACTTTTTAGAAAAAAGACAAAAAAAAGTTTGAGTTGAGTTGAGTTGGTTGAGTGCATTTGCCAAAGAGGCCCTTAACCTTCGGAGCCAAACTGAGTGGACAATCATATGAAAAACATCATATCTCTTGGGAGGATAATTCAACACAAAATGCCTCCGCACCAGTTTCACATTCCTCCTCAATCTCGCATACCGGCATCGGAAATCACCGTCAAGATAGCCTTCAACCTAGGTATCCCGTCGACCAAAACGCAAACCGAGAACGCGTCCCAGTTCAGAACATCACGGAAGGTAGGGACCTAATGCTGGGAGATCAGCACGGGGACGCACTTGGTGAAGATCGCCTCGGCATAAGATCTGTTGCTTGTTTTCTGGTGTTGCCCGTTCGGTGTAAGATGGGCTTGCTAGCCCTTTAATGGTGGGTGCCAAACATCTACATTTTGATTATAACCAATAGTTTACTGTAATGCAAGGATTCAAGACTTACAAAATTATACATCTTAAAATATAGTGAATCATATAAGTACCCACAAGGTAATTATTTAATTTTCAAATGATAGATTAGTTTTATCATGTTGTCGCTCATCAATCTCCTTAAATTACGATGCGCTGCAGGCACTTCAGTGACATGACTAGATGTGATTGCTTAAGGGGTGGTTTCCACCCAATAAATGGGTGCGAAAATTTGCGCCCTTTACAGTACAAGCCTTTTAACGACAAGTATGTTGTGACTAAAGGGTTTAGTCCCAACTAAATGGCACGAGAAACTTGTGGCTTTTACTATATATCACATGCTTACCATTTAAACCAATCATTGAACAATGCCGAGCTAGGACTTGAATTTTAGGACAATAAATTTTCGCCTACATTCGGAAAACTCATGGATGCTCTAACACCATTGAATTGGACTACTAAACGAAACACGGTCTCTCTACGATATAGCCTAGAACTCGTACAAGTCCAAGCTCTCATTTAGCCAACAAAGCTAAACAGCCAAGAGAATCACCAAGCCTATTAGCCACCATCCATTTCGAGGGAGAACTAGAAGGTGAAGCAATCCTTGAGAGGAAACGTTCCGTTTGCCCTGACATGACTGCCTCTCTTGTTGTTGTACCCTGGGTAATCACCTTTTGTGAACACTACTTTCTCCTTCAAAACCAAATCTTTCTCGCAAGCAAGCTCCTCTACTTTCCATTTGTTGTAAGGGCTATCATCCCTGTTTGTCACGTGCACTTCGCCGCCTTCCTCCAGCAGTTCCCGTGCACTTGTGAAGAAAGCTCGTAGCAGATCCTTGTGCATCCTAGTCAAATTATTTATTCAATCAGTTAGGTTTTTTTTTTTTTTTTTTTTTTTTTTTTTTAAACAAGTGATACATGCACTCTCCTTTTTCTCGAGGATTGTTTCCTTTCGGGGTTGATGCCCTGTTTTTTGTCTTATTATTTTTCTTCTTCCGAATGAAATGCTTAAAAAGGAAAAAAGAAAAAAAAAAGTGAAATGCATTATTATGGATCAAGACTTACTCTATGAGACGAGGGTGAGTTTCATGAATTCCAAAATGACCAGCGTGAGGAAAGTTGAAGACAATGACATCAAATTTCATGTCTTTAAGGATTGGATGTCGGTTCATGTCGTGCACATCAACTTCGTGCAACACTAAGCACCCTTTCTTCTCTAACTTCTTCAAACGTTTTTTACATGTTCTGTCATACTTCGCCAATAGCATGCCTGAATATCATGAAAATCATTAGTCATTTACGCCTAAATAATTAAATTGGAGCTACTTTCAACAGACGGTAAATTTATGGGGGGGGGGGGGGGGGAGTGCAGGAACTCAAATTTGCAGACCAATTATTTTTCTCTTCATAATATATATATATATATATATATTTCTGTATTGTACCTTTGGAATCCAAAGAAGTAGCAACCATGTTAACGGAAAAGCGAAATGCAGAAGCCAAAGAAGCAGAAAACGAAAAGTCACCCTCTCCAACCAGCAATATTTTCTGAGAGCTGCTGTAGTGTTTTATCCTTCTCTCTCTTCTTCCCATGTTTATATCTTCACTATACCAACCAAAAAACAATCCTTTTTTTTTTTTTTTTCACTTTGTAGACGTGTATATAACATAATATATATCTATATGTTGCATAGATAATGAAGAATGTTTACTTACACACTGATACCTACATGCACAACGAACTGAACTTACACAAAGAGAAGAGTGGACATCTAAGAGGGTGAGGGTCCTGTCATGCTCGGACCCCGTCGTACCACGAGACTCTGTCGGTGAGTCGGGTTGTTTGGAAACGCAACCCCAGTCGGCTTATAAATTCCGTCCTAAGGCTAAATACCGACGAGAAACAAATTAAGGTTGATCTGGACGCTACATAGGAGGTTAAAAAATAAAAATAAAAAAAAAGGAGAGAGAGAGAACAGCGTTAAAATGAAAATTGGACAGAGTCGCGGAATTAAAGAAGCACTTTCAGAACAAGTAAGAATAAATGCTTCCACTCGGAGGAAAAACATATGGTTTTAAATGGACGAACCAAAGTTCGAAAAAAGAGAAGTTGATAACTCATTTTCTTTTTCCACATAAAGGACGAAGAATAAAGTTCATTGTCTCTTGGTAAGAAAATATCAATTGGCAAATTGCTCCGAAAATTTTGTGTAAAAAAAAAAGGGGGTTATTTATTCCATTAAATCAGCCATTAATCCTGACATTTAACCTTCGGAGCCAAACTGAGTGGACAATCATATGAAAAACATCATATCTCTTGGGAGGATAATTCAACACAAAATGCCTCTGCACCAGCTTCACATTCCTCCTCAATCCCGCAGACCGGTCATCGGAAATCACCGCCAAGATCGCCTTCAACCTCGGTATCTCGTCGACCGAAACACTAACCGAGAACGCGTCCCAGTTCAGAACATCACGGAAGGGAGGGACGTAATGCTGGGAGATCAGCACGGGGACGCACTCGGCGAAGATCGCCTCGGCGACACGGGGGCTGGCGACCTCGTGGCCTCTCGGGCAGAGGCAGAACTTGCTCGTCCTCAGCATCGTCTCGTAGGAGACTCCTCGGGGGAGGTTTTCGTAGACTTTGACGTCGGGGTCTTTGTCTTTCCAGTGGTGGAAGAGGGCGGGGCGGATGCGGCCGTGGCGGCGGCCTGCGTAGAAGGCGAGGGTGGTTCGGCGGGAATGGGGGGAGCCGACGGTGAGGGTGGAGATTTCGCCGGTCTTGAGGTTGATTTCGGGGAAGGAGGCGTCTTTCTTTGGGTTGAAGTGCTCGGAGTTGTTGACGTTGCATAGGACCCTGATTGCATTGTAGTAGAGCTGTGGGACGTACCATGTTGCCCTTGGCCCCTGCACGAAGAGAATATAAATTATGATTATTAAAAATTATTTTTTTTTAAATTTGAAGAATTTCACAAAAATATTAGTAAAAAAAATTAAAGATAGAACACTGAGAATTTAATTAGGACACACTCAAATGTCATCAATACAAAGAGAACAATAGTGGTGTTGCTTTCACTCACTAAATTAGAAATGTGCTTCTTACTCTAGTAAGTAAGCATACACTTTGTTGGTTCTTCCAAACAAGGTCTTTGATTCTTGTTAATTTATAAACAATCGACTTCGTGAAAGGGTCTCAAAGCCACTTATCTAGTTATGTCACCCTTTATCTCTAAATCGTTAAAACTTAAAATAGTATTTTGAAAGTTAAATTATGAGATGTAATTGGTTTAGTAATAACTTAAAAGAAAAATCAGTTAGCTTCTTAACTATTTATTACCTATTTGACAGAGTTTTTCAAAAGCTGATTTTCACTTACTTATTATGGTCATTATTTGTGAAATAAATGACACATATATGCTAAGGTTCCTACATCATTGTGGCCTGGAGGACACATGTATGCTAAGAGCAACAACATAGTGCTTTCATAAGTGCTATTTAAAAAGTATTATATATATATATATATATATATTTATATCCATAACGCCAAAGCCAATAATAGGGGGAAAAAACAGAGGAATTTTATAAAGCCA
Source organism: Ficus microcarpa (assembly GCA_025413485.1). Classification (NCBI taxonomy): domain Eukaryota; kingdom Viridiplantae; phylum Streptophyta; class Magnoliopsida; order Rosales; family Moraceae; genus Ficus; species Ficus microcarpa. The sequence goes on along the minus strand of CM046379.1, from coordinate 18,959,604 downwards.
GAGAAATTACCCAATCATGGCAAGACAGCATGAACTGGTCAGCACCAAGGCTTCTATTCCAAAAAGGATACTTGTGGGAAACAGTGTGGACATAGTCAACGACAGTGCGTTGAAGGACAGCCTTGTCACGAATTATGGGCTCAAAAAGGTGTTCTACGATCATCACCACACTGAAAGGAAGGAAAAAAACATGAGCCTCATCAGGATCCCAAGTCCTGAACTTAGTGTCGTTTTCCATAAAGCTCATAAACATCCCTTCCATGGAGTATATTGTTGGGATATGTGCCCATAAACAAATGAGATGTATTATTTTGTTGATTTAATTTGAGAATTTTTTTCAATATTATTTTTGCATGCATGTTTAGATGCTTTATAAATATCGAAAATCCTAAATTATTTAAATGTAACTTTAAATATTGTATATAAGTGTTATATACAGGAGGATAATATTTAAAGTAAAATAATCTAAATCTGTCCGTAATTAAAAATTAAAGTTGGGATCTTTAATTTAAAATTACTAGCGCGGTTTATTAGATTCTGAATGAAATGATCTTATCCGGATTGTTAATAATGAGATTATTGGAATGAAAACGATTTATATAATTTGATTATATAGGACTGGAACACGATTAATTATGAATCTCTAATAATTTCCGTTGTCATATAGAGCATTCAAAATTAATCAATGATGGTCATCTATGAATCGATCTTAATTCTGAGTAATTAATAGACTCCTATTTATTGTATCATATTTTTTGACATATCGAGCAATGACACAAATGAATAGTGTCAAATTCTTGATATATTGGAAATATAATATAATAAGTAGCCGGGAATATTAATATACAAGATGAAATCCATTCCTTCGTAAAGAAGTTAGATGGACGGTTCCCTTAAGTGTTGATTCGGGACTTGAATAATAAGAGCGCTCAATTTATGATTAGATCATAAATATATTATTCAGTAAAGAATCAATGGTACTTAAGGAGAAAAATATAATTAAAGAGGTTAACGGAAAATACCTAGCTTTAATTATGAACCGTTTATGGAGGATTGATTTATATGTAGTGACTATATCAATGGGCAATTCAAATCTCTGAATATAATTAGTTTTATAATTTTAAGAGTGCAATTCCAAATTTTTAGTGGAATAATTTGGAATTAATAATTTTGATATTTTAATTAAGGTGTTAATTAATTGTCAAAATTATTGGAGCTTAAAATTATAAAGTCCATAGTTCCTCTCAACGGCTCCATTAAATCATGTGAACATTATTTTATGTTGGGTTAATATATTAATTTAGAATTGAGAATTCTGTATTAATATTCACACAACAAATTAATTAGATTAATTTGTAATTTAAATAATATGATTATTTAAAATAAATTTAAAATAGTTTTAAATTAAAGATTATACAGTGTGGTAAGGACCACATCGTAGTTGTGCACCACAGGGTGGTTCACATAAAATCTTTGAATCTTGAATTTTTAATTTTTGATAGATGTGAAAGAGAATATATCAGTTATTTTATTTTGAATAGTTCAAAATAAAATTTAAAAAAAAAAAGTTAAAAAATATATATATATATAACTGATATATGTTGGGAGAGAGATTTTCTCTCTCCCATATCATAATACACGCCCACTATAGAAAGATAGTGGGCGTGCAATTAGTTCCACAAAGAAGGATGAATTAATAAATTAATTTGATTAATTAATTAATTTAAATTAAAAAAAAGATGAGTGTTAGTTATTTCTCTGCAATACTAAAAAGAGGATATATTCGATGTATCTAAAGAAAAGGAAGATATATTTAATTCCTTTTTGACAGAGAAAAAAAAAAAGATACGTAACTTTTTCCTCAAAAAGTTTCTTCTCCTCTTCTCCTTCACTTTGTCTCATGAGTTGAGAACACAAAGTGAATCAAAAATTCAAGTGTGTGATCAAACCCAAATTCAGAAACGCCCACTCGTTTCCAGTTCATCGTGATTCGGAGAATGTTGAGAAAGAATTGTTGGTGTTTCGAAGGATTTGGAATTCTCAAGAAGATTGGTGTTTTCCGAAAGATTTGAAGTACTTAAGAAGGTTTTTGAAGGAGATCAAGAATTTCAAACGACCTAATCGGACAACGGTCAATCTCTAAACTTTCTTCTTAATTTATTTTATTAAATTAATATAAGTATTGTCGCCCGAAAAATTTTTGAGAAAAATTTTTATATGTGCGATTTGATCCATACCATGCTTCCGCTAAAAAATTTTTTTAAAAACTGGTTTTCGAAACCAACATATATGCTCTTGCAAGGATCGTTATGAGATATCGGTGGCTCTCCTTCTTCATGCATATATATCTTGAACAGCCTCTCCATTAGAAGATAACTCCTGAAAAACATTGAGGTCTTACATATAAAATAAAATAAAAGTTTACTTAGGGCGAAAGTTTACTCAGCTGTGTTTCGCTCCGCCCCTGTCCTCAAAACCCGATACTTGTCGTGACGCATTGGGTGAAGGGTGGGAAAAAAGATGAAAGATTGTTGGAATTAGAAATTTCATTGATTAATTACTGTTACGAAAAACCAAATAAAGACAAACACACAAGAGACACCGATTTTTACGTGGAAAACCCTCCAATGCGAAGGGAAAAACCACGGGACCGTAGTCCGATATCAACTTCCACAATGTAAACAATAATGGGATTACAAAGTTCTCTCTAGATACAACTAGAGGCTTACAATCATCAAGATAAAACACAATCTTGGCTAAACAACAAGATTCATCATCAACAAGATGGATTTCAGCAAAAAACATAAAGAGAAATCAGTTTTAGCTCTCAAATGGGTTTTTGGGAAAAGCACTTTATAGACACCAATTCGAAAATCGAAACCGGTAGATGAGAAGAGCTTGCCACAAGGATTCACCACGTCAAATTTGAGCACCAACGGATACCGTTTCACCGCTCAATCGTCTTGTACAAACCCAAAAGGTCTACCCCCTCTCTCTTTCTTTCTCTCTGCCTTGTTCGTCGCACACCCACTAGCCCACTGTTTTTCCCCTTTTTTTTTTTTTTGCTCCGCACTACACACAGCTTGTTCAACAAGCTTTATACCCTTTTTTTTTTCTTTTGTTAATTACAAAAGCTATTGGGCTTTTGGCCCAATATTGTCCAGCCCACTAACATGGGCGGACAACCCAACAATTCTCCCCCTCCGCGTCATGTAGTGGGCTCGACCAAGCCCGCTCTCTGCTTGCACGCTTCAAGTTTCTCCTTAGGCAAAGATTTTGTCAACATATCTGATCCATTCTCACTTGTATGAACTTTCTCTAAGTGCATTTGCTTTGTTTCGAGTACATCACGAATCCAGTGATACCTAACATCAATATGCTTGGATCTTGAATGGAATGTTGAATTTTTGGAGAGGTGGATGGCACTCTGACTATCACTGTAGACAATGTACTTCTCTTGTTGCAGACCCAATTCTTCAAGAAACTTTTTCATCCACAAAACTTCTTTGCAGGCTTCAGTAATTGCAATGTACTCAGCTTCTGTACTGGATAAAGCAACACATTTCTGTAACTTAGACTGCCAAGAGACTGCTCCCCCTGCAAAAGTCATCAAGAACCCCGAAGTGGACTTCCTGGAATCAACATCACCTGCCATGTCTGAATCTGTGTACCCTTCTAAAATAGGCTCACCACTGCCAAAGCATAAACACACCCTAGAAGTACCTCTCAGATATCTCAATATCCATTTCACCGCTGCCCAATGTTCTTTTCCAGGATTAGAAAGAAATCGGCTGACAACTCCAACAGCATGAGCAATATCTGGTCTTGTGCAAACCATGGCATACATCAAACTGCCAACTGCAGACGCATAGGGAACTTTACTCATTTCTTCTTTTTCTTTCTCACTTGTTGGACATTGCTTAGAAGTAAGCTTAGAGTGCCCGGCAAGTGGAGAACAAACTGCTTTTGCCTTGCTCATATTGAACCGTTCAAGAACTTTTTCAATATAGCCTTCTTGAGAGAGCCAAAGTTTCCCATTCTTCCTATCACGGGAGATTTTCATGCCGAGTATTTGTTTTGCCGATCCTAAGTCTTTCATTGCAAAAGACTTACTTAACTCCTTTTTAAGCTTCTCAATCTTGCTAGTATCATGGCCAACAATCAGCATATCATCAACATATAGCAGGAGATAATGAAATCATCACTGGAGTGTTTCTTTATAAACACACAATGATCAGATGAAGTTCTAGAGTACCCATGACTCACCATAAAAGAATCAAACTTCTTGTACCACTGTCTTGGTGCTTGTTTGAGCCCATACAAACTCTTTCGAAGCTTGCATACATGATTCTCCTTTCCCTTGACTTTGAACCCTTCTGGCTGCTCCATATAAATTTCTTCTTCTAAATCACCGTGAAGAAATGCAGTTTTCACATCAAGTTGCTCTATCTCTAAATTCAAACGGGCAGCTAGACCAAGAACAACTCTGATGGATGACATCTTCACTACCGGAGAAAATATCTCTTCAAAGTCAACACCTTTCTTCTGACCAAATCCTTTCACAACCAACCGAGCTTTGTACCTTAGTTGTGAGCTATTGTTTTCAGCTTTCAACCAAAAACCCATTTGTTCTTCAGTGCTTTCTTGCCTTTTGGTAACTTTACCAAGTCGTAGGTGTGGTTCTCACACAAGGATTTCATCTCTTCCTGCATGGCATTAGACCACTCTTTCTTTTGCTCATGAGAAATGGCTTCTTGGTAAGTTTCAGGCTCTCCACCATCTGTAAGCATCACATACTCACTTGAACTGTATCTTGAAGGAGGTTGGCGCTCTCTACTAGATCTTCTCAATGGAGGCTCATCTGTTGATGGTGGCGGTGATTGCTCAACTTGTTCAGCTGGAGGAACAACATCATTAGCAGGAGGGGACTCATCATCAACAATATCTTCACCATCTTCTTGCATGTCTCCCCCATGATCAGTATTCACTACAGGTGGAGGAACTAGATTCAAATTGACAGGAATCTCAACAAAGGAACTGGTCTTTTCAACTTTATCAGCATCGTCACCAAGTTGATCTTCAAGGAACACAACATCTCTGCTTCTGACAATCTTCCTGTTCACTGGATCCCATAATCTGTACCCAAACTCTTCATGACCATATCCCAAGAAAATACACGATTTTGCCTTATCGTCAAGCTTGGACCTCTCATCTTTAGGAATATGAACAAATGCCCTGCAGCCAAAAACTCTCAAATAACTATAAGAGACATCTTTCCCTGTCCAAACTCTGTTAGGAACATCACCATTCAAGGCAGCTGCTGGGGAAAGATTAATCAAGTCGACTGCAGTCCTCATAGCCTCCCCCCAAAAAGACTTAGGAAGCTTAGCATGAGAAAGCATACATCTTATCCTTTCTTCAATGGTCCTGTTCATTCTTTCTGCCACACCATTTAGCTGAGGTGTCTTTGCTGGAGTTTTCTCAAGCCTGATTCCATGGGCTTTGCAATAGTTTTCAAATGGCCCCCTGTATTCACCACCATTATCAGCTCGAACTGACTTCAACTGCTTTCCCGTCTCTCTTTCAATCTTGGCATGAAATTCTTTAAAGACATCGAACACCTGGTCTTTAGTTTTCAAAGCAGTAGCCCAAACTTTTCTTGAGTGGTCATCAATAAAAGTTACAAAATAGAGTGAACCTCCAAGAGTTTTAGTTAGCATAGAGCAGACATCAGTATGAATCAAATCAAGATATTTGATCTTCTAGATGGAGGGTGTGAATGAAATGCAACTCTATGTGTTTTTCCAGCTAAACAATCAACACAAGTTTTAAGAGGCATACCTTGCAAACTGGGGAGGAATTGCTTTCTAGCAAGAATTTGTAGTCCTTTCTCGCTGATGTGACCAAGCCTCTTGTGCCAAAGATCAATACTTGCATCCTTCTGAATAGCATTTATCTCTCCCTTGTTGAGCTTTGCTTGTGTGACATAGAGCGTATTCATCTTCCTTCCCCTTGCAATCACTAGAGAACCTTTGGTGAGCTTCCATTTACTTTCACCAAAATAGTTAATGAAGCCCTCGTCATCAAGTCTGCCTGGAGATCAAGTTGAGGCGAATATCCGGTACATGTCTGACATCCTTGAGTATTAACTTGCTTCCAAGATTGGTCTCCAAGCAAATGTCACCAATACCCACAATTTTAGAGGCATCACTGTTTCCCATCTTGACATTGCCAAAATCACCGGCAGAGTAAGAAGTGAAGAAATCACCATGAGCAGTAACATGAAATGAAGCACCAGAATCAATTACCCAATCACTCTCCTGGCATGCGAGGCTAACATAACTATCATCACAAACAATGACAACATCACCCTCAGTGGCTACTGTATTAGTCTCTTTCTCATCTTTCTTTCCTTCACCCTGCTCTCTTTTCCAAAGCCTGCACTCTTTCTTCATGTGACCTGGTTTGTTGCAGTGGTAACACTTGAAACTTTTTCTGTATTGGGATTTTCCTCTAGATGTATCCTTTTTGCCATGACCTTGAGGATACTTGTTTTTGCTTCTTCCACGCCTTTCATGTTTTTCAGAAACGAGGACCTCAGAAGAAGATTCACCCTTTTCCTTTCTCCTGGCTTCTTCGTTGAGCAAACTATCCTTAACCATCTCCATGGTTAGCTTTCCTTCTGGCGCTGAAGTGCTTAGTGACACCACTAGTGTTTCCCAGCTTTCAGGCAATGAGCTGAGAAGTAACAAAGCTTGTAGCTCATCTTCAAGTTTCATCTTCATAGTTGTCAACTGGTTCACCAAGCCCTGAAAATCGCTTGTATGTTCAGTCATACTCTTCCCATCTTTGTACTTCAAATTCACGAGCCTTCTAATGAGCGTGGCTTTATTTCTGAAAGTATTCTTCTCATACATCGCCGCTAACTTTTGCCAGAGAGCATCAGCTTTGGTTTCTTCAGCAATGTGATGGAATATATTGTGATCAACCCACTGCCTTATTGTAGCAGCAGCCTTCATATGCAATATCTCTCAGTCCTCATCGCTCAATTTTTCTGGCTTTTCCTTGCCTAGAACAGGCCTAAACAAATCTCTGCAATACAACATGTCTTGCATTTTCCGCTTCCAAATGGAATAATTCGACGGGGTTAATTTTATCATCCCAAACGAATTTTGTTCATCCATCTCAACACACAAGAATTTTTCTCTAGCCAACCAAAATCTCTGATACCACTTTGTTACGAAAAATCAAATAAAGACAAACACACAAGAGACACCGATTTTTACGTGGAAAACCCTCCAATGCGAAGGGAAAAACCACGGGACCGTAGTCCGATATCAACTTCCACTATGTAAACAATAATGGGATTACAAAGTTCTCTCTAGATACAACTAGAGGCTTACAATCATCAAGATAAAACACAATCTTGGCTAAACAACAAGATTCATCATCAACAAGATGGATTTCAGCAAAAAACATAAAGAGAAATCAGTTTTAGCTCTCAAATGGGTTTTTGGGAAAAGCACCTTAGAGACACCAATTCGAAAATCGGAACCGGTAGATGAGAAGAGCTTGCCACAAGGATTCACCACGTCAAATTTGAGCACCAACGGATACCGTTTCACCGCTCAATCGTCTTGTACAAACCCAAAAGGTCTACCCCCTCTCTCTTTCTTTCTCTCTGCCTTGTTCGTCGCACAACCACTAGCCCACTGTTTTTCCCCTTTTTTTTTTTGGCTCCGCACTACACACAGCTTGTTCAATAAGCTTTATACCCTTTTTTTTTTTTCTTTTTTTAATTACAAAAGCTATTGGGCTTTTGGCCCAATATTGTCCAGCCCACTAAGATGGGCGGACAACCCAACAATTACCAATGGAAGGCATAGGCATTGCTGTAGATTTCTCCCTGTGGAACATAATCTGCATCTTCAAGAAAAGATTTATTGGTCAATCTCTTTGTTGCCTCTCTTATTAGAGCTCTAGCCGTGACGAGATCGGCTTCAAGCTTCTCCAGCTTCTCATCTTTATGCTCTGTCCTATTTGAAAATGACTCCTCTACCCCGTTTTCCTTCTTTGCTCCTTCACAAATAAACAGGACAGAACAGAACCCAACAAAGAAAAATAAAAGGAGTTAAAAGAAGTAAAAAAAGAAAAGCTCAAAGAACATGATTGGAAAGTTTGTTTAACCTAATGAGTCCGTACCATGAATGAAAATGATTTCGATGTCGATGTTGGTGGCAAAAAATAACCCTTTGAGACAAGAATTGCAGAGATTAAAAATAAGGAAGCCATTGTAAAAACAACCACGTTTGGCGAGCTTTTGTTGAGCTCTTTCATCTTCTCTATATGTCTAGTAATAATTGGTGTTGGTAATTTGTCAGGTTAATATTAGTTCAAGGACTTGGTTTTGTGTGAGAGTTATGTCGAATATCGAGTTCTCTATCAAACTACTTAGAGCAACTCCAACCATACTCTAAAATAAAATTTTACTCTAAATTTAGAGTATGGGGCATCTCCAACCATACTCTATATGGAACCTCAAATATATAGTATGAATAGTGTACTTCATATTTGAAATATCACTGTTCATATTCTAAACTACTTTTTTTTTTTGTTTTTTAATTAAATTTTAAAGTAATATTTTGGTAAAAATAAAATTACAAAGTTACCCTTAACTTAATTTTTCTTTCAAAATTACTCATTTTTCTATATGTAAAGTATTTGTATGTTTAAATCTTAAGCTATATTTATTTTTTTCTACCTTTTTTTATTTTATTATTTGAATAAATTTTGTACGATAGTAAATCAACATAAAAGTTTTACATAAATTAAAAAGTTCAGAAGATATTCTAATTCATAAACAAACCAAAAATAAGCATATATAAAAATACATTAAATAATTACATATGATAAACCAAAAATAACACAAAATACATAATGTAAAGGCGTAAAAATAGATAATATAGAGATATTATGGTGAAAGAACAATGATTTAGTAGTCCGGTATACCAGTTTTTTTTTTTAAATATTGAATGTCAGTTTGTTTCCTTTTTTTTTTTTTTGGAATTAAGAAAATCATGTAGTTTTTTTTTTCACTCAATATTATTAAGTTGTTTTTGATAATCGCACTAAATTTATAGTGTTTTAGTTATTTGATATAACTTTCTATTTTTAAAGATTATTCTAAAAAATAAAAACAATCAACATAGTAATATGTTAAAAAGATTGTATGGGGCATAATTTGTAAAATACAAATATTATAGAGAATAAATATAAAATAATATCTAAATGATTATAAAAGAGAATATAAATAGGATATTCCTTTTAGAGTATTATACAGAGTAAATAGGTTGGAGATGAAATAGTTATTTGAAGTGACAGATACTTTATTTTAGAGTTTCTGTACTCTAAGATAGAGTACTTAGGTTGGAGATGACCTTAATATGTCCAATATTTTATTCACATGTTAAGCACTTGAACTGTTGAACCGTTTCTTGTGCAGAAAATCTCTACCTGCGCCAGCGTCTCATACGAACTGTTGCACTAATTATCTATAACTTAATGAGATTTATCATCAGTTGTACCATATGTGGAAATGTGAACGAATGGAAACGAGTGGTGTAGGGATTCCCAGGGAAGAAAAGCTAAAATATACGACGGAACCTTTTGAAAATGGTTTTATTTTGGACACAAAATAAAAACAATAAATTTTAAAATATAAAGTGTTCGATTATATTTTTAAAAAGATTAATCTAAGACAAAAAAAAAAAAGAAAAAAAAACTTGTTTTCATATCTTACATATTTATTTATCCTTTTAATATTTAGTGTTATGATTTGTCTTCAGCGTGCTGGCATTGAGATACTCAAAATCACACCTGATGCTGTGTCAATCTAGATCATGTATTTTCATATATATATATATATATATATATATAATGATCTGGAATTTGTGGAATTAATGGGCAGCATAATAAGTGCACAAATTTACATGGTTCACGCATTCAAGTTTGTGCACTTGTCGGATCAATAAACCAAGCCAACTTCTTATATCAAATATTTAGTGTTCTTTAACCCTGTTACTCGAGTCATGCTGCTAAGCAGATTACTCCACTTTTTTTTTTTTTTTGGTTTTTCCTTCTTTTCAGGTTAAATGAAGATGGTTAACTGTTCAGTATTAGAAAAGAGTAGATCACTCAAACACAAGGGCAATACTTCTCTTTTGTAATACTCAACAGTTAACTATCTTCATTTAACTTAAAAATATATTTATATATATATATATATATATATATAGTTTTCTGTATTTAAAATACAGTTCAAGTACACATAGCATCTTCTTCAGTGTTGCGAGATGACGGTTTAGTCAAAAATGGTCCCAAAAAAAAAGTACAGAGAATAAGAAGCCTTGTCTATGAGAATAAAAACCTTCATCTCCTTTCAAGCAAAAGAGGATATGTCTCTTCTACAAGTTGCAACTTTCCACACCTGAACAGGAAAAAAAAAAAAAAATTTATTATAAAGGACTTGTGACAGACTGAATTTATACCAGATATCCTTTACTTCTCATTCTAATCCTTTTCCTTAATTTCCTCACTCCACTATTACAGGAATATTCTTAATACGTATTTTAGCTTCAAAATTGCATAAGCTGGGGAAACATATCTTATGCTAATCACATGTTAGCTAAGATGACAAAGTTTATCAGCAACCAGGTGATATTTGACAAGGACAAAGTATATCTTCGAGTTCTTATATCCAACATAAACTCGAGACAATATCGTCCCTGTATTTGAGAACACCCCGAGGCAAAGTAGGGGCTCGAACCTTAGACCTCTCCCTTAGTGAGAGTCTAAGAAGCAAGCTCTCAACCACTCTGGCCACCACTTTGGGGGCATCTCCAAACAATAACCGGATATATGCATACATAGCTAATAAAAATGGGAGATTGACAAGTCTTACAAAGGTTAAGAAATTTAAAAATAATAATAGATCTCATACATACCTTGAATTGACATTGAGTACTTCGACATTACTCCCCGAGACAATATCCTTGAGTGAAATGAAGCTTGGAGTATGAGCAATGGCCTCAAATTGAGATCTAATGACTTGAAACCTGAGAAGTTTGAATCTTAGGCCTCTTGATTCATCATAGTAAATCAATTCATTCTTGCCAAAACAGAACATCAGCAAAGCTCCATTGCTTAAATAACTAATAGGTTGATAACGGTGAACACGACGTGACCACAATTCATTTCCAATATTTATGGAGAACAATTTAGTCCAAGATTCGCAGACGCCATAGTCTTTCATCACCCATAGATTAATGTGATCATCGTAAGAATAAAACTCGTGCACACAAAGACAACCTCCTAAAACTCCCAAAAACAAATCCAAATGTTTTCCTTGCTGACAAGGTGGTGATGGAATGGAGTAGAATCGGAACTGCTCCTCGTCCAAGTTAAAAGAAACTACACGTTGGGAGCCATTACTATTGTCCCCACAAATCCAGTGAAGAGCTCCATCAAGATAGATTGGGTTGCCTTCCAATTTTAGCTTGAAGGTCGAGCTATCAACTTTTCTCCATGAATCTGTCCCAAGCGTATGTAACCCAGCCACGTTAGGTTCACCAAAAATTATTCCCATAACCTTGTAATGATTATTCCTTGGGCTGAAACCCAAACCGACTCTAATCAAGCGGCAACTTTTCCCATCATAAGAAGGATTTGGCAGATGTATGAACTCACCAAGGATTGGGTTGCAAACAACAAAAGGGTCACGTCCCAACTGGTCAGTCAAGCAAAGCAAGCCGTTACACGAATTCGCAACCTTGTACGTGTGAGCCTGCTTTGACTTCAACTTAATCAAGTTCTCCCTCCTGCTGTTGTTTTCAACGTGAAAGATCACGTTCGTATCATCCCGCACTTGACTGAACATAACCTGAGCGTTCCTTAAAGGCATCTTTAATCTCGCTTTTACTTTTACGTTGGGTCGACAGCGATTACACTTCTCGTTATCATCGCACCAGCAGTACCCCACATCAAAACTCCGACCATCTTCAGGCTCCAACAAGTATAAGGCTCTAGAAACACGGAGATGATGCACGTCTCTGATCAAAAGACAGGTCTTTGCTTGTGCAAGGTGCACATTAGCAAATTGAGAGTCCGAAATGAGACTGTACCAAGACTTGCATACACATTTGCACAAGGTAATGCTTTTCGTAGATAATTTTAGTAGAATCTCGACAAAGATGGTCGTCGGAAGATCACTTATGGAGGGACGAAATACTTGATTTTGTTCACCAGTGTTGCCCATTTGGGTTCGGCAAAAGTTTGGCTTTCTTTTTCTTTTCATGGCTATTTCAGCAACCTATACACACACACACACACACACACACATATATATAATTACCTAACTTCGACTCAAACATACCCAACAATGAAACAGAAATATAAAGCCACAAAGATGGAAATTGAAAAAACGAAATAAAAGGCCAGCAAAATGACTAACAAATCCTGAAAGACAAGATATTAAAATTAAAAAAAAGCCACCAGGGAAGCATAAACACACACACACGCATATAGATATATATATAACGTTATTAAACTTACGAACTTTCCAACCAAAAATCCCACCAGGGAAATCAGAGTACATAAACACAAGTATACAAATATTGATTCAAAGACCCACGAGGGAAACATAAATGTATCCATAAAAAAAATGAAAATGAAAATAGACAGATGAAATTAAAAATACTAGTGAGGATAATCACAAATAAATACTGAAACATTCATGAAATAGTGAAAAATACAATATCAGAGATGCAGAGTTATACATAGATTTTGCATCAAAAATTTCCAACAGGAAACAGAAATATTCATGCCCATATACAAATTTCCCATCAAATCAAACTGGGTAGCAGAAATATTTACACCCAAGAAAAACGGAAAAGGAAAAATGAGAAAAGGCAAAAATAAATCAGTAACAAAAGAAATACATAAGGAAAAGAGACAAAGAAAATTGCATAGTAGCGGATTCATAGCAAGAAAGGTTGGAAGGTTTACTTACAAAGAAGTAAATAGGAATAGAGCCAACAAAAATGAGGACAAAACTTCAACGAAAACCAACCCAGGCTCTGGAGAGCGTAGACTGCACTTGCACCAGACGTTGGAGAGTTTTTCTGAGAACTGACCTTATCAAGGCTTTTTCAGCCCATTTCACTAGGCTCACTAGCAGCTAGATGGCCCATTACACTAAAAAAGGTCCGAGCCCTGCTCTAGAAATGAACATTTATGGCCTTTAGGATTATGTTTGGTGACCGTATTTTAAAAGTTATAAATGCCTTAAATTTTGAAAATATACGTTTAATAAAAATAACTATTTAGAGTAAAAAGTACAAAATTTGAAATGTGTTTGGAAAAGATTAGCAATATAGATCTTGTTTTATTTCTCTCGAAATTTTATGCATTTTGAAAAAAAAAATCATATCATTTCGACTTAAAATGATAAAATTATAGACTTTTAAAGTTTGGATTTTTTAAAAATATTTAGAAATATGAATAGTAAAATTAGAGGAAAATGACAAAATAACTTTTGGAAACTATGCGCAAACAGGGCCTTAGCACTGATATGGCTAAACTTGTTATCTTCCAGGAACTTATCTCCCAATCTTTTTGTTATGACAAATTTATACCCTAAACTTACTAAAATTATTCAAATATACGTATTTTAGTTAATTTTATATTAAATAAAACATATGAAATTGGCGATTTTGCATCAGTGTGTATTAGATTGGAAAATTTTTAATTGAAAATGAAAATTTCCGTTTTTAAATGAGGTATACGTGAGATTTTAATAACTAAATAAAAAAACATCAATTCATAAGAGGTATGTTGCCACAATTTAAAAGTTTAGGCACATTCCAACTGCAGGTAAATCCTTGAATATTTCAAAAATAAATAAATTTATTAAAATTGAAATTTTAAGAATTATCAAAAGAAAATTGAAATTTTAAGTAAGTTAAAGCTACAAAAATACCCCAAATCATATTCCTCAAACCACCTTTCAATTTCAAACCCTACCGTGCCGTTAACCCAATTTAAAAGGATTAAAAAAAAAAAACCCCTTCTTTTAAAAGGAAAATAAATTAATATTTCATCCAAAAAAAACTGCCTCTCGGAATTTCTTCACATTTTCATCTCGGCTTCAAGTCGAAGCCTTTGCCATTCTTCACTTTGTAAGCAACTTTTTACTTCTATTAGGGTGTTTGACACACCAACTCAAAACACTTATCTCAAAATTTTTTTTATCTTTTTCCCAAAAAGTTTTTTGTCTTTTCTGAAAATTCAAAAAAATTTACTATTGCAACTTAAAAATCTCAATTCAAACTACTCCACCAAACACCCCTGTATAATCGGAACTATGCATTTTTAATACTCTCTCTCCTTTTGTTTTTTTTAAACCGAACTACTTATTAGTCATTACCTTAACTCTACTTCCTTGTTATCTCTTTCAATCAAATTCGTTCATGTGATTTTTTTTTCCTTCTAATTTTAATCATGAATTTTTACATAATTTTGTTGACATTCTTTGTTAGCTTTGTTGACATTCTGCTAAAACTATCTACAAGAGCATTATCTTGTGCAAAAGCATGTGCAAGACATGGCATGGTATAATTTCCAAACCGCAATTTGCTAAGGGGGTGTTTGGTGTATTAGTTTGAGTTGAAATATTTTAGTTGTAATAGTAAATTTTTTTGAATTTTCAGAAAAGACAAAAAAATTTTTGGGAAAAAGACAAAAATTTTTTAAGAAAAAAACAAAAAAAAGTTTGAAATGAGATGAAAATTGATGGTTTGCCATCCACCCCCTAAGCTACATTTGGCCCGAGCAAAGCACTTTATTTTGTTCCGAGACGTGCCTCCGTATCTCTAGAGCCCTCTACTTGTTGGAGCCTGAAGATGGCTGTGGTTTGGAGGATGGATACTGTTGGTGCGGATCCGTCAACAAGTGTGATCGTTGTTGTCACGAAATAAAGATGGAAGCCAAATTAAAGATCCCGATGAGGAAATACCCAATTTATGCTTAATCCCGCAGCTGATGATGCAAATGCGATCTGTCACACGCAGAGCATGAGAACTAGTAAGCATTTGGTTGGGTTGAAATCGAGGGCCAAGGATCACAGGTACAATGTTGTGAGTTCTTGTAATGGCTTCCTCTGCTTGAGTGAACAATTGGATGATGGACCATTGGAAAAAGACAATGTTGTTGTTTGCAACCCGATCACGGGTGAGTTTACAGATCTTCCAGAGTCTTGTCACAATGGCAAACATTTTGGAGTCGGTTTTGGTTTCTGTCCAAAGAAAAATGGCTACAAGGTTGTAAGGATGTTTGCTCGCTCTGTAGAGGATGCGTTTGGATTCCATACGATGCAAGGTTGTGAAATGGTTGAGACACATACGCTGGGGACAGATTCGTGGAGAGTTGTTTGATATATCGGAATTTAAGGTAAAATTTAAAACACTCCCCATATCTCAATGGAACTCTTCATTGACTTGTAGATAAAGATAAGGATTCGGGGTTTTAGTTTCTTTTGACTTGGACGACAAGCGGTTCCACTTACGTTCTGTTCCATCGCGATCTTGTGCGGAAGGAGAAGGTTATGGTTTGGCTTTGGGAGTTCTATGAGGTTATCTTTGTCTGTATAATCACCGTGCTAATTTTCACATTGATAGATGGGCTATGAAAGACTATGGCGTCTACGAATCTTGGACTAAATTGTTCTGCAATGATTTTGACGATCATCAGTCTAAACGGTTTCATCCTCGGCCTACAAGTTACTTGAACAATGGAGCTTTGATTATGTGCGGTGGTGACAATTAACTTATTCACTATGACCGACATGGAGTAATGGGATTCAGGTGTCACAAGTTTCGCAACATTGCGTCGAAATTCGAAGCCATTGCTCATACTCCAAGCTTCATTTCGCTCAAGGAAATTGTCATGGGGATTAATGTTGAGTACTCAATATCAACTCAAGGTATGGATTTGCTTTTTTGCGTTTTATTTTTTATCATTTTTTTTTTAATTTTTACATCTAAATATTTTGTTCGTTTTTTTTTTTTTTTTTTTTTTTGTGAATCTTCAAGATTTGATCTAATTTTTCGCTCTTACATTATCGAGTACTTTTTTTCATTTTTTCTTAAATCTAATCAATATACATGATTTAGTTAATTCAGACCGTCTTACTGTCGAGTAAATGACTTACAAATTGTCTCAAAGGATATATACTTCCTAGCTTAGGCAATTTTGAAGTTGAAAATTCTAATCAAAACATGTGGATTGAGAAAATGACCTAAAAAGAAAGAGTTTCGTTTCTTTTAGAGAAGATCTATGTTGGATTTTATTTATCTCTGTGATATATATTCCCTCACATTTCTCATACAGTAATATCAATTGTCAAGTGTGACACCGTTCTTGATGATTAGAAATTTGCTGTGGAACTTTCTTAAGCAAGTCTTTTCTGTTTAAATCTTACGTAATTCACTTGCTGTCTGTGCAGATGTGGAAAGCTTAAATTGGCGGAAGAGATCTGTCCTCCTTTCCCTAATCAAAAATTTGGCCATGGATTTAGATTCTCATCTCTTTGTGCCTAGTTGATTCTAACTGACTCGTCATCTGATAATGATGAAGAATTTGACACTCATTATTGGTGTTCCGCAGTACTTTAACTGATAAGGATCGGTGTTGCTTTGTATGATTGCTAAAATGCTACCTGCTTTACCAATCTTAGATTCTAACGTTGCTGCTTATGTTTTTTATTTCAAAATTTGGCTTACTATTAGAGCTTGAATATATATATATATATATATATGTATGTATGTATATATAACTTTTAAGATTTGCGAGTATAATTTGCATTTGCTAGATGTACCTAAACATCATTAGTTTTCTTTCGATGTATCTCAAGGTGTGAATTAGTTTGCACATTTTCCATTTGCAAGGTGTATCTAAACATCATTGGTTTTCTTTCGATGTATCTTAAGGTGTTGTTAGTTCGGGAGATCTAAAAAGATAAACATGTCTTGTGATTCTTGCTACTTGCTCATCCTACTCATCCTCATGTATCTTAATGATAAAGTTTGAGTTGACATTGAATGAGATGACCATGTCTTCATTCTCACCCCTCAAATGTGTTTTAATTATTTTCAATGATGTTTTTTTCTCTACATTTTCTTAAAGTTTGTAATATGGAGTAACCAGAAAATCTACGCAAATCTGCTCTTTTTTTTTTTTTTTAATTTTAAAATGTTGGCTGTTGGGCTAAGGGGTATTTAGTATGTTAGTTTGAGTTGAAATATTTTAGTTGTAATAGTAAATTTTTTTGAATTTTCAGAAAAGACAAAAAATTTTTAAAAAAAAAGACAAAAACTTTTTTAAAAAAATATAAAAAAAAATTTAAAATGAGATGAAGTTGGACCTTTTACCAAACTCCGTCTAAGTTCCCGAAGGCCAATTCCTATAAAACTCCTACATGCATTGAAAGGAAAAAAGAAGGGGGAAAAAAGGGGGAAAAAAAAAAAAAAGTACAAACCACAGGCTGTTGTGCAAAGCTAGGTTTCGTCGGGGTTTGTTTCTCATCTTCGACTTCTAACTCTTCGCTATTCCTTTACTATGAAATCGGAACCATTCATTTCTTATATTCTCTTCTTTTTTTTTTTTTTTTTTCATTTAGTATTTCTGATTAAGTGATTATTCAGGGCCTTCATTTCAATTTTTTTTTCATTTCCATTTTTTTCTATTTTGTGAATGTGTATTTATGTTTCCCTGTTGGCTTTGATGAGAAAATCTGCTCAGGAATATATGCATATTTCTGTTTGCCTGGTTGGTTTTTGAAGCGAAACTAATGTATAACTCTGCATTTCTGAGATTAAAATTTTTCAATATTTATTAGTGATTGTTTAATATTTACTTCATTTGACTATTCTTACCCCAAAGAAAAAAAAAATCAGTTTTTATTTTTTATTTTTTAATTTTTGATTCATGCGTATAAATCTGTTTATGTTTCCGTCTGGGGTCTTCGAATCATAATTTGCATGTTTACTTCTTTCTTTTTCCTTGGTTAGTTAGTGTTTGAATCGAATTTGCATACATATATATGTATATATATAGGTTGCTGAAATAGTCATGAAAAGAAGAAGAAAGCCAACTTTTAACAAGAACCCAAAAGGGCAACATTGATGAACAAATTCAAATATCTGGTTCCTCGTTAGGAGATCTTCCGGTGACCATCTTTTTTGATATTCTACGAAAACTATATACCAAGAGCATTGTCTCGTGCAGACGTGTGTGCAATTCTTGGCGCAATCTCATTTCAGATCCTCAATTTGCTAAGCTGCACTTGGCACAAGCAAAGACCGTTCTTTTGGTTCGAGATTTGTGTTATCAACGCATTTCACGAACCCTGTATCTGTTGGAGACTGAAGACTGCTGCAGTTTTAGTGGGTATTGCTGGTGTGGTTCGTTTAAGAACAAGTGTAAGTGTTGTCATCTCGACATTACGCTGGAAGCTAAAGTTAAAGCTGCCACTAAGGAAGGCCCAAGTCATGTTCAATCTGTCGGGTGATGATACGAATGTGATCTTTCACACCGAAAACAACAACAGCAACGGGAACCAGAGGAAGTGCTCTATTAAGTTGAAGTGCGGGAGTGATTACGGATACCAGGTTGCGAATTCATGTAGTGGCTTGCTTTGCTTGACTGACAGGTTAGGATATGACCATGTTGTTGTATGCAACCCAATCTCGGCTGAGTTTATTTGTCTCCCCATATCTTCTAATGATGGGAAGGCGGCATGTGGTTCAGAGTTGGGTTGGGTTTCAGTCCAAAGAATAATCAGTATAAAGTCTTTAGGATGTTTACTCGTTTGACAAAGGACCCTGCTACGGGCAGGTTGAGGCCTGGTGGTAACATAGCTGAGATGCATACGCTTGGGACAGGTTCGTGGAGAAGTGTTGATATGTCAGCATTAAAACTTGTCTTTCATCATCGCCCAATCTATCTCGACGGAGCTCTTCACTGGATTGGTTGGGACGATCATAATGGTTCACATTGTACAGTTACTTTTAACTTGGATGAGGAACAGTTCCACTTATTCTCTATTCCATCGCCACCTGGTCAACGAGGAAAATTTTTAGATTTTGGAGTTATAGGAGGCTGTCTTTGTGTGTATAATCCTTATGTTCATGATCGCATTGAAGTCTGAGTGATGAAAGAGTTTGGTGTCCGTGAATCTTTGACCAAATTGATCTCCGCTAGTATTCTAAATGATGAAGCACCTAAGCACCATTATCGACCTATAAGTCTCTTGAACAATGGAGTTTTGTTCATGTTCCATCGTTCTTGGAGTGATTTGATTTACTATGATGACTTAAGAGGCCGAAGATTCAAACATCTCGAGTTTATTGGCAATAAATCAGAATTCGAGGCAATTACTCATATTCCAAGCTGCATTTCAATCAAGGATCTTCTGATGACGGCTAACGTTGAGGTCCACAATATCAATTCAAGGTATGGATGAGCATTTGTTTTTTTTTATTCTGATACTTGTTAGAATAAGAAAGTAAAGGAGATAAATCGTGTTCTTTCTTTCCTTTTGGGTAGCATACATGGATTGATTTGTCGCTGGGTTTGGTCGTAATATCCAATTTTTTGCAGTGCTAATTTAACTTCGTGTAGTTTGCTATGAAACTTTCTCCAACAAGCAACTTCGAATGAGGCAACGTTATATATTTTTACCGTTGATGATGATTTAGGTGTGGAAAGTTACGACTCACGGAATAGACCTATCCTCTTTTGCTTGGAAGAACAAGACGATAGACATAGCTTCTTGAATATTCTCACTCACTCATTGTCTTACAATTGTGACTTGTGGCGGATGGCCGGAGTTCTTAGAACTGTTTTTAGAGAAGAACTATTAGGGGGTGTTTGGTTCGGAGGTTCATCTCCGTTCCAACTCAAATTTTTTTTGTCTTTTCCCAAAAAGTTTTTGTCTTTTTCCCAAAAAGTTTTTTGTCTTTTCTGAAAATTCAAAAAAATTTACTATTACAACTAAAATATTTCAACTCAAACTAGCGAACCAAACACCCCCTTAATGTTGCTTTATATGATAGTTGAAAAGCTACAGTGCGTCACTGCCTCTTTTTGGGTTGTCATTTTGTTGCTCTTGGTTGGTAGTTTCAAGTTCCAAGATTACTTCTTTGGGAGCTGGACTGTTTATGTTTGAGGCCAAAAAATGGACTTAGCTTTCAACCTACTTACGATTCAATGAAGGAGAAAAAAGCTTCATCAATGGTTTTTGTTGTCCCTCTATCCTCTTGTGTCTGTTCGAATTTATATAGCCCAAGGAAAATGAAAATAAATCCTCCCAAAACTAACATTATGTGATTACAGACATAGCCTACAGGTATTTTCACATGTGACTTCACTATGACATGTCATTACACATTCACGATTCACCTTAAATTGTGGCCCAGCGGCCCTTAACAGTCATTGCCAAAGTAAATGGGTGTGAAAATTTGCACCATTGGCACGAGCAACCCGTACCTTTTATTGTACAACTCCTTTAGAACCACGCATGCGAAATATTTAGTGGCAGCACGAGTTTTTATTGACAATGCATTGTCTATAAGTGGTATCTTTTAGGACAATGTATGCCATTGTTGAACCCTTGGGCCAAAATTTAGGAGATGAAGAGCTCTTTGGTGATGAAAATTGTGCTATCGCCAAATGTTTCCTCACTAAAGATGCAATATGTTGCAGTGACCAATTGATAAAATTACTGTGCTCTTTAAATTTTCACTACGACAAAACACAAACATCACATGCTTACCATTTAGATCAAACATTGAACAATGCCGGTCTAGCACTTAAATTTTTAGGGCAAAATATTTTTACGACAATAAAAATTTTGCCTATATTCGGAAAACTCAATGATGCTCTAACACCATTGGATTGGAGTACTAAACAAAACATGCTCTCTCTATAGCCTATAACTTTGTACTAGTCGAATCTCTCGTACATCCACCAAAGCTCCACAAGTAAGAAATCACCAAATCAAATTAGCCACCATTTCACGGGAGAACTTGAATGTGAAGCAGTCCTTGAGAGGAAACGTTCCGTCTGCCCTGACTGTACTACCTCTCTTGTTGTCGTACCCCGGGTAATCGTCCTTTATGAACACCACTTTCTCCTTCAAAACCAAATTGTTATCGCGAGCAAGCTCCTCTATCTTCCATGTGTTGTAAGGGCTATCGTCCCTGTGCGTCACGTGCACTTCGCCGCCTTCCTCAAGCAATTCCCTGGCACTTTTGAAGAAAGCTCTTAGCAGGTCCTTGTGCATCCTAGTCAAATTCAATTTTTAGGCAATCAATTAGTACTTAAAATCATGGAATACATATACAACAAAAGCAAAAATATTTTTTTTTTCCTTTTTCCTAATAAAATGCGTTAAATAAAAGGCGATATGCACATATAATTCACGACTTACTCAATGATTAGAGGTTGAGTTTCACGAAATCCAAAATGACCAGCGTGTGGAAAGTTAAAGACAATGACGTCAAATTTCATGTCTTTAAGGATCGGATGTCGGTTCATGTCGCGTGCGTC
The DNA here is from genome assembly GCA_025413485.1 of Ficus microcarpa. Lineage (NCBI taxonomy): Eukaryota > Viridiplantae > Streptophyta > Magnoliopsida > Rosales > Moraceae > Ficus > Ficus microcarpa. Next base: position 18,937,941 of record CM046379.1, on the reverse strand, counting down.
AACTTCGTGTAAAACTATGCACCCTTTCTCCTCTAACTCCTCCAAGTGTTGTTCACATGATGTGCCATACTTTGCCTATAGCATACCTGACCGTGATATATATATATATATATATAAGTGCGCACACACACATATATTTAGCACAAAAAAACTATGAAAACACATGAAAATCACTATCTTTGGAGCTACTTTCAGAAAAGGAAAAATTTGTGGAAAAAAAAAAAGAAAGAAAAAAAAAGTAGCTCATTTTTGCACCTTTGGAATCCAAAGAAGAAGCGACCATGTTAACAGCAAAGTGAAGGGCAGCAGCCAAACAAGCAGAAAATGAAAAGTCACCCTCTCCAACCAGCAATATCTTCTGAGAGCTACTGTAGTGTTTTATCCATCTCTCTCTTCGGCTCATGTTTATTTCTTTACTATTCCAACCAAAAACACACTCTTTTTTCTTTGTAGACGTGTACAACATATATATGTATAACTTGTTTGACAGACTGTAATATCTTTGGAAGTTGAAAAGCCAAAATCCTTCCATTAAAAAAAAAATAAAAATAAAAAAAAGAAAAGAAAAGCCAAAAGTCTTATCTTGGAAAAATACAAGCAAATACAATCTTTAAATAAAAATAAATGATATGTAGTGTTACTTGTATGTGGGTGATGGTACATTACTATCATGCACGGATGCACCATGCACATGTAGTAGTCTTTAGAGTTGTTTTGTGGCCCCGATACCTCAATAAATAGTGCAAAATACAAAAGGACGTTAATAATACTTAAAACCTCAAACCACCCAAAAAAAAAAAAAATGATCCACTTTTTTTTACCCCTAAAATATAATTAAACAATAAATATGAATCCACTTTTTCGTTAATTATGGTGTTTAGCATTAATGCTACCAAAGTATTTTTCACAGGAATAGTGCTTGGGATTCTTTTTCTTTTTCTTACTTTTTATCTTGTTTAGGGAGGTCTTCCTTACATGCTTTTATACTTTTGAAAACCATTAAAATGTAATAAACAAAGTGATTACTTACGATAATTCCACACCTAAGTTCATTATTTTGTGTAGAGTTCGAATCCCTCACTCTCAAATTCTAAAAAATATATATCTATATGTAATTAACAAATTTTAACTTCTTTACCCCTTAGCCCTTTCAAAGGTTCTTGCTAGTTTTTTTCTTCTTTTAAGTTAATTTTAAGAATGCGGTCTTTCCAATTATTATAACAACAACAGATAAAATTCTTTGGGTGAATCAACAGAGAAAAGTTCATAGTACTCTCATAATTTTTTTTCTCGATTTCATATCTTCCCATTTAGTATAAAGATTCACACAAGTGCGGAAAGCTGAAACTCGCGTAAGAGACCTATCCTCTTTTCCTTTGAGAGTCAAAAAATTGGCCATGGATTTAGAGTCTCTCCTTTTTGTGTTAGTTGATTCTAACTGGTTCAACATATGATTACGGCGAAGAATTTGGCACTCGTTGTTGTGTTTTTGCAGTGCTTTAATTGAAAAGGATCGGCGTTGCTTTCAATGATAGTTGAAATGCTACCCACATTTACTAGTCTCAAATTCTAACAGTGCTACTTAAGCTTATGATTTCAAATCTTGGCTTAGCATTAGAGCTTGAATATATATTTATATTTAATTTTTAAGATTTTCAAGTCCATGAATTAGTTTACACATTTTCCATTAGCTATATATATATATATATATCCATAACTATATTAAAAATGTGAAGTTCCCTAAAAACATTATTTAAAAATTTGATTAAGTTAATTTGTCTTTTTGTGATGATGTCTTTACTTTTTTTATTTTTTTATTTTACTTTTTCTTGATTTTTTTTTCTTCAATAACTTTTTTAAATGTCTTTTTTAATTATCTTATTTTTATCATAAAATATCATTGAAAACTTTAGCATTTATGTTTATAAAACAGATATTCAATGATTTTAGTATGTATATGCTTCATACATGAAGAACGTGATTTTAGCTATAATATATATATATGTATATATATGTGTGTGAAGGTGTCGTCAGTTTGGAAGATCTAAGACATATGTCTTGTGATTCTTTCTAATTTCTCATCTTACCACTCATGCTCTTACAATAACGACAAAGTGTGAGTTGACATTCAATGAGATCACTGTAGCTTCATTTTGCCTCGAATGTGTGTTAATCATTTTCAACGATGGTTTTTTGCTCACACATTTGCTAAAAGTTTATATTATAGAGTAACAAAAGAATCTCTTCAATTCCGCATTTTTATATAAATTAAAATTTGTATTCCAATCCAATGTAATCCGATAGATTTTCCAACATCCAAAATTTCAATATATTGAACAACAACACATGGAGTTTTCTAAAGGCCATAGGTTTTCATCCTCAAAATGATCAACTATGTTAAACACAAATAAAAATTAATCAAATTAAAAAAAACCTACAAATTAAATAATTTTAAAACATATGATATATAATTATATAGTGGATTAGATTGATAGTTTTTCAGAGACAAAAGTCAAATCAAATCTAATACAATTGAATTTACAATGTTTTCAATTCAATACAGTCCAATCTTAAGTATTCCACTGATTATTCAATCAAATTAGATAATACGCTCAGTTCTATTTTAGTTTAACATAAATCCCTAGCAGTAGAGTTTTTTTTTTTCTTCCTCGCCCTACTTTACCATCAATTTTTTTCTAAAAAACAAACATGAAAAAAGGGAAATTGTAGCATAAAATATATTTTTAGGTACATTTGAAGTTTATAGCATGTCTTTTAAAAGAAAATAAATTATAGTATGTATTTCTGGTAAATTCTTAGATTTTCTAAAAAATTTCAGATTAAGGTTAATTTTTAACAACAAATTTATGTGCATAGTTTCATGTTAAATAGAGAAAAAAGGATGGAGGAAGCCTCTGATCAAGAGGATGCCCGTTCGGTGGAAGATGGGCTTGCTAACCCTTTAATAGTAGGTACCAAACATCTACATTTTGATCATAACCAATAGTTTTTACTGTAATGCAAGGATTCAAGACTTACAACATTATAAATATTAAAATATAGTGAATCTTAGAAGTACTCGCAAGGTAGTTAATTAATTTTCAAATGATAATTAGTTTTATTCTATTATCACTTCTCGATCATCTTAATGTAAATATTAAAATATAGTGAATCTTATAAGTACCCACAAGGTAGTTATTTAATTTTGAAATGATGGATTAGTTTTATCCTATTGTCGCTCTTCGATCACCTTCAATTATGATACGTTGCAAGCCTTTACATGGGTGCGAAAATTTGCACCCTTTACAGTACAAACCTTTTAACGACAAGTATGCGTTACTAAAGGGTTTAGTCCCAAATAATGGGCGCGAGAAACTCGTGGCTTTTACTATATATCACATGCTCACCGTTTTAAAGCAATCATTGAACAATGCCGGGCTAGGACTTGAGTTTTTGGGCAATAAATTTTCGCCTTCATTGGGAAAACTCATGGATGCTCTAACACCATTGAATTGGACTACTAAACAAAACACGGTCTCTCTACAATATAGCCTAGAAGTTGTACAAGTACAAACTCTCATTTAGCCACCAAAGCTTAACAGCTAAGGAGAATCACCAAGCCTAATAACCACTATATCCATTTCGAGAGAAAACTTGAAGGTGAAGCAATCCTTGAGAGGAAACGTTCTGTTTGCCCTGACATGACTGCCTCTCTTGTTGTTGTACCCTGGGTAATCGCCTTTTGTGAACACTACTTTCTCCTTCAAAACCAAATCTTTCTCGCGAGCGAGCTCCTCTACCTTCCATTTGTTGTAAGGGCTATCATCCCTGTGCGTTACATGCACTTCGCCGCCTTCCGCCAGCAGTTCCCGTGCACTTGTGAAGAAAGCTCGTAGCAGATCCTTGTGCATCCTAGTCAAATTTTTTTATTCAATCAGTTAGTGTTATTAAAAAAAAAAAAAAAAAAAGTGATACATGCACTCTCCTTTTTCTCGAGGATTGTTTCCTTTCGGGGTTGCTGCCCTGTTTTTTATTTTATTGTTTTTCTTCTTCCGAATGAAATGCTTAAAAAAGAAAAAAGAAAACAAAGTGAAATGTATTATTATGGATCAAGACTTACTCTATGAGACTTGGGTGAGTTTCAGGAAATCCAAAATGACCAGCGTGAGGAAAGTTAAAGACAATGACATCAAATTTCCTGTCTTTAAGGATCGGATGTCGGTTCATGTCGTGCACATCAACTTGGTGCAACACTGAGCACCCTGTCTTCTCTAACTTCTGCAAACGTTCTTTACATGTTCTGCCATACTTCGCCAATAGCATACCTGAATATCATGAAAATCATTAGTCATTCATGCCTAAATAATTAAATTGGGGCTACTTTCAAAAGACGGTTTTTTTTGGGTGGGGGGGGGGGGGGGGGGGTGGGGGTGTTGGGAACTACAATTTGCAGATCAATTATTTTCTCTTCATAAAAAAAAAAATATATATATATATATATATGTATTGTACCTTTGGAATCCAAAGAAGTAGCGACCATGTTAACAGAAAAGCGAAATGCAGAAGCTAAAGAAGCAGAAAACGAAAAGTCACCCTCTCCAACCAGCAATATCTTCTGGGAGCTGCTGTAGTGTTTTATCCATCTCTCCCTTCTTCTCATGCTTATTTCTTTACTATACCAACAAACACACTCTTTCTATTTTATTTTATTTTATTTTATTTCACATTGTAGACGTGTATATAACATAATATATATATATATATATATATATATGTTGCATAGATAATTGAATGTTTTCACACTGATACCTACATGCACAACGAACTTAAGGCAGATTAATGTGTATACATGTTTTTTAAATAGTGAAAAATAATGTATACATGTTTTTTTTAATGAATATTTTTAAGTGACTTTTCAATTTTAAACGTTTGAATCGGACTAATATATCTACGTGTTTTTTAAGTTTTTTTTTTTCACAATTAAAACTGTGATGTCCCCTCACCGTGTGGATGGCTAAAGTGGACGGGTGCTTGTTTCCTGGCAACAAAAATGAAGGGAGCACTTGATTGCTAGAGTAGTTATTAGAGTTAGTTTTGTGGGACCCCATGCCCTAATAAATACCAAAAAATGCTAAAAGACTACTAATGGTATGCTAATAGAAAATGAGTTTCAACATTATATCTATAATTTAGGTTCTTTTTTTATTGATGCGATAGTAAAGGATTAGGATATATTTGTTAAGCATATAATATTATTCATCTATTCGGATTCAAGTCTCGTTATCTTCTATTTAGGCTCCTGTTTCAGTTTTAACTATTGATCCTTAGATTGGTAAGGGAATGATAGGCATTGAGTGGATGACTGAGAAAAATGGACATAAAGGACCTAACTCTGTTATATATAGGGAAGTGTTTCTACCTATATGACTAAAAAATCTAAAAATGATGAGACCACTATCATATCTTTACTTTTCAATTAAAAAAATTATGATGTTAAACACTACCACAGATATCTTAAAGCATTTTTTACAATAAATATCTTAAGATTTTTCTTTTTTCTTTTTCTTTTTCTTTTTCTTTTTCTTTTTCTTTTTTTTCTTTTTTTTGGTTAGAGAGGGTTCTCTTTCTCTTCCTTACGTTGCCTTTAAACTTTAGGGACCCATTAATATCATTCTGTATTTCTGTAGCCTATTTTTTGTCTCTGACTTTCAACATGAAAAATATCTAAACAAAAAATATGAGAGGAAAGTTTAAAAAATTAGTAAATTATTATATTGATTCTAAATTTTTAAGTTTGTACAATTTTAATCAGTAATTTTTTTGTAGTTATTAAAAAATTTAATTTTTGTATGAAATCTAGTGTTTAGCATCATTTTTTGACAAATTATTAATGGACTTCATCAAAAAATTAATAAAAATGACTATTATAACAATATTTTAATAATTTAAGGTCATTCAAATTTTTAAAAAAAAATTAACTAGAGTTGTATAAACTTAAAATTTTATGGACTAAACAAGAAATTGACCTTTTAAAAAAAACTTCATTTTTATTATTATTATTATTATTTTAACATTTACTTCCCCAACCAATCTCTTTAAATTAGAAAAAGTGGAAAAAAAAAAACTTTTTTTGGGATAATTGAAATTCTTTAGACAAGGTTGGAGTTCATTAGAAGGAAAAAAAAAAAAGAAACAATACCAACAAATTTATTCAGGGCATTTGAAAAGCACTGTAAAGGAGCTTCAAAAAAAAATTAGGTTAATTTATTTTTCGTCTCTGAATTATAACTCCAATCCCATTTCAGTATCCTTACTTTGAAACGTCTCAAAAAAAAATTAATAATAATAATAAAATAAAACAAAACATGTTCTTGAACTATTTATATGTCCCATCATAGTCCTTTCTTTCAAAAATTTTAAAAATTTGGATTGTAATTATCACATGAAAATCAAGTGCATTTTAATCAAGACTGATTTTGTTATTATAATGTAAAATACAAGTGTTTTGCAAATTTTTAGCTTCTAAAATTTAATTTTTAACAAAAAAAATAAAAATAAAAACAAAAACCTTTCATTTTAAAGCAAAAGGAAGATTTTTAAAATGCACAATTCTGTGGGGGTTATTAGGAAATTTCAGGAAATTTTTGGCGGGTTGGTCCATTAGGCCTTGGCGGGCTTTTCCACTACGCTACAAAAAGGTTTTGTTTCCTTCTCCAGAAATTAATCTCTCTCTCTGTCCAAACTCAAACAAGCTGGATTTCCTTCAGATTTTCCGTTTTCATCTCGTCGTTTAGCTCTTCTGTCTTCGCGATTCATCAGCTGCAAGTCACTTTTTATTTCTACTTATAATCAGTTCCGATTATATGAATTTATAATGTTCTCTTTTTTCATCATTACTTTAATTAGAGATTATTTTGTTCTGTGCTTCATTTGATTGTTTTCTCGTGAATATATTTCTGTTTCCCTAGTGTGTTTATAATCCGAAAATTGGTATATTATTTTCTCTTTTTTTTTTTTTTTTACCACTTTTAAGTGAAATATTAGTATTTAACTGTCTATTTTGTTTTTGTGTTTCTTTTGAATCGAAATTCGCAAATGTGTGTTTTTCATGTTTGATTTTACTGGTGGGTTTTTGTCTTTGAAGTAGAATATTTGGGTGGAAATGTGTTTTTCTAACATTTTCTCTGTTGCTATATACTAGTGTTTACCTATGAATTTCTATTCCTTTGCCCATTTTCGTTCTTTGTGTGTGTCTGTAACTTTATCTATTATGTTGTTGGCTCTTTGAATCAAATTCGTCTACAAGAATTTGTATTTATGTTTCCCTGGTGAGGTTTTGAATTGAAATTTGAATATGTTTATATAAATAGATTTAAGAAAAATGGCCACCAAAAGAAGAAGAAAGCCGATCCAAACGGGCAAAACCGATGAGAAAATTCAATTATCTGGTTTCCCTCATAAGTGAGCTTCCCATGACAATCTTTGTTGATATTATGCTAAAACTTTCTACGAAGAGCATTATCATGTGTAAATTTGTGTGCAAGACCAGGCACAGAATAATTTCGAACCTGCAGTTTGTTGAGCTGCACTTGGCCCGAGCAATGACCTTCGAACCTTGAATCCTCTCCGCTTTTCTGGAGCCCTTTACCTGCTGGAGCCTGAAGATGGCCGCGGTTGGGAAGATGGGAACTGCTGGTGCGGGTCTGTTGGCAACAACTGTGATCGTTGTCGTATCAACCTAAAAGAGCAAGCCAAAATCACTCAAAAAATAAAAATAAAAGAGCAAGCCAAATTAAAGATTCCGCTCAGGAACACGAAAGAAATGTTCAGTCAGGTGGATGATGATAAGGATCTTATCTTTCAGACCAAGGGCACCAGAAAGAGGGAGAACTTGGTTAGGTTGGAGTCGAGGTTATATGATCACGGGTACGAGATTGTCAATTCATGCAATGGCTTATACTTTGCATGACTAAACCGTCGTGCAGGGATTTTGTTGTTGTTTGCAACCCCCATCATTTATCTTTGCAGAATCTCGTAATCTTGGGGGTTGGGTTTGCAACACATGTTAGCGTGGGGTTGAGGTTTCAGTCCAAAGAACAATCAATGCAAGGTGATGAGGCTATTTGCTGGGTGGATAAAGAATAGGAGTTTTGGAATGGTTGAGATACACACGCTTCGGACAGATTCATGGAGAAGTGTTGTTATCTCGGAATTTAAGGTAAACTCGGAGAACACGGAGAACAGTTGAGGATGTTATTACTTCCCTGTCTGATCTCTATATACTTACCTTGCCTTGGATTGGAACAATACCTGTAGAGCAAGGTTTGTCCTGGCGACCGCCCTGGAAGTCTCTCCCTAAGATGAAACGAAAGCGTCCATTGTTTTTCAACCTATGCTCCCAGACATATATATATATATATATATATCAATGCAGCTTTCCATTGGCTCTTTTCCTTTGCCTTACCTTTTTCGTTTATCTTCCTTTCCGTTTCTTTTAGCCTGTAAGTCTAATAATCACTACAAAGTCATAGAAGAAAAAACTTTAAGGCCCCGTAATTGGGCTTAAATTTAAACTTAAGGTTTAAACTTAAATTTTTGTTTTTTTTTAAAAAGGTTTTTTGTTTTTTTTAAAAAAAAATTTAATTTTTTCTAAAAAATCAACATAAGTTATTATTTAAACTTAAAAATTTCAACTCAAACTAATTCACCAAACGTCCGTAGAATAAACGAGATAGAATAAACGAGAGGATATTGAATCTGTTTGGATATTTTTTAGTTCATTATCAAACCATCTACACTCTCAATCACATTTAACAATAAAAAAAAACGGCTTTAAATTGGTGAATACTTTTCAGAAACAGATGATTTTTTATTTTTATTATTATTTTTTGTTTTGTTAATCTTCATATCACCGGCGTCTAATTTTAATTCATAGGATGGGCTCCAGTGATATCCTCTTAGATCAGGTTTTTCTCTTTGTTGGATAGCGAACATCAGAATGCTTCTCTTTGCGACTCCATTCAGATTTAAGATTCTTTTTTTTTTCTTTTTTTTTTTTTTTTGGCTAAAAAGATTCTAATGTGTGTTTGGTAAATATCTCATTGGAACCATCATTGAAACAGATTTTTTTTTTTTTTTGTTGATTTAAGAAACAGATTTTTTCTTTTTTCTTTTTATTTTTTTTTGGGCTAAAAGGCTTAATCTTTTTCCAGAGTTTGGATTAGAGAAAATTTGTTAGATGGAGCGAAATTCTCCTTTCGTCAAACTCTGTTGAAGATTTCGCAAGACTAAACTTTTTCTAGCAAAAAGTGAAAGGGAAAGCTTTTTCTTTTTTCTTTTTTCTTTTTCCCCTTTCTTAAGAGAGCGAATTGTTAACAACTGATTGTTACGCTGTTAACATTATTGAACCTTATATGACGTGGTAAATTCTAATTCGTGGGACAGAGAGGGAGACAGGATTTAGGAAACAGATGATCCAAGTCCGATGCCCCACGTGCCCGTATCTATTTTATTTTTTATTTTTTACTTTTTTCTGGTCAACGCCCGTTTCTAATTTTAAACAATTATATTTGATTTAACTTAAGGGTAAATTTCATTAATAGCACTTCTAGAAAAAATAATATTAAATTTAGCACTACTTTTTATTTCATTCAGTTTTAGCACTGTTTGTGGGGCCCAGTAGCATTTAATGTATGTAAATTTCCAAGTTTATCCTCATCTCCTTCATATGCCCCTAAAAAATTTTTAAACCAACATCTACAGTGTTTTAGAGAGAGAAACTGAAATCTAGAGAGAGAAAGAGTTGCAGTCGGCCGGAACCGCTCGGAAACCGTCCGAAACCACCGCGAAAGCCCTCTATAAACCGCTTGGAAGTCTGTGAACGTCGGAAAATCTTCAAAAACTACCCATGTTGAAAGTTACGAAATTCATTGAGAAAAATATTACTCCCGAATGTTTGCTTAAAATACAAAAAGTTAGTATTTTTATCTTATTTTGCAGCATAAAATTAGTGTTTTGATTTGTATAAATATTCGGGTGGTCATAACCGTTATGACCGGGTGGTCATAACCGTTATGACCGCTACTCTATATAGTGAAATAGAGAAGCGGTCATAACTGTTATGACCGAGTGGTCATAACGACTATATAGAGTAGCGGTCATAACCGTTATGACCGGGCGGTCATAACCGTTATGACCGATACTCTATATAGTGAAATAGAGAAGCGGTCATAACTGTTATGACCGTGTGGTCATAACCGTTATGACCGGGTGGTCATAACCGTTATGACCGATACTCTATATAGCGAACTAGAGAAGCGGTCATAACCGTTATGACCGGGTGGTCATAACCGTTATGACCGCTACTCTATATAGCGAAATAGAGAAGCGGTCATAATCGTTATGACCGGGTGGTCATAACCGTTATGACCGCTACTCTATATAACGAACTAGAGAAGCGGTCATAACCGTTATGACCGGGTGGTCATAACCGTTATGACCGCTACTCTATATAGCGAACTAGAGAAGCGGTCATAGCGGTCATAACGGTTATGACCGGTCATAATCGTTATGACCACCAGGTCATAACCGTTATGACCGCTTCTCTAGTTCACTATATAGAGTAGCGGTCATAATAGTTATGACCATCCGGTCATAACCGTTATGACCACTTTTCTAGTTCACTATATAGAGTAGTGGTCATAACTGTTATGACCACCCGGTCATAACGATTATGACCGGTCATAATAGTTATGACCCGAATTAGAGAAGCGGTCATAACCGTTATGACCGGGTGGTCATAACCGTTATGACAGCTACTCTATATAGCGAATTAGAGAAGCGGTCATAACCGTTATGACCGGGTGGTCATAACCGTTATGACCGATACTCTATATAGCGAACTAGAGAAGCGGTCATAACCGTTATGACCTGGTGGTCATAACCGTTATGACCTGGTGGTCATAACCGTTATGACCGCTACTCTATATAGCGAAATAGAGAAGCGGTCATAATCGTTATGACCGGGTGGTCATAACCGTTATGACCGCTACTCTATATAACGAACTAGAGAAGCGGTCATAACCGTTATGACCGGGTGGTCATAACCGTTATGACCGCTACTCTATATAGCGAACTAGAGAAGCGGTCATAGCGGTCATAACGGTTATGACCACCAGGTCATAACCGTTATGACCGCTTCTCTAGTTCACTATATAGAGTAGCGGTTATAATAGTTATGACCATCCGGTCATAACCGTTATGACCACTTTTCTAGTTCACTATATAGAGTAGTGGTCATAACTGTTATGACCACCCGGTCATAACGATTATGACCGGTCATAATAGTTATGACCGCACAGTCATAACGGTTATGACCGCTTTTCTAGTTCGCTATATAGAGTAGAGGTCATAACGGTTATGACCACCCGGTCATAACGGTTATGACCGTTTCTCTAGATCGCTATATAGAGTAGCGGTCATAATGGTTATGACCACCAGGTCATAACGGTTATGACCACCCGGTCATAACGATTATGACCGCTTCTCTATTTCGCTATATAGAGTAGCGGTCATAACGGTTATGACTACCCGGTCATAACGATTATGACCGCTTCTCTATTTCGCTATATAGAGTAGCGGTCATAATGGTTATGACCACCCGGTCATAACAGTTATGACCACCCGGTCATAACGGTTATGACCGCTTCTCTAGTTCACTATATAGAGTAGCGGTCATAACGGTTATGACCGGTCATAATCGTTATGACCACCCGGTCATAACGGTTATGACCACCCGGTCATAACGGTTATGACCGCTTCTCTAGTTCGCTATATAGAGTAGCGGTCATAACGGTTATGACCACCCGGTCATAACGGTTATGACCGTTTCTCTAGTTCGCTATATAGAGTAGCGGTCATAACGGTTATGACCGCTTCTCTAATTCGCTATATAGAATATCGGTCATAACGGTTATGACCGCTCGGTCATAACGGTTATGACCGCTACTCTATATAGTCGTTATGACCACTCGGTCATAACAGTTATGACCGCTTCTCTATTTCACTATATAGAGTAGCGGTCATAACGGTTATGACCACCCGGTCATAACGGTTATGACCACCCGAATATTTATATAAACCAAAACACTAATTTTATGTTGCAAAATCAGATAAAAATACTAACTTTTTGTATTTTAAGCAAACATTCGGGAGTAATATTTTTCTCAATCAATTTCGTAACTTTCGACATGGGTAGTTTTTGAAGATTTTCCGACGTTCACAGACTTCCAAGCGGTTTATAGAGGGCTTTCGCGGTGGTTTCGGACGGTTTCCGAGCGGTTCCGGCCGACTGCAACTCTTTCTCTCTCTAGATTTCAGTTTCTCTCTCTAAAACACTGTAGATGTTGGTTTAAAAATTTTTTAGGGGCATATGAAGGAGATGAGGATAAATTTGGAAATTTACATACATTAAATGCTACTGGGCCCCACAAACAGTGCTAAAACTGAATGAAATAAAAAGTAGTGCTAAATTTAATATTATTTTTTCTAGAAGTGCTATTAATGAAATTTACCCTTAACTTAAAGGGTAATTTTGGTTCAACAAACGATGTGCTAAAGTTTTATTGGTCAATTAGAGAGAAAATAAGTTTTTGGAAATTAATTATACTTTGATAGAAAGTGTAATCTTCCATCCTCTGTCGTATAAATAAGCATTATATTAATTAGTTACCATATTTTATTTGATCTACTTAGCACTAATGGGTAAGGGACGAGGAAGTTTTCTTTTTCTTCTTATATATTTTTTTTTACTAAATAAGAAATTTTATTATAAAGTCACTACTGGGTAAGAGACAAACACCAACAAAGGGACAAACCCATAAAATAGAACTCGGAATAAGTTAATCAGCCAGCCACCAAACAACTAGAGAATCACCCAATTGACCTAAAGTCCATAAACTAACAGGACAATATGCAAGTAATCAGTCCATTCAAGGAAAAATGAAGCGATTCCCTATCCCAAACACGGAGGAAAACTCCAACAATGGGTGACGCGAATGCAATTTCTACTCACCAAACAATGACTAAAACTCGATTAACAAAACCCAAATTAACATAAAAACCTACACAAGGGACAAGAAGGGAAACCTTAGTCCTTATTAAAAACAAACACATAAAACAAAAAACAAAAAAACAAAAAAACAAAAGGAAAAAGGGGAACCATTGCAACCTCCGGCAAAGCCATACCCAACAACACCGAAGCAACCATCAGCACAATAGGACTATCGCAGAAAAAAGGCCAACAACAAGGAGGAAAAACCAGGTGCATATGAGGGACACACGTCACGCATGACGGGCAACCCAAGCCCACACAATGATCCAATCCCCTCATCACCGCCCCACAGCCCAGCTCTTGTGGTATCCACGAGCCCTAGCGACAGACGCGCCCGAATCTGAGGACAACAAACGGCGACCAACTCTCTACTCTTGGCTCCAAAACAGCCCCAACCCATCCTCTGACGGCACGAGCACAATGTCGAGACCACGACGAACTCCCCCATGAGCGACGGAGGCTAGTAGCCCAGCAAAAAGCTGGACCGCCAACCCCAGATCTCAAAAACCTCAATTTCTCTCAGAGCCTCTCTCTCTAAAAAATTAATCTATAGCCTCTTTCTCTCTTCAATTCCACTTTCTTTATTTTCCTTTTTTCTTCTCAGATTTTAAAATCACTTTCACGTTATAAGTTTTTTGTGTTGGTGTACCATGAATTTATTATTAAAGTTGCAATTTATACTTTGAATTTTTAATTTTGGTAATAATTTACACTAAAACTTACAAATTTGTAACAATTTGTACTCCATTGATAAACAATGTTGATTTTTTTAATGAAAATCGGTACTTCAATTGTATATTGATTGTTAATTAAGACAATGAAATTTCTTTTTTATTCAATATTAACCCCAATTTATATTTGGAACTAAGTTAATTCAAAATTTTATATATTTATAAAACTTAATTAAAGATCTTAACTTTAATAAATTTAGGTTAACATTGATAGAAATAATTATTTATGTCATGAATTAACAACTCATGTAAAAATAACATATTAATTTCTTTCAAAAGATTAATATTATGTCAATAGAGTGCATATTGCAATATATATGTAAGTTCAAAGTGTAAATTGTTAAAATTAAAAATTTATGGTGCAAATTGTAATTTCACACTAAGTTTAAAGTGTATTAATGTTAAAAAATAAATTTTTTTAATATACTAGAGGGACCTGGTAAATTAAAGAAGTCAAATCAGGACTGAGACAATAATTTGAGGGTCACGATTAAAAAAATAATAATCCAATCTAATGGTAAATCAGTTTTTGAATAGCAAATTGGCCTATTTTTGATATCACAGTTTAACTTCCAATTAAACTGTACTTTCTTATCTCAATTTTTATCTTTTTTCTAAAGGTCAACAAAATTTAAAATTAATTTTTAAAAAGTAAACCAACTCAAATTTAAAAATTTCATCTTATCTCCAACTCAATCGAAACATCACTCGATCTCTTAATTTTATTTTGTTTGAAGTTTGAAAATTAGTTTATACTCCTTCCAAATTAACCTCTAAAAACCTAAACTACTCTCCCACTCCCTCACAAATCACGACAAAGGACGGCTAGATTTCTAGCAGGTTTTCATCTCTTCTTCTAGCTCGATTTTGTATTTTTAAGTTTTTCTTTTTTCATTATATAGATCTATATATATATATATATATGTATGTATGTATGTGTGTGCGTGTGTGTATTTTTTTTTTCTTCTGTTTCCCCGGTGTGCTTTTCAATCGGTTTTTTTTTTTTTTTTAATTTGTTTTTCTAGAACTCTATATGTCTAATGTCCTCTTTCCAGTACTGATTATTTATTATCCTAGTATTTCGTTTTTGTGTTTCGTCGATCAGAAATTTATATCTGTGTAGTTTTTATAGGATTTTAACTAATAAAAGGGGAGCTTAGCGTACATTTGATTAGAAAAGAGAGCTCAGCATATGTTTGATTGGAAAGAGAGATGAAGGGATGGAGAGGAGGCGGAGGGAGAGGGTGGTGGAGGGAGATGATAAATTTTTTGTTTGATTGTAGCGAGGAGTGAAGGGAGAAGCCCTTCTTTTGAGTCCATCAATTTGGATCCTTTTTTTAGTGTAACAAATCCCTCCAAATAAAGTTGAAAAGACAATTTAAATGTCTAAAATAAATTATTGATAAATTACAAAAACAACAATATAATAATTATCTAAAAAACTATCACTCATTATTTCAACTCTTTTTCCCTTCTAACAAACAATATAATTGATTTACATAATACTCTTCATCATTCACATTCCTTCTAACCTCCCTCCTTCCTCCTCTCCATCCCTCCAACCAACTCCAACCAAACAAAGCCTTAGTCTCAGATTGAAAAAGAAGTAGGAGTTGTTATTTTGAGGGCTATATAAGAAAACCAAACCTTTGTTTCTAATTGTCCCAGTCAAAAGCACCTACACTAGTGTATTCTGACCCAAAGTAATTTTTTGGTCGACTTTCTATTTTGTGAGTTTGGAAAATTGTTAATATTGTGTCTTATTGAAAGTCTATAAATAAGTCTATAATTATACATGAGTTAGAAGAGAGAGCGTCTCCTTTTAATTAAAAAAAAAAAGTCTATTAATTATATATGAGTTAGAATAGAGAGTGTCTCCTTTTGACAAAAAAAGTCTATAATTATGTGACTTAGGAAAGAGAAAAGTGTCTTCTTTTGAGAAAAAGTGAAGAAATATAGACAAATGGTGTAAGGTGTTTTACGTACAAAAAGATAAGAGAGAGTTTGTTGAGTATGTAATTATAAAATTATCAATGAATTTATTCTCTTGCATTCTTAGATATAGACAATTTTACTGAATTGTGTAATATTTGTTTTTAATTTGTTTTTGTTTTAGTTTTTTTTTTCTTGTGCCTTTTGGATGTATGGGTGCTTCCACCAAACAAGTTTTACATCTGCTTTCCCTAGTGTGTTTTTGTCTTTAACTTTGTAGTTGAATTTATTTCATTTGCCCATTTAAATTGAAGTTTGTACGTGTAAATCTGAATAGATTGCTAGAATGGTCGTAAAAAGAAGAAGAAAGCAAACCAAATTGGACAACACTAACAAGAAAATTCAGTTATCTGGTCCCTCCATAAGTGATCTTCCAAATGCAATCTTCACCGATATTCTGCTAAAATTATCAACGAAGAGCATTACCTTGTGCAAATGTGTGTGCAAGACTTGGCACAGTGTAATATCAGACCCTGAATTTGCGAAGCTGCACTTAGCACAAGCAAAGACTTGTTTTCTGATTAGAGACATGGATCGTCACCGAATTTCTAGAGCCCTTTACTTGTTGGAACCCGAAGATGGCTACGGTTTCGAAGATTGGTACTGCTGGTGCGACGAGTGTGATCGTTGTCGTCTCAACAAAAAGGTGAAAGCAAAATTGAAGATCCCACTCAGGAATAATGCACAAGTTATGTTTAGTCATGCAGCCGACGATACCAACACGATCTTCCACACCGAAAGCAAGAGAAATAGGAAGCATTTGGTTGAGTTGAATTCAGGGATTGATCACAGATATGAAATCGTGAACTCATGTAATGGCTTACTTTGCTTGACGGAACCACCAGGAAATAAGAGTTGTTCTGTTGTTGTTTGCAACCCCGTCACAGGCGAGTTTATACATCTTCCAGAGTCTTGTTATGTTGGTATTGATTCGACGGATGTTGTCGTGGGGTTGGGTTTTAGTCCGAAGAACAATCAATACAAGGTGATAAGGATGTTTGCTCAAAGGTTAAAGCAATCCTTGGACTTTCATGCTAGGCGCTATTATAAAAAGGTTGAGATACACACACTTGGGACAGATTCATGGAGGAGTTTTGGTATTTCAGACTTCAACATTAACTTACTACATTCCGTAACCTATCTCAATGGAGCTCTACATTGGATTCTACGGGAAAATAACAAGGATTCCCGTTGTATAGTTTCTTTCGACTTGGATGAGGAGAGATTCCACTCCCACCATGTTCCGACACTGCCTTGCGCGCGAAGAATATGCTATGATTTCGAAATGGGAGTTCTCGGAGGTTGTCTTTGTCTGTACACTCCTTTTGCTTATCATCACATTTGTATTTGGGTTATGAAAAACTATGGTGTTTGGGAATCTTGGACTAAGTTGTTCTCCATAGACCTCGATGATCATCCGCGGTCGCCTAGTTTTTCCCTTTGTCGGCCTATAATTTACTTGAGCAATGGAGTCTTAGTGATGTTCAGTTCTAATTGGAATCATTTGTTATACTTTGACGGATTTAGAGGCTTAAGATTCAAATCTTTCCAGTTTCGTGGTTTTACGTCGAAATTTGAGGCCACTACTCATACTACAAGTTTCATTTCACTCAAGGATATTGTAAAGACGGGTAATGCCGAAGTATTCAATGTCAACTCAAGGTATGGCTGGCCATTTTTTGCATTTGTTTCGTGTAAAATTGGCTCTGATTTGGTCTTCCATGTTTTAACTTACTATTTATGCAGGTGTGGAATGCTACAACTTGAGGAAGAGACCTTTCCTCTTTTCCTTGGAGGCCCAAGAAAAAAATAGACGTGTCTTCTGATTCCCACTTGTTTTTGGTGAAAAATTGGCACTGTTGGCGGATGTTTAAGAGCTCTTTAATTGTTTCTGTGAGCCGAAAAGATAACCTGTCGTCAAGAGATGATTTTCATGTACATTTTATTTTTTAGTTCGTTACTATTTAATAGAATGTTTAATTCCCGTAAAAACAAAGATAATCTTGATCAATTTATTGAATTTTTTTGATAACATTTTTAACAATTCAAATGCGGTTATTTAGCCATAATTCAAACAAATTTTTACCCATTAAATTTGAACTTTATGTTCAAACTTTAAACAGCTTACGAATCAAACACCAGCTTTAACTTATACAAAAAAAAAAAAAAAAAAAACCCACTTCAGTTTAAAAATAAAGAGTGATTTTTTGAATAATCAAAACGACAAGGACAAAAAACACCAGCTTTTACTTATCCAAAATAAATAAATAAATAAATAACCCAAACACCCCTTTTACTCGTTTGGAAAACTTGGGGATAATTTTGGGACAATTCAAAAATAGAGAGGGATTTTTTGAATTATCAAAAATACAGGGATAAATATAGAATTTAACTAAGTATATGTTTAGACGCACAATCTAAACCTTAGAATCCCAATCTAATTTTTGTCTTTTTTTCTCATCTTTATTATTCACACAATTTTGTAACTTAAACTTTAAAAGTCGATAACTTTATATAAATAAGTCTAAATGAGATGATTTTTTTAATTGTATAAAATTTCATTACGAATAAAATAAGTTTTATATTGATATTTTTTTCAAATACATTTTAAATTTTTATATTTTTCAATTTAAATAATTAAAACACCTCAATAAATATATAATTAATCTAAATTTAAATTTAATAATTCCAATGTTAATATCAAAAGCATACTGAATCGTGAATACTTCGTAACGGCGGTTCCCGTCCCAAAAAAAAAAAAAAAAAAAAAAAAAAAAAAGCGTGACTCAAAAGGGACGGTTTTGTGTTGTCCCAAAACTGCATTTTCTAATCACGCTCGATGACTTCCCTGATCGCGACGTGTCTCGCTTAGTCACTATCACTCTCCACGTATTACCTCTTCTTCTCTATCACATGTCGGACCACATAGTTCAAAGTACAAGGAACCAAAACACACCCCTCTCTCTCTCTCTCTCTCTCAAACATATATTTTTATATATTTATATGTCAGTTGCAGAAGGCGTACGGTTGCTTGTACATTTTTGCCCTCGGCTCGTTTCCCAGTAGCGCCACCTCTCATGGATGTTCCGGTGGGGTTTGTGGCCCGGTTATGGAGCTTCCTCTCCTTCTTGCCCTTCTTCTTCTTGCTCTTCTCCCTTGGCCTTCTCAAAGGTATATCTATCTATGTGTATGCACACACACATATATAGTAAACAATTATACACATGCCCTTTTCCTTTTCTCTGTGTTCTTGAAATTTTTTATTGGCAATGTTCATAAATATATATATATATATATATTTTCATGCAGCTGCAATAATTGGGCTAATTGCGGTAGCAATTCTAGTGGTTGGAAATTCAGCTGTTATAATAGGGCTTTGGCCTGCACATTTCCTCTGGACCTACTACTGCGTGGCAAAGTGAGCTTCCTATGAATATATTCAACACTTTCTCTCTATAAATTTATATTTATATATATATATATGTATGTATGTTTGTATGTTTATATGTTTTGTTTAGATTCTACGTCTGTGTATTTTCCAATATCAGAAGCAAGAAGCTTGGGCTTGTTCTGAAGATTGTGGTGCTGGTCTTACTGCCATTGCCTCTTGTCCTTTGGCCGGTTTTGGGAATTGTTGCCAGTCTTTTGGGTGGAATTGGGTATGGGATTTTCGCTCCTCTTATTGCAACATTTGAGGCAAGAGGGCAAAATTTCAGAGACAAATTCTACCACTGCTTTGCCGTATGTTTCCTTTTCCCCCTTTTGCACAATGTACCTTTTCTGCTAGTTTGCTTTTCCGACAAATGTTTTTCTTGTTAGCTAAGTAACCAACTTAATGTCTGATGTCTATCAATGATAGCTTGAACTGTTTGGAGGTGGCCCGACATTAATATAATTTTCCAATTTTACCCTTCAAATGTAGACTTCGAACAATATCGGACAGAGTGCAATTACAAGAATTCGAACTGAGGACCACCTTAGCTTTATTTTTATTTTTATTTTTAACTAAGAAGCAAAACTACCAACAAAGAGGACCGTCCTTCAGATAACTAGTAGATCAGTGTGTTTTGGTTCGTACCTTTCGTTCGTAGCTATTTCATCCACATAACTACTTTAGTGTAGATTTCAATTTTTTCAGTCATAATGATTATCGTCTGTTGTATTGTGTTCATTTTTGTATATCGGCGACAAGTTGAACGCAAGTCTGTTATTTTAATCATGTTTCATTATCGGGCCAAATGGTTAGAAGTCTATGGTTTCTTGTGCTGGTTTTTTGTCTATGTCAGGATGGTACTCTGTCCACTATCAAAGGAAGCTGCACAGCGGTGCGAGATTTAATAGATTTTTGCTTCCATTCTTATTTTTCTTATATGGATGAATTAATAGAGCAAATAACCGCGGATGAACAACCTTTCGACATAGAGTGAGTGATCTTTCTTTTGATCCCTTGGTTCATGCTGAACAAAAATATGAAAGTGAAACACTTCTAGTCACTTTTTCCATGCTAGGTTATCAAAATTGCCAAGCTGTTTGTTGGTCTGCCCGATTGCGGTTCTTGTAGATGTCCCTTTGATTACAGCTGTCGCTTTGTGGAAAAGCCCGTACATGCTCTTTAGAGGTTGGAAGAGGCTTTTAGAAGACTTGATTGGCAGAGAAGGACCATTCTTGGAGACAGTATGTGTTCCGTTTGCCGGTCTTGCTATTATCTTATGGCCTCTGGCTGTTATCGGAGCTGTGCTAGGTGCTTTCGTATCAAGCTTCTTCCTTGCGCTCTACAGCGGAGTTATTGTTCATCAGGTCTTCCATAACTTATCTTGGTCTTAGTTTTGAAAGGTTGTCAATTAAGTTTCTTTCTTCGTTTTTTTAAAGAGAGAGATATATGTCCAGGAAGACTCGCTCCAGCTAGGACTTGCATACGTCCTATCGGTGATTTCATTGTTTGACGAATATGTCAATGATATGCTCTACCTGAGAGAGGGATCTTGCCTTCCAAGGTCCAAATTTGATTTTTATTTTTTATTTTTTTTCCCGTGGTTAACTTACATAACGAAACCCATTCCTCATCATGTCTCCCGAGGGAGTATCTATTTTATGTCATTCCGTTGTGATTATGAGATTTGCTTGTGACAGCCAGGCCTAAGTATCGTAGACATATGAGTTCTGGTTCTGTCAGGAGAAGGCTAGGTGATTACCGTGACACCGATTTGAAGCATGGAAGAGAAGGCTCACATGCGGGAAAACTTGTCTCGGAACGTTCAAGAACATTAAAATGGCAAATTCAACAGTATAAACCAATGCAGGAAAGGACATTTTTAGCTCAAACCATTTTTCTTTTTTAGGGCGCATGAATTTACTTTTTATTTTATTTTATTTGAGTTTCACTATCAGGTGTGGGATTGGCTGTTTAAATCTTGTGAGGTGAACGGCAAGATGCTTATTTGCAATGGTCTCGTAGATCTCAAGGACATCGAGGAATGCATTCTAATGGGTGATTGTAAGAAGTTGGGCATAAAACTTCCTGCTTGGTCTATATTAGAGTGTCTGCTCAGATCAGCAAAGTCCGACGCTTCTGGGCTGTTGATCTGTACGTATTTCACACTTCTGCTCATCACCTTACATTACTCAATGTTTGAATTGTGATTCCTTTAATTTGAATGAATAGCTGCTGGTGTGGAGCTGACGAGAACAAATGGACCGAAAGATAAGGTGTTTGAGTGGTTCATTGGGCCTTTGTTGATCATGAAAGAGCAAATAAAGGCTCTCCAGTTAGACGAGAAGGAAGAGAGTTGTCTGAGAGAATTACTTATGCGATGCAAAAATGACAAACCCGAGGAGTGGGATGACACTTGCTTCCCGTCGAATGATGTTGTCAGGAGAGCTCAATTGCAAGCTATAATCAGGAGGTAAAAATATTTGTACAATTAGAAAGTCAAAATAGTGCATAACTTGGACAATGATTTCATATCAACCAACTTGTTTTTTGACCTTCATAGTTATACTTTTCATTTTCTCCGTTATGTTCAGATTAAGCATGAATGTTACATTTGGGAATAATGTTAGGAAATCCAACTTTTTAAGGCCAACTAACGTGCTCAGTACCACATTAAGTCATTCTCTTATTGACGGGTGTTTCTAAATTTTCACGTCAATTAATATTAAAGATTTTGCATCTACGAGTGAAAAGAGATGATAACTCATTGCCACGTGAGTTAGTATCAAAAAGTTAAGAGATTAAAGTTAGCATTACTCTACATTCTACAGTTTGTCCTCAATTCTCTATGATCAGAATATGCGTTTTTGCTTCAGACTGCAGGGGCTTGTAGCTTCCATTTCCCGCATACCAACGTTCAGGCGCCGCTTTCAGAATCTGGTGAAGATGTTATATTTAGAAGCACTTCAAGCCAGTGCTTCTGCCAATCGTATGGGAGGATTCCTAGAACCCAAAAATGGTAACAAGAAGAACTCAGTTCAGAGTGAGGATGGAAAAGACGGAGACGCAACCGAGAAAAATGAAGCGGAGAACGGTACAGATGAAATTGGTAACATGGTGTGATAAAAACAACTAGCTCTTTGTAGCTCATGGAATGCCATGTTCTTATGTTGTTTGTATGACAAAAGGGCTCTTCAATTTGGTTTCACGAGAGCACTTCAAACCAAGACTCGTACATTTTGGCCATGGGCATGTAGACTGCAGAGCAACCTGTAAAGCTGATCTGTAAATTGGTGATTTTTTTTTTTTTTTATTTGTAAGACTTCTGTACTGCAGAGAAATTTTCTTGCTTGCTCTGCATACTCAAATTACGGGGCTGTCTTATTTTATCTACGAGTTTCAATTAACGAATTCTGCGAGGACTTTTGATCGAAAAAACTGAGAAGAATGTAATCGAAAGTGCAAATGAGATAAACTTGCAGACTTTAAAGTTGCAAATCCATGCAAACTGCAAGGTAAACAGACTAGTGGATTTTCATAAACCCAGATCGCCGTGGTGGGATTGAATTAAATCCAAAACCTTCGTAAGGCAAATGATTATCCTTGCCATCCCGTCTATGCAGAAACAGAATCAGGATTTATTGATAGGGAGGTCAAAAATTTTTTTTAATCTAAGCTTATACTAATATATATATATACACTAAGATTAAACTAACATATATATACACTTACTCTTGTGTTCAGTATCCCACTTTTACCGAACACGAATAACATTTGTATCGATTAATCTCTTAGGTTGTATCTTTTAGCTTCTTGAGTTGTCCTTCCTCTCTCACCCTCCTTCTCTTTCTTTCTCTCTCTCCCCACTAGACGGACAAATGCTGAATGGGAAAATATTCCTATATGTAGATGTAACGGTTTTTGTTTATTAAATTCATGATATATTGACATATGAAAATATCAGTATTATATTTAAATAGAATAATATGCCATTGTAAGGTATATGCAATTAGAAATAAAAATATTGTAAGAAAGATCCTGAAATTGAAGTGTTTATCTTAATATTTTCATAATAACATAGCCACTCAAGTTTCACATCTTGAAGCTTCAAATTTAATATATCACTTGTAAAAATAAAAGTACATATATATATTTTAAACACTTGCAAATCACATTATTTTCTTAATAAAAAAGCAGCTATGTTAAATTCATATACTTCAAAATAACTCTTTCTTTTCTTAAATATGAGTTATGCAAATTTAAAATTAAAATAACACCTTGAACAAAAAAGAAAATTTCTAAATTTGTTTTGGAACAGTAAAATGAAAAGGTGAAGAGTTAGCTTTCTTTGAAAACTTTTAGTCTATGTACCGACAAAATATTACTCAATAGGCCAGTTTTTTAAAATATTGGGATATTAAAATTGTAGTTCAAATTTAGATTTTAGATCAGATCACTAGATCTACTAATGTTTTATAGATTTAGTAAGACTGTTTTTATTTTTTAAAATCTAAATTATTTACCTAATAAAATATAGGAAATTCTCAACCTAATTTATACACATACATATTTTTTTTAATTAAAAGAAAAAACCCCACCATATAGAAATTTAAAAAAAAAGTTCGGGGGGGCATGGCCCCCTCCCTCCGTCAGTGCGTCTGTCTATGTTCTCGGTGATCGTCCTCAGTGGCGTTTTGTTTATGGTTGATAGGGACAAGAATAGTTCATCACGTGCATTAAAATTGGTAATAAATAATTCAAGGTGTGACGTGGGCCTGTTGTTTTAACATAAAAAGCATGAACCTTGTTATGGATATGTATTACAGTCAAAGTCAAATTTAATTTCTGAGACCAAGTTTGAATTTACAACGTCTTTTCCCATGTCTACTAAATAATTCATTGTTCAGATTTTTCTGTGGAAAAATCTAACCTCTGCAATATTATCCTCTTGGAAATATTCACATATATATATATATATTATATATATTAATTATGTAAAGAAAATAACAAACTCGCTATTTTAACAATTTGGACTAAATCAAATTGCAGACGAAACAGAATGTCTGCTTTTTGTATTGTTTTGTTGAGGATTTTCTCACTTTTGGCTTAGAAAAAAAAAAAAAAAAAGAAGGCTAAAACCGTTTGGCAACTAAAATAGCCACTTGATTTTCTTTTAAAAAAAATATTAAATAATTAAAACAAAAATTGAAAGTGGTTTTTGAACGGTTGTAAGCAAGACGACATATCTTTTATCTAAAGCAAACTTTTCCATCAAGTCCCTTGTGTTTCGGATGGCTAGTGAGTTTACAGCCTCAAGAGATGAGATTTTCTCTCAAACAAACTTTCTAATTGTCTCTCTTTTTCTCTTCTGTTGTTCTCTTTCTGTTTCTTTCTTTCTTTCTTTCTTTCTTTTTTTTTTTTTTGTAATTTTTTTCTAGGGAAATCCATATTTCTTCTTCAAGCATTTTCTCTGCGAGAGTCTTATTTTTAGTAAAACCCCATGAATTGTATTCATTTCAACAAGTCGAAAAAAAAAATATACATATGAATTTCGCATTTGTCTGATGTTCTTTCTAGCCTAGTTGAAACAGATTGTTCCTCTCTTTTGCAACTATCCAAGGAGAAGGCTTTGGGAGATCGAAACGATGTCGTTTCGGACGACAAGAGCTCAATCATTGAACCTGCCGCCACCATTGGCAGAGAAGATCACAGAGGAGCCAATCACCTCAAGAACAGCTCAAAGCACCGTGACATGCGTATACATGGCGAACATATGGGGATTTTGGAGAAAAGTGACCGTGACATGGTGCAAAAATCTCATGAACCATTTCTTTAGCATAACCGTCCACAGCTTGGAAGGAGATTTCCATTGCTCATGCAAAATTGACCTCAAGCCCTGGTACTTTTGGAGCAAAAAAGGTTACAAATCGTTCGAGGTCGACGGCAACGCGGTCGAGGTTTTCTGGGACATTCGGTCGGCGAAATTCTCCACAGGGCCCGAGCCCTGCTCTGACTTCTACGTTGCTCTCGTATGCAATGAGGAGGTGGTTTTGTTGGTAGGTGACATCAAGAAAAAGGCCTACAAGAGGACTAAATCGAGGCCTGCACTTGTCGAGGCCGTCATGTTTTGCAAAAAGGAGAATGTCTTTGCGAAAAGGTGCTTTTCGACGAGGGCTAAGTTCGACGAGAGGAAAAAGGAGAGCGACATTGTCGTCGAGAGCTCGACATCGGGTCCTAGAGACCCCGAAATGTGGATTAGTGTCGACGGGATTGTGCTTGTTCATGTCAAGAACCTGCAGTGGAAGTTCAGGGGGAACCAGACGGTTGTGGTGAACAATCAGTCTGTCCAAGTGTTTTGGGATGTGCATGATTGGCTGTTCGGGAGCCCGGGGAACGGCCGGGGGTTGTTCGTCTTCAAGCCGGGGTTCGTGGACCCGGAGGGCGAGAAGGAAGAGAGTGGACATGGGAGTGAAAATGGGAGCGTGTACTACTCCACCATTAGCAATACGAGCTCTCAAGACTTCTGCCTTTTTCTTCATGCTTGGAAGATTGAGTGAGGAATGTCGTTTTACGTGCAGTTGTGGGATATGTATATGTATATGTATATGTATACGCATACGCATACGCATACGCATATGCCATTTTGCTTGCACAAAGTCGATGCAAAGCAAAGTGTGCGTTTGTTGGGTTTGAGCCCTTTTGTGATTTGCAAAAGAGGGCTAAATCGTTTTATTAGGGGCGTTTAAACCCTTTTGTAACTATTGAGAATGGTTAAAAATGTTGTATAATTCAATTATAGCTCCTAAAAAATGGTTATGATGAGAGCTATTGCATGGCTATTTCATTAAATTTCCAGTTTAAGTTTCAGTGCCAGAAGAAAGAGGGGCAAATAGAGAAGGAACAGGTCAGCTATTAGACAATATGTATATATATATCTATACACACATATATGTATGTATATCTTTAGAGATATTGCTAAATGATAACCGCACTTCAAGGAAGAGTATCTTTTTTCCCCTTTCCTTTGCCTCCTTTTTTTTTTTTTTATAATTTATTTAAAAAGAATATCGGCATTACCAATTACTAAGAAATGAGTCTCACAATATAAGATTCAAATATGAGAACTATAACAATATATTTTTCAGAGGATATGATAGGATAGAAAAAAAAAAAAAAAAACTAATAGCTTGTTTATCCCCTTTTGTCGTGACCTTTTCTCTTTTTTAGAGGACAATCTTCTCTTTCCTTGTTATCTTTATAATTCTATAGTCAACATAAATTTTACAATTAATGCAACTATTTCTCTAAACATTTTAGATATCACACCATTGACACTTGATTATCTCTATAAAATTTTAGAAGTAATTTGTCAATTTTATTTAAAAACAAAACTGGAATAGGGGTGAAAAAGGAAAAAGGTTATTTTTTTAATTTATGAAAATTCGAACATTACGCTTTAAGATTATAGGTGACGTTATCATTAGGTTATACTAATAAAAAATTCATTTTACTAATAACTTTTTTTTGATAAATTACCCATATTACTAACAACTAATTACCCATATTAACTACTTTGATAGGGGATTAAAGCGGTTTAAAAAATCAAAGTAAAGGGTATAATAATCTTTATAGGGGGAAAAAAGAAGAAGAAGCAGTTCGGGACCAAAATGCCACACTCTTCATAATTCAGGGACGAACAGCTAATTACGAATTCTACTGCATAATTTCCCCTGTTCTTTTGCAGTCCTGATTCTGAACAGCAATTTACCAGACCATTTGTATCTAGGAAGAGCAATACAGAGAGAGAGATAGAGCAGAATGAAGGTAGCCCCAAATACAGTCTTCCTTTTCAGAGACTCAGATGGCTTCGGTACAGCCATTTCCGAAGCTTTCCATCCAAACCCTAATGACCCTTCTCTACGCTTACTGTAAGCTCATCCCTGACCCCATTTCTACCCTTTTTTTTTTTTTGGGTATTTTTCTCTTTTTTTTTTTTTTAATTGAATTTGAATAGATTTTTGTTGCAGAGAGGAACCCTTTGAGCTGTCGTTAGACCGGTATGGTATCAAAGATGTTAAAGCTTCTGGGAACATCCTTCACTTTGTAGATCATCAGGGTCTCTATCAGGTTCTTTCTTTTAGCTTCCTCTCTCTCTCTCTCTCTCTCTCTCTCCCTCTCTCTCTTCCCAAAACCAATTTTGAAGAGACCAAAAAAATTAAAATTAAAATTAAAAAGGACCCAATTGTAGTATACAACCAAATCTGGAACTAACTTAGTTGTAATGACCTAAACCCAGTAATTGACTGGTTAAAAGGTGGTTTTTTTTTTTTTTTTTTTTTCAGGTTTCGTTTAGGTTTTTTTTTTTGGGTCACCCAAGAATGTTGGAATCACTTGTTAAAGGGTTTTGATAGTTTGCAATTGATTTCCAATACGGGCTTTTCGACAAGCCCGTCTCAACAGCGGCTTTTTTTTTTTTTTTTCTCCATGGACAGAATGGCAATTTATTGGTGGCAGTACTACCTCAATTCATAGTACCGGAGTTTCACTAACTCAACCTTTTGAAATACGTAGTGCATACACTTTTTTAAAATGACTTAGGTGTTCTAACTTTTCTTATGAGAGCTTGATCGAGTGATCGGTTATGAATAAGATGCGATCATGTTTGCCGAAAGGATCTTCCGGAATAAAGAGATAGGACTTTGTTGTGTATGACTTCACTCTGCAGCGTCGCATATGCGATATGGGCTTTAAATGTGTCGGCTTTGATTTCTCAAGAAAACTTGCTGGAACTGTCTTTATGACATTCCTTTGTGAATTATGTGTGTTTATTTTCAGGTGTCATTTGTTCTTATGCAAAATTATGAACCTCCAGTTCTGGCATGTGCTGTTACTGAAGTTCTTGAACAAATAGCTGGAGAAAAATCATCGCCATTGCCCACAATCATAATCCCATCCATTGTGGCATCGTCAAAGCTTAAAAGGGATGGTAAGATATTGATGAAAAGAGAGAACAAGATTCCACTTTATGGTCTACAGATTGGTCCAGTGACTGACACAATCAAGGCCATGGTTGCCAGAGCTGAGAAGCCACTGTGCCCTTTTCAGATTCATCATGAACCTTTAGCTTGCTTGCTTCAGTTGGCCCGTGTATTGAACTTGCCGACTTTTGCTCTTATTGGAGAAAAGGGTCGACGCGTTTCTGATAAAAATATAGAAGACATAGAGGTACTTGTCTGTTTCATGTCTCTGTTTGACTGAAAATTAAGAAAGGTGCTACTTTCCTATAATTGTAGATTCTGCTAGTTTTAAAGTTCTTATATATTTTTTTTTTCATGATCTAATTCTTTTAATGGTATTTAATCCAGATACTAAATGAAATAGGAGAAATTTTGTCAAGCACTCTCAACCTTTGCTATTCAAAAGACAGAATTAAGTGGAATTCCAAAGGAACATCAAAGAATAGTGTAGAGCCATGGCGCGCCCTATATGGTTGAATGTTACAATTCTGTAGCGTTAGAGACGTACCGTGTAACGCGTCCAGTTGACACTACTTGAATCCTTTTTTTGGGGTAAAATGTATTTATTGGAATGCTTGAAATTAAAAATTTCTCTGTTTGCAGTGCTTGTTTTAAACTTGCAATGGAGATAATGAAATAACTGGTTTATTGGCATTTCTTCATTGCATTTTGATGGCAGGAGAATTGCGTGCCAAGGAGATCAGTAAATGGGATATTATTACAGTCCATTTTTTCTTTTTCACTCTATTAGAAAACAGTTTTATTTGGTCATTTTCACAATTTTATGGCTTGTATCTTTATTGAAAATTGCATATTTGTTGGATTATATCTAGAGAGAGAAGCCTACTTGTTATGAATATCGTTGACAAAAAAGAACCTAGTAGCAACAGAAACTAGATCTTCAAATGGATGTGCTAATTGCCATACTAATTATATAAGTTTTTTGTTTGACATTGCTTGAACTTAAGATCTTCTTCTTCTTTTAAGGGAAAGACTGTAGTAGAGCCTCATTGAGAGTAACTATTATATAGCTCATTTTTTAATCTGTTCAAATGTCATCTATCTGTGGAAATGTTGTATGTACACGGTAACTATGATATACACTAGCACATAATATTATAAATTAAGAAATTAAAAACAAATTGAAAAAAATACTAAATGACATGAGGAGAATCCGAAAATACCCTTTGAGATATAATTTATGCTAGTTTTGTCTTCCCAAAAAAAAATATATATATATATATATATATATATCTTATATATATAAAAGAGTGGATACCGTTCTTTTTTAGTAGTTAAATTTGTGTTCTCCCTTTTTTTTCCCCTTAAATTGTCTTTTCTCCTGCACAACTATTGCTTTGCTTCAATTGGTATTTTGAGGCTTCTTAAAAGGAGACCAAAAATTAAAACATATTACAGAATTACCATTTTAACTTACACAAAACATTTTTCTATTTTTATAGGGATTTTTTTTTTTTTTCTATATTTAGCTTTGTGTAAAAAGATTTTTCTAGGAAAAAAAAGGTTACGAGTTTTTTTTTTCTCCCTTCTTTTTTTCAACAGATGTTAAGGATCAAGTTCAACTAATACATGATGATTTATACACCACTTTAATATGAAAATTTTTAATTCAAAATGAATCAAAATGTATTTTTTTTCTTTCCTTTTTTTAATTAATTCATACTAAGCTCATTTTTATTTCTTTTAAATATCAGTTCATTTTACATTTTCCATTCAAAATATATATATTTTTTCATTTAGGGAAGAAGATCTCCCCAAAATTCTCTCTAAAAACAGTTTAGCTGTTCGTTTTTATTTTGTCTTGTTTTATTTTATTTTTACTTTTTTTTTCTTTTATTTGTTTGTCAATATTTCTTTCATTATAACCCTTTTCTATATGTTTTGTTTTCGTTTTTATCTTATCTTTTCCTTAATTTTTTAGCTGGTATTTCAGGCCATTGTTTTTTGTTTTCTTTTTATTTTATTTTCTCTTCATTAAAAACTCAACATCCGATATTATTTTATCTTTTAAGGTTTTTAATCTTAGTTTTATTACCGAAAACTCTAATTTTCTTAACTATGACCAAATCTAATTTTGGTAAGGGTTTTTTAACTTCTTTTCATGATTTATTTTTTTCTCTTTGGGTTTTCCCGATAAATTAAAGGGGTTTTCTCTTTGTTTTACAAAAGAAGACTATTATAGTTACTTTTGTTATACTTTAGTTATTTTGAATGTATTTTATGTAATCATTTAAGTTCTTTTGCTATGAAGATTTTTTTATAATACATTTTCTCCCTTTATACTTGATATAATCATATAATTAACGGATTTAAATTCAACAAGTTCTACTTAAACAATCTCATTATTAATGTGACAATTGTTAATGTTTCACTAATCCTTTTCAACACAATTATATTATAACTTTTTTTTTTTGAAATTGAAAGTTACATATTTTACACACAAAAAATATATATATGAGTTATAGTCAGATTATAATGTTTTATATTATAATTATAATATCATCATGGTTGTATTATAAAGATAAATATGATTATTAATGTATTCTTTTAGAAAAAAATTTATTCTATTTATATATGTTGGTACATTATTATACTTGTTTCACATTATAAAAACTTTAATTATAACTTATTACGTGCACCGCACGTGTTCTAACTAGTATATATATAAGAAAGAAAAATTTTTTTGCGGTCCTTCTTCCAGCCATACAGAAATTCATTAGTATTAGCTCCTTCATTAATCTCTTTTTTTTTTTTTTAGCTCAAGCCATCTTCAACAAACAAAAATGGGAAAAAATTTTGTATGAAACAATTATCAATTTCTGTTGGTGCTCTAAATTTAGGGCTTGATCAAGAGATTTAAGAAAAAGTTCACAATTGATTTGTTTCTCTTGTTGGAGTTAGGTTTCGGAGATGGGTGGGATTTGGAGGAATGGAGAGCCATTTAACAATTGTTTTTTTTTTTTTTTCCTTTTTAAAACAAGAAGAAAGGAAAAGTGCACATAAAATAAGGTGTCTGTATACGATGCTATGTTAAGATTTGTATACCTTCTTTTATAGACTCATTTAAACAATGCAACTCTTTTTTTTATTATTGGATTGAATACTACCTATCGTGCCTCTCAATTGAGCTTTATCACAGATTCTCCGTTTTTTTAAACTTTTTTTTTTTTTGGTACGAAATTCTTTAGCATGGGAAATTTTTGTTAGTCATTTGTGATTGACTTCTTATTGCACGAAAATAAATTTGTATACTACAACAACATGTTGTTTTATGACAACCAATAATATAAATATTACGAAAAGAATGACATGTCGCTTATATATTGACGTTCTAAAAAGCTCTTTAAACGAAAAATTTCAGGAGTTAAAAATTATAATGTTTTGGTATTTGGTATTGATTTGTTAATTTTTTAAAAATGATATTCTATAGATTTTTGAATCTGAGATTAGAGATTCGAACTCTATACTTTTAGATAGAGTTAGGTATGATATTAGTACTAGATTATACTTGCAATCGTGATATTCTATATTCTATATAAAGGTGTTTCGAAAATGATTTAAAATAAAATTTTGTTCAAAGTCATAGGACATAAACAGAAACAAAAATTGTTTTAATATTTTGTTTTTATTTTTTAGAGTTTATATACCTAATAAATATTTTTAGAAATATATTTAAACATAATTTATCTTTTTTCTTAAGCTCAAACTATTCTATCTAGAAACACAATCAAACATAATTTTAAACTAATCTCAATATCAATTTCAAAAACTTCTAATTTTCATTTCATATAGGTTAGATGCTCTTAAATGGACCAACAATTTCCCGTTCACTACTTCATTTCTTTTTGGGTTATTTATATAAACGAAGTATATATTATATATTAAGTTGGTTCATAACTTTTGTTTTTACATATCACACTCATCAAAAACCTATTTACTTTCATCAAATATATATCGTCATTAGCTATATTTTGGAGGTATTGTTTCCTTTCAAAAAACGTTGAGTTACAATTTTTGTCTCTATTAAAGCTCATATGTTCAATTTTTGTTATAATTTTGACAGAACATCGACTTAAAATCCGTTTGCATAATAGTAAAAAAAAATTTTTTTGAGATAGTGTGACCAATAAAATAAGTGAATAATTTTTGAAAATAATCCTTTCTTTTTGTTTTGTTTTGTTTTTTTAAGTGAAAAATCTTCCATTTATTGGGGCCTAAAAATGGGAGAGAAAATTGAAAATTTTCAAATCCATTTAATAAATATTTCCCGCACAAACTCTCTCCCTCCAAAGAGTCTCCTCCACAGGCGACACGACAACACATCCACCGCTCAGATAACCCGACGACGATCTGCAAAACCCTAATCCCCATTCTCCTTCTTCTTCTGGGAGAGATAGAGAGAGAAAATCCTTTCCCATTTTTTCCCTCTCGTCTCGTTCAATTTTTGCCCAATCGATGGCCTCGAAGATCCCCGACGAAGCTCCGCACTCGGCGACGGCCGAGGCGGAGGAGGAGGAGGAAAACCTGGATATCCGGCTGAAGAAGAAGCGCGCGCGGCGAGTGAGCTTCGCCGACACCGAGATCACCTCCGTCCACTTTTTCCGCCGCGACGACGACTACGAGACGCCTCCCGACTCCAAGCCGCTCAGCTCTCGGAGCGCAGACCACGCCGCCGAGCCGCAGCCCGACAATGAGGTCTTAGGGTTTTTCGGGGACTTGGGCGGCGGCAGCGGCGACGGCTATGATTCCGGTGACGACGATGGAAGCGTCGATGGCAGGAAGTCGTTCCTCAGGCCCATGGGTTCGCCCTCTCCAGGAAGCAGTTCCGCTGGTTCTGCCACCTCCAATGACGGCAAGCTCACATATTCTTCTTTACTCTTTTTACTTGTTATTTGTTTTGTTCCCGGGAAAATAGAGATTTAAGGGAAGTGAACTTAGGTTCTCCAGTATGAATTTTGGTGTTAGAATTCTTTCATTTTGTAAAATGGAAATTAGGTTCTCACTTGAACGTGCAAGTTTCCGATTGCGTCGAGTCGAAAAGCTTAATTGTCTGTTTCTTGGTTTTCCCTTTGCAGAAGATAATTTCTTCGGCCCTGTGTCGGCGAGTTTCATTCGACCTGGAAGA